>JASEVX010000003.1:3794003-4464135 GCA_031761405.1 Serripes groenlandicus
AAGAGCTGACCAAAATATTCAGATAAATGTATGTTTTTTTGTAGTGAATGAATGAATCAATGTAAAATTCTATATTTAGCATCACATCCCTGTGCATCAAGGATAAATTTTCCTGAAATGTTCATCATACCATTGAATACAAAACTTGAAAAGTATGTACAGTATGTACAGGGCCAAATTGGCTGCTTAAGACAGGTGGCTGCCTACTACAGGGTCGTCAATTTTCACCCAGCATTGCGAAGTATTTTGGTACAGTATAAAGAACACACACATTCATGTTGAACTCAACTGTAAACATGATTGCACATTTTCTTTTTTTGTGTCTGTGATACTATGTATACATACACTTATATTTGGAGGGATTTAATAACTCTCTATGTTTTTGTTCAATATATGGAATTACCATTATTTTGAGTTAGACTTTATTTTTAAATTATTGATATATTTTACCATGCCAAATCAGTGAGAACATTATAAATTTGCTAGAATAAATCAAGAAAATTCGCTTGGATCGCTTCAATCATTGTCAAACAGGTTTGAATCATACTAAGAAAACTATCCTACGTACAAATTCACCGTAACTGGTACGTGGGATCATTTCAATTCCTCTTACGAGTCAATTTTCCAAAAATGCCTTCAAAGGTGTTTTCGCCGTCCGCCATTTTAAAAGTCGGAATTCCGAGATTCAATCAACGAAATTAATTTGTAATTGGTCAGTCTTTAATTGTCAACAACTAAAGCAGTTTGTTACACGCAGATGTCAACAATTTGACATAGTACACAAACACTATAAATACGTTGACTGGTTTAACTTAATTTACCCGATAGTGATATGCAGTTAAATTATATAGTACATTTTGACGGGAGGGTCTGAAACTGGCCACTTAAGGCAGGTGGCCGCTAATAACAGGTGACCGTTAGCACAGGTTTGACTGTATATATTTTACAGAGTTGGTTGTTTTGCAATTACAGGAAATCCACAATCCCAAGTGGTCGACAAGTTTAGGGAACTTTCACAAACTAAAAAGAAAAGAAGGACAATGTACAACGAAAAACGCAACATTAACAGAAATGAAAAGCCAACGAGGCGTTTATATGTAGGCTGGAAGCACCAGACCAAAGTGACAGGTTCTTTCAAAGTTGTATCTGCTGGCAAGGGTGGGGGACAACAGGCATTGGATGTCAGGAAAGAAAGCTCCTTTACTGAACTGGTTAAGTTGATATGTGATTGCTATTTTCCGAATGGTTACAGCAAATGGCAGGATTTGAGTCTCAATGATGTAACGTATTTCATCGGAAACTTCACTGGTGAACCAGTACCGACAATGGATGGGGAATTCACATTCTACAAGTACCTGTCCAACCAAGCATCTTGCCCCGTGAGATTGTACCTTCACACAGAAACCGTAAGTGATATAAATCATTAATATAATGTCATATGTATGGAAAGCAATGACTGTTTTACATGGATGAAATGCATAGCCTGTTGTGATATTAAAGGTTCCATATTTTGGTTGCATCTATGTATTTTATATGATAGTATAGTATATTACTAAAAAGCACATTCCTGTGTATTTTACCTTCGCTGTCACCTGTATGTAACATAATCGAGCATGTCATATATGACACGGATTAACCGATACGGAAACAACCGATGATGACAAGAAAAAGCTCTGATTCGGCTTTATGGACTATTGAGTAATTGTATATATCTGCTCTACCAATAATGTAATAAGATGCAGGATTATAACAATGATCTTTGTCAATAAATTTTGGTATCGACCGTTGCCATTAATTGTTTGCCAAGTTTATCGGATGTTATGACCACAAACATGGTAAGGTCCTTTCCTTCACAACCAATTTTTAAACCACATGTAGTGGTCATAATGCTTTGTGTGCGTCTGTAAACAATTGCTTGTAAACGTGATAAAGTCTTCAGTTTTGATTGTATCGCGATCAAAATTCAAAATACAGTAGTTACATGTCTATGAGAGCTTGGATCCTTTCGCAAACCAGCCAGATCCTCCTTTGCAAGACTGAATTATGGCCCTTGAAATTGTCAAAATTGCTATAATAGAGCTTGTGAACACAATAGAGGCTCCATTTACTGTCTGATCTTCACCAAACTTAGATAGTAGTTAAATATTGATGAGAGCTCGGTTCCTTTTACAAACCAGCCAGATCCGCCCATGCAAGACTGGATTATGGCCCTTGAAATTGTCAAAATTGCTATTATACAGCTTGTGAACACAAAAGTGCCTCCATTTACTATCCTATCTTCACCAAACTTAGAAAGTAGTTAAATATTGATATTATATATATACAAGACTTGCTTAATATTCTTAATACATGCTCTGGATTGAAAATGACCAAAGAACCATGCCAGTAAAGCATAGGCCCTCATGGGCCTCTTTTGTTTTAAAAGTTCCTTGTTCTACAAATGCTGTACCAATTATTTAATTAGATGCAGGATTATAACAACGATCTTTGTCAAGAATTTTTGGAATCGACCATTGCCATTAATTGTTTCAGGTAAATGGATCATTGCCGACTGACCATGAACAGTCCGACAGCAATGAAAGTTTTTTGGATGTTATGAATACAGACATGGTAAGGTCCTTTCCTTTACAACCAATTTTTAAACCACATTTAGCGGTCATAATGCTTTTTTGCTTGTCTGATTTTTTGAAAAAGAAAGACAAGCTATTGTCGTCACTTGATCGTCGTCGGCGTTGGTCAAGTTTTGCGTTTAGGTCACTTTCATGGAAACTATCAAACATAATCCTTTGAAATTTGGAAAACCTATTCATATAATACATTTCTTCACATTGTATACTAAAGATACTCAGTTTGACCTTCTTTTTGGGGTAAATAACATGATTTTGGGGGTTTTTAGTTGACTTTGAGATTTGGTCATAGCTCCCTCATTTTTTGTTAGATTGATTTCAATTTATGCACACATATTTCATAAATAATATACTTCAACATATCAAACGGGTTTTTGGGACAAACATTTGGATTTTTTGCTTTTCCGTTTCTTGTAATTTTTAACTTTGCGTTTAGCTCAATATTGATTTTTTTTTTATTTCAATATTAAGTACTGGTACTAGGGCTTTCATATTTGGAATATAGTTACATCTACCGTATATCTGCGGCCTTAAGTCGAATTTTTGAAACTCAAATTTTGGTGTTGAAGCAGGGACTCGACTTATGACTGAATGACAATCTCTCCTAAGGCTATTTTTTACACGCGACAAACAGTAGAGAAACTGCTTTTTATCAGCGATGCATCCTTCCCTTACATTTTTTTATCTAGTTTTAAAGTCGTAAACAAAGAAAAATAAATACCATACCCTTTAAAATCCTTTTCAATTCAAAGTTAATTTGTCCAATTTAAAGAAAATGTAGTAATTTCTCCTTTTGTCAGAGCTCTATCAAAAGAAGTCTGCTGCAGATGCGTATAAATGCATGTGAAAATGGGTAAGAGTGAAATCTATATAGACCTTTATTTCCGCAAACCATTTTCCCCAACAAATGAGCTACGTCATAAAAAAAGAGTATGTGCAGTTTAATCACACAAGTGTAATTTACTAAGCTAATATTATCGTAAATTTAACATTAATTTACATGGGTGTATTTCATTTGTCGCGGCTCAATCTCAGCTGGTAAATTAGTGACGTCATTTATTTGAGCCCTGTGTTTTTCACACGACAAACAGTTATAGGGCTAACGCAAGTCGGTTGTAACTACAGCCTGTTCCAGTGGAAATTACAACCGTTTTTATATAACCATGAAGTCCAAACTTCTTTCCATAGACCTTTAAAACCCTTGTCTTCACCTCTCTGTGAATTACACACACTTTTAATAAACTTCGTCAATGCATGGTAGATACACTGACATCGATAAAACCCTCTGTTCGAGTTTCGCCCTTTTATTTTTTATAGATTAAAACAAATATTAAGAAATTTGGACTAGTTAGTTTGTTTGGCTTATTTGGATTCAAAAATCAGGTTTGTGCATTATTATCTTAATGTATCATTATCCAGTTTTACATAGAGAACCATGTTTTTTTTATTTTTTTGCCGAAATTTTTTTAAAAGTCGACCCCCGACTTATAGCTGAGAGTAACCTCAAAAACACCGAAATTGGGGTCAAAACGGACCCTCGACTTATGACCGCGGATATAAAGGTAATACCCTTCTGCACATTGTTGCTGAAGATGATGAGTGTGACATTTTTTGGGGGTAAAAAAAACTGGATTTTTGGTGGATTTTGAGAATTGGACATCTTTTTTCTCAATAATTACTGGTACTAGGGCTTTCATATTTGGAATATATTTACATCTAATAATATTCTGGACATTGTATGCTGAAGATGCTGAGTGTGATCTTTTTTTGTGGTAAGACACTTGATTTTTTGTGGATTTTGAGAATTGGACATAGCTTCCTTATATTTTGTTGGAATAATTTCAAATTTCATAAAAAATAAAGTACTTAAACACATATCAAAAAGGTTACACGGAAAAACTTTTGTATTTTGTTATTTTTTATGCCCCCGGAATCATAGATTCGGTGGGCATATAGTTTTTGGCCTGTCTGCACGTCTGTCTGTCTGTCTGTCTGTCCGTCTGCACGTCTGTCTGTCTGCACGAAAAAAACTTTAACCTTGACCACTACTTTTGAACCATAACAGGTACGGCTACCATATTTCACATGTGTATTCCTTGTGACATGACCTTTCTGTCAGTACCAACATTTTTGACCTTCCGACCTTGACCTTTGACCTAGATGTTGCCATTCGGGGGCATCAGTGTTTCACAAACACATCTTGTTTTTTTAATTTCTTGTATTTTTTAACTTTGTGTTTAGCTCAAATATTTTGCTTTTAATTTTGGGTTTAGCTAAAAAAAAAAATATTTTAATTTTTTGTATTTTTTTTAACTTTGCGCTTCAATTTTTTTTTTTTTTAAATTTCTTGTATTTTTGAACTTTTCGTTTATATTATTTTTTCTTTCAACTGAACTATCTTGTATTTTTGCGTTTGGCTCAATTTTTTTTTTTTGAAAATTGCGTTTAGCTCAAACAATTATTTTTTATTTCTTGTATTTTTAGCCATATATGAAAACTTAAAAAATTTCTCCTTTGAAAGTGTAAGGCTGATTTTCAAATAATTTTGTAGAAATGTTCCTAAGGTGACCTTCTATCAGATTCTTCAAGCCATTTTGATTTGTCTGAAACTATGGTCGCCAGGGGGCGGGGCTTATATGGTTATAAGTGAAAAATAAAATAAAATCAGGCGAGCCATCAAGGGCCATTATGGCCCTCTTGTATGTTTAAAGTTCTTTGTTCTACAAAACCGGTTCATTCATCAATAATATACAAAGATATAGTTCATTGATCGTAATTCTATTCATTCATTTGGAACCAAGGTGTGTCAAATGCAGCATCTGCGACATTATATTCATGTATAATGACCATTATTATTAGGTCTCAACAGCAGTGACAGTCCAACTGTCAACAGCGGTGACAACCCAGCCTTCCCTTCCGTCAACAGCGGTGACAACCCAGCCTTCCCTTCCGTCAACAGCGGTGACAACCCAGCATCAAACAGTCCAGTCAAGCAGTTCTTCAGAAAACGATCACTTTGTGTCAACAGGCACTCCTACAGTCCAACTGTCAACAGCGGTGACAACCCAGCATCCAACAGACCAGTCAAGCATTTCTCCAGAAAACTATCACTTTGTGTCAACAGGCACTCCAACTGTCCAAATGCGTCTTCCGCGGCGTAACTTGTCTTTGGTATGTGTCAGTTTGTAATTATTGAAATACATGCACATTGTATGTACTGGTTAATGTTCAGTAAGTTTACATTTAACGAAATGAATTGGTCAAATGTGACACATCTGTGTGACCAATCAATTTTTGTAAATGCGAGCTTATCGACATTTGTTGTTGTTGTCAACAATTAGGTTGTTAACAGCTTTGAGGCACAGTTTTGTCCAATCTTAATGAGACTTGCTCAGAATGTTTTTCTCCACAATCTCTAGGCCCAAATCAAATTTGGGTCTCATGGGATGGAAAAGTAGGTCGCCAGTCACTAGGTTAAATATTAGAAAAACCTTGTTAATGCTCTAGATGCTACAGTTTTTATCTTATCTTGATGAAACCTTGTTGGAATGTTTTTCTGTATCATATTAAGGCCAATTTATAATTAGGGATACGTTGATCCATAAACTAGGTCAACATTTTTTTAACACTTTAGAGGCCACAGTTTTGAATCAGTCTTGCTGAAACTTGGTCACAATGTTTGTTGCCATCATCTTTAGGCTAGATATGAATCTGGGTCATGTTCACCCCAAAACTAGGTCATGAGGTCAAATATTAGGAAAACCGTGTTCACTCTCTGAAAACAGTCTTGTTCAGTACTGCAAGGCGTAGAGCTTTGATAATTAGCATGTGATATAATCTAATGGTCCTCTATTAAGATTGTTGAAATTATGCCCCTTGGATAAATATTGGCCCAGGGTTAGGGTTAGTTGTCCTTAAATGTATATATAACAAAAACCATTCAAACATTTTCTTGTTGGAAACCACAAAGTCTAGAGGTGGGATATTTGGAATATGGCATGATCTATTACTCCTCCACAATGATTGTTCGAATTATGCTACTGGGATTAAAAAGCCAGCCATCCTTGGTTTCTCTTCCATGTACAGGTAGAGTTTAAATAGCTTCCTGTTAATTATAACAAAGGCCACATCTTAGGCATTTTTTGTTTCAATTTATTCAATACATTTGTAAAATTGTATGCTGTTAATTGAAATTCCAAAGCAACCAATATATAGCAATCGCTGTTTTCCTTAGCAACCAATGACTGATATTTCAGTTAGAATGATAAATATTTGCATATAAATTCAAATATGCAACTTGGATAATCTTAATTATGACCTTTGAACTTGTTTCTTGGGTGAGCAATCTAGGGGCCTCAATGCCCTCTTGTTCTTATAATAATACTGGTGGTCATTAAGTTGATACCTAAAAATTATAAACCAGTAAATGTGTTCAACAACCACGTAAACAGTTCAGCTAGTAAATTGGTCATATTATTTAGAAATGGCTAACATCATGAAATTATGCTGTATTGCTGGGATAGTGGGATAGTATCATTTATATATGAATTATTTTGATTTCAGAGCAGGCAAGGACAATCAAATACTGTAGACAGGATCAACAGCCATGTGAATACCACAAGGTGATACTTTTACATGTATTATTGGGCATTTCATTTATGTCATTTTAGTACAATTACAACATTATGTTCTGTGCTACAATAAATTATCCATACCATATACATGTCAATTAACAGTAGCCCTTTCTTCAATTTTAAGTTAAGGTTTGAGTGCATATCTCAGTACCTATTTAAGGTTAAGTGTCGAAACTTCAACATGTCTTTAGGGGCAATATGATAGGTCACTGACTAGTTTAATATAATTATATATAATAATTATGGTATTTTTTCGAAATTTTGAGTTAAAGGTTTATGTGCAAGTTAATATCTGTAACTAGTTAACATTAAGTGTTGAAACTTAACTTATGTCTTAAGGGGCAATATGTTAGGTTTGTTTTTTTCTAAGTTCAAGCATTTGTTGTTGTTTTTTAGCAGCATAATTATTTTCATTACATGTCAACATTTTACTTCGAAATATTCAACACGATTTAACAAATCCAAAAAAGATAACACTTTGAGGGGGCAAATTGATTTGCCCTTGTTTGTGTGTAACATCCTGTCCTGTTCCGAAAATTTGTGTCATGCACTGCACCTTTACTAAATAAGCGAGTTTTACCAAACTTAACACAAATGTTTGTTCTGGTGAGTTGTTGTGTACCTGGGGTATAGATTTTGTACAACCTCAGTAACACTAGAGTTATTATGTCTCCCCCTGTATACAGGGGAGATATATTGTTTTTGTCCTTGATGTCTGTCTGTCTGTCTGTCTGTCTGTCTGTTCGTCCCCAAAATCTTGTCCGATCCATATCTCCCAGATGGCTTGAAGGATTTTCATGAAAATTTGGTCACATGTTCACCTCATCAAGGCGACGTGCAGAACCCGCGTCTCGAACATACTGGGTCAAGGTCAAGGTCACGCTTGAAGGTCAAAGGTTTGAGGCTTTATTTTGTGCCGCTCCATATCTCCAAAACAGCTTAAAGAATTTTCATGAAACTTGGGTCACATGTTCACCTCATCAAGGCGACGTGCAGAACCCGCGTCTCGACCATACCGGTTCAAGGTCAAGGTCACGCTTGAAGCTCAAAGGTTTTAGGCTTTATTTCCTGTCCACTCAATATCTCCAAGACGGCTTGCTTATGTTTAGCAACAGTTGTTAACTGTTTTGAAGAATACTTCAGTCTTGAATGTTACAGCTGCAGTAAAAATATGTGTTTCTGTAAACCATTTGAAATCATGTCCACTTTGTACCAGGTCAAGACAAAACATTAGTAATTAAAAATTGAGTACTGTCCAACTTGGTCAAATTTTTGTTTGTCTGCTTTATAGGTTGGAATGTTTTGAGAGATTTTGACAGATATTTGAGGGGGAGACATATGTTTTTGTCAAAACAATTCTAGTTAGCCCTTGACTTGGTTTTTAGATCACCTGAGCCAAAGGTTCAAGGTGAGCTATTCTGATCACTATTTGTCCGGCGTCCGGCATTAACTTTTAGCTTTAAACATCATCTCCTCCTTAACCACAGGACCAATTACAACTAAACTTCACAGAATGTTCCTTTGGTGGCCCTCTTTCAAATTGTTCAAAGATTTAAATTCCATTGAGAACTCAGGTTGCCACGGCAACAAAAAGGGGAAATTAACCAAAACTTGAAAAATCTTCTTGTCTGAAAGTAAAAGGCCCAGGTCCATGTGTCTTTGATATTTGGTATGTAGCTTCATCTAGTGGACCTTTACCAAGATTGTTCAAATTATAGCCCCGGGGTCAAAAATGACCCGTCCCCGGGGGTCACTTGTTTTACATAGACTCGTATAGGGTAGAAACTTTAAAAATCTTCTTGTCTTAAAGTAGAAGGCCCAGGCCTTTGATGTTTGGTATGTAGCTTCATCTAGTGGACCTCTATCATGATTGTTCAAATTATAGCCCTGGGGTCAACCATGACCTCTCCCCGGGGGTCACTTGTTTTACAAAGACTTGTACAGGGAAAACACATTAAAAATCTTCTTGTCTAAAAGTAGAAGGCCATGGCCTTTGATATTTTGTATGTTACTTCATCTAGAAGACCTCTACCAGGATTGTTCAATTTATAGCCCTGGGGTCAAAAATGACTCCTCCCTGGGGGTAACTTGTTTAACAAAGACTTGTATCTATAAGGGGAAACTTAAAAAATCTTCTTGTCTGAAGGTAGAATGTCTACCCTTTTGATGTTTGGTATGTAGCTTCATCTAGTTGACCTTTACCAAGAGTGTTCAAATTATAGCCCTTGGGTCAAAAATGGCCCCATCCCTGGTCACTTGTTTTACATAATATCATACTTGTATAGGCAAAAACTTTTAAGAAATCTTGTCTAAAAGTTGATATTTGAAATCTAACTTCATCTAATGGACTTCTACCAAGATTGGTCAAATTATAGCCCTGTTGTCAAAAATGTCCCCACCCTTGGCATCACTTGTTTAACATAGACTTGTTTAGGTAAATACTTTAAAAATATTCAGGTGATCGATATAGGGCCATCTTGGCCCTCTTGTTAACTCACATGAGCACTTGTTCTCATGATGAGCTATTAGGATCGCCCTGTGTCCGTCGTCAGCATTTGACTTCTTCTCAAATACCACTGTACAGAAAGTCATCAAAGCTAGTCAGAAGCATCCTGGCATTTTGTTGAAACGGTTCTGGTTAACTTAACAACCTAGCCACCACAGCTTAAAATAGAAAAATCTTTATTTAAACATCTTCTTTTCCAGGCCTAGAGCTTGGTGTGTAGCATTGTCTAGTGGTCCTCTACAAAGTTTGTTCAAATCATGCCCCCTGGGGTCAAAATTGACCGGGGGGCACTTGTTTTACATAGGGATACATAAAAAATCTTTAAAAATATTCACCAACAAGTTTTGTATGAAATTATTAATAAAGGTGCATATGCTGTTAAGTTTGGTTTCGTGTTAGTTAGTTAATATTTACTAAATAAGTAGTTTGTAATTTTCAGTGGAACTGAAAATCTACGAGATGTTGTGGAAGTATTGGACAGCGAGGATGAGGAGCTACAAATGGCTTTGTTGGAAAGCCTTAATCATTCTGAACTTGGTATAAGGTAAGTTGCCTGTAAGGTATACTGTATATTTAAGTTTTCTAAAATGGACATAATGATAATATTGACAAACTTGAAAGCAGATACCGGTAATAGAATTCACATGGAATTATATTGTATGTTTACAAAAATCTAGAACCAACTCTGTGGCTGAAAACGTAACTGATATACTAAAGACCTACCAGCAGGAGACAGTTACTGAAGAGAGTGTAACAAAACTGCTTATCCTGCGAAGTAATATTCTGGATTCAGCCTTAAAAGGTATTGGCAGAAAAGCTGTCAATTTCCAATCCAGACTCTATATCAAATTTTCGGGAGAGATAGGGGAGGATCTAGGGGGACCAAGGCGGGAGTTTTTTAGGTAAATTTTAGATTCTTTTATGCTGAAGATTTAATGTTTTTGTTTCCAGTACCCCGACCCTAAATATTTTTATGGCCTTGGAGACAAACAAAATCAAGTTTTTGAACGAAAAGTTGCAAATTTGCACATTTATGCTTAAAACATGGTCAGTGCATGATGTTTAAAATCAACTTACAGATGATCTTAATGTATTACCCATTTATTTGTATACATTTTTGACACAGAAATAATTTCCGAAACAAGATAAAAAAAAAAAAAAAAACGTTTACTTATGCAAGTTATATGTCCTGATCATGCGTTTAACATATATAATTTCTTTACATATTCTGATAGATTGGTCTTTATACCATTTATTTACCCTGATTTTGATGTTTGAAATCCTAAATCATTAGAAGTAAACCAATTTCTCTCGAGAGTGGTAAAATGGCAGACATCTTTTTATATTTATTTTGTGTTGTATATTATTGTCATATAGTAATCAATATATTAGCCAGTAAGTCCTTTTTCAAACAGATAAAGGTTCAAATGACTGCATCTATGTATATTCATTCTTCCTGCATATCTAGTGAATATGGTGATTACCATTTAATAGCATAATTCAGGTGTGTAGGAGGAAAATGCAATGTACATCTAGAACTTTTACATGCAAAGTATTGAAGCAGTAATCGTTCTGGAGACTAGAACTAGGATTTTGTAGTGCATAGCAATACAGTGCAACTTCTCAGGAGCGAACAACATTGGGAATCTAAAATGTGTTTGTTGTAGAGGTTTTGTTCTGGAGAGGTAAATTTCTTAAATTATTGATGTAAAGGGAAATATATAATGTGTTTTTCAAGAGATGGTCTTGCTCTATGGAGGTGTTGTTCAGGGTTTGATTGATTGATTGTGGTTGAACGCCGTTTTCAACAATTTATCAAGTCATATCACGGCGGCCAGTTCACCTACTCATATGTGTTTTGGCTTTCTTACACAAGTACTTAATACAACATTCTTTCCAAGCAACTGGCTGCTTTTCCACATAGATTGATAGCCTATTGGTGGAAAACGAATGACGCTTGTCACAATGACTGGATTGACAGCCTGCGTCACTACCCACTGAGCTACCGGGAGGTTGGACTGTATTCCAATGTCTGGATCTTAAGAAGTATTGATTCTATTTTATGTGTTTCTTGTATATAGATTGGTTATGAAGGCCCTGCAAGAGTCTAGGTTTTTCGACGGACCTGAAACTGGAAAAATCTTCACACATAGTTTATCGTTGTTGGAAAAAAGACATTACCGCCTTCTAGGGAAATTATTAGCATTGTCTCTATCACAAGATGGTCCTGGTCTCCAATTCCTTTCTTCTGACATGTATGACCTAATGGTTGGGAAAAAAACGCAATTGAGGGAAGTAGATAATTTACTGCCAGAGGACACAAAGACGATGATACAACAGGTAATAATACTATAAGGTCATAAGATTGAAATAACCCAAATTGCTCCATTTCGATCTAGTGACCACTGTTAGTTGGTTTTACACATATTACTTGAGTAAAGATATTCATAGGATGCCAGTATTTTGTTAAATTACGGTTGCATTGTAACTGTGAGTACAGAGAAGTTGTTGAGAAAAGACTCCAGCTTTTCTGGTTTTTATTCGATGAAACAAACTTTGCTGGTTTTGTAAATCAAAGCTAGACCGTCAGACTACACTACCAACCCAATTACATTACAATAAATAGAGATGTGATCCTCGAAACACTTGTGTCGCCTGCAGTCAAGAAGCTGTAATAACAGGGTCATATCTATCTGGTCAGCGCATGGGTTCTGTACTTTGTCTTAGGAAGGGGAACAAGTCGCCCAAGTTTCATGATTATCATTCAAGGGGTTTAGGAGATACAGAGCGGACATGGCTTTCAAGGTTTGAATCTGTTTCCTCTGCACATCATCTTGAGGATTGAAAAATGTCGCCCAAGTTTCATGATTATCCTTCAAATAGTTGAAGCGATATTGAGTAGACATGAAAGTCAATGACGACATATAAAGTGATCCTTATGAGTCTGCCCTGCTACACCGGCGACACAAAAATGCAAACATCTTGATAGTTATGCTTATCAATGTGTTCATTTTTGTAAAAAATTTAGTACTGTATTGCATTTCTTTCAGTTGAGAGATGCTGATAACTTCTGTAAGGAGGACTCGTTCCTAGTAATATATGGTGACCTACTTATGGACATGGGAATCCAAAATGTTTATCAGATGGCAAGAAAAGAAAAGGAAGCGTTAGAAGAAATGATAAAGAAACACCACATATACTATAGGTATCTTTTCTTGCCCATTACATACTAGATATAGTTATGACAATGCAATTGTAATTGTTTTTAATTGGATATAGAATAAAATTTTAATACATTCTGGATTATAAGATTTTGACTAGTGGCCAGAAAACATTCCATATTGGATAGACTAATACAGGCACTCGTCCATATTTATTTAATTGCAATACAATTAATACAATCCTGTATTAAATCATTCAATGATGGTTTTTTTTTTTAATGTATTATGATGTATGTATTTTACATTTACAATTGCATTGTTTCTAGGGTTGGTTTTTGCAATCATATCTTTGAATACGCTCTACTGATACCACATAGTGACTGTTCATATTTTACATTGATGTTAAATAGTTATTGCAGTACTCTTTGGGACAGGAATGTTATCTCGTGGAATCAGAGTAAAATTGCATCACTCATGTGAGATATTTAATAAAAATGTGGTTGCCTTTTGTATGCCAATTTTCAACTCAAAGGACATTAACTGGTCAAAATAGCACAACCTCTATTCAATAAATGGTCATAATCACACACAACCATAAAAATACATAAATATGTTCTTCAAAGCCAGGAACACTTTGCATCAGATGTTATGAGTCATACTTGTTCTTGAAAACTGTAAGATGGCCTGAATGAAAGGGTTTGTGACTAATTTATTTTAATGCAAATCTACCGGTTTGTTTTCTAGAATATCAGCAGAAATCTCCCAATTCACCAGTGGGATGAACGATGTAAACAAGGCATGGGACATGATCACTTCACATGCAGACCTTTTCAAGCCAATCTTCTGCTTCAAGCCCAAAGAGATCTTAGGAGAAGATATGCTGAGACTCTTCAAAGTCAACTACAGTGAGCCTGGTTCCAACAACAGAGCTCTGGAAGATGTCTCCATATTTGGTTGGGAATCATTTCTTCAGTCCATCGAAGGTAAAGTTGGTACTGCGGGAATAACATAGCTTGTGTTATTTTTATACCCCACAGATGGCGGTGGGATATAGATTTGGCATTATCTGTTCCATGGTTTGCTTGTCTTTGTTTTGTTCATTGGTTGGTTTGTCAGTCAGTCAAATACTTTTGTTAAAAACTTTAGTATTTCTGGTTGAATTTAAAATAACATTCCACACATTTTTAGATCACCTGAGCACGAAGTGCTCAAGGTGAGTTATTGTGATTGCCTTTTGTCCATCGTCCGTCAACTTTTTCTCCTCAGTAACCAGTGGGTCAATTGAGTTGAAACTTCATAGAAAACATCCTCTCAATGGCCTCATGGGAATTCCTTCAAAATTTTGGGATTCATGCAGAATTCTGGTTTCCATGGCAACAAAACGAAAAAAACTTAAAAATTCTCCTTCTCCCAAACTGGTTGGCAGATTTTCAAATAATTTTGTAGAAATGTTCCTTGGTTGACCCTCTATCAGATTCCTTCAAGCCATGTTGATTGGTCAAAAAACATGGCCGCCAGGGGTGGCGGGGCTATTTTGCCTTATATGGTTATAATGGGGGAAAAAAATCAGCTGAGAGATCCAAGGCCATCATGGCCCTCTTGTTCTCAGCACAAGATTAATTCAGAGAAGCAATATATATGTGGTGTGTCGCTCCAAGGTTGAAGGTCACAACAATAGGACAATTTTTCATATTTCAGCAATATCTTTGGTATTGTGAGAAATGTTCAGTTACCATCAAGTAACGGCGGAGTGGTGTCATTTGTAATTATTTGTCATTGCTCTGTACCAGTACAATAATACCGTACTGGGGACATTTGTGTGTTTGTTTTTTATTAGTCCCCTACTGATCGACGTTTTGTCGATTCTGTCTGTCAGTCACACCTAACCTTGTCCGGCCCGCATCTTAACCATGCATCATAGGATTTGAAAGAAACTTGGCACAAACGTTCACACTGATGAGGCGTCGTGTCACTTACAAGACCCAGGCCACATTTAGAAGTCAAAGGTCAAAATGAGTACTGTTTGATAGGACTGTACATTGTGGCTGTTCCTTGATTCCATGTTTTCCTTTTTTCTATTTTTAGATGGAGACATTGAAGTCACATTTTCTGAAGTTCTTGCTTTTGTGACGGGGGCAGACCATATTCCACCATGTGGATTTTCTAAATGGATTGATGTGGACTTTTACACTAGTGAAGGCAGGCTTCCATCCACATCAACGTGTGCTTTACAGCTGTGGTTGCCTAGAGTAACAGATCCTGACATGGTGTCCACTACAATGTTTAGGGCTTTGAAAGAATCATACGGATTTCTGAAAGTGTAGTTATTTCAGTATCTTGTTAAATTGGTCTTTGAACTCTTTGTTAGTTTCATGTTTATGCTACTGTCACAAGTTTATTGATGTACAGTGATGACTGAATATCTTTAATGTGAACACATTTAGTGGCAGACATTTTGTTCTCTGATTTTGTTTTTAGTGGCAGACATTTTGTTCTCTGATTTTGTTTTCACTATGCAAGTCAAGTGGTAACTAAGTTTTACCTTTTTAATTGTGCCTCAATGTTTAAAGAATTATAATTATATAATTATCATTTTTTTTACGCCCCGTTTTTGCAAACGGAACGTATTATAGTTTTACCTGCGGCGGTCGGCGTCCAGTATGTTGTCAGCTAAATAACTTTAGAAGCTTTTGTCCAATCATGAATTGGCATAATATCTTGGACAAGTTCGATAACAAGACATATCGCCTTAGTCAATCGAGAGTTATCGCCCTTTAATTATAGAAATTACCTCAAATTGGTCTTGTCTGATCAATAACTTGTGAAGCCTTTATCCAATCATCACCAAATTTAGACACTATGTTGATGGGCAGAATATCTTGGTCAGGTTCGATAACTTACCTAGGTATCTTAATCACTACACACTTATGTCCCTTGAAATAGCCAAAACTGTATAAAGTGTCCGCTCTCTAAATTTGCCTGATGTACAACCAATTATCACTATACTTGGTCTCAAAGAAACAGGACGGGCATATTTTGTGACATTTGGCGCTCTTGTTATGCATGTAAATGTTTACATTTATTACAAAATTAATACAATAAAATTCATTTATTGTTTAGGGATACTGACTTCATCATAAACAACTGTCAGCTATTTATTTGCCAGTAACTTTTAGCTCACCTGTGCACGAAGTGCTCAAGGTGAGTTATTGTGATCGCCCTATGTCCGGCGTCCGTCGTCCGTCGTCCGTCAACTTCTTCTCCTCAGTAACCAGTGGGTCAATTTGGATGAAACTTTACAGAAAGCATCCTCTCAATGACCTCACCAGAATTCCTTCAAACTTTTGGGATCCATGCAAAATTCTGGTTTCCATGGCAACGAAACCGAAAAAACAAATAATTTTGTAGAAATGTTCCTTGGGTGACCCTCTATCAGATTCCTTCAAGCCATGTTGATTGGTCGGAAAACATGGCCGCCAGGGGGGGCGGGGCTTTTTTGCCTTATATGGCTATAGTACAAACTTAAAAAATCTTCTCCTCCAAAAGTGTCGGGCCGATTTTCAAATAATTTTGTAAAATGTTCCTTGGGTGATCCTCTATCAGATTCCTTCAAGCCATGTTGATTGGTCAAAAAACATGGCCGCCAGGGGGGCGGGGCTATTTTGCCTTATATGGCTATAGTGAAAACTTAAAAAATCTTTTCCTCCGAAAGTGTCTGGCCGATTTTCAAATAATTTTGTAGAAATGTTCCTTGGATGACCCTCTATCAGATTCCTTCAAGCCAAGTTGATTGGTCGAAAAACATGGCCGCCAGGGGGGTGGGGCTATTTTGCCTTATATGGCTAAAGTGAAAACTTAAAAAATCTTCTCCTCCGAAAGTGTCTGGCCGATTTTCAAATAATTTTGAAGAAATGTTCCTTGGATGACCCACTTTCAGATTATTTCAAGGCATGTTGATTGGTCTAAAAACATGGCCACCAGTGGGCTGGGCTATTTTGCATAATATGGCTATAGTGAAAACTTAAAAAATCTTCTCCTCCAAAAGTGTCTGGCCGATTTTCAAATTATTTGTAGAAATGTTCCTAGGGTGACCCTCTATCAGATTCCTTCAAGCCAAGTTGATTGGTCGGAAACTATGGCCGCCAGGGGGCTGGGCTTATATAGCTAAAGGGAAAAAAAATCAGGTGAGCGATTCCAGGGCCATCATGGCCCTCTTGTTTCATAGTAATATCTACTTTCCATAATTAGCTCACCTGTCACGTAGTGAAAAGGTTAGCTTTTGAGAATGCCCTTCGTCCGTCGTCTGTCCACAATTTCTTGTGAACACGATAAAGTCTTCATTTATTATCCGATGTTTACCAAACTTATTCAGTTGCTAGATATCTATGACAGCTCAGTTCCTTTTGAATACCAGCCAGATCCGTCCATGCTTGACAGGATTATGGCCCATTAAATTATGCAAAATTGCTATAATTGCATAATTTAGGTGAGCGATCTAGGGCCATCTTGCCCTCTTGTTTTTAGTTCACCTGAGCACGAAGTGTGCTTATGATTGTTGTTGATATTTTATATTTTATATTAACTATTTTTTAAATGCCTGAAAGTCTGAAGTAAGACAAATGATCTGGTATGGTTATGGTCCTCTTCTTACTAAAAGTCTACAGTTTAATGTTGAGGCAGTCTAACAAAAATAAAAATTCTGTGCATTTGTTTTTAGCTCACCTAAGCACGAAGTGCAAGGTGAGCTTTTGGGATCACTCACCGTCCGTCGTCGTCTGTCCGTCTGTTAACAATTTCCTACAAATGACTTCTCCAACAAAACCAATGGACAGATTTCACAGGAATAGTCCTTAGGTGGTCCACTTTCAAAGTTGTTCAAAGAATTTAATTCCAAGTAGAACTTTGGTTGCAGCAGCATCAGAAAAGGGGAAAATTGCCAAATCTTAAAAAGTCTTCTCGTCCAAAAGTACTGGCCTGATTTGAAAATTATTTTACACCAATGTTCCTTGGGGTACCTTTTACCAAGATTGTTCAAATATTTCCAATCCCTTGAAAAACATGGCCGCCAGGGGCGGAGCTTGTTTTCCTTATATGGGCATTGTTAAAACTAAGTTCTTCTTGTCCAAAAGTACTGGCCTGATTTGAAAATTATTTTACAAATGTTCCTTGGGGCACCATTTACCAAGATTGTTCAAATATTTCTGATCCGTTGAAAAACATAGCCGCCAGGGAGCGGAGCTTATTTTCCTTATATGTGCATTGTTAAAACTTTAAAAATGTTCTTCTCCAAAAGTACTGGCCTGATTTGAAAATTATTTTGCACAAATGTTCCTAGGGGCACCCTTTACCAAGATTGTTAAAATATTTCCGATCCGTTGAAAAACATGGCCGCCAGGGGACAGAGCTTGTTTTCTTAAATGTGCATTGTTAAAACTTTAAAAATCATCTTGTCTAAAAGTATAGCCTGATTTGAAAATTATTTTGCCCAAATGTTCCTTGGGGCAACCTCTACCAAGATTGTTAAAATATGTCCGATCTGTTGAAAAACATGGCCACCAGGGGGCGGAGCTTGTTTTTCTTATATGTGCATTGTTAAAACTTTAAAAATCTTTTTGTCCAAAATTGCTGGCCCGATTTGAAAATTATATTGCACAAATGTTCCTAGGTCAATATTTCCGATCCCTTGAAAAACATGGCCACCAGGGGGCGGAATTTGTTTTCCTTATATGTGCATTGTTAAAACTTTAAAATTCTTCTTGTTCAAAAGTACTGGCCCGATTTAAAGATCATTTGGTACAAATGCTCCTTGGCCACCAGGGGGCAGAGCTTGCTTTCCTATAATAGGGTAAACAATTTGAAAACTATTGAAGTTCTATTAAATCAGGTGAGCGATATAGGGCTATGATAGCCCTCTTGTCATTTTTATGTACTGTCATGTTGGGGGAGTCTCCGTCAGTTTTATTGATAGTACTGTTTAAGTATGTTATATTTAGTTTGTTTCAAAGTTATTTTAAATAATTTTAATCAGTCAATTTGAGAATTTTTTTTAGCAAACCTGTGCACGAAGTAAAATTGAAGGGAAATCTTGTTAACACTCTAGAGGCCACATTTTCAACGTGAGCATGTTGAAACTTTATCGGAATGTTTGTCTTGATAATATGTAAGTGAATTTCAAACATGGGTCATGTCTGATCAAAAAGTAGGTCACTAGGTCAAATTGAAGGTAAATCTTAATAACACTCTATAGGCCACAATATTTGCTTTAGCAATTTGAAATTATGTCATAATGTTTGTAATAATGATATCTAGGTCAAATTCGAATATGGGTCATATTGGGCCAGAACCTACGTCACCAGGCCAAATTGAATGGAAATTTTGTTAACATAGAGACCACATTTTCAACTTGAGCATGTTGAAACTTAATAAGAATGTTTGTGTATTTGTAAGTCAAGTTCAAATGTGGGTCATGTTGAAGGAAAATCTGGTTAACACTCTAGAGGCCACATTTTCAACTGGAGCATGTTGAAACTTTATCAGAATGTTTGTCTTGAGGATATGTAAAGTCAAGTTCAAACATGGGTCATGTCGGGTCAAATTGCAGGAAAATCTTGTTAACACTTTAGAGGCCGCATTTTTTGCTAAGGCAGCTTGAAATTTGAATTATTATCCAATTGATATCTAGGCAAAGTTCGAATATGGGTCAAGCCGGCTCAAAAACTAGGTCACTAGGCCAAATTGAATGGAAATCTTGTTAACACTGGAGGCCACATTTTCAACTAGGAAAAACTTGTATACCCTTTGGATGCTGCATATTTTGCTTCAGCAGCTTAAAATGTGACAGGTTTCTCTGAATTATATCTAGGTTAGGTTTGAATATGGGTCATATTGGGCCAATAACTAGGTAAAAAAAGAAAAAAAAATATTGTTCAAACTCCGGAGGCAGCATTTTTACTTAAAGCAAGTTGAATCTTTGTCATAATGTTGTCTTGATGATATCTAGTCCATGTTGGAATAAGGGTCATATCAGTTAAACAAATATAGATCACTAGGCTAAATGAAGGAAAATCTTGTTAACACTGTGGAGGTTGCATTCAGAATAATTGTTTTAACTACGGCCTTAATGGCCTTCTTGTTTGTTGTTTTAAAGGGAAATACAAATGTGCTATACAAAACTTGTTGTTTATTACTAGACTTGTTGTGTAGCCTGCTATGAGTAGCGTGACACATAGGGATCACTTCTCTGTCGTCCGTCCGTCGGTCACGCTTTCCGTCACACTTTCACATAACTTGAGAACCATTTGACCTAGAGCCTTCAAACTTCATAGGTTGATAGGCTTATGGAGTGGAAGACCCCTGTTAGGTTTGGTGTCAGTAGGTCAAGGTCAAGGTCACAGGGGTGTGAATATTCAAAAGTTACACTTTTATAGAACTCGAGAACCATTTTATCTAGAATCTTCATACATCATAGGCTGGTAGGGATTATGGAGTAAAAGACTCCTTTTGGTTTTGGGGTCAGAATATCAAAGGCCAAGGTCCCAGAGGCCTGAATATCCAACAGTTAATGTACAATGCAGGTGGCACTTGTTCCTCCTAACGCTCTTGTCTTAATATAGGCATCGATGCACGTCCTTATTGTTACTGAAGTGTTGCACATATGATGCCATTGTTGCTTTTTAACCAGCAGTTACTCCCAGTTTGCCAAATATGGACAACACTGATCAAATGGAGTTATATGAAGACAGTATGTTGAAAACGATGCTTAATTATACACCCAGATACATAGTATATGGGGGCTATATAGGAGTCGCGCTTGTCGGTCTGTGGACATTTCTTGTGAACACTATTTCTCCGCAACCCTGGTCAGAATTCAATATAACTTCACAAGAATGATTGATACCAAGCCTAGTTGTGCATATTGTCGGCGTGTTACACTGGAGTTTATTTTTGAATGAGACATTCATCACCTTCAGTGATATTTCTAGTTTTTAGTTGATGCGCCGTGGTGTAGTGGATACGGTGTTTACTTCAGATCGAAGGCTCCCAGTGGCCGATTCGTTATTCTTTTGTTACCTATCATTTAGCACATTGTAACACTGAATCCTTGATATGCGAATTAAGTGAAGTCAAATACAGAAGGAGATTTGTTTATGGTTAACCTTAATCAGGTGATGGTGAAAGAAGACAAATTGGATCACGTTTGAATATTTTATAATACAGTTTTCTAATTGGAATTTACAAGTGCACTACTGAGTTCATACATGCGTGTCCAATGCTGTATAAGTGTATCCATTTACTGAAAATAGTTAATCAACCATTGGAGAAGGTCTTTTGCATCATCTAATGTTTCAGGCGGCATTCTTCCGATAGATTCCAGCAACTCAAATAGGGTAGTTTGCAGGGGCTCCTCACAGCCAGTTAGCGGTGGTGTTTTGCAGAAGGAGCAGAAATTGGCTACATCTTGCATTTCTACTGGAAATGCATAGTCTCGTGTGCCTTCAGATGCAAAGAGAAACAAAAATGACAATAACATGTATTAATTTAACGTGCGTAGTAAGATAAAGAATGCAAAGGATTGTATTTACCAAATATGATTTTATTTTTTATTTAAAACACTGTCATGACGTCACTCCTTTGTACTCGCAGTACTGTAGTCTTAATATTGGACTGCTTTCAACGGGTTTCAGTACTTTTTTTGTCCACGTGCAGTCCAATATTTGCTTAATATTGGACTACACATGGAAAAATGAGCGTGTAAGAAAACGATTTTTACTAGTATAATCATACACGAGTTTCTCCACCACCGAATCCCGCACGTGAGGTTATGTGCTATGTATATACGATCCATTATGTAATTTAAAAGTGGAGTTTTGAAAACATTGTATTGAAAGGCAGTTTTACCATAAAGTTGAACATGTTTGACAGTGAAGACGAAGAGCTCGCATCTATCGCTCGTGATAATAATATTGAGCATAATACCATATAAGTCTGGATGGTGGTAGAGGATTTCTGGCCTGCCATGGACTTCACGTCTGTTCTGACGTCTGATTTGATGATCGTTCCATTCTTGTCGGACCAGATCCAGCTCATGTTGTATTATTTGTGTGTAGCAAAATCTTACACATTCTCTGAAAAACACAAACACAATCACAAAAATGCACATCATACCATACTCCATAAATATAATGTTGAGTCTTCCTGAAACCCCATGAACCAATAATGTGGACGTCTTTTATAAATTTATTTTTTACTAATAATGATAATGCTTTTCTGTCCGTCATACTTTGTCTTTTGTGCTTTTCAAGGTTTTCAAGGTTTTCTTCTGTGTATGGCTATTGCTGGGTTCTACACTATTGTTTTTATTTACATAATTTTAATAGTCCGTCTTGTGGTAACTGAATTCAGAAGTTCGTTTCGTCTGCCAGAGCAGACGATTTTATAACAGTCCCTATTCCATCTGTTCTACATACCTGATTCACATACCCACTTTACTCAGTATATATTAAACGTTACATTGGGGCATATGTCTTCAAAAGATATGCCCACTGAATGTCAGTTCACAACAATTGTGTTACTCACATGTGAAGGTTATTTGCGGTGGAAAATATCCCTCTGCTTTCCAAGTCACCAAGAATGTCTTGCCATGCTGCAATGCACATCTCATGAAGTCTCCTCCACCAACACTCTATCCTCTGAAAAAAAATTGCTGGAAAATTTCCATGGATACAGTGTTTTATGGAAACAAATAGAGCTATCGCTAAAGGTGATTAATACTCCAGCAACACCATTCTTACTTAGTGCGTTGTATGGACCGATGAAATTTCTGGCTACAATCACAGGCCCAGAATTCTGTAAGGAAATTGCATGTCTTACATCTACAAATGACTGATAACGATATTGTTGTGATGTTAGATGCTGAAGTCGTCATTAGAAGAGTAGATTATGGCCCCAGAGATTATTTACATTTGTATCCAGACATTAACAATGGTGACAGATATAATGCAGTCTACTCCTAGCAATCTTTGCTTATGTGAATTTGTTTCGAACCTGGTTTGAAGGTGAACTCCCAATTATTACACTTTTCTCGCCTGCCATCTCATCCCCGTGGAACCACCGGAAGGACTTCTGCATGTTAGCTACAACTCCATTCTCGGTGCCTGCATCCATTCTGATGCATCTTGGCGCTCCTGATGTAAAAAATCCAAAACGGTTGTTTTACATATATTGATATAATACATTTATGCAATGTACCCAGTTCATCTTTTATTGTCGGGAAAATCCGCAATTTCTTAAGCCAGCTAATAAACTTTAAGAAAGTTTTTCTATGATTGTTCAAGCCATTACAAAGCCAAACTGCCAACATTATTTAAAAGTGAAACGAAGCATGAACTGTGAAAGTAAAATTGTATCCTGTTAGAAAATCAAAGCGCTGAAAGCGCTTATGGTATAGGGGCATATGTAAGTTGAAAATATATGGCATAACTAATATGGACAAACATTGTTGAAACAATGACCTTTAAACAAACCAAACCATAAATGTGTGAAGCAACACATACTGCCTGCCAATAACATATACCTTATTTATCAAAGTTTGACCCTTTTTTGTATAAAGAAAATAAATCAAGAAGGACAAAAGATTGACAAAAAATCGAGCAGCGAACCTTAATTAAAAAATAAGATCCACAATGTATATTGTAATCATGCTGATAAATGAAAGACAATCGAAAGCATGCTAGAGTTATGTTTCTTTTTGCACTGCACATCTGTAGCTCTAAGTTCCCTATACACCAAGTCTTAAATTGATACATTGGACATCTATTGAGACAATAACCAAAGAAATGAAAAAATAAGTTTACACCTGAAAAACCAGATAAGATTTGTGTTCAAAATATTGTATTGATCTCCTAATCCAAAATATTGTATTGATCTCCTAATCCCAATGTATACGTGTGTCGACTTTGAAATGGATCCGCGAAACAGATACAAAGTTTTGACCCATTAATGCAAACTGTAACGGACAGACGGACGGATGGGTGAACACAAAGACGGACAGACAGTCAGTCGCTCCGGACAAAGTACACAGCTTGGGGAAGCACTCATTAACGAACAAGGGCATTTCACGGAACGCATGTGTTGCATGCGAAAGTCATATAATAAGTGAGAACACGGAACGACAAACATATACACACTCCAAACGCAGCATGGTAAAGTTATGGTAATGGTGCACTGCAAATTTGTAGGTCATTAGTTACCTACAAACCAAGTTTGAAATGGATACAAGTGTAATTAATTGAGACAATCGCTGAACTAAATAAGGAAAAATGGAGATAACTAAAATAAACAGACCAGAGTTATGTACCTAGTACTTTGCCGTTCTCCTCATCACACGGTATAAGTGCGACCACTTTGAAATAAATCTGCCATACAGTAACAACGTGTTGACCAATACATGCAATCCATGACGGACGGACGAATGCACATTCAGGCAGACAGCCGGCCGGACGCCGGATTATACCTCCAAGCTTTACAGACAGAGACAACTCATAAAGTATTGATTACACAAGTCGTACATGGTTAATTTACAAAAACCTATTTAGACTACATTTCTAGTTTATTTGTTAACAGATACATCAAGGACTAGAGTACACCACAGGCGTCCGAATTTCTATTACAGCAAAAAATGCTGAAAATCACAAAATAACTCGCCAAAATACTCAAATTGTCTCTCTATATTGTCTATACGCTATGAAAAATTATCGTAATGGTTATTTTGGGAATCCCGCACGTGTTACTATAAATAGCACCTCTTTACGTCCATATAGTGTAATAATAATGACAAGGTGTGCAACGGCGTTTCCCCCCCTTGCTCGATTCGGGCAATAATTTCCGCCGAAATACGCCTAAACCGACCTAGTCTCAGGTAGAGACAGGTTCACAAATGATTTTTCTCCTGATCCATAACATCAAAATTTGCCAACCGACCAACACGCCGGCGTTCTTAAGCTAACTGTTCATTATTTTTGGAAATTCGCCGAGTTCCCGACCGCCATGCGCTGACGTCACACTAATAACAATTCTGCGGCGACGGATTAATCAAACTACGATTTAATATATGGTCTAACAAATAATGTTTATACTTCTTTCTAAAACGTACAAATATATAGCGTATTTTTTATGAATAATTTTATTTTTGGAAGAAAAATGATTAAATACCAAGTCCAACGAACATTGCTCAGGTACAATATTCTAAAAAAGCGCGTCAATACGCGTTAAATATACGCTGCAGAACGTGATTATTGTGACGTCAGCGCATGGCGGTCGGGAACTCGGCGAATTTCCAAAAATAATGAACAGTTAGCTTAAGAACGCCGGCGTGTTGGTCGGTTGGCAAATTTTGATGTTATGGATCAGGAGAAAAATCATTTGTGAACCTGTCTCTACCTGAGACTAGGTCGGTTTAGGCGTATTTCGGCGGAAATTATTGCCCGAATCGAGCAAGGGGGGGAAACGCCGTTGCACACCTTGTCATTATTATTACACTATATGGACGTAAAGAGGGGCTATTTATAGTAACACGTGCGGGATTCCCCAAATAACCATTACGATCATTTTTCATAGCGTATAGACAATATAGAGAGACTATTTGAGTATTTTGGCGAGTTATTTTGTGATTTTCGGCATTTTTTGCTGTAATAGAAATTCGGACGCCTGTGAGTACACGTTGACGGACGTCGAGTCTTCAATTAACGCAAATGCATATACATTATAAATGTTGTCCCAAAATCGCTAGAAGCGCCTCAATTATAAAATAAATAATGACCTTGCGGTTATAACTCGTATGTATGTTGACATTTTCGGCCAAATTTCTTTCCGGCGTTTGACAAAAGTCAATGCGACATGCGTCATTCGTCTTTCACCAATGGGCTAAGTCTATGTGGAAAAGCAGCCAGTTGCTTGGGAAGATTGTTGTGTGGAGTACTGGTGTGAGAAAACCAGGAAATACATTTGTAGGTGAACTGGCCGCCGTGGTATTACTGAGGAAATGTTAAAGAAAGGCGTGAACCCCAATCAATCAATGTTGAAATTAACTTATCTCTTATTTGTAGCTTTAATTTCTATTTCTTATTTTGAAAATGGATGAAAACATTGTGGAAAAAGACAAACTTCGTGATTATCATTCATCCGTTAAGGTGAGTCAAATGTGTTCAAAAGGGGCAACGGTCAAAATAATAACTGTAGACAAATGTTTTCGTTATCTAGGTTATAAAAAGAATTGATTCATGCTTCAAAAGCATTGTTTGGAAAGGAGGAATTGCTCATTGTCAGCAATTGTTCAGTTTGCAAATACACTTTAAACATTCTTATGTAACTAAATAGCTATAACGGAAACGGTTCAACCCTTTCCCACTTACAGTCGCTTATTGACGCATGTGCAGCAGATGGCTGCAAAATTGTTTATCGCGACTCATTTCCACTTTTTCCACAAAGGTTTCAACTATATATTTTTCCCCTTGATGTAAGGCAACATTGCTCGTTATCATTCATCTCTAGCATGTTATTCAAATGTGACGTGTAAAAGAATGTCCATAGTAAAACGTTCAAATATGAAAAGAATTAATTTGAAACGTGTTTGAAAGCATTGTGTGAAAAGGAGAAATTGATCATTGTCTGCAATATCTCCATTTTTAACAATATTTTCAATATTCGAACTGTTAAAGTATCACGGAAAGGGTTCCGCTTCCACGGGGAGGATGTAACCATTTTCCGCTTACAGACGTGCAGCAGACGACAATCGAAAACATTGTGACAACAGAAGAAATTTCTTATCGTAGGCAATTTCTTCTTTTGCCACAATGGTTTCAACTCCTTTCAATAATTTTATTTACAGTGATTTACACATTTCTCTATATAAGTC
This sequence comes from Serripes groenlandicus, assembly GCA_031761405.1. Taxonomy (NCBI): domain Eukaryota; kingdom Metazoa; phylum Mollusca; class Bivalvia; order Cardiida; family Cardiidae; genus Serripes; species Serripes groenlandicus. The sequence goes on from JASEVX010000003.1 coordinate 3,820,844, forward strand.
GACTGTTGTAAATTAATGGGGTCACAGCACGATCGACGTTACCTAACACCACTGACATTGAGGTCAAACATAGTTCAGAGTGTGTTTCACGCGTTGGAACTATTTTGTCTCATTAATTAATGCAAGCGTGTCTTTTTTTCGTGATTCGGTCGAACCAATGAAATTGTTGAAAAGGCAGATTATAACCAATCAAAACTCGATTTTGGCGTAGGAATTCAATTGTGTGTACTGTGGAAACGCCCCTATCCCAAAAACTGTTATTTTATTAACATTCTAACTCAACAGATTTCAGTTTCAGCGTAATAGTATCATCCATTGAAGAATTTGAGTCATATATAGGATATTTCTTTGTTTCAGTAAATTATTACTTATTTTCAGGAAAGGAAATACACATTATGATATTTATTATAAATTTTTGATAAAAATAGAATTTCCTTATTCTGGGGGCCATTTCCCGACGATTTGTAAGTTCAATGCGTTTAAACACGCATCAAACTGTAGTCATTTTCACTCTCAACTGTACGTTGAATTAATATCATTTCGTAGTAACAAAATGTGCATCAATCAGTTAAATGTGCCTTTAAAAATGTCAGAAATGCCTTATGTATACAGTATATAAATTTAAATGCTAAAAATAAATCCATACCTTTTGACTCTGTTACGAACTCTAGGAAATAAGATGCCACAACCTTAGGGTCATTATTTGTTCTGTTAACTTTTAACCATAACACTCTCCGTGAGTACCTAAAAAAGTCAGAACAAGTATGATCGTATTAAATACGAAATAATAATAGGTAATCATATCAAATTTTAAGAAAACTGACCGAATAATTTATAAAGCTTTCCTGCTTTTTTTAAACATTTCCGCCTTATTTCGAAAGATATTCGTAATCTTCGGACGTCCGCGGCACAACCCGAATGCCATGGCTATGACGTCGTATAAATTGCTTCTTGAATGCTCCTGGTTAAATGAACGTCTTCCGAAATAAGGCGGATACTCGGGTGTTGACAAGTTAGAAAGTAGTTGGCAGTTGGTAGTTGGACATTCTAACTACATTCTGGTGGTAGTCGGCAGCTGAATATTCCAACTACTTCCTAGTTCGTAGTTAGATATTTAAATGTCCACTACTTTGTGGTAGTTTCACAATTTAATATACAACTACAGACCAAAAAACAGTTAAAAATAAAACTACCAACTACTACATATGTCACCATACATATCCTAAGAATTGTTGTGATTTAAACAATTAAGTGCAGACCTACTAAACAATGAACAACTTCAAGGAACTCACCCATCTATGGCACCATGTATTGCCAGTCCATAGCGCTTTATCTTATCATACCCATCCATGTGAACCAAAAAGTTTGGACCTTTGTTGCGATATATTCTTCTTAAGAGTCTATGTCTTCTTCTGGCTTCAACACCCTCTGGATCTAACAGCTTCAGTTGATAAAGAACCATGTTTCTACAAGACAAAACAATTAGGTATTGAATGTCCCATTGTGCTCAACTGGCTGCCATATTTTCAATTGGAACGGAGCGGATTTAGCTATTTTGGTAGAGTACAATACTGGCATTAGTTTTAAAGTAAATAGTTAAATTGCATGTGAGATGTTTATTCGTTTATATGGACAGACGACGGACGAAATGGATTCATAAATGCTCACCGTGAGCACTTTTAGCATCATAAATAATTATAGTACTTTAGCTCTTCCTTTTCAACAAAAATGACAAAACGTCCGGAGTAGGGCTCGAACTCACGACCGCTGTCCAGGTTTAAAGCCTGACTCGCTACTAACTGTGTATTCTTGTATTACATTACTCAAATACCTACATTGCAGCTGAAAAGGGGTGACCAAACTACCCAATGCTATTGTCAGCAAAACCGTGACATAAGCGTGTTTTCTGCTTTTAATGACTTGAATGAGTTATAGAGGTAAACCGTTTGACATTCTTTATCGGGGTATTTTTTTCCAAAGTTTGATCATCCCATTTTACTGAAAAGAGCACTTGATTCACGCTTTCTGAACACGGTTACTGTACATCGAAAAGTAGTTCGTTAATAGGTATTATATAGGTAGAAAGGTACTTTCATCTCCTCCAATTTTTAAGAGTTTAAACCTGAATTTAACTTCCTTAACATAAATTTATCCTTACCTTCCCACAGACATTCCATGTCGAGAACGTAATCTTTGAGTCATTGAACGACAGCCAAGATTGCGCCCGCTGCCATCGAGTTCACTCTGAATATAAACAAGTATTCATTTGAATCATGTTTCACTGTCCTATTTCACTTATTTCTGTTATTTGTCTTTCTGTAGTAGTAAAGACGATAAACGACTGAAACTTGTATGAGGGACTGGTAAAGTGCCCACAAGTTACCCCAAAAATGGGCCATTATAGAACTTGCATATAGTTGATAAAAATGGTTTTAACCGTGTTTCCTGGTTTTTCAAGGACAGTCACAAAAATCTAAAATGTACATGTATGTATCTCTGTGTTGATTTATAGGAATAGTTGCGTTATGTACTGAATGTCCTTCGTACACTTGAATAAAACGATTATCTCTAAAGAACGTTTAGGCCTAATTTGTTTAGAAATTAATTTGCAAATATGACAGTGTTTCGTTTTCTATTTGTCTTGTTATTTAAGCACTGTACAAATTAAAATGATTTCTGCTGCTTGTTCCTGGATAATAGAGCGTTTTCAGCTAAAACCAAATATGTAATTTGGCAAAAGTTTTTTAAATAGTATAAAATTAATAACAACAAAAGAGAATTTCATATTGTACCATGAACAGAGCGATTTTTTAGTCTAACATGAATTATGTTGACTTTTATTTCTACACTGAAAAAATTGAAGCAAATTCATGTCTTGTAAAGCTCAAGTTATCGAAGCATAATTCCATAAGATCCACACTGAAATTAGAGCATCACAAGACACAATTCGAATGTATTCGAAGAATATTTTTTTTTGCATTATGCATGTCATATATTTTCATATTAATGCATCAAAGTCTGGCAATTTAATGCAAAAATAGATAGCATTTCGTTTTCGATTTCCACATATCAAAATACAAAGTAAAGCGGTTTACAACCAAACGTGACAGAGTTAACGCCCCTTCACTCAGATATTTTACTAAGATTTTGCAGTCAAAATATACCTGTATGGCATTTTGAACCTGTTCAATATCCCACACGCCTCGCCTCCTTAAATTCATTCTCTGTAAATGTCTCTTCAGTTGACGATAGCTGAAAATGCATACAAAGTAAATGGTTAATTATGTTACTTTTGACTAACTAGCAGATGTAGCTATATGAGGATCACCAACAAAATCACGATTTTCACACACGAGAACCTGGTTCGAATCTGCATATCGCCCTATCGCGAGAGCGGGGTTGGAACTTTGAGATATGTAGTTCTAAAAGCATACCAATGCCAAACATAGACAAGTCTATAACCTCTTTAACATACTGATTTATAAGTTCACAGGTCAAGCATAATTATGTTACGCACATTTTATTAATAAATATACACATTTTATATCACTAAACTCATCATGAAAGATCTCGTTCATTTATATAAAGTAACATATACGTATGCTTGAAACATGAAAAGCATAAAAGATAGATGTGTGTGAAAAATGTCAAATATAGCAAAGACATGTTGTTTAGTAAATAGTAAATACTGAACAATTTGAGTGTAAACAATTGCAACACGGTAAACTATCTTAAAAACGAACCAATAACAATTACAAATTATCGGAAATAAACTCACCTTATATCTACCCCAATATCCGATTTCAATAAAAGAAGTATTTCCTTGTATGCATAGCCTCTATCAAAATGAGTTTGTATAAACTCGTCCATTTGTACTGCTTTACTTGAAGGTCTATTTTTGAGCATGCACATGCGCACCGGAAGGCGATAGTACGACAGTACGATGGTGATAACGCGACGGTACGATGGTGAAGATACGACGGTACGATGGTGAAGACACGACGGTACGATGGTGAAGACACGACGGTACGATGGTGATAACGCGACGGTACGATGGTGAAGATACGACGGTACGATGGTGAAGACACGACGGTACGATGGTGATAACGCGACGGTACGATGGTGAAGACACGACGGTACGATGGTGAAGACACGACGGTACGATGGTGATAACGCGACGGTACGACGGTGAAGACACGACGGTACGATGGTGATAACACGACGGTACGATGGTGAAGACACGACGGTACGATGGTGAAGACACGACGGTACGATGGTGATAACGCGACGGTACGATGGTGAAGATACGACGGTACGATGGTGAAGACACGACGGTACGATGGTGATAACGCGACGGTGCGATGGTGAAGACACGACGGTACGATGGTGAAGACACGACGGTACGATGGTGATAACGCGACGGTACGACGGTGAAGACACGACGGTACGATGGTGATAACACGACGGTACGATGGTGAAGACACGACGGTACGATGGTGAAGACACGACGGTACGATGGTGATAACACGACGGTACGATGGTGAAGACGCGACAGTACGATACTACGACGGTACGATGGTGAAAACGCGACAGTACGATGGTGAAAACGCGACAGTACGATGGTGAAGACACGATAGAATATCGCATTATCATCATCGTACTGTCGTATTATCGTGTTTTCACCATCGTACCGTCGTGTCTTCACCATCGTACCGTCGTGTCTTCACCATCGCACCGTCGCGTTGTCGTGTTATCATCATCGTACTGTCGAGTATCGCGTTTCAGATCAATACATTCATAGGCGATGGCCCTAACGGTATTCCGTAGTTACACACTTGAAACTTTGCCTGAAGGTAACCAGTAACAAGTTCTATTGATTTATATGGTTACTTTGACATTGACCTTGGTTTGTCAATTTTCAAGGTCAAATTGCCGACAATCCGGCGTTACAGTCTTCAGCAATTTCTTGTTAAATATGACATAAGAAAGCCTTCCCTCAACATTTTGAAAACACCCTCAGAAGTCACCAGAATGCACCATGTTGCGTCCAGGATTTCAATTTTCTTTTTAAACATCAAGTCAAGGGTAAAATATGATAACTTAAGTGGAAGTTTCAGTTGTTTCATTGGAGCGCCACAGGGGGACTGTATGTCACCATTTATTTTTGCAATGTATGTAAATGACTTAGAGGACTACATGTCTCTAAATGAATTTGACGGCGTGGATATGGGCCGATGATTCCTTCAGATTACTTCAAGCCATGTTGCTTGGATGAAATGTTCGTAGGGTGGCCCTCTATCTGATTCTTTCAAGTGATATTGATTGGTAAAAAGACATGGCCACAGAGGCTGTTTTACCCTCTTTAGATTGTGAGATTTGGAAAATTATTTCATACGAAAATAAATGTCTGATTTTGAAATACTAATTGGTAAATAAAAACGGAAATTGGGCGGTGTAGTGATTTCAAGTTGTCTGCTGAAAAACGTGTCAAAAGTGTTTCGATACATTCTGTTTTTATGTCAGAGAGAGTGAAACCAAATGTTTCAATACATTCTATGTTTATGTTAGAGAGAGTGAAACCAAGTGTTTCGATACATTCTATGTTTATGTTAGAGAGAGTGAAACCTTTTTTACAAAAAAAACTATTTTTTTATAATTATTTGTGCCATAGGACTTTGCGGGGATCACTTCTCTGTTGTCTATCCATCACATTTTAACTTACTGACCTGACCTATTGGTAGGCGACACAAACGTTTATTCGGGCACTCTTGTTTTTACCTTGATTATATGTATGTATAGACATAGATCCGTGTTCTGATCGCCCTGTATCTCAACAAGGTATAATCAGTATCGTCCTCTTCACCATAGTGATTCGTGCGTCCAGGACTCCTAGAAACTTCCAATCGTAAATTTAACCTGATAAAGACTTCCAAGTTAATCGTCATTGCTAACAGTTTACCTTTCAGCCGGCATACACCAAATATGCAACATATAAAACATCCAGACTCAAAAATATGGAAATAACTTTAAATGAATTTTTTATTATGAATGCAGTCCACAATATGGGGGGTAACATTCGTAGAAATACAGTTGTTAGATATCAATGAGAGCTCGGTTCCTTTCGCAAACCAGCCAGATCCGCTCATGCAAGACTGGATTATTGCCCTTGAAATTGTCAAAATTGCTATAATACAGATTGTGAACGCGATAAAGTCTTCAGTTTTGATTGTATCTCCATCACACTTATACAGTAGTTAAAAATTCATGAGAGCTCGGTTCCTTTCGAAAACCAGCTAGATCCGCATATGCAAGACTGGATTATGTCCCTTGAAATTGTCAAAATTGCTATAATACAGCTTGTGAACACAATAGAGCCTCCATTTACTATCCGATCTTCACCAAACTTAGATAGTAGTTAAATACTGATAATAGCTCGGTTCCGTTTGTGAACCAGCCAGATCCGCTTATGCAAGACTAGATTATGGCTCTTGAAATTGTCATTGTCAAAATTGCTATAATAGGGCCTGTGAACACAATAGAGGCTCCATTTACTATTTGATATTCACCAAACTTAGATAGTAGTTAAATATTGATGAGAGCTCTGTGCCTTTCGAAAACCAGCAAGATGTGCTCTTGCATGACTGGATTATGGCCCTTCAAATTGTCAAAATTGCTATAATACAGCTTGTGAACACAATAGAGCCTCCATTTACTATCCGATCTTCACCATACATACATGCTCTGGATTGAAAATGACTAAAGAACCATCCAAGTAGAGCATGGGCCTCTTGTTTTAGATATATCATGATCGCCCGTCGTCCGTCCGTCGTCGTTAACTGTAAGCTTTAAACTTCCACTCCTTCTTAACCATAGGACCAAGTTCAACAAAACTCACAGGAATGTTCCTTAGGTGGCTCTCTTTTAAAATTGTTCAAATATTTACTTTCCATTGTGAACATTGGTTGCTGCAGCTTCAGAAAGGGGGCAAAAGGTCCAAATTTTAACAATCTTCTCTGAATCGGCTGGTCAGATTCCAATATAATTTGGTAGAAATGTTCCTTGGGTGAGGCTCTACACAAATTGTTCAATTCATACTGATTAGTTGAAAAACATGGCAGGTAGGCGGCATCAGAAAAGGGGCAAATTATTAAAATTTGAAAATTCCATTTTTTTTAAAGTGCTTATCTGAGTTTAAGAAAACTGAATAGAAATCTTACTTCAGTGATCCTCTACTTAATTTGTTCCAGCCGTATTGATTGGTTACAAAATCATCGCAAAAGTGGTAAATTGGAACTTTTAGCTAAAAATGACAACTTCTACTATTCCAGTGGACCATATTTTGCAATGTTTTAAGTTTTTCTTTTATGAATTCTCATAATTGCGATGATATGAAAAACATCTAATCGGACTTCTCAATCTATTAATAAATATGTTGATCACGTGACCATAGTGTATTGTTGGCAATGGGCTGATCAACGGTTCGAGATGAGTTTTGGAGATATTGCATTATTTAAGAATATTCACAACTTCGTACGAAATAGAAATGCAATTTTTGATTTTGTTTACTTAGCTCCCGATTGTCTTATTGCGTCGTGCGATTTAGGATCCTTTCCCAAATAACAACAAGAAGAATTTTGATGCAAAGCATCAAAGAAGCCGCGCATGCTTTTGAAGCATGACTTAAAGGAAGCAGATGCAGTTCAGTACATTTAAATAACCTGTGCAAGCAGACAGGAAGAAAATATTTCGAACAAGAAGGCCACATGTCCCTTTATTTCAAACAAGAAGGCCAAGATGTGCCTATATTGCTACCATAGCCTATATAGTAAGGTTACCGAGAGCAGAAAGGGTCAATATTGACGTAGGGATTAAACGTTTTACATGTTACGATCTATGTGATATTCAGCATGTGAAGTTTAGTCGTGAAATGACAAGTTTAGTCCTGAAACCATTTGGTTTACGGTTTGCTTAACATTCACTTCAACTATAATGTGTCATACAAGCTGAAGTTTCTCATTTTTTTTTTTACCAATAAACTGTTTTAAAGCCCCTTACTAGATCCATTAGATAAAAAAGCATAGGTGCTTAAATATTAACATATATTAAGGTGTGTTGCCTCTAGTTATAAGTTAAGTGTGACACAAGCTTAGGAAGGAGAGGTGGAAGTCTATTCTCCTTCCAGTTTAGCAGAAGTATTATAGCAAAAACGGGAGTATATAAACAAAAAATACGAAGTAATTAAAAAAGAAAAGAAAGATATGTATGATCAAGATTGAGCATTATGAAAGTTCACATGTATAGTCAACATATAGCAAGAATTATTAAGCCTGTTGTGTTTGTTTGTAATGTCACTTTAATCGTTTTGAACATGCCAGTAGAAAACTGAAAAATAAACAAAATGGTCAAGTCAGTTCCCCAAGAGCAAAGAGCGAAAACCAGTTGGTACGAATCGTTCATCTCGAACGAAACATGAAAAAACGGGTACGAATCCAATGAATTTTAGAAATCGGATGAAATCGTGAAAACAGCGAAGTATTCATAGCGGAAGGAAGCAGAGACAACTTAATTACTCTATGGGAACCGATGACACCTTGGCGTCTATTAAATAAAAATGACCAAAATCGCCAAGCGATGACATGCTGCATTTACAAATAATAGAACGGGTCACGTTACGGCCATGCGTATTGCATAGTTGTGTTAACGTTGCTTTTACAGTTTCTAGAATTATACTTTAATATGTAGTAATTAAAATAAATCATCAGTGATTTTTTAAAGATTACCCATTTATTTAAAAATCCCAATATCGTAAATAGGCAAAAACATCGCCAGAAACTTTTTTCTGAGCTTTGATGAATCGGGTCGTAAACCAAATTATACAAAAAGCGTAGCCTAGGAAGTTAGGGGAAGGTTATTAGATACCAATTACATGTGTCTAAAGTTTTGTAATAACGGTAGAAAACATACGTATTTTGTATCTTACTGTTTCTTAAATCATGTTATACAATTTATTTATTCATATATTTTTTTTTTTTCAAACATATAACAGACTTTTTCTTAACAATAATAATGTTACGTCACCCCATGGTACAAAATTAAAACCTATCCCATACTGACACGGCGCTTCCACGCGGCGTCAATAAACAACAATAAGCCCCAGCTGCTCACTAGCGACAATCTTTTTATCCCAGCAGTCAGGGGAGGCCCGAAAGCTACCCACTGTGGAAGGCAGAGGTAGAGCATCGGCCTCTCGTATCAAAGTTCCCGGGTTCGAATCACGTGATGAGCGGGTTCTGCCTTTGGGATTTTCCACACAAACGGCGCGAGTACTGGTTAAGTCTCCAGGAAGCAGACATCGAGCGTTATTAATATAAACTGAAACCTTATTTCGCAATCGATGTTAAATAAATAAGTTTTAACTAAAGCTACCCAGAAGAAAACGAGGCTTCTCTTCTGTAAACAGCGCTAGGCTCCACAGCTCCTTGAATAGTCCCAGCAGCTCCCTAACATCATACAATTCCAACAAACCCACTACGCTCCGAGCAACACATTGAAGTTTGACACACTATCTCGCCATCTCCATACAGTTAGTATGTTTCGGCAACATTTAACACATAAAAGCTCAGAAGAAGTAATTCGAGTGTATGGTATTGGCTGGTCAGAAGCACGGTCCAGACTGTCTCAAACTATTTCATTCATTATTTGATTTCTAGCTCCACTGGCTGAAAGCCAGTCGAGTTTATGTCATGGCGAATTGTCCGTCGTGCGTGCGTGCGTTAATCTTTTCCTTTAAACGACTTCTTCTCCCTAACCACTTGGCCAATTTGGTTGAAACTTCGTATGAAGCATCCTCTCAATGTCCTCTCTTAAATTCCTTCAAATTATTTTGATCCATCCATCCATAGTTTCCATGGCAACCAAAAGAAAAAAATAGTGAAAACTTAAACAATTTTCTGCTCCGAAAGTGTCAATTTTCAAATAATTTTGTAGAAATGTTTATTGGGTGACCCTCTATCAGATTCCTTAAGCCATATGGATTGGCCAAAAACATTGCCGCCAGAGAGCGGGGCTTTTTTTGCCTTATATGACCATAGTGAAAACTTAAAAAATCTTCTTCTCCGAAAGTGTTCAGCCGATTTTCAAATAATTTTGTAGAAATGTTCATTGGGTGACTCTCTATCAGATTCCTTCAAGCCATGTTTATTGGTAAAAAAAACATTGCCACCAGAGGGCGGGGCTATTTTGCCTTATAAGGCTAAAGAGAAAACTTAAAAAATCTTCTCCTCCGAAAGTGTCTGGCTGATATTCAAACAATTTTGTAGAAATGTCCCTATCAGATTCCTTCAAGCCATGTTGATTGGTTGAAAAATATGGCCTGGCCGTCAGGGGGTTGGGCTATTTTGTCTTATATGGCTATAGTAAACACTTTAAATATCCTCTCCTCCGAAAGTGGGAGGCCGATTTTCAAATAGTTTTGCAGAAACATTCCTTGGGTGACACTCTACAAGAGTCCTTTAAGCCATGGTGGTTGGTAAAAAACATGTCCACCAGGGGGCAGGGCTGTTTGGATTTTGATTTTTGCCTTATGGCCGTGGAGCGATACTGGCCCTCTTGAGCCTCTTGTTTTTACCCTCACCTTGCAGACTGCATCTAGTCATTGCTGGTCTCGAAGTCACATATATTTTATTTCCGACGGCATGGCACATTTCTTTTCTCTCGTTGACTACTTGGCGTTACTTGTGGGTTTTACCTCAAATAAAAGCACATTTTCAGTGTAAGCGTCACCCATCGTCATGCATGACAAACAAAGCCAACAATTTATCGTTAAAAACTACCGGGTTCCCATGTATCACATGTCTTTTGTTTGTGATGCAGAAATCACGTTCGGCAATCGAGTGTACCGGACAGAATATATCGAGTGGTTATATTATTGTCTAAAGTACTACATCTAATTTGCATATCGGGTATATCAGTTGTTCTATACACTAGTGAATAACTAATCAACCCTTTCCCACATGTAGACGCAATTTGACGCTTCTTCAGCAACAGACTTTTGAAAATAATGTGGCTGATAGAGAAATAACTCAAAACGAGCCATCAGACATGCTGCTGTTCTGTTTCATTCATATTTCTTTTTATTACTGGCTTGTATTTCATAATAAACAATACATTATATAGAGGATATTTGTTTGTTTCCGTGAAAGATCGATTTTTATTCCATCGAGTCAAAAAAAAAAAATATTCTGACGAGTGGCTTTGACACGAGTGAGAATAGTAATTGTTTTTTTCACGAGATGAAATAAAAATCGATCTTTCACTGAAACAAACAAACTTTCTTTTTTATTTTAGGCCATAAAAGGTATTTTTACATTTTTTTTGTATTTTGTATTCCGTACAGTGCCTCCAGATTGTCCCTGTTGTGTGCCCAACGGTTTTAGCACAGTTTGTATTACTACCTCGAATAAATAGTCCAATATTTTTCTGTGGAGATTAACGTGAAATAATTTGAAGACATTGCATAAAGTTATCATTTTAATTTACATTTTATTATTTAGAGGCACATTATCTAATAAAATATAAGTAAACTCCAGAATTAAAACAAAAAAATCATGAAAAAAAGTAGTCCCGGAAAAATAGTAATTTCACTGTTTGAAAATGATAATTTCACTATTTGAAAAAGTGAATTACCAGTTTCTATTTCACTGAGATATCTCTATAATCCATCGATAGGCATAAAATAAAAATAAATAAATAAGGTCGAAAATACATAAATGAATTAAGTGTACATCGGGGGATCACTCGAACATGTCGGTACCTCGAAGTAATTCATGAATCCCTTTCGACTTCGACTTATCGAGAGTCCACCGTATGCTGAAAGTATTCATAATAATTGTAAAAGTTTGGTATAGGCAAATCATGTGTTTTCAATATGGAGTTAAACCCACAAAATACACAAAATAAACGCCTTATTCTAACTCATTGTACAATATTTTGCTAACTGAGATTCAAAATTAGAAAAGAAATTTAAGAGAATTGATTAGATAACATTACATGGTCAAATTATGCTTCAAATCATGAATTTCAATTGACTGGTCAAAGCAATTTCACTGTCACAATAAGTAGCGCGTGTGGCCAACTCTACTGGCAACTACATCGGAAAGACGTCGCCCCATGGAACCGCACACATTCGCAGATACTGTCGTATTCTGGCCCTCTCCTGGTGAAGCGCTGTTCTCACTTCCTGGGCGTTGGCAGGCTACTGTAGACGATGAGGTAACCGCAGTCCAAGTTATAATCCCAGGCGTGTTCAATCGGATCCCAGGCGTGTTTAATCGGATTGCAGTCCGGTGAACACACCACACCGGCCGAAGCAAGACGTCATTTTTGCTGATCTGTTAAAAGTGCCCTCCTTAGCGCAGTAGGCAGAGTTGTGCAGTTAGCATTACGACTGACTGGCTGGTGTCATGATAAATGAACCTGTAGTACTAGTAACTTACCCAGGACACGCCGTGATATCACTGAGAAATTGTTGAATGCAGCGTAAACTACAAAACAATCAGTTAAATCTATGGTTAATATCTGCCCAGACCATAACTCCACCCCTCCGTAATGATTGTGCTACAGTTCACTAAGCACTACGTTCTGCTAACGTTGACCGCGATGGTAGCGGACCCAAATAAGACATTGGTGACGATGACGTCGCGTAAGAAATAAGACCGCGGTGTGGCCTGTGGAAGCTTATTCCCCGTTCTCTCAGCCGATTTCTGACTATATGTCGACTTACATACCACGGTTAACTACCACTAAACCTGACGTGGATTCAGCCGTAACAAATCTGCCACGCAGATGACGTTGACGTATGTAAATTAGCCTGCCGTACTATTGTTGCATGAGATGTAATATTTTCGAACAAGAGACTTTAATACGTCTAGCAACTTATTATTGCGTTTTCCCCTACAATCAAGCATGGCCAAAACTCGGGAGCTCTCTTCAAAATTTAGCCTCGGCATTATCAGAAACTGGATAATTGTCAGAAAAAATCTGAACATATGGCTGTATGTCGATTAACACATGAACATGTATAAAATCCACTCAATAAAACCACACGGTTGACAAGCACGATTAAATCGTGAGCTTGAACGTAAATTTAGCAATGAGCTGAATAAAATAGTACGAGTTTCGGTTGGTCAGAGTACATGTACATTTCTGACGTCCCCGAGAATGCACGGGATGTCATCAGGTCTAAAAAGGGAATCGAAGGGTCGATCACTCCAAAAGGGATATCACCACTAGTGAGAATGTGTTCAAAAGAGGCACGAATTGTTTTCACTTCTGTATTTTAGTGTACATCTAAATTTCCATTCGATGTAGATAAGCATACGAAGTACATATAAACGTTTAAGCCACGCATCAAAGCAATAAGGTAACGTCATTTCCTCCAAAAGAGTCATACTTTTGAAAATCTCGATAAAAGAAAGTAATATATATTAATATAGTTGAAAACATGGTGGTAAAAGGAGGAATTGCTCATCGTGAGATTGTTTTCCTTTTGCCACAATTTAATCAAACGTTGTCTGCCGTAGATGCATCAAATTACGCATGCATGCGGTAAATGATTAAATAACAAGGCCTTTTACACAAAGGCAACGCCACACGATAGCCAACATAAGCGATTTGCAAATAAAATAAATTGTATTTCCTTTCAAACTATATGTTAACTGTTAAGATTGTGTAAATACCCATTATTTACTCTGTTGACTTATATAAATTGCAACTTAAAACTCCTATTATATCAAACATTATTAAACATTCTATGTCGTTCAGAGGGCCTTCAGTAAGCCAAATTGTGTACATTGTCATGACTTTCAATTGACAGTTCTTCAACATTTACTTCCCAAATAGTTTTGAACAACTTATTACTTACTGTGTTGTCACTATTAGCAATATTTACAGAACTTTCAACATTTCAAAAGTGTTATCTCTATCTGGAGATCAATCGAATATCGTAATGAAATATTCAATATATACTTACTGTTGATGGAAGTATTTTTTATTTAGATGAAAAGGATTTTGGTAAAGGAGTTATTTCTTATATGTTTGAAATGTCTCTCCTTCTACCAGTGTTTTCAAACGTTGTTGACACCATAGGTTGCTTGTGTCGGCTGTATCAGGTATTATTACTGTTCTAAAATGAACACCAGATTAACGCCGTATATGGTATTGAAGTATATTTCAGATTAAAGTACCAGTTCAAAATAATGCATTATTTCAACATAATTCAATAAGTGTACTTTCATTTAAAGAGATTTCCCATACGTGTTTGCTTAAAGTTATTTTGAGAGTCTTCTGCTGTATATTATATGTTTCGTATGAGGGAAACGGTTATTAATAGACGGTCAAGAAAACGTTATGGGTCAGCAAAGGTAAAGGGTATTGTATGGTCCGGACAGGTCACTGACAAGTATTTACCTGTGTCACGCTTAGTGATTTTGAAAATATCGATACCCTTCCCCTCATACAACAAATCTGCAGGAGTTGACGTTGAAAACATAGTTACAAAAACCGGACAATAACCATTGAAGTTAGATTAATTGTTATAAATAAAGTTGAAAATATTGTGACTCATCATGGGCAATTTCTCCTTTGGCCACAATGTTTTCAGAACTCGTCTGGTGCTATTGTGTCAAAATGCGTCTACAGGTTGGAAAGGATTTTGGTCTTTATAATGTTCACACAAGCAAATTCAAGTTATATCCCTTAAGTGGCCTGACGGATAGTGGAAGCTAGTCGTTATTCAAACATTATAGTTGTATAAGTACTAGGGCATTCTTTAGGACACTTTCATAATATAGTTACATATAACGTCACCCACAGTGTGAAAGATGGACGCCTTCCAGCAATCTGGACTTATTCTTGTGCTTTGTATAGGTACATACTGTTTAAAATGCTTTATTTATGTTTTATATGTAATGTGCCTACATCATAGTCTTTTTTAACCCTTACCCACATACAGTTGTGATAGGATTTATTTTCAGGTGACTTAAAGGCCCGTTGTGGCCAATTGTATAGTAATTTTGCTTCATATTTGTCAACGTATGCTACACTACAAAAAACGATTTCTTCTACAGTTCTGACGCCTCAGCAGTAGACTATTTTTGAAAACAGTGTGACAGAGGGAGAATTGCTAATGATGACACAATTTCTCCTTTTGCCACAATGTTTGTATTTATCTGAGGATTCCGCTGTGGTCGAGTGGTTAGCATCGGGGATTTGGAAACCGGGTGTCCCGGGTTCGATCCCTAGTCGCGGCACTACGTTCATGGTGAAGTGCCCTTGGGCAAGGCACATTTTCTAGGCTAAAACTGGTTTGTTTACCAAGGGATCATGAATAAGTGAACTGTCGCCGTGATATAACAGAAATAATGTTGAAAGCGGCGTAAAAACCCAATAAATAAATAAAATTGTATTTATCTGTATTTATTACATGCATACCAGTGGATAATTGAGAAATCCTGACAAAATCACTCACAGTTTGTAACAGCGAAGTTTTCACGTGATGATTTGTTTCACTGTCTTGAATCTGTCTAAATAAGTCAATAGTAAGAAAAAGCTTAAAATAAACAAAATATTTTGTTAGATTGAATTTTGAAAACTTATACCCACAACATAGGCTTTTTATTTAGAGACTACATTTGATGTCTTTCAGCATAACGATTTTAAAATATTGACGAAAACGAAACGATTATAGCTCATCATGACTAGTTTTAATGGTCATGATTTATTGTTTTTTGAAGAGGAAACAATAACAGCTCATCGTGACTAGTTTTGATTGACCACGATTTATTGTTTTATGAAGAGGAAACAATAACAGCTCATCGTGACTAGTTTTGATTGACCACGATTTTTTGTTTTACGAAAAGGAAACAATTACAACTCATTTTGACTGTATTTTTAAATGTCAACGATTTTATTTTTTTTACGAAAAGGAAACAATTACAGCTCATTATCACTGTATTATTAATATTCCATGATTTATTGTTTTACGACAAATTGCAATGTTTCCAAAGAAGACAACACTAAAGTGTACATGTTCGTCAAAAAGTGTCTCTATGTGGGAAAAGTTTCAAACAGCTTATGGGAAGTAAAGGGTGCGGTTTCACAAGGTCATACTTGTGAATAAGGGTTGTCTATTTAAACTGGTATAAAAAAATCATTTTCTAAAAATAGTATAGAGATAACCAAATATTGGTAATGTGGACCTGGGGGCTGTTTTTACAAAATACCATTTTAATTCAACCCTTACAAAATTGCAGGCTAGTTCTAACCCATCTGCGGCAGACGACGCTTGATAACGTTGTAGCACCTCTTTTAATTTATTAGCTCGTCTAATTTAAAAAAAAAAGATAATAGACGAGTCATTGTTCTCATGTTCGTCTTCGTCGTTGGCCTCGGCGTGGGCTAAGATTTGCGTTTATTTCACTTATATTGAAACTATCAAAGCTATTACGTTGAAACTTGGGAAACTTGCTAATCTTATACCCTTCTTCACATTGTTTGCTAAATATGCTTAGTGCGACCTGTTTTTCGGGTTAAAAATATGAATTTTGGTGAATTTTGAGAATTGGACATAGTTTCTAAATTCTTTGGACTTTGTCATTTTTAGATCTCCAGATTTTATAAGTTTTGCGTTTCGCGCACTTATGCGAACCATCGAGGCTATCACTTTACAACTTGGAATAACTGTCAAATGTACAGTAGAATGAAGGAAAACCTTTACCTGTTATGTATTTTGACTGGATTATTGACCCTTCTTTCAGACACATAATTTGTTTGTAACAGTGATCATAATGCAACCAAACTTAGTGTATAAGAAGTATTAATTAATGTCTTTAATTGGATTGTGTTTTGGGGCTCCTTGTGTCAAGGTTACTAAAAATAGGAAAATGAAAAGGGATCGTTTGATGGAAAATGTTAATTATTTCTATTTTATTCAGGTGTGGTGTTGGGAACAGAATGTTCTGTGGATAATCGATTAACAAACCTAACAGTTTGTCTGGAAAAGATTAAACAGAACATGTACGACACGAGCCTGTTCTGGTTTGGTACGGAATACTCGACAAATTGTCCCAATGGTCCTGCGGATGGGATCTCCTGTTCAAATCCCAATCCAAACAGTGCAGACAGTCTCGGTTCCAGAATATTCAGCGTAAATTTTGATCATAATTTGTTGACCAAGTTTATCAATGTTGAATTTACAGCCGATCCAGGTAGGAATGCTTGTATAATATAGGGATCATTTATATTGCCTGTGTACCCAAGGTATTGTTTGCCCTTTATGTCGTCTGCTATGGCATTATGACAGGGAGACATGTCGGTATAATTTGTTATCGCATGTGTACCCCAAGTAATGTTTGCCCTTTTTTGTATCGCCTGCCATGGCTGGGAGTCATGTCGGGATCATTTCTGCCATGGCAGGAATACATGTCGGGATCATTTGTGCCATGGCAGGAAGACATGCCGGGATCATTTCAGCCATGGCAGGGAGACATGTCGGGATCATTTATATCGCATGTGAACCCCAAGTAATGTATGCCCCTTTTAGTATCGCCTGCCATGGCTGGGAGTCATGTCGGGATAATTTGTTATCGCATGTGAACCCCAAGTAATGTATGCCCTTTTGTGTATCGCCTGCCATGACAGGGAGTCATGTCGGGATCATTTCTGCCATGGCAGGGAGATATGTTGGGATAATTTAAATCGCATGTGCACTCCAAGTACTGTTTGTCCTTTGTTGTGTTAGCTGCCAACGGCTTTTAAAACATATTTGCTGTATGTGGAAAAGATTTAAAAACACACACTATGGTAGCTGACTGTTTCGGCAGTAGACGCATACGGATCACTTCTCCGTCATCTATTGGTCTGCCACATAAACAACCGTCAACTGTATTCTTTCAAACGCTCTTGATATTAAGCGTTCGACTTACCAGGGAGATCTTCGCCCCCTGTTCTTATGCATAAATATGTATGATTTTATATGTCAAACTAACAAACGACACATATATAGTCTTTCAAACACTCTTGTAGTTAAACGTTCGACTTATCAAGAAGATCTACGTCCCTGTTCTTATGCATAAAGGGGCGATTCCATATTTGTATTGATCCATAAAGATAATCCACTCGTAGTGTCTCATTAGTTACTGTTCATGCCTATATAAAGCATTTTGTCAGTCATATCATTAAACATGCAGATTTGAGGATAAAAACGTTTTGATGGGTGATTCAGCGTTCAAAATAAGTATTGCAGAGTTTGATAGACTAATTACCAGATAGCAAACATAAGTTCACATAGTGCTTTCATATTAAAACATATTTCACAACAAAGTTATACAAAAATGTAATTCCCTCTGGCTGACATGTGCATATCGCGATTTGCTACCATGTTTTCATTAACCGTCTGCAACACTTCTGTATGTGGAAACGGGTTAAGGGAAATCTTTATTATATAAACAGGCCAGTATACCGGATGTGGAAACACGTTCATCAATAGCCAGACTGTCACCAACAACATTGACCCAATATCATCACACATAGTTAGGCCATGGTATGTACGTAACACGCCGGAAATGACGTGGGATTGGACGGAAGGAGAATATTACTCCATCTATGTTTATGACGTTGCTTATTATATCACACACGGTGTCTATATAAACATTCAACGCAACGAAATTCCAACTAGTGGGGAAAATGTAAGTAATTCTGAACTCTTTTCGATATGCATATGCATTTCGTTGCATTCGCATAAGACGACATTTGATAACATTGTGGCAAACGAGAAATTTCTCATTATGTTAAAGTTCTCCCGTTGTCAGAATATTTTCTATTATATTCACAATTCAAACTTTCAAGACTAGATTGTCCATGGTTTTTAAATGTGTCTTCTACAGATGAATGAAAGTGTTTATGCAATACATTCGTTTCTTATATAACTTTATATACTAATACTCCACAATGCTTCTGAAATAAACAAAATAAGAAGATACTATGTGTATATTAGAAGATATGGTTGATTGTTTATCTTTACCAACAATGTTTCGCAATAATTTAAAATGTAACCCTTACCAGACCAGGTTGTTGAGCTGCGATGGATCACTTGTTATTATTGATGGCTATCGAACAAGGGGTTGTGAGTTCATATTCTTGTCCGGCTGTTCATGGTTAGCGATGATTGACAAGTCATTGTGCCTTGTGTTGTTCGTCTTCAACCAATGGTCTAGGGAGAGGGTATTTTTGACAAATCTGCCGAAAAACGTCTTTCGAAAAGACATTTTAACCAAAGAAGAAATTGCTCCAAATGAGCATCTTCTTTTTAAGCCACACTAGTTTAAACGTTTAGCAGATTCGTTGTATGTTGGAAAGGGTAATAGGTATTACATGACCCAAGCAACCCACCTTACATGTTTTAGGTAATTGATAAATATCACGGACCCCTTGTTTCAACGAACATAAACATCCCATATGCCTTCCTGTTATTCAAACAAACCGGCTACCTCAATCCACGAGTGGCACAAGAATGGTATGATGCTTCCAATTTACCGATGTCTCTTGCAACATCCAGTCACATTCCAGACTTCATAAATCTCCTTAATATGACAGGTAAGTGATGCTGGTATTCTAGAAGCTTTTGGCCATCTATCCAGGATCGTATCCTATGAGGTAAAAAAATATGTTTTTTCACATTTTACTATTACATAAAAGATTCAATTAAATATTCTATGTAGCAGTAAAATTTGATTTGCTTTTTACCTCTAAGACTACGATACTTGTACCTGTGCATCTACTACTTTAGCAATAGTTTCTGGTCCATTATATTTGCCATCTAACATTTTAGGAATAGTTCGTGATCTTTCGGTATGTGGGAAAGGGATTAGGAGGCTTTTTGCCATCTATCATTTTAGGAATAGTTCGTGGTATTTCGGTATGTCGGAAAGTGGTTAGGAAGCTTTAAGTGACTTAGCTGGGTTTTATTTCGCTGCGACACTAAGGTGTTACCTTTCTGGCGGCGGAGTTAAACAATTGCATTTAGCTCAAGGTTGAAGTTTCGGTTCTTTGGCTTTTACTCAATAAGTACTTGTATCAGGGCTTTCAAACTTGGATTATAGCATAGTATGCTGAAGGTGCAAAGTGTGACATTATTTTGGGGGTAGAAGACATGAATTTTGGTGGGTTTTAGTGATGTTCTCAATATTTACTAGTGCTAGCTAGGGCCTTCAAACCTAAAGTATAGTTGCATCCTATGCATTTATTCACATTGCATGCTAAAGATGCTGAGTGTGACCTTCTTTTTTGAGTAAAAAAACATGAATGTTGGTGAGTTTTAGTGCATTTTGAGAATTGGACATATAGCATTTACATTTTTGTTGTTTAAAATGATTGTAAAACTTGCACACACATTTAATATCTAAGGTACTTCAAAAAATCAAACTGGTTAAAAGGTCATACATTTGGATACTTTTTAGTTCGACTGTTCGAAGAAATAAAAGGCTAGCTATACTACTCGCCTCGGCGAAGGCGTTGGCGTCTGCGTCTGCGTTGGTGTCACACATTGGTTAAGTTTGTTGTACCAATTAATTTTTTG
The DNA here is from genome assembly GCA_031761405.1 of Serripes groenlandicus. Lineage (NCBI taxonomy): Eukaryota > Metazoa > Mollusca > Bivalvia > Cardiida > Cardiidae > Serripes > Serripes groenlandicus. Next base: position 3,841,476 of record JASEVX010000003.1, read on the forward strand.
TTAAACCATTACAGATATTGCTTTGAAAATTACAACACTTATTCATCCTCATTACTTCCATCAACAGACAAGAGCACATAACTATGTCAAGATTTTTGTAAAAGTTATGGCCCTTTTTCGACTTAGAATTTCGGTTAAGTCTTTTGTACCAATTCATCTTTTTCAAAACCATTACAGATATTGCTTCGAAAATTACAACACTTATTCACCATCATTACTTTCATCAACAGAGACGAGTGCATAACTCTGTCAAGGTTTTTGTAAGAATTATGGCTCTTTTTCGACTTAGAATTTTGGTTAAGTTTTTTGTACCAATTTTTCTTTTTCAAAACCATTACAGATATTGCAACAGACAAGATAACATAACTATTTTCATGTTTTTTGTTAGAATTATGGCCTGTTTAGCTCGACTTTTCGAAGAAAAGGCTAGCTATACTATACTACTCGCCCCGGCGTCGGCGTTGGTAACCTTGGTTAAGGTTTTTGTACCAATTCCCTTTTTTGTAAAAACTATTACAGATATTGCTTTGAAACTTACGACACTTTTTCACCATCATTACCTTCACCAACAGACAAAAGTACATAACTCTGTCAAGGTTTTTAAAAGACTTATGGCCTTCTTTTTCTTACTTAGAATTTTGGTTAAGTTTTTTGTACCAATTTACTTTTTTTCAAAACCATTACACATATTGCTTTGAAACTTTCAACACTTATTCACCATCATTACTTCTATCAACAGACAAGAGTACATAACTCTGTTACGATTTTTGTAAGAATTGTGGCCATTTTTCGACTTATAATTTTGGTTAAGTTTTTTGTACCAATTTACTTTTTTTCAAAACCATTACAGATAATTGCTTTGAAACTTACAACACTTATTTACCACCATAACTTCTATCAACAGACAAGAGTACATAACTCTGTCAAGATTGTTGTAAGAATTATGGCCCTTTTTCAAAACCATTACAGATATTGCTTTGAAACTTACAACACTTATTCACCATCATTACCTCCATTTACAGTCAAGAGTACATAAGTCCGTCAGGATTTTTGTAAGAATTATGGCCTTTTTTCGACTTAGTATTTTGTTTAAGTTTTTTTGTACCAATTTACTTATTTTCAAAACCATTACAGATATTGCTTTGAAACTTACGACACTTTTTACCATCATTACCTCCAGCAAAAGACATGAGTACATAACTCATTTTTCTTGTAAGAATTATGGCAATTTTTAGCCTTAGAATTTTTGTTAAGTTTTTCATACCACCCCACTTTCTTTTCAAAACCATTAGTGATTTAGCTTATAAACTTTACAATACTTATTTATCATCATTACTTCCATCAACAGACAAGGTTACATCACTCTGTCAAGTTTTGTTTAAGAGTTATGGCCCTTTTTCGATTTATAATTTTGGTTAAGATATTCATACCAAATCAATTTTGTTCAAAACAACTTTTTACCATCATTACCTCCACCAACAGCCAAGAGTGCATACTTCAGTAAAGGTTTTTGTAAGAATTATGACTCTTTTTCGACTATCACCCAAAATAGTTTTGTTTTATTGGCAAGCACAACAAAGTCGAGCATACTGTCCTCTGACAGATCTTGTTTCGACTTACAATTTGGTTAAGTTTTTCCCACCACCCCACTCTTATTTCAAAACCATAAGAGATATAGCTTATACACTTATAATACTTATTTACCATATTTACCTCCGTCAATAGACAAGAGTACATAACTCTGTCAAGTTTTTTTTTAAAGAATTATGGTCCTTTTTCGATTCAGAATTTTGGTAAAGTTATTCATACCAAATAATTATTTTTAAAAAACAATTAGAGATATAGCTTAAACACTTACAAGAATCTTATTACCAGTATAACCTCAACCAACAGCCAATAGTGCATAATTCAGTTAAAAAAAAGTGTAAAAACTATGACCCTTTTTCGAATTATAAAGTACTTTACTTATATATAATACGATAAAGTACTTATGGTTATGTTTTCCGTACAACCCAAAAAAGTTTTGTTTTATTGGCAAGTACAAACAAGTCGAGTGCGCTGTCCTCCGACAGCTGTTGTTTATTTTATTTAGCTCAACGTTAAAGTTTCATGATTTTACTTTTTCTCAATAACCTCTAGTGTGGGCTTTCAAACATGGATCGTAATTGCATCTTATCCGATCTTCGTATTGAAAACTGAAAATGAGTATGATCATACTTTTGAGGATAAAACATGATTTTTAGCGTCACACCATGGTTAAGGTTTTGCATGCAAGTAATTAAATGCTACATGTATTGCATATTAAGCATATTATGCAAGTTATGACCCTTTTTACTTGGACATTATAGTTAAAGTGTTGCGTGCACACTAATAAAGAGTGCATATCTCAGTATGTACTTGATGCATTGCATTGAAACGTTCGACAACCTTACCGAACTATCACACCTTTGTAGATTATCAAGTCAACTCTATCCTGCATTTTGTGCAAATTATGACCTTTCTTTACTTATTATGGTTAAAGTTTTACGTGCAACTGAATTAAGAGTTCATATCTCAGTATTTACTTGACGCAGAACTTTAAAAACTTTCTTCAATGCTTCCCAACTACCACACATGTGGAAATGATCAAGTTGGATAAATCTATCCTGCATTAAATGCAAATTATGGCCTTATTTTACTTAGACATTTGGTTAAAGTCTTTCGTGCAACTAAATTAAGAGTCCATAACTCAGTATTTACTTAATGCAATGCATTGAAACATTATACAACCCAACCCAACTAGCACACCTATGTAGATTATCATGTTAGATAACTCTATCCTGCATTTTATGCAAGTAATGGCCCTCTTTTTACTTAGAAATTCTGGTTAAAGTTTTGTGTGCAACTACATTAAGAAACCATACCTTAGTAACTACTTGATGCATTGCATTGACACTTTTTACAACCCTTTCCAACCATCACACCTATGTAAACAATCAAGTACGATTACTCTTTCCAGAATATAATGCAAATTATGACCCTTTTTTACTTAGAAATTTTGGTTGAAGTTTTGCATGCAACTACATTAAGAGTCCATATCTCAGTAACTACTTGAAGCATTGTATCGAAACTTTATACAACCTTCCCAATTTCACGACTATATACACAACAAATTAACTCTATCCTGCGTACGATGCAAATTGTTACCCTTTTTTTACTTAGAAATTATGGTTAAAGTTTTGCGTGCAAATACATTAAGAGTCCATATCTTAGTAACTACATGATGCATTCCATTGAAACGTTATACGACCCTTCCCAACCATCACACCTATGAAAATAATTAAGTTAGATAACTTTATCATGCATATAATGAATATTATCACCCTTTAAGAAACTCTGGTTACTGTTTTGCATGCAACTACGTTAGAGTCCATATCTCAGAAACTATTAAGCGGTGGAATAGTCGAGCACGCTGTCCTCCGACAGCTCTTGTTAATGTTTTAGTGAATTTTGAGAATTGGACATATCTTCTTCATTTTTTGATAGAAAGATTATCAATATTGCACAAACAAATATAATAATAATAATGATATCATAAATAAATAAATGTATGCATTGGCGGAAAATAATGCATTTTTTTGTTTTCTAATTTTTAGCTCGCCTATTCGAAGAAGTAGGGCAGCTTATGTAATCACCCCGGCGTTGGCGTCCGCGTCCGCGTCCGCGTTGGCGTCCGCGTTGCCAGCTGGGTCAAACCTTTGCGCGCAAGTTCTTTTCTCAGACACTGTGTATGCTGTTGCTTTGAAACTTCACACACTTATTCAGGGTTATTAGGTGACCTTGTATGTCAAGTCCCATAACTCCGGAATGGATTTTGACTGAATTGGGCCCCTTTTTGGACTTAGAATTTTGGTCAAACCTTTGCGTGCAATGCCTTTTCTCAGACACTTTATAAGCTGTTGCTTTGAAACTTCACACACTTATGTAGGGTCATTATATGACCCTGTATGTAAAGGCCCATAACTCTGGAATGGATTTTTACCGAATTGTGCCACTTTTTGGACATAGAATGTTGGTAAAACTTTTGCGTGCAAGGCCTTTTCTCAGACACTGTATAAGCTGTTGCTTTGAAACTTCACACACTTATCTAGGGTCATTATATGACCTTGTATGTCAAGTCCCATAACTCTGGAATGGATTTTGACTGAATTGTGCCCCTTTTTGGAATTAGAATTTTGGTCAAACCTTTGCGTGCAAGGCCTTTTCTCAGACACTGTGTATGCTGTTGATTTGAAACTTCGCACACTTATTCAGGGTCATTAGATGACCTTGTATGTCAAGTCCCATAACTCTGGAATGGATTTTGATTGAACTGTGCCCCTTTTTGGACTTAGAATTTTGGTCAAACCTTTGCGTGCAAGGCCTTTTCTCAGACACTGTGTATGCTGTTGCTTATCGTATATAAATAAATGTACAGATTTAAGGGCCCAAAAGGGCCTGTATGAACTTGGTTAACATTTGCATGCAAATATTGTAAAGGTGTTTTATCTTGCAATAGGTGATACTGTGTGACTTTACCTAATGCTATAACTGTTCTGAAGTAGGCCCTTATAGACGATGGCCCTGATAGGCGAGCTATATTGTCCTCCGACAACTCTTGATTATATTTTGGACTTGTTAGATCGACTTCAAATTCACACATTTTGTCTTTGAATTTTACAATTATATTGATAGTCAAAGCTGGTGACGGCGAAACATAGTTACGCGTAATTGTTGTATTCTTGTCTTCTCTAACCATTACCCAACTGCATACACAACTTCGTACATCTGTAGCAAACGTCTTTTTAAAATCTTGTGACAAAAGAAGGAATGGCTCAATTTCTTTTTTGAAAGAATATTTTTACCATTTTCCAATAGTAATTATTTCATTTATCATTATAATTTTGCGTCAATGATATCAATGTCATCTCATATACATACGAATAGTATGAAACGTCCATGGCAACCGAAAGAAAGAAAATGTTCTCCTCCCAAATTGTGGCCAATTTTCAAATAAATTTGGAGAAATACCTTGGGTGACCCGCTATGAGATTCCTTATGAGCCATGATAAAAAAAATATAGCCGTCAGGGATCGGGGCTATTTTTGCCTTTTATGGCTACAGTGAACACTTTAAGAATATTTTTTCGAAAAGTATGAAGTTGATTTTCAAATAATTTTGTTGACGTGTTCCTTGAGTGACCTTCTATCATATTCATTCAAATCAGGTTGATTGATAAAAAAACATGGCTGCCAGGGGGCGGGAATGTTTAGCAAAAATCATCTCCTCCGAAAGTATGAAGCCAATTTTCAAAAAATAATTGTAGAAATGTTCCTTCTATCGGATTCCTTCATCCCATAAGGATTGTTAAAATAAAATAACCGCGGAGCTGTTTACTGTGAAAATATTGAAAATATTCTCCTCCAACGTACATGTATGAAGCATATTTCCAAATAATTGTGTATAAATGTTCCTTGGGTTACCCTCTATCAGCGTGGCTGTTATTGGCTTGTGTAAACACTTAAACAATATTAAATTCCCAAACTGATTTGCTTTATATCGCAATAGTGTATTTATGTTTCCCTTATGTCAGTGGAGCAATACTGTCCATTGTGTGCCTCTCGTTTAGTTCAACTGTTCACAAGGAGCTCAAGCTGAGGTATTGTGATCGCCCTGTTTCGGGAACACTTTAAAAATATTTTCCTCCGAAGTTTTATGGCCGATTACTTTCAAATAATGTTGTTATCAAGTTCCTAGGTGACGCTTCATCAGATCCATTCAAGTAGGATTAATATAAATATAAGCTTAAAGCTTATTTCGCAATTAATGTAATTTAAAATAAATCAGTTTAAGCTGAAGATCAAATTCCTAAATCAGGTATCATACCACTTAGTATCTGATGAGTTCATATTGTTATGGAGTAGACTTAGGTACAAATTGATATACTTTAATCAACAATTTAGACCACTTACGTGGTGATGTGGAAGAGCGTCTGTCTCTCGTGTGGAAAGGCACTGGTTTGCTCCCCTGACAGGTTAATATGACAAAGGCTTTCTCTCCTTGGCGCTCAGGATTGTGGGTTAGCATTATGACTGACTCGCTGGTGTTAGGATAAATGAACCAGTAGTAATGATAACTTACGCAGGAGACGCGTGATAAAACTAGAATAGTGTTGAAGGCAGTATAAAAAAGCGGAACAGGAATTTTTGGGAATACAGGTCAACATCGTCATTTAAATTTCAGGTCCAATTGCAATTAATTGGGTGGTTGCTACTGGCGATGAGTATGCAGCTACTGCAATGTATGAAAGACGTATCTTGTCAAACTGTCCTGTGTTTGTAGGTCAAGGTAAGGAATAGTACTTAGTTTAACCCTTTCACTCATAACAACAATCAACAGTAGACGACTTCGAAAACATCTAGGCAAACATATCAAGCATTTATACAAATGAAATTATCATTACTGAATAAACATGAACAAATTATGGCAAGAGGAGAACTTGTTCATTATCAGCAATTTCTCCTTTTGCCATAACTCTTGCAAAGTTTTCAGAAAGCGTATATATATGTGTGTAAATGATTAACAAATATGACCTTACAATGCAGCTGACTCTGGGAAACAATGTGGGAAACAAAGGCAATATATTTAAAACGCTTGCACTTAACAAGTCCTTATGGTGAAAAAATCGTCACAAAAGCTGAATTATATTTTCAAATTAGTCATTGACTAGACATGATATTTTGAGTCGTTTGTTTTGAAAACACTTTCTAGCCCCTGTAGTTCAACCGGTAGCGAGACCCCGGTTGCCAACCCAGTGACTGTCAGTTTTAACACTGGCTCGGCCAATATTCTTTGCAACGTTTGACAAAAGTCATAGCGACAAGCGACATTTGTCTCCCCCGAATCGTCTTACAGTCTAAGTGGAAAGGTAGTACTGTTAAGAGAGCCAGGAAACATATGGGGAGTTGAACTGTCCGCCGTGATTTACAATACATGAAAACAGCATTATACCCAAATCAATAAATAATTTAAAAACTTTTAATGAAGAAATTGAAACATCTGAAAAATTGGATACATTGCTGACAACATGGGGAAAACAAAACTATTTTAAAAAGGCGTAAACAAAAATCAGTTTTTTAAAAACGCTTTCTGACGTTTCTACAGCAGCAGACCTTTTAAATATTATGGCAAAAGGTGAAATTGCTTATAATAAGCAAAATCTCTTTTTGCCACAATGTTTTCAATATAAATTGATAATTAAACTTTCATTTCTAAAGACCGTCCATGTTTTTAAATAGAAAGTCGTCTGCTGCATATCTGTTTTATTTGAGAAAGGGTTAACTCATTCTGAATGCTGATGTAACACTTTATTACAGCCCTGGACCTTAAACCTCGGCCATTTTTGCCAAATCCAGCGTCTCTGAGCGTGCAAATGGATATAATGTTTCAAGTAGACGAGCTGAACTATTACACATGCTGCGTGAATCACACTGAACAGTAAGTAATGACAATTCAAGATTCATTAATTAGTTATACAATGCCTCTGGATTACAATACACTACTTATAAATATATATTATTTTCAACATTGAGTGACGTGTTTAAAAGTATTGATGGAAAACAAATATAATATTATTATAGAGTATTCAAGTTTCGATCATAACGCACCAGGTATATAATAGTTTTTAATGATTTTTAGATGTTTTCAAATTGGTAAGATCCAAACAAGTGTTGGATAACTCAATAACCCTTTTCAACCTCCAGATACATTTGCACGCATCTGAAAAAGATGGCTCTTGAAAACATTTTGGCTAAGGAAGAAATTTCTCCTTTGCGTTTTCATCTCTATTCATTTACAGCATTTTTCAATATGTTTGCACTTTCATGTACATATTTTCAAAGTCGTTGGCTTCTGATTTGATGTATATTGGAAAGGGTAAACTGCCATGATTATATTAAATATTTTTACCATGCATTTTAAAACATTTGCAGCAAATAATCCTTTTAAAGGTTTTCATAAAAAGAAAATGTGTTCAAAAAGGTCAATTTCAGTGTTCCCAAATGTTTTCAACTCTTTTTTTACCCGAAAGGTTTTTCATGTATTTGCTTAAATATTTTCAAATTATTCTGCTGCAGATTTGTTAATGGTGGGAAAAGGTTATGTATTGGGTAACCATAACTAATTGCTATATCAAAATTGACCCCGTTTATAAAAATACACTTTTTATATAAACTGCGATTATGATAGCACTCAATTTATGCATGCAGTTAATCCTTTTCTATATGCAGACACTTTCAGACTCCTAGGTAACAGGCGACTTTAGAATATAGTGTGGCAAAAGGAGAAATTGCTCATGATGAGCAACTTCTCCATTTGCCATAATGTTTTTTCAACTTTATTAAATATTCCTTCATATAGCATCAGTTGAAAAAGTTTTGACGAATGTTTTCAAACTTGTCAGCTGTACATGTATATTTGTTGTATGTAAGAAAGATTTAAAGCAATACCATAGACAATATGCTACATAACTATACTATCTTATCGGTTGAATTTTGATGTATATCTAATTATTTGCAGAGTTAAACTCTCTTATAACAACAGAATAGGCATCCTCTCTCATTTTCCCACAATGCTTATTAACAACCTTATAGTTCCACTGTTTTCTCTATTTCAATGGAAACCAGAATCAAAATTTGTTTATTGAACAGATTGAAATTATAATTACAGATCCAGGCCCTTGAAATTAAACCCTATTGGAAATGAACTTTTGAATTCTGCATCAACAAGAAATGGTCTAGCCCAAAACGTAACATTCACAAAGCGAGGGTTTTCCTTTAGGTCAAAAATATTCACAGGTAAATTCGTTATATCCTTTCTCCATAAAATGGTGACAAGAGTTTAATCGTTTGTTTGATGTGCAATAAAAGCACATGGTCTTACTTTATTCTAGTCTAATAGTAGTCCTTCATAGAAATTCGTACAATATGCTCATTTTAACCCGACTATTCGAAGAATAAGGAGGGCCATTGCAGTCACCTTTGCGTATGCATCCGCGATGTAGCTTTGTTAAATGCTTTGCCAGCAAAAAGAATTCTCAGAAATCAACAAAGCTATTTCTTTGAAGCTTAACACACTTATCGGACGTCATCACATGACCTTGCAGGACACGTCGCATAACTCTACGTCGGATTTTGACTAAATCATGCCCCTTTTGTGACTTCAATTTTTTATTTAAAGATTTGCATGCAACGACTTTTCTCACAAACAACAAATGCTATTACTTGAAACTTCACACACATTTTGGACGCCATAAATGACCTTGCAGGACAAGTTCCAAAACTTCGGATTCGAAATACCTTCAGTGCATGTGCGTTTGTCGACTTTCATTGTCAATATACACCAATTATCCGGATAAATTAGCATGCTTGTTATAATCCTGCATATGCTTGCCAAATCAATAAAAGTTGATACAATGTGCAAGCGGAAGTCTAAATGATTTGAACGCCTTATAGTTGACACTTTCCTAATTGGCTGCAAACCACTTTCAAAATATGTTGACACAAATGTGGAACATCTCGATAGATGAAAGTATAATTATTGTATTAACAGGTGACATGTACACAATGATCGCTATGGACCCAGACGTACCTTTCACCAACGTCGCCAACGAGAGTCACCCTCTGCTACATCAAATGAAGATTAATATTATGAATGGAGACTTCACATCAGGTAATAGTTCTCACCTTGAACTTTTCCCATATACAACTCGCTGGTTTCAGAATAAATGGACTAGTGGTTGTGGTTATTTACTGCAGAAACGCTTTGATATAACTGAAAAAGTGTTGAAAGCTGGATAATATACCATACACATTTTTCTCTAGCAGATAACTACGATACAAGATAGGCACAACTGTAGCAAATGTCTATAAATCAAATTGTTTAAAAGATATGAACACATTATGGCAATTTCTCCCTTTTTCACATTACTTCAAAGGTCATTGTTGGCAGGTATGATTAAATGAGTCTGCACTATGAGCACTTGCTATCACATTTGTTTCATGTTTTCTGTTTGGTTTCATTTTCATGGTCCCTTGTCTGTATCATGTTATAAGGAATTTCTGTGACGGAGTGGTGAGCGTTGGGGAATAGCGAACGGGCGTCGTTCTAGCTTTTAAAGTCGATTGCGGCTGTCATGGCACACATTGCCTAGCTTAGTACTGTTTTGAATAAATTATCATAACTGAACTGTTGACATTTACTTTTAGATCATGAACCCATTTTCAAATTTAATATTGTCTAAGGATCGGGATACATCGTTCTCAGGATAAAAAATACGCCATGATGTAAATCAGATTTTTAGCTCGACTTTTCGAAGAAAAGGCTAGCTATACTACTCCCCTCGGCGTTGGTGTCAAACCTTGGTTAAGGTTTCTGTACCACTTCCCTTTCTTGTCAATATCATTACAGCTATTGCTTTGAAACTTACAACACTTATTCACCATCATTACCTCCATCAACAGAGAAGAGTACATAACTCCGTCTGTCTGTCCGTCACACTTTTTGTCACACATTTTCGTCACACTTTTTCGTCACGTTTTCAAATAACTTTTTTTCTACTCAAAGGATTGGATTGAAACTTCTGACAAATGTTTATATCAATCTTTGTGATGGGTTCACAAAAGGGGGATAATCCAAATATTTTTATATTAGAGTTATTGCCCGTTTTCTTTCAAATATTACAATTTTCTGGCAAGGCCCCGGCAGGTGACACACGTACTCCGGGGAGCACTCCATTCTAGTTGTAAGAATTATGGCCTTTTTTTTAATTAAAAGTTTGGTAAAGTTTTTTGTACCAATTTACTTATTTTCAAATCCATTACAGATATGGCTTCAAAACTTACAACACTTATTTTCCACCATTAACTTCACAACATACAAGAGAACATAACTCTGTCAATATTTTTGTAAGAATTATGGCCCCTTTTCCACTTAGAATTTTGGTTAAGTTCTTTGTACCAATTTACATTTTTTCAAAACCATTACAGGTATTGCTTTACTTATCTCAAGTAACAGACAATAGTACATAACTCTGTCAAGGTTTTTGTAAGAATTATGGCCATTTTTCGCCTTAGAATTTTGGTTCAGATATTCGTACCACCCCACTTTTTAGCTCGACTTTTTGAAGAAAATTCTAGCTATACTACTCGCCCCGGCATCGGCGTCGGCGTTGGTGTCACACATTGATTAAGGTGTTTGTACCAATTCCCTTTTTAGCTCGACTTTTCGAAGAAAAGGCTAGCTATACTACTCGCCCAGGCGTCGGCGTCGGTGTCACACCTTGGTTAAGGTTTTTGTACCAATTCACTTTTTTGTCAAAACCATTACAGAAATTGCTTTAAAAATTACAACACTTATTCATCTGCATTACCTCCATACATAACTCTGTCAAGGTTTTTGTAAGAATTATGGCCCTTTTTCGACTTAGAATTTTGGTTTAATTTTGTGTACCAATTCACTTTTTGTCAAAACCATAACATATATTTCTTTATAACCAACAACACTTATTTACTATCATTACCTCCATTCACAGACAAGAGTACATAACTCTGTCAAGTTTTTTTTTTAAAGAATCATGGCCCTCTTTCGATTTATAATTTTGGTTGAGTTATTCATACCAAATCATTTTTTTTTCAAAACATTTAGAGATATAGCTTAAACAGTTACAATATCTTTTAACCATCAATTCCTCCACCAATAGCCATGAGTGCATAATGCAGTGAAGGTTTTTGTTAAGTACTTTGCCTATAAATAATATGATAAAGTAATTGCTTATGTTTTCTGTACCACCCAAAATAGTTTTGTTTTATTGGCAAGCACGAAAAGGTCGAGGATGCCGCCTCTGACAGCTCTTGTTTGTCAAAACCATTACAGATATTGCTTTGAAACGTACAGCACTTATTCATCATCATTACCTCCATCCACAGACAAGAGTACACAACTCTGTCGATGATTTTGTAAGAATAATGGCCCTTTCTTTACTTAGAATTCTGGTTAAGTTTTTTGAACCAATTCACTTTTTTTCAAAACCATTACAGATATGGCTTTGAAACTTACAACACTTATTCATCATCATTACCCTTTATCAACAGACACGCGTACATAACTCCGTCAACATTTTTTGTAAGAAATATGGCCCTTTTTGACTTAGAATCTTTGTTAAGTTATTTGTACCAATTTACTCTTTTTCAAAACCATTACAGATACAGCTTCGAAACTTACAACACGTTTTTCACCATCATTACCTCCAGCAACAGACAAGAGTTAATAACTCTGTCAAGGTTAAGAATTATGGCCATTTTTCGCCTTAGAATCTTGGTTAGGATTTCCATAACACCCCGTTTTTTTTCAAAACCATTAGTGATTTAGCTTATAAATCTACAATACTTATTTATCATCATTACCTCCATCAACATACAAGGGTACATAATTCTGACAAGTTTTGTTACAGAGTCATGGCACTTTTTCGATTTATAATTTTGGTTAAGTAATTCATACCAAATAATTTTGTTATACTAGCTTACAACAATATTTTTACCGTCATTACCTCCACCAACAGCCAAGAGTGCATAATTTAGTAAAGGTTTTTGTAAGAATTATGACTCTTTTTCGACTATTACCCAACAAAGTTTTGCTTTATTGGCAAGCACAAAAAAAATCGAGCATGCTGTCCTCCGACAGCTCTTGTTTTCAAAACCATTAGTGATTTAACTTATACACTTACAATACTTATCTATCATCATTACCTCCATCAACAGACAAGGATACATAACAAGTTTTTCTTTAAGAATTATGGCCCTTTTTCGATTTATAATTTTGGTTAAGTAATTCATACCAAATCAAATTCTTTCAAAACAATTAGAGATATAGCTTAAACACTTACACAAATCTTTTTACCATCATTACCTCCACCAACAGCCAAAACTGCATAATTCAGTAAAGGTTTTTGTAAGAATTATGACTCTTTTTCGACTTATAAAGTACTTTGCTTATGAATGATATGATAAAGTACTTGGTTATGTTTTCTCTATCACCCAAAAAAGCTTTGTTTTATTGGCAAGCACAACAAAGTTGAGCATGCTGTCAGCCCACAGCTCTTGTAGGTAATTGGCGTAAAAATCATTTAATAAAACGACTTTTGTAAAATATGTGTATTTCAAAATATGTATCTTTTAAACAATTACATATGTTTAGGTGAAGATGTTATCACTTGGAATGGTCCTTTTCCTCCAAATGACGAACCGCATTATTACTACTTCCTGTTATATAAACACGCAGAACAAGTTGATAAGACCGTGATGATGTCATATGCTGGAGACTGCAGTACATCGCTGACTGGGAGGTAACAACAATTTTCATTTAACCCTTTCCCACAGACTGACATTCTTTGACACCTCTGTGAAAAACGTATGTTGAACATTATTTCAATGCTCTTTTAAAATTGTTCTTTTTATTTTCTGAATATCCTTATTTTTTTTCCTCAGATCATCAGTGTTTTTAAAACCGACGACTCATTAAATATTATATCAGGTAAATAAATTGAAATGTTGTATCAATATTCGACTTTATTCCTAAAAGAAAGAAACATTCTTACTGACACGCAATTTCTCCGTTCCTTACACCTTGACTGTGTAAAGTTGTTTATTAACTAAAGAGTCAGTTATCCATGTAACAATGATTGTCATGGGACAGGGTACATATGTCGGGGGGGGGGGGGGGGGGGGGGGGGGGAAGGGGGGGGGGGGGGTGAAATGCCTGTATATCCATGCTATTAATTTAAAAGGATACTGCTTTTCCGAAGTTTCCTGAAACGTTTTATGACTTATTGACGCACAGTGCAGAACCAGATTAGGCTTCATGGATCTACACTGCATGCAAATGCGTTGTTGCAGAGTGACACTCATTTTACAAATTTATGTAAGTAGTATTTAGACAGTCTATGCCTTAGTGAGATTTGCAATGACAGGCTGTTCTGGAGCTACTCTGTCCATGAAAACTGACTCTTCGATGGGCTGAAATATTAAATGCATCTGGCAAAAAACTGGTCATTGATGCATCTGCGAAAAGGGAAGACTCTGGAAAGCCTGTATATATGCGGTCTCCTCAGAATTGTAGCCCAACTAGTTTCACTTCCATAACGAGTTATTAAGTGTTAAATACGTGTAATGCTATAATACCACTTGTTACCTCAAATTAACTTATACATATTATGTTTCATTTCAGGTGTTTATACGACATCAACCTTGCTGTGAGCGAAAACAATTTCACATTGGTTGGCGCAAACTGGTTCCGCACAAAGAGAGACTCCTATGCCATATACCGCAATATCCAAAGAAATCCAAATGTCACGCATGAGCAGTGCATGGGACAACCCGGTTACACGCAGGATTGTGAAGAAGTGACGTCAGCAGTACGTGTGGTTTACGTCGACTGTTTTTTTTCATTCATAATGTCCTTGTTATGCATGGTTGTCTCTAGTGTATACATGTAATTGATTGTTTGTAATTTCATTATTGTGTTACCTTAGCAGGGAGTCACATGAGAAATAACTTCTCCATCTTTTGTCTGTCGGTCATGTTTTCACTTATTGACATATATACAGATATTGCTTTGAAATTTAAAACACTTATTCCCCATCATAACTTCTATCAACAGATAAGAGTACATAACTATGTCAATATTTTTGTAAGAATTATGGACCTTTTTCGCCTTAGAATTTTGGTTAAGTTGTGCGTTCCATCCCACTTTTTTCAAAACCATCCCGGGTCGGCCAACTTTTTTTCCGACGATTGATCAAAATCAATGCGACATGCGTCATTCGTCTTCCACCAATGGGCTGAGTCTATATGGAAAAGCAGCCAGCTGCTTGAGAAGATTGTTGTGTGGAGTACTGGTGTGAGGAAAACCAGGAAATGCATGAGTAGACGAACTAGCCGCCGTGATATAACTGAGAAGTTGTTAAAAAAGGCATTAAACCCAATTCAATCAATAAAGTACTTATAAATAATAGGATAAAGTACTTAGTTATGTTTGCTCTATCACCCAAAAAAGTTTTGTTTTATTTGCAAGCACAAAAAAGTCGAATGCGCTGTCCTCCGACAGCTCTTGTTAACAATATTATAATCAATAACAATTTACCTTATTATAATTTAAGAATACTTTGAGAAGATCTTAAAGAAATAGTTATTTTTTTTATGCAATTCGGAACCACCTATTAAAGCAGTGAAAATACATTTTCGTGAAAAAGAAATTGCATAAAAAATTAAAATGGAAATTTGAAAAGTTTAATATCAATAGGATGGTAAGAAAAGGAGACAATTTTCATTTTGAACAATGTTTCATATACCATGTTTGTATGTCTGCTGCAATAAGAGTCACATGTAATCTCTTTCGCGGAAGATGTTAAGACAAGTAATACAAAAGTTCCAAAAATGATAATGGGTTTTGAAACATATTGTGTTTGTGTGAAAGAGAGAATGAAAACTAGTTTTGGGTAATACATTTTGGATATTTTTGTGCCACCTGCTTTTGCAGGGTGACACATAGGGGCTTCTCTCCATCGCTTAGCTGTCACACTTTACATTATTGATCTGCCCTTTTGGTAGGCGACACATTCTGCCTTTTGAGCGCTTTCTTTTATTATCTCACCTGGTCGCAAAGTGCAGGATGAGCTATTGTGATCGCGCACCGTCTGTCGTCGTAGTCAGTCCGTTTGCACTTACTTTAATCAATTTAAAAAATGTTTCCTAGTTAAACAGTGAACCATTTTACAAATAATTTCACAAGAATGTTCCTAAGATGGTCCTCTTTCAAAACTCTGGTTGTCATGGAATCAGCAAGAAAAAACTTGGACCATATTCTAGTCCAAATGTATTGGCCAATTTAAAAAATCTTTGGAACAAGTGTTCCTTGATTGACCATCTTCCAAGTTTATTCAAATTATTCCGATTCTTGGACCCAGGGGAGACGGCTTATTTTTCTTATAATGGTATAAAGTCAAATCTTTTAAGATCTTCTTGTCTAAAAGTAATACCCGATTTGAAAATAATTTGGCAGGGGAAGGGGCCCGTTTTCCTTATTATATGTTAAGTTTAAACTTATTGAAGATCCATTAATTCAGGTAAGCGATTTAGGCCATCATGGCCCTCTTGTTTTTAGCTCTACTGGCCAAAGGCCAGAAGGGCTTATGTCGTGGCGATGTGTCCGTCGTCCGTGCGTGCGTGCGTCCGTGCGTCCGTGCGTCCGTAAACAATTTCTTGTTAACACGATACAGTCTTCACTTTTGATTGTATCTCAACTAAACTTATACAGTAGTTAGATATCCATGAGAGCTCCATTCCTTTCGAAAACCAGCCAGATCCGCCCATGCATGACTGGATTATGGCCCTTGAAATGGTCAAAATTGCTATAAAAGAGCTTGTTAACACGATACAGTCTTCACTTTTAATTGTATCTCAACCAAACTTATACAGTAGTTAGATATTCATGAGAGCTCGGTTCCTTTCGAAAACCAGCCAGATCCGCCCATGCAAGACTGGATTATGGCCCTTGAAATGGTCAAAATTGCTATTAAAGAGCTTGTTAACACGATACAGTCTTCACTTTTGATTGTATCTCAACTAAACTTATACAGTAGTTAGATATCTATGAGAGCTCGGTTCCTTTTGAAAACCAGTCAGATCCGCCCATGCAAGACTGGATTATGGCCCTTGAAATGGTCAAAATTGCTATAAAAGAGCTTGTTAACACGATACAGTCTTCACTTTTGATTGTATCTCAACCAAACTTATACAGTAGTAAGATATCCATGAGAGCTCGGTTCCTTTCGTAAACCAGCCAAATCAGCCCATGCAAGACTGGATTATGGCCCTTGAAATTGTCCAAATTGCTATAATTGAGCATGTGAACACAATAGAGGCTCCATTTACTATCTGATCTTCACCAAACTTAGATAGTAGTTAAATATTGATGAGAGCTTGGTTCCTTTTGAAAACCAGCTAGATCCGCCCATGCAAGACTGGATTATGGCCCATGAAATTGTAAAAATTGCTATAATACAGCTTGTGAACGCAAAAGAACCTCCATTTACTATCCGATCTTCACCATACATACATGCTCTGGATTGAAAATGACCAAAGAACCATACCAGTAGAGCATAGGCCCTCATGGGCCTCTTGTTATTATACTTCTGTTTAAACAAAGTTTTATATATTCACACCTTTTTAGATTTTTCTAATAAAAATGATTCTTATTACATCCGGAATGTTTCGGTAATTTCTTGGCTAATTAAGATCAGCGATGATTTAAGTCGCCCCGTGTTTCAAAACATTCTTATCGTTATCTTCTTCTTCACCATTTAATGATACTTGTGTGCTAGAAACCTCCAATAGCTATAAGAACCTAATAAAGACTGTCCAAGTTTGATCGTAAATGCCAAAATGTCGATCGTTATTGCCAACGTTTTCACACATACAGCAAATATGCAACATTTGAAAAAAGTCGAGGGGGGTAACTGATTGCATCATGGCCGTCTGCAGACAAAACGGTTTCCTGACTGAGTAGGTATTCAAATAAGACTCCATAAAAGACGTTTACAACATCAATAATGTTTATTTAAAATGTAAATGCTTTGACAGGTCAACAGGAAATGAGATGCATTTAGAAAAAATAACGGATAACAAGCAGATGAGTCCATTCAATGTACATACTAAGTACGTTTCTGAAATGAACAAATACATTTATATAATTGATCTGCAACTGGAGCCAGACGACTTTGAAACCATTTACGCATCAATTTAGAAATATATAGAAACTCTCTATTAATGAAAGCACAATATATTGAAAATATTTTTTTCAATAAAAAATCTGATATCATGAGAAATGTTGTCAACGTTTTTCTGCTGTATATCTGCAAAAGTTAAAACGGTTAAGTCAATTTCTCAAATTAAGATGGTAGCATTTACGTTACATGTTTCGAGTGAACCCATCATTCCACCAAAGCGGAAGAGCTTTCCATAACCACTTGAGCTACGACGTCTTGGAAACGTTGGATACCACCTACCGATTGCTGTATATAAATAAATGAGCCGTGTCATGCGATTAAGGGTCTTATAACATCTCCATTTCGGTATCCCTGGATCCCAATCTCATAACCCTTTCCCACATACAACCAATCTGCTGCAGACGATCTTTAGCTCGACTTTTGAAAAAAAAGAGCTATTGTCATGACCTTGGCGTCGTCGTCGGCGTGGTCGTCTTGTTAAGGTTTTTTTTGTTGGCGGAAGCGTGGTCGTCCGGTTAAGGTTTTTTTTTCAGCTCGGCTTTTTTTCTGTTTTCTATCAGTCGAGCGTCTGTGCCGTACGCGGTGCTCTTGTTGAAACATTATGATAAAAAGATGGAAACTCTCTATAGAAAGAAAGAACACATTAATAGCAATTTCTCCTTTCGACATAATATTTTCAAAAGTCGTCTGCTGCAGAAGCGTCATAAAGCGACTTATGTGAGAGAGGGCTTAAACCAGACCTTAACTTCGCTGCAGTAGCAAACGCTCAAATACCAATATACGCACAGCGAAGTATATCGAACTGATTTTAGTGACATTCATTTGAGTCCGTCAATGGAAGAAGTACAAGTTGGCATTTATGAACAGAGTATGTTCATATCATCTTGTTCATCTAATCAAAATCTACACAAGTTTACAGAAGCTTCTTACAGGTGTGTTTAAATTATATGTGAGCCGTGCATATTTTGATCAGACCTGATAAATAATAGTACAAGATGAATGTATTCATTCATCCATAATGTGTTTTTTTAATGTATATATTTTGACAACAACAAATGAAAAACTGCATTCAATAATTATACTTATATTACAAAAAGCTTCTTTTTTTCTTTTCTTTTACTTATTATTGTAAAGTGTCACCTGATACTTTGCAGTAACATTGTTATGTATATAAGTAACAAAATAAAGTAGAAATGATTTAAATCAGAGAGAACCCGTAGCGTTTCAAATTTGACTGATAAAGAAAGAATAACGGTTACAACAATGAGCTGTGTCGATTCAACAAAACTATTAATATAGAAAACAAGAGAAAGTTGATGCAAGGCATCAATGTCGCCGGAAAAGACTGCATTGATTTATTTATGTATTCTTGACTTTCATTAGTCTATACAAACATTAGGAACGTTGAAATGAAAACATTTGCTTATAAATTTTATATTCATACCTATACATTAGGGTATCTATAAAAAATTAACGAAATGTGTACACATTTATCTTGGCTTAAATTTAATTTTACTGTTGTTACTTATTTAAATAATAGTATTCATTCATATAATTTCAATGTTTGTCAATCTTATTTGAATCACAAGGTAAATATTTTGGTATTGCTTAAAGGGAGGTAATTTGAAGTAAACAAAAGTCTTCAAAAGGAGAAATATATCAGCATTACCGTCTACAGTTTAAATTGTTCTATTGTTTGTGGATTTAAAATGTTCTTTTTTTCTTATTTCTACATGTACAACGAAATATTGCGGCTTCTCTTTGACGCTTTGCGTCAAACATTCGTCTTGTACTTATAAATAAAATAATATCACTCGCTTTTTCATATCGAAATGCGCATGCGCGAAAATCGATGTTAAAGGTCACGAAACTACACAACGGAATAGGGTCTATATTTAACTTGGAAACAGTTCCTACTTTAGATATTCATGGATTAACATTATTAAATGAATTCTACACAAATCAAGACATCTCTTTGAACATGAAAACAACATTTAGAAAGTTAAAATTGCTATTAAAAGGAGAATTCGACGCGATATTTATCTCGATATTGACACATAACGGTCTGCAGCAAGTCTAGCAGGGACCTCTTGTGTTTTCGTAAATAAGACAAAAAACACAAATGAGAGTCAAAATAAAGAAACTGTAAATACCTAAAACATCGGAATATTTATTTCATTTTAGATGTGTCATTACTTAGTGTTTTTAAACAAACACAATTGTAATATGTTCAAGACATCTTAATGTGTTTCTTTCTAATAATAATCCCCCCTCCCATGTGATTTCAGAAAACCTATTAAAAATAGAAGTCGCGGGCTTCTGCCCGGCGACTAATCACTTTCTCTTTTTATTATAGCGCGCTGCGATCACGCACCGAGCTATATGTTACAAGATACTTAAACTGCTACCTTTTTTGACCATGATAGGAGTCGTTATTATTACGATAAATTAAATGTTGAATTTGGTCAAACAACGGTTACAAATTGTTTCAAAAAGACTTACTGATGATTCGTTTAAAATGAATTTTATTTCTCAATGTTTTAAGTTTTTGTTTTATTTATTCTCGTTACTGCGATGATATCAGAAACACCTACTGGTACCTAATAATCCGTACTTCCCAATCTATTTATAAATATGTTTATCACGTAACCATAGTGTATTGTGTGCAATGTGCATTCCCCAGTCATATGGATAAAATGCACCTTAAAACTCAATTGCATAATTATTGATAATCAATAACTGATGAACGGTTCAACCTAGCTTGGTTTTTGAGATATTGCATTATTTAAGAACTGTAGTGTCTTTGATACTCGATGCTTTCTGTTATAACTGGATTTAACCACTAACTTATTAAAGACAAGCTTTGTGCTGTCCGGCATCTCAGTGTACCGCATTTAATGATGACGTATACATTTACACACTTTACAATGACGTAAATAATATTTGTGTTCCACAATCAAATTATTACGAGTATTGTAAATACAACATCCCTTCCTTATCATAAAATGAGAATACCTAATAGACAAAGTATATCAACTGTACTTACAACAAAGATAAACAATAAATAATTTCTGCAACTGCATAAATGCTCTATTATATAATATAACACCTTTAAACACAGACAATTCTCTTGCCCAAATGTCATAAACAATAGACTAGTTATAATATTCAAAACCCAATATATAATATGAAAAAGGCAAAGCCTCATCACGAGCACAGCGTCTATAATGGGTCCAACCTGTAGGTATGTCACTACCGTGATAAAGGTATCTGTTTCAAGCTGTCGGAACTGAGACCGCTGTTGTACACTATTCCTACTTTATCTGTTGGTGCAAAGTCAAATCTTCATCAATTTTAACATTCGATTCATCACATGATCATAATCAATACAGAAAGGTAAAACAAGAGGCCCAAGAGGGCCAGTATCGCTCCACGGCCATTAGGCAAAAATTAAATCTCCAAACAGCCCTACCCCCTGATGGCCATGTTTTTGACCAATCAACATGGCCTGAAGGAATCTGATAGAGGGTCACCCTAGGAACATTTCCACAACATTTTTTGAAAAACACTATAGCCATGTAAGGCAATATAGCCCCGCCCTCTGGCGGCCATGTTTTTCGACCAATCAACATTTCTTGAAGGAATCTGATAGAGGGTCACCCAAGGAACATTTCTACAAAATTATTTGAAAATCGGCCTAACACTTTTGGAGGAGAAGATTTTTTAAGTTTTCACTATAGCCACATAAGGCAAAAAAGGCCCGCCCCCTGGCGGCCATGTTTTTCGACCAATCAACATTTTTTGAAGGAATCTGATAGAGGGTCACCCTAGGAACATTTCCACAACATTTTTTGAAAATTGACCAAAACATTTTGAAGATTTTTTAAGTTCTCACTATAGCCATGTAAGGCAATATAGCCCCGCCCTCTGGCGGCCATGTTTTTCGACCAATCAACATTTCTTGAAGGAATCTGATAGAGGGTCACCCAAGGAACATTTCTACAAAATTATTTGAAAATCGGCCTAACACGTTTGGAGGAGAAGATTTTTTAAGTTTTCACTATAGCCACATAAGGCAAAAAAGGCCCGCCCCCTGGCGGCCATGTTTTTCGACCAATCAACATTTCTTGAAGAAATCTGATAGAGGGTCACCCAAGGAACATTTCTACAAAATTATTTGAAAATTGGCCCGACACTTTCGGAGAAGAAGATTTTTCAAGTTTTCACTATTTTTTTCTTTCGATTGCCATAGAAACCAGAATTCCGGATGGATAAACAAAAAATGAAGGAATTTAGGAGAAGACATTGAGAGGGTGCTTCCTATGAAGTTTCAACCAAATTGGCAAGGTGGTTAGGGAGGAGAAGTCGTTTAAAGAAAAAAGTTAACGCACGCACGCACGACTGACAATTCGCCATGACATAAGCGCCAGTGGAGCTAAAAAAACAATGGTGAAAACAAGTTTTTTCCTTCAGTTAAGCTTAGTGACATAGTTTCTGGGTTAAAAGCAATGTTTAAAACATCCATTCTGCCAAAGTTTCAACATGCTAACATTAAAAGAACAGCTGTCAGAGTGTTAACAAGATTTTCCTTTAATTTGGTCTAATGACCTTATGTTTGACCCAACTTGAACAATATTTGAACTTGGCCTAGATATCAATAATCATCAGGCGAACATTCTTACAAAGTTTCAAGATGCTGAATCAAACCTTGAGGTCAAGCTGTTTACAAGATTTTTGCTCAAATGTTTTTCTTTGGACCTCATTGTTGTTTTTATCCAACATGACCTATATTTTAGTCTAGATTTCACCAAAACACCAATTCTGTCAACATTTCAACATGTTAAAATAAAAAATGCAGCATTCAAAATGCCTGAGTGTTAACCAAATGTTCCTTCAATTTGGTCTAGTGACCTAGTTTTTGACCCACCATGACCATTATTCTTACTAGGTCTAGATATAGTCAAGACAAACATTCTGACAAAGCCTCAAGCTGCTGAAGGCAAAGTGTGGTTTCTAGACTAACAAGATTTTCTTTCAATGTGGTGGAGTGACTTAGTTTATGACCCAACATGACCTAGTTTATGACCGAATATATTTAAACTTAGCCTAGATATCATCAAAACAGTTATTCTGAAAACATTTCAACATGCTTAAGTTTAAAATAAGGCATCCAGAGTGTTTTCAATATGTTCCTTCAAATTGACATTGAAACCTAGTTTTTCACCTCACAGGACCCAGTCTATAACTTGGCCAAGATTTGATGGAGATGATTTTCTGATGAACTTTCATTCATATTGGATGTTGTAAAATGTTGCCTGTAGATTTTTCACAAGGCAATTGTTGATGGCGTGTGACCGAAGGACATCACACAAAACCTGATCATGAAATACACAAACTGTGCAATAAAAAAACAGGACTTCCTTTATATACATTTAATTAGATATAATAAGCTTGATATGATTTTGATAAACTTATCCATTAATAAAGATTACCTTGTATGAATCCATTAGTATTATATGTAATCAGCTGAAGTTCCTCTCCTGTCCTCATCATAACAGCTGTAATTCCATCAATAAATCGGTTTCTCTCAATATATTCCCTTGTTTGATGTTGATGCAGGAAGTTATATCCCACAGTCAAGGATGCATGCAATTTTCATTGTTTTGACAGACACCAATGACCAACGGGTATATCACTAACTGTCTATATGAACTTCCTCTCCCATTATCGCCATAACAGCTGTGATTTCATGATTGTACAGGTTGATCTCAATCCATTTACTGTTTTGATGTGTATGCAGGAAAGAATATTACCCCACAGTCAAAGATGCATGATATTTTCATTGTATAGACAGGTACCAATGACCAAGGGGTATATCACTAACTGCTTGTATGAATTTCCTCTCCAGTAATCGTCATCAGAACTGTTATTCCATGATTGTATGGGATGTTTTAAATCCATTCTGTTTTAAAATAAAACTTGATGCAGAATATGATTGACTGCTGTTTTAATAAATGACATCAGACAATAACTGCAAATAAAAGTGGCTTTATATAAAACAAGAAACCGCTGAAGACGGTAAGGCCGGATTGTCTGCAATTTGACCTTGAAAATCGACAAACTAAGGTCAAGGTCAAAGTAACAATAGAAATCAATAGAACTTGTTACTGGTTACCTTCAGGCAAAGTTTCAAGTTTGCAACCCTTTCTTGTGCTGAGATTTTGCTTAACCAGAAACTTTAACCATTTTGCCTAACCTAAAACTTTAACCAAAATGTTGACGGACAGACAGACAGACAGACGGACATCGCCAATCTATAGACCGGAATTGCTTAAGCAATCCGGCCAATAAAATGATAAATTAAAGAATGAGATTACAAACACTCTTTATACCTTTTTCCTTTTAAATAGCCTTATATTTAAAAAATAGACCAGAATTGAAAACAATATACATGTATATTAGTTATGTCAAAAAGCCAAGCTTTGGGTTCTGCAACCAGTTTTGTTTTAGACCAGTTTGTACCTCTGTGCAGTCTTATCTGGATTATTATACTTTAAACCAATGACTTTAAACTTATCTTTCTTTACATTTGTGAAATAAGCTTTAATCTTATATTAATCACGCTCAATATTCCGGATATACAACCAGTTCTCGCCCAATTTGTGCGGAAAATCCCAATCTTCACTGAATTCTGATTCAGATATTTGGAACATTTTTTTAAGAATTAGGTAGACTTTGAGGATTCCGGTGTATTTTGGTATTTTTATACATTTTTCATTTGAGTATATTTGGGCAAAGATGCTTCTATAATCTTTTGAAAAGGGACCAATTCCCCACTTGTGTTCAGAAAAAGTAGCCATTGAGGGGTTTATACAGATATTGTTGACAATCAAAGATAAATCAACATTTTAATTGACATATTATGATTATTATAATTACTGATGATACAGATGAAACTTACATTTGTGTTTATCTTATGAAGATGGCGTTTGACCTTACAGCATATGATGTTTGAAAGCATTCTGATAAAAGGTCAAATTGTTGACAATATGCAATTATACTAGTCTCACAATGCTTTTGAATAAAAATCAATTGTGCATTTTCCTATTCTTAAGATTTAACTGTTTTGCAAGATGTTTTTATACTTACTTGAATGCTGTTTAGCTGCAGGGTGGATTCTTTTAAAGCATCGCAGTGGTCCTGACGGCTTCCAGAATTCTCGACCCAATTTTCTAAGAATAGTCGACCCCAGTTTATATAGGTGTGAATGGATGATGGTTCTTTTGTTGTATAATCACTACATTTAAATAATGATTAATGTAATAATGATGTATGTGTTAACATTGTTATAAATTATCCTATATCATAGTTTTCAAAGTATTCTTAAGATTTGAAGTATTGTTTGATAGAGGACATTTCCTCCTTTTCTCACAATCTTCCTAATTCATTAATATAACTATACCTTAGCCAGAAGAACCGGTCATGTACATATTCTCCTTTTCTCACCAAATGTTTTCAAAGTCGTCTGCAGCAGATTAACTATTTAGAACACATCAAGATCATTTAAATAATCAATCAACAGGTAAGTAAGTATCAATAATCAGTCTTTTGTTTATGACACTTGTGTGTTAAACCATCCATTCACACCTATATAAACCGATAATGTGGTCGAGATTTCTTGCTACCGTCCTAACATGCAATGTGCCTTGTTATTAAATGTTAAGATTCAGTCTCAACAGCATTTACACAAAACAACAAACACCTATTTTGCATTGTGCGACCCATGTAATTGCGGTTAACGTACAAGTTGACATACAAAAATAAAATATTTTCAGTAATGTGATCAGTAATAAACGAATCTTATTAATGTACTATCTCTAAAGGGACTTTGAATATTCAATTCAAACATGCAGCAATCAAGTCGGTGTCCTATCAGAACAAAACCTTACATGTATATTACAAGATAAACAATTCCTTATGTTTTCGGACAACAGATTCTTAAACCGACTTTAATTGCGTATTTCTCAAACAGAATACGAGCCGCCCACGAACAACCCCCTCTCAATAAATCTCAATAAAGAAAGGAGGAAACGTGTTCCCGTAGCTATGCTCTGACTATTCCTCGAAATACTGAATAACGGAGATCTTACATGCATGCATACCTATTTTCTAATTAACATGTTTTCAACATTAGTTAAGTCATATCAGCCGTGATAAGTGTGATTCACGTGATGAGCTTGTTCACGCATTGTAATACTTTTCATTTCCAAATTTGAATTTTAAGTGAATTAAAGTTAACCGTCTCGTGGTCTGCGTAGAACTGACTATTCCTATCACAAATAGCCTCCAATCACGTGACACAAACTGGTCAAACCAGTTTTGTATACAAACCTGTTGAGACAATTGTTCTCCTCTATACGTTGTACCGCGGAGAACGGACAGTCTCAACAGCATTTACACAAAACAACAAACACCTATTTTGCATTGTGCGACCCATATAGAAATACAAAGATTGAGAGTTGCGATTCCAATTTGGAAATGTACATTCAACACAATCTATACATATATATCCAATTATAACTTTAATTGTTTAGTAATCATCAGTCTCCTTTCAATAGAGTCTACTATGTAACCGTCCTTGGCTATATCGGTCTTCCAACGACCGTGTCTTTTAAGACATCTTTCAGATATGCCGATGGCATTAGCAGCTGCTGTAGCTCCGCTAGCCCTCAAGCTATGCGTACCCAAATTCATATTTGGAGCAACCAACTTTAATTTTGACAAAATACATTCTCTAACTCGTGTGTAACTTAATCTTTTGTTAGTTTTAATAATGTTTGATACACCCTTAGATCTATAGCATGGTCTAAATAAGAAGTCGGTATACGTAATCGACAACCCAGCTGTTTTCATGTACTTCTGTAGCATAGCATACGGACAAGCAACTGAATTCCCTTTGGAAATAGGGACCTGCTTCCCTTCACGGTAAATATCAGTTTTACTGGAACGAATATCTATTATGAAGTGATCATCATGAAATGTAATGTCTGAACAACATAAAGAGCTAAGCTCGTTGAAACGCATAAAGCCAGCATACCCTATTAGAATAATGGCTAAATCGCGTAAGGTTATTACATCATCTGAATCAGAAAAAGATCCGCATAGTGTCTGTAACATCTCTGAATCAATCACGTCCTTCTTGTGAACTGGACCAGATCGTAAACGTCTAGCGGAATCCAATAAGTGTTTAACCGTACTGTTACAAGTTGGGTCCTCGAAACCGTGTAGTGAATGTAACCACTTTATAGCATACACTGCTGCCGAAATGACGGAGTAACTCTTCGCCTGATCAAGCATATATGTTACATACATTGCCACAACAATTGGCGATGCTGGTTTGGATTGAAAGGAATTACTCTTGCAATAATTATCGAAATGTTTGAAACAGTTTACGTATTTTTGGTTGGTGGAATTGGCTCTCGACTGCACTAAATATGCGGCCATATGATCAATAACATGTCCATGCTGTAAAACGTCCACACCCGCATTATCCATCTGGTTCTTAATAGTGGACTTTAAGTCAATACCTGTAAACAAGGAAATGAATGTAAGCTCATTGCTTAATGTACAATATGTAAATATTAATTACTAATTAATATCAATGATTTTCAGTCGACTTCATTTAAATCGTATCTTCAGGGCTAACATATAAAACGGCATTGGATCTGACGAGAAAACACCGTTATTTCCCTTTCCAATACAAATAAGCCCTATTTTTGGTAGTTGCTTTACCTCTCTAATAAACTGTTTGAAACACCCTCCGGTACTAAATAAACACGGCCAAAAAGGCGCTGACTGCCACATAGGCGCAATAAGCGTACAGCTTGCTTGCTCATTCTCTATTTTGCTCAAACATTCATTTACCAATTTTGGCGGAGGTACCAACCAGTTATTTTCATTTCGCCATTCCTGCTTAAAAGCATATATACCTTCAGTACCTGGAACCCACCATCTCGAGTTAAAACGATGGCTTGATTATTGAAATGCGACGAAAACCTATCAACAGTATGTCTGCCCCATGCACTGTCTAAATAACTGAACCAACTATCAGATATTGACCAATCATCACTATCGTGGCATCTGCTCAAATAGTCCGACAATTCATTCATTTCTCTAGGAATCCATTCCGGACATATTCGAATATTGTTGTTCTCGCAAATACCATTGATATTCAAAGCAATCTTCTGAATATCCATTTTTCTACTACCATTCAACAAGATGGATTTCACATTTTTGTTATCGGAAAACACTTTGACATTTTTGTTTCTCAAAAACTCCGCTTTACTTCTCATAAAGCGATGAACCGCTTCCGCCTCACGCCAGGTGGAACTTTTACCTTGTTTCTCTGGAAGCCAACTTCCGGTGACTTCATCAGAGAAATCACTTCTTACATTTATCAATACCTCTGATTGTGCGACTAGCTGTGAATCTGAACCTTCATCCACTTCCGAGGGTGAATCATACGTCAGTTTCCTGCCTGACGTAATTCCCAATTCCAGGGATTCGTTACCCAATTCCAGGGATTCGTTAACCAATTCCGGTGGTCTTAACGACGAACCTTTCAAAACAGCGCTATCTACGTCCGGAGATAGCATTATACTACCTAAAGTATTTAACTCGCTTTCCTGATACAACGTATGAACGTCTATCATTTATAGATAACCACCGTACCCAACAGCGCTAGCATCGCAATATACTCGTACATTACATGTCTCGTCTCTGTTAAGCGCCCTACCTGGAACGTTTAATTTTCTGACATTTTCTTTCCAAAACGTTATTTCGTGGATAGCCGCGTCAGAAACCAGAACTGGCGCATTCCAACTCGCTCGAGTTATAATACAGTTATACATGTCTCTAGTTTTCATTCTAACAACATTTCCGAAAACGTATTGAAGTGAAATCAGTCGTCCTACTAAGGAAGCGAGTACTTTAACTTTAACCGTATTGAATCTTCCAATACTTAATTGATACATTAATGACTCAATTGACTTCTCAATCATAGCGATCCTTTCCTCAGTTATAAAAACTTTACTCTGACTGAAATCAAGCACGTAACCTAGCCATGTAACAACTTTAATAGGTAACCACTGTCATTTTTCTTCTGCTATTAAGAAACCGATTCATAAAAAGTGTCCCTTACGAAGTTGCTTGACCTCAACGCTTCACCGTAATTGGAATGTCCGCCAATACCATCGTCCAAAAACATAACAATTTTATGTCCTAGGGACCTCAAATACGTAACGACAACGCGAACAATTTTCGTAAATATATGCCTTGCACTTGCAATACCAAAAGGGAGCGGATTAAATACGAAATAAGTGTTTTTACCATGATATTTCCAACAAAACCCTAAATATGGTTTATGAACCTCTGAAATGTCGATGTGATGATAAGCTCCCTTTAAATCATACGTGAATGCAAATACACCCGCTTTAAAAATCGACTGTGCCACACGGATGTCTTCAAATTTAATTTTAAACAAATGTATGTACTTATTTACATGTCTACAATCTAAAACCAGCCTTGGTTTTCCGACTTTGTTATATGCTACTGTTAAGGGATTCACAACTTCGGGTAATATATCTACTTTTGTAATTACTCCCTTTCCCAACAAACTTTCAATTTCATCCGTTACAAACGACGGGTTATCTATAGCCGATTTGTTATTCTTTAAATGTGTACTTGTAGGGTAACTTTTAAATGGTAATTTATACCCGTTTACTACAACGTCAACAATATACGTACTATCCGTTACTGAACGCCATTTATCAGCGTGAGCTTTCAGTCTCCCGACAGGGGAAATGCAATTGCTTTTCAATGCCCGAGTCTCTGAACTAGAAATGCTTATAGCAGTTGGCTCATACCCGACAAAAGCTGAATGAACATATATGGAACAATCATTTAAATAAGCTTTGTTCTCATCGTTCTTTGTACTCATCTTATTATATGATGGATTCCCTGGACAATCCTTTCTCCAGTGTCCTGCTTTCCCACACTGAAAGCATAATCCGGGCTTTTGTACTGGAGCATTACCAACTTGACCTATGGCATCACGACGATTGGGCGTAACCCTCCTATATGGCCCAGTCCTTTTGCTTTTCTTCGCTCTTTCTGCCTTAATTTTCTGATTAGCTCGTGCCTCTGCATTGTACATCTTCTTCTCGTCTTCTGAGTCTTCAGCCAGCGGGTTCGACTCGTATTCTTTCACGACTCTCCAACCCAATTCGCTGTCGTCAGCCATCTTAATCAGTTTCTGTCGATATGACAACATATCTAGCGCTGCGAAGAATGAAATTAAATGCATAAATTTCAATTGCTCGTAAATGATAGATCATATCCGTGTCCTTTAATACAAAAATACCAACAGCTACCCTTTTTACATTAATTACCAATACATCCGAGTAAGTCATTGAAAACAGTGAATTGTCTATTAATCCCTTCAAATGACCACACCCCAAAACAAATAATGTATATAAACATACCCGTGTATATACAAGGCATAACTTGCCTGTAACGGCGATGTGTATTTAGCATGTATATGACCACGCCTTTATTTACGTTTAAACAATGATACAATTAAATATATTAAATTTAGCAAACCTTCAGTAATTTTCGATTGTGCCTCTACAACGTTCTGCTGTTCTAAACTAGCATTTACTTCTTTTAATTTTAAGAGCACTTTACTATTAGCTTTGAATTGCTCTTCGTTACTTTTCTTTTTAAAAGTTGGCTGGTCTTGTTGAACAAGGCTTGAAATTCTTGTTAACTGCGAAGAATTATTTTGTTCACTTATCTTGTCAAACAGTGTTCCAATTTCTCGCAGCAATGTCTGTCTGCTAGTCTCAACGCTCTCCTTGACTGTATCCTGGATCATTCTTGATACTTCTTCATCCATATTTAAACCTAAGAAATAATTTCTAAGTAAGAACGAAGAGAATTGAAGTTAACCGTCTCGTGGTCTGCGTAGAACTGACTATTCCTATCACAAATAGCATCCAATCACGTGACACAAACTGGTCAAACCAGTTTTGTATACAAACCTGTTGAGACAATTGTTCTCCTCTATACGTTGTACCGCGGAGAACGGACAATCACATCCTTTTATCACTTGTAAAACATTTTTTTAAATTTTGTTCAGAACACACAGCTCAAGGCATGCCCATATAAATCCGTCTCGGCCACGGATATGTGTCTCCAGTCAAGTCTTTTAGAAAACTTGTTCAAACTTCCTTTTTTTGGACACCCGATATGTCTCTTGAATACACTGGGGACGTTTCTTCTTGGGTTCTTTTAGTCTATAAAGCTGTTAGTTCTTGGGTTCTTTTAGTCTATAAAGCTGTTAGTTCTTGGGTTCTTTTAGTCTATAAAGCTGTTAGTTTTAACTGATTAGCCATTAGTCTTAAATATTCCGTCCACATTGCAAATGTGTTCACCACTAAAAAATGAAGTGGATGCCATGCAGTAGACACGTAAGATATTACGTCATTAAATGTGTAAACAATCTGCACTTGAGATCTTCGAAGAACACTTCTAAAAATAGATTTACTTTCTTATGTGCTACACTAAAGGTTGTCCCGAGCCATAAGCATATATTGGTATACTGTCTCTCCTTCATAAACCAGTCTTTGGCTTTCAGATATTCCCATGTCTTTACATCTACAACATTACAACTGGCACCAGAGTCAATAATTACTGATAATGGAGCTCCTCCTACCTTGAGAATAATGGATTTCAATTTTTCCGGAGACTCTGCATTGACTGTATGAAAGCATACTCTGAATTTGGAGACGTTTCTACTTGATGTACGTGTTTACCCTTGTCTTGGCCTCTTGCTTTTCCCCACTTGTGTCCGACACTTTCTCTCGAAATGACTAACTTTTTGACACTAATGACATTTCCTCCCCTTAGCAGGACAATTCTTGTCAGTAGACATGTGGCCTTTATTACCGTAACTATAACAATCAAATTGTTTCTTTGTTTGTGTATTGAATTTGTCAGTTTTATTTACTTCAGCACGTACCCGAAAGTCTCTAGTTGTACAGTCATTCTCAATTGTTGTTGCTTGTATTTCACTTTCTTCAAGAGCTCAAGCAATTTCTCTAAGTTCCTCTAACTTCAGGCTCCTCCCTTTTTCCAGAAATTTTCTCCTCGGAACATTTGACCTACATTTGTCAATCACTTGGTCCCTAATTTGTTCTTCTAATGGGGTGGTAAATTCACAAGTTTCAACCCGAATCTTCAACCAAGTGACATATTGCTCTATTGTCTCATTCTCTCATTGACATACATTTTAAACACATGCCGCTTATAGGGAATATTACTCAAAGGTGTGAAATATTCGTCCACTATTCTACGTGCGGTCATGTAAACATCTTCACCCTCTTCCGGAGAAATCTCGAACGTGAAAAATATATCTTGTACAGCCATCCCTGCAGTATGTAACAGTAAGGTACGTCTCTGGTCAAACTTTGTTATACCTTTTCCGTCTGCAAACAGATCAAACGCCCGTATCCATCTTGTCCACCTCGTGGTGATCCCTGTTGAATCATTTATGTCAAAACTTGACAGATTGAACATCATTAAAATTGGTAGCCATACCTCTGTAAATGAACGTATTCATCCACGTCGCCAATATATGTAGTGTCTTTAACACTCGATGGTTTCTGTTATAACTGGATTTAACCACACACTAATTAAAGACAAGCTTCGTGCTGTCCGGAATCTCAGTGTGCCGCATTTAATGATGACGTATACATTAACACACTTTACAATGATGTAACTAATACTTGTGTTCAATAATCAAAGTACTACGAGTATTGTTAATACAACAAGAACATTCACATCTTCGTACAAAATAGTAATGCAATTGATGCTTTTGTTTACGCGGCTCCCGATTGTCTTTTTGTTTGCGTCGTGCGATTAGGGATCCTTTTCCACATAACAATAAGCTACATCTGCTAACTGGCGAAAATTTTCCCCCAGCATTCAGGAGAGGCCTGGAATCTACCCAGGGGAAAGCGAACATGTCGGTACCTCGAAGTAATTTGTGAGTCCCTTTATACTTCGAGTTATCGAGAGTCTGCCGTATGCTGAAATAATTCATAATAATTGTAAAAGCTTTGGTATAGGCAAATCATGAGTTTTCAATATAGAGTTAAACCCATATTTGTAATGGTATATATATATATACAAAAGAAACGCCCAATTCTAGCTCATTGTACAATAATTTATTTTGCTTACTGAGATTAAAAATTATAAAAGAATAACTTCATTCGCGAATTTGATCATTTATGAGAATTGATGATTAATTAGACAACATTTCATGGTCAAATTATGCTACAAATCTTGAATTTCAATAGACTGGTCAGAGCAATTCCACTGACACAGTCAGAAGCGCTCTGCTGGAAACCACAGCGGCAAAACATGGAACCGCACACGTTACGTAGCAGGTACCTTGTGATCTGGCCCACTCCCGGTCGAGCGATGCTATCAGTTCCTGAACGTTGACAGGCTGCTGTAGTCGTTGACGTTGACCGCCATCCAAGGTAATTCCAGGCGTGTTCAATCTTATTGCAATCCGGTGTACACGCTACGCTTCTTCATCGCTTGGCGATTTTGGTCATTCTTATTTAACAGAAGACAAGGTGTCATCGGTTCTCATAGAGTAATTAAGTTGTCTCTGCTTCCTTCCGCTATGGATACTTCGCTGTTTTCACGATTCCATCCGATTTCTAAACTTCATTGGATTCGTACCCGGTTTTTCATGTTTCGTTCGAGATGAACGATTCGTACCAACTGGTTTTCGCCGTTTGCTCTTGGGGAATGAATGAATGTATATTGTTTTATGGCGCATCGACAGCTAAGGTCATTTAGCGCGCAATTAAATTTAATTATTCATGATCCCTGGGTAAACAAACCAGTACTAGGCTAGAAAATGTGCCTTGCCCAGGGGCACTCCACCATGACCGTAGTACCGCGACTGGGGATCGAACCCGGGACACCCGGTTTTGAAATCCCCGACGCTAACCACCCGACCACAGCGGATTCCTTTGCTCTTGGGGAACTGACTTGACCATTTTCTTTTGTTTATTTTTCAGTTTTCTACTGGCATGTTCAAAACGATTAAAGTGACATTACAAACAAACAAAATAGACTTAATAATTCTTGCTATATGTTGACTATACATGTGAACTTTCATAATGCTCAATCTTGATCATACATATCTTTCTTTTCTGTTTTAATTACTTCGTAATTTGTGTTTATATACTCCCGTTTTTGCTATCATACTTCTGCTAAACTGGAAGGAGAATAGACTTCCACCTCTCCCTCCTAAGCTTGTGTTACACTTAACTTATAACTAGAGGCAATACACCCTAATATATGTTAATATTTAAGCACCTATGGGCTTTTTTTATCTAATGGATCTAGTAAGAGGATTTACAACAGTTTATTGGTAAATAAGTAAAGAGAAACCTCAGCTTGTATGACACATTATAGTTGCTGTGAATGTTAAGCAAACCGTAAACCAAATGGTTTCAGGACTAAAGTTGTCATTTCACGACTAAACTTCACATGCTGAATATCACATAGATCGTAGAATGTAAAAAGTTTAATCTCTACGTCAATATTGACCCTTCTTGGCAACCTTTGTATATAGGCTATGGTAGCAATATAGGCACATCTTGTTTTACATTTCAGGTGTTTGTACGATATCAATAGAGCTGTGAGTGAAAACAATTTCACATTGGTCGGCGCAAACTGGTTCCGCATTAGCAGTGCATGGGACAACCCGGTTACACTCAGGATTGTGAAGAATTGACGTCAGCAGCACATAGGGTTTATTTCGACTGTTTTATTTCATTCATATGTTCTTTGTATACATTGTTGTCTCTACTGTTTACATGTGCATACATATGCTGGTGATTTATTTTATGTGTTACCTTGGCTGGGAGGCGCTTAAGGTATTTTTGTTCATCTTAACACGTTTTCACATACAACAAATGTGTAGCAGATGGTTTTGAAAACAAGTAGGTAACACTATTGAATGTATGTATAAATAAATGTACATCTATATCCATTCAAAACAGATGAACAATTGTGGCAAAAAAAGGCCAACAATTAAATCCATGTAAGATGTCTTACTGGACACAGAATATAATGTCCTTTGATTTGTTTCTGTATCACGGATATATGTATGAACATTATTAGATCGTATCATGCTGTTGCTGGTGTTGAAAAATATATAACCATTTAGTTGCAATATACTTTAATTTAAGCAGTGAAAAGGGGTTTTCGTCAAAATGTTTGCTTAAAAAAAGCAAATTGGAAAAGTGTTATATTAATAAGGAGGAAATTATATTTAGAAAAGGAGACAATATTAATTTTGAGCAATGTTTCATTTACCATGTGTTTACGTCGTCTGCTGCAATAAGAGTCAGAAGTAACCCGTATCGGCGAAAATATTAAGACATTTTATAACATGTTCAATAAATGATAATGGGTTTTGTAACATATTGCGTTTGTGTAAAAGAGAGAACGAAACCTAGTTTTTGAGAAATATATTTTGGATATTTCTGTGCCACCTGGCCCTCTTGTTTTTTTGTTTATATTTCTGTTTAGACAAATATTTATATAAACACACCATTTTAATTTTTTTAAATAAAATAATTCTTATCATATCATGATTTTTTGCGTCATTTCTGAACTCATAAGATCAGGTATGATTTATGTCACCCCGTGTTTCAACACATTCTGATCATTATCTCCTTCTTCACAATTTAGTGATACTTGAGTGCTAGAAACCTCCAATAGTTATAAAGACAAAATATGGCCTGTCCAAGTTGTATCGTTTTTTGTTTTTATTGTTTTTGACAACATTTTCCTGGTTTCCTACAATACATGTGCAATATTTGACAAATCTTGAATAAAAAAGTGAAATATTTTTAATTGAAAGTTTTATTATTGAATGCAGTCGAAAATATTGTGGGGTCAAAGTAGTCTGCTGTGGGAAAGGACTACAACCTTACGGTCGGTTTTTGCGCGACGTGATTCAAATGGAAAATACAAGTGATTTTTCGGGTCTCGCCAACAACCCCCTCCCCCCGCTTACAAAGTCGAGGGTGTTAACTGATTTCACCATGGAAATCTGCAGACAAAATGGTTTCCTGACTGAGTAGGTATTCAAATAAGAGACCATAAAAGACGTTTACAACATCAATAATATTTATTTAAAATGTAAATGTTTTGTCAAATTAACAAGAAATGAGAGCATGCGTTTAGAAAAAAAAAATAACGGGTAACAAGCAGTTGTGTGTCCATTCAATGTAACCATACTTAGTACGTGTCTGAAATGAATAAAGACTTTATATAAATGAACTGCTAACATTTACGCATCAATTTAGAAATATGTAGAAAATCTCTATTAATGAAAGCACAATATATTGATTTTTTTTTTTTAAATTGTGATAAAGTGAGTTTTCTGCTGTTTATCTGTTTAGTAACGGTTAATTCAAGTTCTCCAGTTAAGATGCTATTGTTTGCGTTACATGTTTCAAGTGAATATGACGATGCTTATATTCAATTATCATAGTTAAAATTTCTTAAGAAAATGTCAAACTTACTGAATCGTCTACGGGACCTACCAGCAATACCCCCTCTACCCATATCGATAGACGATGAGCTACGACGTCTTGGAAACATTGGGCGCCCAGTGCCAAGGATACCGCCACCGATTGCTGTTTAAAAATAAATGAGCCGTGTCTTTCGATTTATGGTCTTATTACATCTCCACGTCTGTATCAATGGAGACCAATCTCATTACACTTTCCCACATATAACAAACATGATGCAGACGATATTGAGTAAAGTTAAACATTTAAGCAAAAGGAAAACAAGATCATTATGAGCAATTTCTCCTTTCGACATTATGTTTTCAAAAGTCGTTTGCTGCAGGGGCGTCATAAAGCGACTGCATGTGAGAAATAGCTTAAACCAGACCTAAACTTCGCTGCAGTAGTAAACGATCATATACCAATATACGCACAGCGAAGTATATCGATCTGATTATAGTGAGATTGATTTGAGCCCGTCATTAGAAAAGATACAAGTTGGCATTTATGAACAGATTATGTTCACATCATCCTGTCCATCTAATCAGAATCTACTTAAGTTGAAAGAAGCTTCTTACAAGTTTGTACAAGTAATGTGTGCTGTGCATTTTGATCAGAGTGTGAGGATGTACAGGCTGATCTTTATTTTTACACTGTTCACGGGATCCAATCGGTTCCTTTTCCCATGGATGGGCTCATGTAAAGTGTTACATTAGCGCTCAAGTAGTGAATATACATATATTTTGTTGCAGTCAAGATATTCCTATATTTTAATTGGATGAAAAGTACATATCGAAAGGCAAAATACTTAGAGGAAATAACTAAATATGATAATACGTACTCGATAAAGGAATGAAAACACGTAATCTGTTATGTGATATTTTGCGTGTAATTCCACTCGTTGTCTATTTTTAAAATAAGTTCAAATAAAAATGATACGATTTTCCTGACTAACTGGCTTTTACAAATCCAAATTTTTATAATGGTGACGTAATTGTATTATCGTGACGAAAATGATGAATAAATACCCAAAAGGAAAACGACAGAAATGATAGAAAATGATAGTTTGACTCGTCACAAATGTAGTTTCGTAAATTATGGAATTATCTTATTGGAAGTTATTTATGAAGGGCAAGTCAATTTGTTTTTCGTACCTGTCATCCTTATGTCGTGGATTTAAAATCTTGGCCATATTTTAAAATTGGATATATGCAGATGATCATTTTAAGTTTATTTGCTTAGGACGATAGGACTCGTAAATAACTTATAATCAAACCACTGATAGTGCTGCAAGCAATGGGCTAACTGCAGATCACGGAGAATGATTTACCGATCACAAAAGATAATAAATGTTTTACCAGAAGTAGGTAGCACCTATACTCATATTACGGTTAAACGAATCGAAGGCGTGACGGATGATGTTTTGTCCCGTCCATAGTTAATGTGTATGAACTTTGCTAATCCATGTATCCAAACATTGTGTCCAGTAAAGATGTATTGGGCAGTAAAGATCATTCTTCATTTTGATTAGAAGTAAATTTCAAAACTATAAAACATTTAGAGGAAATAATTAAAAGAGGAAACCTAATCGATAAAGGAATAAAAACAACGAATTTGATATGTTATCATTTTCGTGTATTTACACTCGTTTTCTTATTTAAAAATGAGTTCAAATGTAATTGAAAAGGGGTCTTTAACAAACCGTTTGTTAACAAATCCAAATTGTTTATAAGGGTGACGTTATTGTTTTAGTGTAACGCACATGATGAATAAATATCCGAAAGGAAAACAACATATATGGTAGGAAAGGTTAGTTTGACTTGTCACAAATGTAGTTCCGTAAATGTTTTATATTCTTTATGAAGTGCAATGTTTTGTACCTGTCATCATTATTTCACGGATTAAATATCTTGGCTATATATTAAAGTGCTTATTATTATGCTTAACCAGATGATGATTTTTAGTTTATTTGCAACAGGGACTACTAATACATT
The DNA here is from genome assembly GCA_031761405.1 of Serripes groenlandicus. NCBI lineage: Eukaryota > Metazoa > Mollusca > Bivalvia > Cardiida > Cardiidae > Serripes > Serripes groenlandicus. The sequence continues at coordinate 3,879,995 of JASEVX010000003.1, forward strand.
CCCTGTTTGTATAGGACTGTAGGACTCATAAATTACTTAAAAAGGTAACTATGAGATCAAGATAACCGGCAACAACAAAGATATTTGGAGGTTTACCTGAAATAGGTAGCGCCTATACTCATATTAGTTTAATAGAGTTTAAAAAAATTTGGCAAAAGGAGACATTGATTATTATGAATGGATTTTTCTTTTGTCACAACGTTTCCTAAAGTCGTCTGCATGACGGAAAACGAACATGGAAACCTATTGATCATACTTTTCAGAGTTAAAGACTGCTTCTAGTCATTGCCGGTCGCAAAAGTCACTTTGGTTTTGTTTCCTACAACCTGGAATATTTCTTTATTATTCTCGGCGACGAGTTGACGGTACTTATGGGTTTAAGCTAGTCTGGAGTAATCTGCCCCTACCATTACATTTTAGAGTAAGGTATATACCTATATTGGTGGCGCCCTGTGGAAATCATGTAGCATTAAACATGCTATAGAGACAACCTTTTTAAGAACCAATCGATTAACACTTCAAACACTGAAAGTACTTTGCTTATTATTTATGTATTGATACCAAACATGACGTTGTAATGGTCAACTGTCGTCTTTACGAACATCCGGTGTATACATTAAGGAAATGACTAATCTAGTCGTCATAGTTGATTCATGCCAGATGTACTAAGCCAGGTACCAGACTAGGTTTCAACTCAAATCAAAGCACATACCTGCCCCCATTTTGGGGAATCGCGGGAATCCTCCAACACTTCCTCCGATAGATGGCGTTCTCATGGGCATCCTATGGGGCATCTTACGGGGCATCCTATTGGGCATCCTATGGGGCATCTTACGTGGCATCCTACGTGGCATCCCGCTTGATCTCATTGATGTAAAGCTGTCTCCAAGAATACCGCCGCTTATACCACTGTCAAAATGTTGACGAGTGTGATGCTGACGACCTAACGAATGTAAGAAAGGTTAATATCAGTTGCATTTTGAGAGAAATTTATGTCGAAGGTCAGATTGTGATATTAAGAAGATAGAATAATTGACATTTGATATGCCAGTGTCAGAAATGTACCTATATTCAGTTGTTCAATACACCAGATAATTTCAAATAATCTTTACTTAAGAGAGATATATATATAATCGTGTCGATAGTGTCATTACGAAAATTGGCTTTAATTAACTCCTTATGAGCCATTTCATATTTTTCCGACAATTAAAATTATTCTTGAGTTTTTGCAGTTGTAACAAATATAATCTGCTGCCAAACGACTGTATTCGAAAATTGAATAAAGAGATAAGCGGTGCTTACTGAAAACCAACCAGAGCGCATTTTCGATAAATGAAGTGTAGATTTAGAGCACCCTGTGCATCTCCACAATCTGATTATAATCGACTCTGTTCTTCAATATATCACAGAAACATAGGTACAAAGACGGACGATTATGATCAGATTTCAGGGAGATCTTTAACTGCATTTGCAATAAATACGATAGTGTTGGTTTTCCTAGTACTCAGAACTGATGTTCTTTACTTACGATTATAGCCTTTTTCCCCCATAAAACCAGACCCAGCAATCCCACTGCTGCCTCCCATAAAAGGCCCATCAATTCCACCGGTGCCGCCCATAAATCCAGACCCAGCAATCCTTCCGCTGCCGCCTGTAAAACCAGACCCTGCAATTCCTCCACTGCCGCCCGTAAAACCAGACCCAGCAATTCCTCCATTGCCGCCTGTAAAACCAGACCCTGCAATTCCTCCACTGCCGCCCGTAAAACCAGACCCAGCAATTCCTCCACTGCCGCCCGTAAAACCAGACCCAGCAATTCCTCCATTGCCGCCCATAAAACCAGACCCAGCAATCCCTGTGCCTCCGCCCATAAAACCAGACCCAGCAATCCCCCCGCTGCCGCCCGTAAAACCAGACCCAGCAATCCCTCCACTGCCGCCCGTAAAACCAGACCCAGCAATCCCTCCACTGCCTATCATAGAATAATCAGCAAACCCATCACGATCTCGGAAAGTATCATCTGTAACAAAGGGGATACGCATATATATATATGTAATATAGCCGACTCCGGTTCTTTTTCTTTCAAGATTTGTTTGATACAGCTGAGAAAATAATCCATATGTTTTCTCCTTGTACTTTCAACTGTCCCGTGTTAGAGTCGTAAAAGATGTCGGTTCACGTATAGGTTTGAAGTAATATGGTATTTACTACTATCTATATACTTCAAATATGTCAGGCATTGTTCTATGTTCTTTGTCGAGTGACCGTAAATTGTTATGAGAACATGTCGAATCTATAGACGAAACACTCAGTATAAAACAAACTAGTTCTTGGCCGAGAAAGTAGAGCAGGTCATTGAAAGACAGTTCAGTGTGCGGAGGGAATAACAACTCGATGTCACTGTCTCAAATCGTATTCCGTGTGCGTGATAGAAATAGTAAATAGTTCCGTTGCGACTGCGTGAATCACATTCATTTGGTGGAATTAGATTTTTTTTAAATGCGAAAGTAGTCCATAATTGGCGCATGATTATTCCCGATGTTTATTTCCGTAAATAGCCGATAATAAAATATATTTTTCAAGAACGCATCGTTACCCTTGACTGCTGGAACCGATTTTGTGAAGCCAGTGTCACCAGTAAAGTGCCAGGCCAGCGTGTCAAAAAATCTGCTCTGAAAAGGTTAATGATAAATCTCGAAGTAACGTAGAAAAATGATCCGCACACAAGGAAAAATAACTTTAATGCATCTGCGACAAGTGAAGATTCAGATTGGCCAGCGCATACGCGTAGTTTGATCTAGCTCTGCATCGTTCACCAATCAGTCACAACTAGTTTCAAGATACTTCTAACAAACAGTGATTACTTGGAAAAGATGACTTGCATTCTCAGGTAGCTTTGTATTTACACTTGTCGCACATATCCTAAGGTTAGTTTGCAAGGAGCACGACTCCTAGTGAAGCACAATCTTACCTCCTGCAGAATCCAGGAACATCCCACTGTCATCAAAACCATTCTCAATATATCCACTGTCATGTCCGCGGTCAAAGTTACCTGTAACAGTACGCGTTTGTATCAGAAAAATGGTGGATGTCACTAATATTGACATAATTTATATTTGAAAGAATGACGATTTATAACATTAGTTCAGTGATATCCCTGCAACAGAACACTTATTCGTGAATCCCTGGGTAAACAAACCAGTTCTAGACTAGGCAAGTTGCCTTGTCCAAGGGAACCACTATGAACGTCGCGACTACGGATCGAACCCATGACGCCTTGTTTCAACGCCCCCCCCCCTTTCCCTTCACGCTATTTGCTCGGATACAGTGTATTCGTATGGTATGGGTCTACACTACACGCTGATTCATAACAATCGGGATTTCTGAAGCCTGATTTGTTTGTTGAATCAACAACGGTAGACGGCTGTTTGAATCTTGCCAGCATAATCGCTACACATGTTCGTTCGTTTTAATGGAATAAGTAAACGACCGGGTTGGACCCCGGCTGTCTGTTTAACGTTTTGCGTTACAACTACTTTAAAAAACTCAAACCCGTTATACGAATCGGTTCTAAACCTGTATATGGCATAGATACAAAAGGAAATGTGTAGCTTATCGCATGGATGAGATTTACATTGTGAGAGTCTTCAAACACGTAGAAATCACGAATTCAAGCCGACAAGTCAATGCACGCGATCATGTCTGACTGAATAAACAGATTACAGTGTATATGTTGTAAACAATATAAGGTGTTTCTTAAATAATGAAAGTATGCGGAAATGTGTAACAAATACGTACATTGCTCTTATTATATTGAACATATCAGCTTTTTTACTTTGTCTTAAGACAGTCTTAATTCTTTTAAATGATTCAGTTTATATGGGAGGGCCTAAGAAATGTGTAATTTATAGTTCATGTAATACGTAAATCATAACCTTACCAAACACTTGGCCAAACAATAACACTGACAAAGTGATAATAATTTTAATTAGCGCCATGTTGCTAAATCTGAGTCTTCTTCGTGTCTTCTAAAAACAGAAAAACAGTTAGTAAGTTATATACAAGACGAAGTTTAATGCAAAGCATCAAAGATGCAGCGCATGGTTTTGAAGAATGACTTAAAGGAAGCAGATGCAGTTCAGTATTTATAAATTACATGTAAACAGACAGGATGTAATCATGTATGTTATGATGCAAGTAAATGTGCTCACACGTTTGTGAATATGTAAATAAAGTGACATGTAGGTCCAATGTGGCCAGGTGTTGTCGAAGTTTATTATTGACAAAATTATATTTGTAAATAACATATGTCACTATAATAACATTTTAGTTCGTTCGTTCGTTATCATACGAATGTTCTCCTTTTATCACAATGTTTTCTAAAGGTGGTGTAGCAATAATGTTTTCAAAAGTCATCTGCGTAGAAATACGTTTGCAGATGAGTAACTGTTAAATACGAAGGTCTGTTACACAGGACCACGACACACGAATACCAGCCTATAGATGCACTTTTCGATCAGCGAACACCAAGATCATTCTGCGTCACCGCAAAGTCCGATTTGGGCCTTCTCTGTTCGCTATCTATGTACATGGGAATCCGTGAAGCATTTAGGGAAGGGTAGTGGAGGCGTTGCCTTGTATTATAAAACTAATTTAAAAGACGGTATTAGTATTGTTGAAAACCACTGTGACACAATTATCTGGGTTAAATTAGACTCTAAATTCTTTAATCTTGATCAGGACGTTTTTATATGTGGAACTTATATCTGGGTCGAAGAATCTCCGGCCTATAATATTATCAATCTGAACCTTTATGATATACTTGAAGCCGATACAACACGATATAATGAGCTTGGTTCTGTATATGTTGTTGGTGATCTGAATAGTCGGGTCGGTTCAAAACATGATTTTATAACCCATGACGTTTGTTCAGCAAACATTGATGATGTTGATTATTCACCTGACATACCCCTTGACCGGGCCTCCCTGGATAGCTCAGTAAATAGTCATGGTTTAAAACTTATTGATTTATGTAAATCTACGGGTCTCCGCATTCTTAACGGTAGACTTTTTGACACTCGTGATTTTACATTTATTTCCCATACAGGTGCGTCAGTAATTGATTACCTACTCACGCAAGAGCATCATTTCCCCAAAATTAAGGGTTTTTGCATTGACCCGTTAACTGTATTTAGTGACCACTGTCCACTACGTTTTGCTTTGTCTTGTTGTTGTAATAAACCTATACAGGTAAATAGAAAAGTCACGAGGACTATCTGGAACACTTCTCAAAGGGATAAATTTCGTGCCGGTTTGATAACGAAATTACCAGATTTTAACAACTTATTAAATGTTGGTACAAGTAATATTGATAGAACATCAGTCAATAATACATTAAATAAATTCACTTCTATTATACGCAGTGTAGTGGACCCACTTTTTACAAAAACAACATATATAAATCCCATTCAAGGTTTTAATGACCAGTCAAGTGTAAAAAATGCTGAATGGTTTGACTCTGATTGCAATAACAGTAAAAGGCGATATATTAATGCACGTGATCGATTTAATTTACATAAAACTACAACCAATAGAGAATACCTGCATACAATTAAAATTGAATATAAAAATATGTTACGCTGTAAAAAGCGTAGATTCGAAACAAAAAAATTAACCGAGATAGAAAAGTTGAAAAACTCTTCACCTAAACATTTTTGGAAATATTTTAAAAAGAAACGGCGTAATAGTGCAAATGAAGTAAACTTGACCGATTTTCATCATTATTTTTCGACGTTGAGCAGCGATATTTCTAGTTGTAATAATGAAGAAGCTGAGCTTTTTTGTGACCGTAATAATTTTGACGACGTGTCTAGTGGTTTTGAAGAATTAGACCGTCCTTTCACAATCAATGAGATATTTATTGCTGTTAAATGTTTAAAATCTGGAAAAGCTCGTGGCAGTGATTGTCTACTCAACGAGTATTTCATAGAAAGTTTTGATATCCTAGGTTCTCATATTTGCGATATTTTTAATAAAATACTTAACTCTGGTTATTACCCAGAAAAATGGACAGAGGGTATTATTACTCCCGTTCATAAGAAAGGTGATACAGGTACTGCAAACAATTATCGCGGTATAACACTCGCTAGTTGTATATCGAAACTTTTTACCACTGTTCTTAATAAAAGATTAGAAAAATTCTGTGAAAAGGAAAATACAATCTCCGATGCACAGTATGGGTTTAAAAAAGGCCATTCTACTGTTGACGCTATATTTATTTTAACATCAATAATCCAGAAATTCTTAAATGAAAATAAGCGGCTCTATGTAGCTTTTATTGACATGCTTAAGTGTTTTGATAGTATATACCGAAACGCGTTATATTTAAAGTTATTCAAGTCTGGCATTAAGGGTAAATTGTTGCGTATTGTGCGAGATATGTACAGTAAGGTCAAATCATGCGTTAAATCGTGTAATGATTATTCCGAGTTTTTCGAGTATTCTGTCGGTTTAAGACAAGGGGAGGTAATGTCACCTATCTTATTTTCTTTATTTGTTGAAGATTTGGAGTTATATCTACAAACAGATGTTGAATCAGGAATTTTAATTGACGATATTGTTATGACTTTATTACTGTTTGCAGATGACATGGCTATTTTTGCCAAATCTCCAAAAGAGCTGCAAAATACCTTAAATAATTTAAAAACATATTGTGATAAATGGGGATTAAAGGTTAACGCGGAAAAAACTAAAATCATGGTTTTTAGAAACGAGGCGGACTTTTGGCGGGTGAATCTTGGGTGTATGATGACAATCCTATTGAAGTTACTAACGATTTTAACTACCTCGGAACTGTTTTTAATTATACTGGCATTTTTTCTTTAAATCAAGAATATCTTGCAGGCAAAGCGATAAAAGCCCTTAATTTTCTATTATCAAATTGTAAAAAAGTCCCATTAAAACCCAAGTTACTATGTCAGCTGTTTGATTCATTTGTTGGATCTATACTTGGATACGCCAGTGAGGTTTGGGGAAACTGTAAATCTAAAACAATAGAACGAATACATCTCAAGTTTTGCAAACGTATTTTAAATGTTAAACCAAATACAAGTACTAATGGAATATATGGCGAACTTGGACGTTACCCACTGTATATAATGCGTTATGTCAAAATAATTAAGTATTGGTGTAAATTATTATCTACTAAAAATATCTTACTAAGAAAGGTTTACGAAAATGGAGTTGCAGAATGTAATAAGGGTAAAATTAACTGGGTATATAATGTGAAAAAGTTGTTATGTTCATATGGTTTTGCGGATGTATTTCTCAGCGCATATCGATATACATCGAACTTAAAATGTTTCCCTTACATATTCAAAGTACGTGTCATTGACGTTTTTATCCAGGAATGGTCTGGTAGTGTACTACAAAGTCCTTCTTTAGATGTGTATAACAATTTTAAATTGAAGTTTGAATACGAAGAATATCTTGATCTTGTCTCTCATAATTTACGCCCATATATCACAAAACTTAGATTAAACATTTTACCTTTGCATATTTCAACGGGAAGGTATGGGAGGGATAGGATAAATAGAAATTTACGTTATTGTTTGTGTTGTAATTCTAATGACATTGAGGACTGCTTTCATTTTATATGTGTATGCTTAACTTTTAACAATTTACGTAAACAATATATCCCTAAACACTATTATAAAAAGCCGTCAACGTTCAAATTTCTCGATTTGCTCAAATGTAAAAACAAAGTTACAGTATGCAACGTAGCTAAGTTTATAAAAGAAGCCTTAAAACAAAGATCGTTAACATTGCCATAATTGGATTTCACACTGAACTATATTTGAAATTATTTGAAATTATTTTATTTTCTTCTCTCTAAAAAGTAATGTGAATTGTTTGTCCTCTAAATCTTGTAGTAAACTCTTTTTTTTTTTTTTTTCTCCTTTCGTTTTTTCTTTTTTCTTTTTGTATTTCTATTCCGTTCGTGTTCATGTTTTCATGTGACGTAATGTGTATATTTTGTACTTTGTATGTGATTGTATGACGATGTACTATGTATAAGTCAAAAGAAAATGTTCTGTTCTGTTACGATCATTAAATGTTTGTGCTTGTATTTAATTTGATATTCCTTTCCCTTTCCCACATACAAAACAATGAAAAAACGTGTCATTAGATCGATGTTTTAACTTCTACTTCTATATATTTCACTTCATGTAAAACATTAACGTTGGCCTTTTAATCATGAGCAATTTCTCCTTTTGCCACAATGTTTTCAAAGGTCGACTGCTGCAAATGCGTCGGAAAGCGTCCGCTAGTTGGAAAGTGTTAAAACAAAAACAAAACTTACCTCAGGTAAAGACAACTCTAGCTCTGATCTCTTAGTGTATGTTCTATGAATCTCCGTCTAGGTTTGTCGAATTGGTCTGGATCAACCCACTATATATACATGTAGGCCCTGAACATGTACGTAATACCCCAGACGATAACATACAAAGTCTTGTAACACTACATGTAGACACTGCTTTTATGACTGTTTTAACCCTTTTCCCACATGCAGACTATTTTGATTCATCTAAGGTTAACCCTTTCTCACATGCAGAGGCATTTTGACGCATCTAGGCTTAGCCCTGAACGACGCATATTAATACATCTGCAGCTGGTGAATTTTGGAATTATTGTGGTATTTTGCCACAATGTTTTCAACCTTTTTCGGATAATAAACTTTCAGTCATAGAGATGTTCTATATTTTTGCAAATTTGTTTTCAATTTCGTCTGCTGCAGTTTTGTTTTTTATTTGGTAAATGTTTAAATGTTCACTTGGTATTTGTATATTCGTTAACTTGGTATTTATATATTCGTTCACTTGGTATTTATAAATTCGTTAACTTGGTATTTATATATTCGTTAACTTGGTATTTTTATATTCGTTAATTTGGTATTTATATTCTCGTTAACTTGGTATTTATATATATGTTAACATGGTATTTGTATATTCGTTTACTTGGATGCATTTGAGGGATAATTTGTAGTTTCTGCAAAATGGGATTACAAATTTCATAACTCTCCTTCCCAATAATGTTTTAAACAGTCGTCTGCTACAAATGATCCAAATGCCATCCCTATAAGGGAAAAGGGAACGTGTATTCTCTCCCTTACCTTAACATGTGTACAGCGATTATTCTAATATCATTATACATGTGATGAAGCTCATATAATAGAAAGTGTATTCAAACGTACATTCTGTGATATAATTAAAAACTATTCGCCAATGGTACAAAAGAAACCGTGTTATTGCTTTATTGTGCAAAAGAAGAGCTTCAAAATTAAATAAAACCTAGTCGTTGTTCACAATGAATTGTAGATCTACATGATAGTGTTCATATATCTGATCGTTAACAGATTCTTCCTTATATGTGAACCAGAATAAGAACAGTCCGATGAATAAAAAAGACGACGATTTTTCATATAGTAATGCGTTTAAAAGTTCCCTTTTATCTAGAAAACAAATGCAATACATCGTGAGGTTGTGACAGGGTATGAGACAATCAAAACATACATGATAATATAACGGTGATGTACACTAATTGATATTAATTACATATTACGTAATATAACAACAGTACGTCATTAATGTCGGGTCTATAAAGGTAAAATTGACGGACATGTAAACAATTATGATGTGCTTTAAACAACTTAATTCATTGAAGGGAAAATTAAAACGTAAACTTAAAATCTGGACAAACTATACACGCCGAAAAAGATTATTTTGAAGCTTTTAAAACAGAAAGAAGAACATCGTCACATTTGCTAATTGTCTTCTAATCATACAATTGTATAAACATTCGCTGACAGTAAACAAACAAAAGAAGGTCACCCGAACTTTTTGATTTACGTTTGTATCATATGGTTTATACTGGATTTACAGTGTAACCTTTCAAACAGCATATGTGCCGTCCCGCCCGAAAACCACCATTGTGGAATTTGCGTGAAGCATCGACCGGATCAGCCTAAGCATGCCGCGCAGGCTAACACGGAAAGACATTTTTCGCCTCCAGTTGATTTTCTGATTCAGGAATCATTACTCTTTACCTCTTTCCCCCTGAAACGGAATGTGTCTTCCCGGATTAGCCTTCGCGGAGTGCGCAGGCTGATCTGGATCGATACATTACGCAGAGGCCATAATGTTGGTTTTCTCGCGTGACGGCTCATATGTACTGGAGAAGCTTCTTTACTTATTATTTGACGAAAAGGAAAAGAAGCCTCGGAACATATGATAGACTTTGCGTTTATATCATTTTTCTCCCGCAAGATAAATCGATGACACATTTAGGCATCATCCATGATTCTAACCTGAAACTAGGTAATCGTTTAAAGGAACGCATTCAAAAGTCTCGTAACGCTCTCTTTTCGATGGTTGGCCAGGGGGTTAATCCACAGGGAGTAAATCCAATTGTTTCAGCAAACCTTTATTGCAAGATTATATTACCCATCCTCCTATATGGATCAGAACTTTGGAACAATATGACGAACACCGACTTAAATCAGATCGTAATATTCCAACATTTTGTTGCAAAGAAATTACAGGGATTTGCAAGAAGAACTAGATCGGATATTGCAGAGTCTATGCTAGGTCTATTTAGAATAAGCAGTCTTATAGAGACAAGAAAATTAATGTTTTTACACAAAATATTGTGTTTACCAGAGGCTTGCATTACAAAGGAAATATTCATTAGAAAATATTTCATGTACCTCTCAGACAAAAATTCCGTCATTCTTGGATTTATCCCTGACATATGCCGTACAGTTATTAAGTACAACTTGCAGCCTATTCTAAATAACTTCTTTTGTGACAACTCACTGCCTTCTAAATATTCATGGAAGAATACTGTCCGTAATGCAGTTCGTGTACGAGAACAGCTAATGTGGGATGATCGTTTGTCTAACAACCCAGATTGTGCCTTCTTCCGCCTTTTGCATCCGTATATCCATCCTTGCAATATATACAGGGTATCCAAATCTAGCTCATTCAGATCAACCATGAATACAATAGCTAAAATATGGTCACGTCCCATCTTAACATGTAATACAGTCTGTACTGAATGCGGCAAAACATTTCAGGAAGAGCTGGGCCACATTCTATCTGAGTGTACTCTAATAGAAGAAGCGAAATCGCACTTAAAATTGGAATTATCATCCAAATATGGAACTACATTTGCCGATGACCTCTTTGAACAGGATAGCTTAATATTTACGCTACGTATATTAGGCGCGCCAATATTCCCATACCTTGACGAGCTGGATAACCTACAGCTGCTAGATTGTACTTTTAGATACATATACCGGTGTCTTCAAATGTATTACTCTGGTTAAAAGCGATATATTGAAGCACTGGTATGTGCCAGCACCAAACGAGCACTATATATTTATTCTCTGCAAAACTGCACACATGCTTTATACATAGTACGTAAATGACGATCTGTCATGCGTGTATATACATTGTTATACATTATTTTCTTAGGTTTTTTTTTGTTTTTTTTGTTTTGCTGTTTTTCTTTTTCTTCTCCTTCACAAATCCAACTATGGATAATCTTTAACCTGTATTGTTGTTTGTTTGTATTTCTGTTAATCGTGAAAAATTGTACATGTACTTACAATATCTCCTAGAAAGGGGGCAATAAAGAAATTGTATTGTATTGTATTGTATTGGAGAAACTTCTATACTTATTATTTGACGAAAAGGAAAAGAAGCCTCGGAACATATGATAGACTTTGCGTTTATATCATTTAACATTTGTTTATACATTAATTTTATATATTTACGATAATCTATATTCTTGTTATTTGAATCCAATACTTTATGATGTATGATAAACGCTGTATTTTAGGGAGTCTTCCAAGTTCGCCATATATAAAAATGTTTGGTGTTTGTATTTTAACATTTAGTATTTGTTTGCGAAATCTGGTGTCTATTCTTTCGAGTCGTTCACACTCAGCCAACCCCCACACCGGAGCTCCGTAATAAGGAATGGGAAAAATTAACTTATCGAGTAAATCGAGTATATGTTTTATGGAAATATCGGGAAAATGTGTTGTAAGATATTGCTTTAAGTCAAAATATAGCTTTCATGGCTTGACCTTTTAATGTCTCAAAAGTATATTTAAATGGTAATGCATCTGAGTTCAGTGGTGACTCGGGCGAAGCTGTGCACCCGGCTTTTTGAAAACGTGACGAGCAATTCCTGCTTTTGCCACAATGTTTTCATCTCTTTTCAGTTATACCTACATTTATAGAGCTTTTCCATGCTTTTCACAATATCCTTTCGAAGTCGTCTGCTGCAGATTTGTTGTATGTGGGAAAGGGTTATGGACGCGGTTCATTAGAAACTGAATGTTACTTTAAACCCTTTCCCCCTTACAGCAAATTTGCAGCAGACGACTTTAAAAACAATAAAGCCAAAACATGGAAAATCTCTTTAAATGAAAGTACAAGAGAAAATTGATGCAACGCATCAATGTCTTCGGATATCCATAGTGCAGTTATGCATAACACTAACATTATAGTAGTTGAATAAACAGTTATCAACTGAGGGGCATATTGGAACATCAGGGGTGGGGTCAAGTGAAAATGTATCATAACTTGCATTGTTTTGTCAACGAAGTGAATGATAATTGAAGCCTTTCATTGTTTATGATCAATCTCCATTCCAAAGTAGGTTGACCATACACACAACCAACTAATTATTGATCATAAACAGTAATGGAAATGAGTAATCTTGCCAATCATTAGTCTTAGTATGTATACAGTGCTTTCATTAAGGAATAATTATAAGATTTGTGAATTCCACATACACTTTTCAAGATGTTTGTCAGAATATTTGAATTTTATTATTTTTCAATAAAACCACACAACAGACAATTTAGGATTTGCATGCAATAGCACGTCATTTTACCTTTCCTCTTTTAAAGTCAACAGTTGACACCTTTGCAGCAATCTACTTTTAAAACAATGAGATAAGGGTTAAATCGCTGAAGACATGAGTTTTCTCTTTTTCTCAAAATGATATTAGCTTAGCATCCTAATTATATCATACTTTAACAAATGTTGAAATGTAGTCCAATATTTATAAATTAGACCACCTTCGAAATATAATATCAACTAAACAGTTAAATCTCATTGAAATTGTTGTATAATTTAAACTTAATTTCGAACATAAACTTAGCCCTACAACATGTTAATTTATTTTATGATGAGCGCCCGTGTGTCAATGATGCATAACAATATGCAGATCGGAAGCAATATGCCTTTAGGGAATTAAATGACACATTTAAAATTGTCAAGGACGAAATAATTTTGTACGAAAGACCCGATTCTTTCTTATTCGCAGAGGTGTCGTTCTTGAAACTCTCTTTATAGGCAGAGAGTGTTCGTTCAAAGTCATTTTCCCATTAAAACCAGTTTTATCTCGGTTTCTTCTTTTCTTCATTTGTTTCGAACCAAATAAACATTTTAAATCACCTATAATTAACTATTTGTAAGTGAGTGTAAAGAGCGGCTCTCTGCAAAGGAGATTGATCTACGCAGTTGGTATTCGCGAGTCACGCAGGTGCGCGTAAGTAAACAAATTAGACTGCGACGTAAAGGTTTGTAGTTATCGACTTTTGATTACATGTAGTATATAGTGTAAAATAAAGTATAGCAGTCTAGCTAATAGGGACTGTTTTGTCTTCGTAAATAAAACAAAAAAACATAAATGCGAGTCAAAATAAAGAAACTGAAAATACCTAAAACATCGGAATATTGATTTCATTTTAGATGTGTCATTACTTAGTGTTTTTAAACAAACACAATTGTAATATGTTCAAGACATCTAAATGTATTTCTTTCTAATAATAATCCCCCCTCCCATGTGATTTCAGAAAACCTATTAAAAATAGAAGTCGCGGGCTCCTGCCCGGCGACTAATAATTACTGAAAAAAAGTTGAAAACATTGTGGCAAAAGGTGAAATTGCTCGTTTTGAGCAATTTCTCATTTTGTCACAATTTTTTCAAACGTGGTATGCTACATATGCGTCAAAATGCGTCTACAGGTTGAAATCTCTGTTAGCCTATAATGAAAATATGATCTGGAAAAAATATGAAATATTTTTTTGATGTGAACAATTAAGACACTGTTGGAAGAGGTGAAATAGCTCGTTTAAACATGTTCGTCTTTGAGGTCAAAGGTTATATATTGCTTGTTCGTCAACATTCGTTTTTATCATATACGCGGTGTCTTGGTGTACCGGTATTTATACCACCATTCTTCGCATTGATGTAGTTTCTGTTCATAACATCTCATGCAATTCGAAAGCAAGAACATGCAATTTTCATGTCTAGAACCTTCTATACATGTATTCCCCATACGGATAGTTACATATCGTTTTATTATTTCGACACAAGGTATTAAAGTCCATTGCTATGGTGTCAACTGTATATACAAAAAAAGTTAATATAAGTTTATATATAACTGTTTATCATTCTCGAAAATAGCTCATAGACGTACATAGAAGGACCATACATAACATTGAAAATTGACGGTCTTAACTATTATCCTACTGAACTGGACATCCTTAACGTTGTGACCAGAACTGCACATTGGAGCATAACGTATGCATAACTTATATGTTGTCTCACCTGTATGGATATAACAGGTGCAAATTGTCCAATGATGCACACGGGACTTAATTACAGGTGAACGGAAAGACGCGGATGTACAGGCTCGCATTATTCTTCTCTTCACGCGGATGCATTTAGAGCCCAAACCTATTAAACTTGCCTCACATCCCAATTAGTTTAAAAAACATCTGGAACACGTGTCTGGACAAAACAGTCTTGACACTCGCATTCTAAGCGAAGCTGTAATTTTAATTCAATCCCATAAAGCTCGACTATCGTATGACGTGGAACAGTGGAAATCAATTATGAAATGAATTGTAATTGAATATAATTTTCAAAATAACCGATATCTTACTGAAATATTCTTTTTTGTGAACTTATCCCGTGACATTTGATTGTCTAAGCTTTCATATTAACCCTTTCTCATGTACAACAATTCTGCAGCAGTCGAAAATGTAGGCAAACCTATCATAATTCTCTATAAATGAAACTGTTATTTGTAATAGATATAAGAATTAAAGCACTCAAAGTGCTTGCAGCAAGGGCTAACTGCAGATCACGGAATACATTAGGACAAGGATTTACTGATTTATTTTCACATACACTTTACAAGAAGACCTTGTTATGTCCGTTAATTGAATATTTGTCGGGCGGTATATTACAGAGGTCGTTGCATAGTTTACACAACTCATTGATGCATTAATCACAGTGCATGCTATATCAAAATAAAAAATAAAAAGAACGCTGCATAACAATGATAACTATATTGAAATTCCAATTTAAATATCAAAGCAAAACAAAAACAATCTGTATCTACATTTTCTGGTTACTTACAACAAAAAATGGTGGATTATTTGTTTTACCTTGCTTGAAATCATTTATATAATACTTTAACATTAACATGATACATTTGATAACCAAAATAATATTTACACTGTGCTATAATAGAACAATAATGAATGTGGTCCGTGCCTGGAGATTATTTTACAGTAAACTAAGTTAACACAAATTAATCCAAATTGTAGGGGGTCAGTATAGCATGGCTTTATACGCTGCCTCAAAACAACTGAACATGTTATTTTTCCATAACATAGGTGAACAAATACATGCACTTTATTTATTCTTACAAATTCTCAAAATGTGTGAATATTCAATAAGCAGGATGTAGAAGTTGTGATCTGAAAGTACTTATAGATCGGTCGGTGGTACTTTTAACTTTGTAGAGTTGTTCACGATACACAATTTCTATTGATATTTATACCGTCCAAGCGATTTTCCCCCACGATGCGATGAATCTTAAAACTATAAACATAAGGCCCGTGTTGTGTATGTGTTCAACATTAAATGAAGGAACAGCTGAATAGCTAGGTAGAATATTTAATACCACAAAGATTAACATGAAATGCATGGGTTATATAAACATATGTTACACTAAGAGGTGATACACTTTCATTCATGAGATAATTTGTTAAGACAATATAAACAACACTCTCCTCCTTCAAATGTAAAGACATCAATTCAAATTCAATTATGAAATCACAATCATAATACACCTGATGAACGTATGCACGTACTGCTTAAATTTGCTCCGATTGTGATTAGCGTCCACAATGACCTCAATTAACATAATCATTAGTCGCCGGGCAGAAGCCCGCGACTTCTATTTTTAATAGGTTTTCGGAAATCACATGGGAGGGGGGATTATTATTAGAAAGAAACACACTTAGATGTCTTGAACATATTACAATTGTGTTTGTTTAAAAACACAAAGTAATGACACATCTAAAATGAAATAAATATTCCGATGTTTTAGGTATTTTCAGTTTCTTTATTTTGACTCGCATTTATGTTTTGTTGTTTTATTTACGAAGATAAAACAGTCCCTATTAGCTAGACTGGTATACTTTATTTTTACACTATATACTACATGTACTCAAAAGGCGATAACTACAAACCTTTACGTCGCAGTCTAATTTGTTTACATACGCGCACCTGCTTGAAGCGTGACTCGCGAATACTAACTGCGTAGATTAATCTCCTTTGCAGAGAGCCGTCTCTTTACACTCACTTACAAATAGTAAATCGTAGGTGATTTAAAATGTTTATTTGGTTCGAAACAAAAGAAGAAAAGAACAAACCGAGATAAAAACAAGTTTTAATAGAAAAATTACTTTGAACGAACACTCTCTGCCTATAAAGAGAGTTTCAAGAACGACACCTCTGCGAATAAGAAATAATCGGGTCTTTCGTACAAAATTATTTCGTCCTTGACAATTTTAAATGTGTCATTTAATTCCCTAAAGGCATATTGCTTCCGATCTGCATATTGTTATGGATCATTGACACAAGGGCGCTCATCATAATATAATTTTAAAACATGAGTAGTTTTGTTATTTTCATTATAACAAAGGAAGGAAATAATTAAAATAAATTAACATGTTGTAGGGCTCAGTTTATGTTCGAAATTAAGTTTTAATTATACAACAATTTCAATGAGATTTAACTGTTTAGTTGATATTATATTTCGAATGTGGTCTAATTTATAAATATTGGACTACATTTCAACATTTGTTAAAGTATGATATAATCTTCCAAATTTGTTCAAATGATTCTGATCCATGGCCGCAGGGGGCGGGCGACTTTTTTTTTCCTTATATGGTATATAGTTAAATCTTTAAAGATATTTTTTTCCAAAAGTACTGGCCCGATTTCAAATTATTTGGTAGTGGACGGAGCCCGTTTTCCTTATATGTGAAGAATAAAAACGAAATATATTGAAGTTCCATTGAATCAGGTAAACGATATGGTGCCATCATGACCCTCTTGTTTTGATTATATTTTTGTTTTAGACAAATATTTATATATACACACCTTTTTAGATTTTTTTAAATGAAATTTATTCTTATCACATCTGGATTTGTTTGCGTCATTTTTGGGCTCATTAAGATCAGCGCTGATTTAAGTCACCCCGTGTTTCAACACATTCTGATCATTATCTTCTTCTTCACCATTTAATGATATGTGTGTGCTAGAAACCTCCAATAGGTATAAGAACCTAATAAAGACTGTCCAAGTTGTATCGTCAATGCCAAATTTTGATCGTTATTGTCAACATTTTCATATTTTCCTATATACAACAAATGTGCAACATTTGAAAAATGTATACTAAGAAATATTTTTAAATAAAAATGTTATTATTGAATGCAGTCGAAAATATGTTGCCAAAAACGTCTGGTTCAGACAAATTTGCAGTTGGGAAAGGACTTAAAACCTTAAGGTCGGTTTTCGCGCGACGTGGTTCAAATGAAAAATACAAGTGATTTCTCGGGTCTCGCCAACACCCCCAGCTAACAAAGTCGGGGGGTGTCAACTGATTTCATCATGGAAGTCTGCAGACAAAATGGTTTCCTGACCGAGTAGGTATTCAAATAAGAGTCCATAAAAGACGTTTACAACATCAATAATGTTTATTTAAAATGTAAATGTTTTGACAAGTCAATAAGAAATGAGATCATGCATTTAGAAGAAATAACGGATAACAAGCAGCTCTGTCCATTTAATGTAGCCATACTTAGTACGTTTCTGAAATGAACAAAGACTTTATATAAATGATCTGCTACGACGACTTTGAAACCATTTACGCATACATTTAGAAATATATATAAAATCTCTAATAATGAAAGCACAATATATTGAATACAATTTTTCAATAAATAAAAAAAAGTGTGATAAAAGGAGAAACGTTTTCAAAGTTTTCTGCTGTATATCCGCAAGAGTTAAAACGGTTACTTCAAGTTCTCGAGTTAAGATGGTATTGTTTGCGTCACGTGTTTCGAGTGAATATGACGATGCTTAAATACAATTATCATAGATAATAATTATTAAGAAAATGTCAAACTTACGGAATCTTCTATGGGACATACCCGCAATACCCCCTCTTCCCATCATTCCATCAAAGCGGAAGTGCTTTCCATTACCACGTGGTCCAAATCCACCAATAGACGATGAGCTACGACGTCTTGGAAACATTGGGCGCCCAGAGCCAAGGATACCGCCACCGATTGCTGTTTAAAAATAAATGAGCCGTGTCTTGCGATTTAGGGTCTTATGACATCTCTATTTCGATATCATTGGAGCCCAATCTCATTACCCTTTTCCACATACAGCAAATCTGCTTCAGATGACTTCGAAAACATTATCGTAAAAAATATGGAAACTTCTATATATCTTAAAAAAGTAACAATGAGATCAAGATAAATTTGGTTGTATCCTCATATTAATTTAATAGAGTTTAAATATTTTGGCAAAAGGAGACATTGATCATTATGAATGAATTTTCCTTTTGTCACAATAATTCCTAAAGTCGTCTGCATGAGTGAAATAGTTATGAATGTTTAAATGACCTGAAGACGAACATGGAAACCTATTGATCAAACTGTTCAAGAATGCTTCTAGTCATTGCCGGTCGCAAAAGTCACGATGGTTTTGTTTCCGACGTTGTGGAATATTTCTTTTTTTTCTCGGCGACGAGTTGACGGTACTTATGGGTTTAAGCTAATCTGGAGTAAACTGCCCCTACCATTACATTTTAGAGCCAGGCATACACTTATAATGGCGGTGGCCTTGGGAAGTCGTGTAGCATTAAACAAGCTATAGAGACAACCTGTTTGTGAACCAACCGATTAACCCTTCGCACACTGAAAGTACTTTGCTTCATTAGTTATGTATTGATACCAAACATCACGTTTTTATGTTCAACTGTCGGGTTTACGAACATCAGGTGTATACATTACATGTACTAAGCCGGGTACCAGACTAGGTTTCAACTCAAATCAAAGCACATACCTCCTTCCATTTTGGGGAATCGTGAGAATCCTCCAACGCGTCCTCCGATAGATGGCGTTCTCATGGACATCCTATGGGGCATTTTACGGGGCATCCTACGGGGCATCCCGCTTGATCTCATTGATGTAAATCTGTCTCCAAGAATACCGCCGCTTCTGCCACTGTCAAAATGTTGACGGCGACCTAACGAATGTAAAAAAGGTTAATATCAGTTGAATTTTGAGAGAAATTTATGTCGAAGTTCAGATTGTGGTATTTATAACTATGTATAATTGACATTTGATATGCCAGTGTCAGAAATATACCTATAGTCAGTTGTTCAAAACACCAGTGAATATCAAAATCTTAAAAAAATGATTTTTGTTTTTAAAAACGGTGTCGATAGTGTCATTAAAAAAAGGAACTTTAATTAACTCCTTATGAGCCATTTCATATTTTTCCGACAATTAAAATTATTCTTGAGATTGTTCAGTTGTAACAAATATAATCTGCTGCCAATGCATCAGAAAAGAACTGTGTTCGAAAATTGAATAAAGAGATAAGCGGTGCTTACAGAAAACTAAACAAAGCGCATTTTCGATAAATGTAGTGAAGATTTAGAGCACCCTGTGCATCTCCACAATCTGATTTTAATCAACTGTGTTCTCCAATATATAGCATAAACATAAGTAGAACGACGGACGATTAGGATCAGATTTCAGGGAGATCTTAAAACAGCATTTGCAATTAATACGATAGTGATGGTTTTCCTATCACTCAGAACTACTGTCCTGTACTTACGATTATAGCCTTTTCCTCCCATAAAACCAGACCCAGCAATCCCACTACTGCCTCCCATAAAACTAGGCCCAGCAATTCCACCGCTGCTGCCCATAAAACCAGACCCAGCAATCCCTCCATTGCCGCCAATAAAACCAGACCCAGCAATCCCTCCATTGCCGCCCATAAAACCAGACCCAGCCATTCCTCCACTGCCGCCCGTAAAGTCAGACCCAGCAATCCCTCCATGGCCTATCATAGAATCATCAGCAAACCCACCACGATTTCGGAAAGTATCATCTGTAACAAAGGGGATACGCATATATATGTCATATAGCCGACTCCGGTTTATTTATTTTCAAGGGTTGTTTGATACAGCTGAGAAAATAAACAATATGTTTACTCCTTGTGCTTTCAACTGTCCAGTGTTAGAGACGTAAAAGATGTCGGTTCACGTATAGGTTAGAAGTAATATGGTATTTACTACGTAAAGTTATCTATAACTTCAAATATATCTGGCAGTGTTCTATGTTCTTTGTCAAGTGACCGTAAATTGTTATGAGAACATGCCGAATCTATAGAAAAAACACTCAGTATAAAACAAACTAGTTCTTGACCGGAGAAAGTAAAGCAGGTCATTGAAAGACAGTTCAGTGTGCGGAGGGAATAACAACTCGATGTCACTGTCTCAAATCGTATTCCGTGTGCGTGATGGAAATAGTAAATAGTTCCGAAGCGACTGCGTGAATGACATTCATTTGGTGTAATGTGTTACCCTTTGACTGCTGGAGCTGATTTTGTGAAGCGAGTTTCACCAGTAAAGCGCCAGGCCAGCGTGTCAAAAAATCAGCATTGAAAAGGTTAATGATAAACCTCGAAGTAACGTAGAAAAATGATCCGCACTCAAGGAAAAATAACCTTAATGCATCTGCGACAAGTGAAGACTCAGATTAGCCTACGCATACGCGTAGTTTGATCTAGCTCTGCATCGTTCACCAATCAGTCACAACTGGTTTCAAGATACTTCTAACAAACAGTGATTACTTGGATAAGATGACTTGCATCCTCAGGTAGCTTTATATCTACACTTGTCGCACATATCCTAAGGTTAGTTTGCAAGGAGCACGACTCCTAGTGAAGCACAATCTTACCTCCTGCAGAATCCAGGAACATCCCACTGTCATCAAAACCATTCTCAATATAACCACTGTCATGTCCGCGGTCATAGTTACCTGTAACAGTACGCGTATGTATCAGAAACATGGTGGATGTCACTAATGTTGGGATAATTTATATTTGAAAGAATGTCGACTTATAAAAGCCTTCGAATATATCTTTTCAGTAAGTAATAATAATGGAATACTCAGTATGAGAATGGTGTAGGTTTTCTTTCTTTTAGTTGGGTTTTACCCCTACGCCAAGTACTCGGATACACAACAACGATAGACGGCTGTTTGAATCTTGCAAGCATAATCGCTACACATGTTCGTTCGTTATAATGGAATAAGTAAGCGACCGGGTTGGACCCGGTCTGTTTAACGTTTTGCGTTACAACTAGTTCAAAGTAAAAACTGTTATACGCATCGGTTCTAAACCTGTATATGGCATAGAAGCGGTAGGAAATGTGAATGAGATATTTACATTGTGAAAGTGGTGAGTTTTGTTTGTATTTCTTCCGAAATTATACCAAGCAATATGCATTATTATTTGACAACAATCTTTAAACACGCAGAAATAACGAATTTTACCCAGCTTTCAAGCCGACAGGTCAATGCAAGCGGTCATGTCGGACTGATTAAATACAATGTATATGTTGTAAACAATATAAGGTGTTTCTTAAATAATGAAAGTATGCGGGGATTTACAACAAATACGTACATTGCTCTTATTATATTGAATGTATCAGCTTTTTTACTATGTCTTAAGACAGTCTCAAATTATTATAATTCAGTTTATATGCGAGGGCCTAAGAAATGTGTAATTTATATTTCATGTAATACGTAATTCATAACCTTACCAAAGACTTGGCCAAACAATAACACTGACAAAGTGATAAGAATTTTTCCTAGCGCCATGTTGCTACAATTGTTTCTCCTTTGTGTCCTCTGAAAACAGAACATCAGTGTGTTAGTTATATATGATGTAATCATGTATGTTATGATGTAAGTAAATGTGCTCAGTCGTTTGTGAATATGTATACAGAGTGACATGTAGGCCCAATGTGGCCAGGTGTTGTCGAAGTGTATTATTGACACAATTATATTAGTAGATAACATATGTCACTATATTACAATTGTTTTTTCGTTCGTTCGTTCGTTATCATACGAATGTTCTCCTTTTATCACAATGTTTTCGAAAGGTGGTGTAGCAATAATGTTTTCAAAAGTCATCTGCGTATAAATACGTTTGCAGATGTGTAACTGTTAAATACGAAGGTCTATTACACAGGACCACGACACACGAATACCAGCCTATAGATGCATTTTTCGATCAGCGAACACCAAGATAATTCTGCGTCACCGCAAAGTCCGATCTGGGTCTTCTCCGTTCGCTATCTATTTACATAGGAATCCTTGAAGCATTTAGAGATCATTAAATGTGTGTGCTAATATTTAATTCGATATTCTTTACCCTTTCCCACATACAAAACAATGACAAAACGTGTCATCAGATCTATGTTTTAACTTCTACTTCTATATATTTCACTTCGTGTAAAACAATAACGGTACAATCGTAACGTTAATCCTTTCCCACATACAACAGTTCTGCAGCAGACGACTTTGAAATAATATTGGCAAAAATGTGAAATATCTCCATTAATCATTTTATGGAGTTGAAAATATTTTGGAAAAAGGGGGAAACTGCTCATTATGATCAGTTTATCCTTTTTCCACAATGTTTTCAGAAGTCGTCTGCTGCAAATGCGTCGGAAAGCGTCTGAAAGTTGGAAAGGGTTAAACATAAAAACAAAACTTACCTCAGTTAAAGACAACTCTAGCTCTGATATCTTAAGAGTATGTCCTATGAATCTCCGTCCAGGTTTGTCGTAGCGATCTGGATCAACCCATTATATATACATGTAGGCCCTGAACATGTACGTAATACCCCAGACGGTAACATACAAAGTCTTGTAACACTACATGTAGACACTGTTTTTATGGGTGTTTTAACCCTTTCTCACATGCAGAGGCATTTTGACTCATCTAAGCTTAGCCCTTTCAAACATTCAGACGCATTTCAATACATCTGAAGCTGGTAAATTTTGAAATCATTTTGGAAAAGGAGAGAATAGTCGTTAACTTGCTATGTATATAATCGTTTAATTTGTATTGATATATTCATCAACTTTATATTCATATATATTTGTTTACTTGGTATTTATATATTTGTTAACTTGGTATTTGTATATTCGTTAACTTGGTATTTATATATGATTAACTTGGTATTTATAAATTTGTAAACTTGGTATTTGTATGTTTGTTAACTTGGTATTTATTCATTCGTTCACTTGGTTATATTCGTTAACTTGGTATTTATATATTCGTTCACTTGGTTATATTCGTTAACTTGGTATTTGTATATTCGTTAACTTGGTATTTATATATTCGTTCACTTGGTTATATTCGTTAACTTGGTATTTATATATTCGTTCACTTGGTTATATTCGTTAACTTTGTATTTATATTCGCTAACTTGGTTATATTCGTTAACTTGGTTATATACTTGGTATTTATATATTCGTTAACTTGGTTATATTCGTTAACTTTGTATTTATTTATTTGTTAACTTGGTATTATATATTTGTTAACTTTGTATTTATATATTCGTTTACCTGGTATTTATATATTCGTTTACTTGGTTGCATTTGAGGGATAATTTGTAGCTTCTGAAAAATGGGAATAACAATATTTCATACTTTTGAGCAAATTCTCCATTCCCAATAATGTTTTAAACAATCGTCTGCTACAAATGAGCCAAATGCCATCCGTATCAGGGAAAGGGAACGTGTATTCTCTCCCTTTCCTTTAACATGTGTAAACTAGATGACTTCTCGATTGTGGGAAAATTAAGAAGGAAATGTATACTTTTATTAATCAAAATTTAAAAAGTGCATGCGGTTATTCTAATATCATTAAACATGTGATAATGCTCATATAATAAAAAGTGTATTCAGACATACATTCGGTGATATAATTAAAAATATTGCTTTATTGTCCAAAAGAAGAGTATCAAAATATGTAGCCCCTATCGTTTGTTCAAAATGAGTTGTAGATCTACATGATTTTGTTCGTATATCTTATCGTTACCTGAA
Source organism: Serripes groenlandicus (assembly GCA_031761405.1). NCBI lineage: Eukaryota > Metazoa > Mollusca > Bivalvia > Cardiida > Cardiidae > Serripes > Serripes groenlandicus. The sequence goes on from JASEVX010000003.1 coordinate 3,904,584, forward strand.
CAGATTCTTCGTTATATGTGAACCAGAATAAGATAGAACAGTCCGATGAATAAAAAAGACGATATTTCATTTTTTCTTGATATGATAATGCGTTTAAAAGTTCCCTTTTTCTTTAGAAAACAAATACAATATATCGTGAAATTGTGACAGGGTATGAGATAATAAAAACATATAATAACATAACGGTGATGTACACTAATTGATATTAATGACAAATTACGTAATAACAACAGAACGTCATTAATGTCGCGTCTATAACGGTAAAATTGACAGACATGTAAACAATTATGTTGTGCTCTTAGCAACTTAGTTCCTTGAAGGGAAAATAAAAACGTAAACTTAAAATCTGGACAAACTATACACGCCGAAAAATATTATTTTGAAGCTTTTAAAACATAAAGAAGAACATCGTCAAATTTGCTAATTGACTTCTATTCACAGTCGCTGACTGTAAACAAACAAAAGAAGGTCACCCGAACTTTTTGATTCACATGTGTATCATATGATTTATACTGGATTTACAGTGTAACCTTTAAAACAGCATATGAGCCGTCCCGCCCGAAAACCAACATTTTCCAACAATGTTTTCCAATGTTATCTGTTTATATTTAGATATGTCAAAATAAGTTAATATAACTAAAATAATATGTTACGGATCTAAACAGTACGGTATGTGTGACTGGCTCGTGTTGATGCAGGCCCATCTAAAGGCTGTATTTGTATATAGACTGGCTCGTGTTGATGCAGGCCCATCTAAAGGCTGTATTTGTATATAGACTGGCTCGTGTTGATGCAGGCCCATCTAAAGGCTGTATTTGTATATAGACTGGCTCGTGTTGATGCAGGCCCATCTAAAGGCTGTATTTGTATATAGACTGGCTCGTGTTGATGCAGGCCCATCTAAAGGCTGTATTTGTATATAGACTGGCTCGTGTTGATGCAGGCCCATCTAAAGGCTGTATTTGTATATAGACTGGCTCGTGTTGATGCAGGCCCATCTAAAGGCTGTATTTGTATATAGACTGGCTCGTGTTGATGCAGGCCCATCTAAAGGCTGTATTTGTATATAGACTGGCTCGTGTTGATGCAGGCCCATCTAAAGGCTGTATTTGTATATAGACTGGCTCGTGTTGATGCAGGCCCATCTAAAGGCCGTATTTGTATATAGACCATCCGCTTTAAACGAAAGGGTCCTTCTTGCATCCACATATTTGCATTGCAAACAGGGATAAAAGAGTGACGTAACAGGGTTACACTTTTAGCTTTTTGTCCGAAATTTAATTTACGTTTTACTAAGGGTAAGCGGTGAACAATGTTGGCTCTGGTGGAGCTTTGCGAGCGCCGGATTCTTTACTCTTCGCACATGTCGAAAAGGTTTTTGTTGCATTGCTGCATTTAATGCAATAAAAAACATTTCGCCTGCCTCATCTCATGTGTAGAAATCCATATATGTCCGAACCCCAGCCCGGTCAACATTTTTTCCGACGTTTGAAAAAGTTCAATGTGTCAAGCGTCATTCGTCTTCCTCCAATGGAGCCGAGCTCAGTCGGTAGCGACTCGGGCTGTCAATCCAGGGGTTGTGAGTTAGAATACCAGCTCGGCCAACATTATTACCGAAGTTTGACAAAGTTCACTGTGTAAAGCGTCTTTCGTCTTCCACCACTGGAGCCGAGCCCCGGTAGCGATTAAGGTTGTCAATCCATGGGTTATGAGTTCGAATCACAGCTCGGCCGACATTATTTCCGATGTTTGACAAAAGTGTTTGACAAAATTGTCTTTGCCAAGCGTCATTCGTCTTCCACCAATGGAGCCGAGACTCGTAAGCTCAGTCTATAGCGACGCAGGCTGTCAATCCAGAGGTTATGAGTTCGAATCCCAGCTCGGCCAATATTCCCGAAAGTATGTTGTGTGGATTACTGATGTGAGAAAACTTGGAAACACATGAGTAGGTGAACTGACCACCATAATAGGACTGAAAAATTGTTTAAAACAGCGTTATGCCTCAATCAATCAATCAATCTTCCACCAATGGGCTAAATATATATGTGGAAAGGCAGCCAGTTGCTTGGAAAGTATGTTGTATGGAGTCTTTGTGTGGGAAAGCCAGGGAGACATGAGTAGGCGAATTGACCGCTGTGATATGACTTCACAAATTGTTGAAAACGGCGTGAAACCCGAATCAATCTACTATACGAAGAAAAGAATAAGGGGAAATAAAAGGAAATTTATTTATCTTCCGTTCACCTTCTGATTTGGTGTTCATGTGCTAATTAAAGTCAATGTCAAATTTGTTTGAGTCGTGTCTATAGTAAGTTGGTGTCTTAATGAATCTGTGTTTGGTGTATTTTTAAATGTAGATCGATGTGTATTTAAATATGTAGGAAGAAACTTGAACCTAAATTATATACAGTCTGAACAATCATTGGCCTGGAGCTTTAGCCCCTGGTCATAGTAAATTTCATTTTGCTTGGTTGCCTTCTTCGTGCGTTTAGTAGGCATAGGGAGGGAGGAATCCACAGACGATTCCATTTGGGATACGTCTGTCAAAGAGGATTCCACCTTTTTATATGTAGTACTTGGGCTATCTAATGTTGTGCATTGCGAAGACCAATGCAGGAGGAGGCGGGACTTAGTCCTAGGGAGAATGATGGGAGAGTGCTAGGTGTATTGGCACTTTTGGGTGTGTTGACGGGCATTGAGGAGGACGCAGGGGTCATGCTGAGTGGAAAAGCGGGTCGGGGTGATTTAACTTGTTTCTTCGTAGGTGTGACCTTATTTGGGGTAATTTGGGAACATGACAGGGGATGGATTGGTGAAACTGGAGGTGGTTTAAACTGGGTCGTTTTTGTGGTGACTTGTGTGGATACTGGGGTCGATCTAATTGGAGAGATTGGTGAAACAGGCGGGGTTATATTAAATTGCGTTTCCTCCCAGCTGGCAGCTGGTCTGGCGGAAAACCCCCGGTGAGATTGAGGGTCTGTACAGACATTTCCAGATTGTCTTTGAAGCTGCCGGCAGCTTTCCACAGCCCGAGTCTAAGAACACCCATATTTGTTTTTGAATGATTGTATTTTAGATGCTTTGGCATATTCCGGGCACAATCTGTATCGCGCAGTATGTGTCCCTGTACAGTTTGGACATCGGATAGGGTACTCGCAAATCCCCACCTCGTGGTCCCCTGCACAACGGGCACATTTTACCTTATTTTTACATTTGTGCGCGTGTGGCCGAAACCCTGACATTTAAAACACCGTAGTGGCTGAATTTGATAATTTTCTACGGGGATATAGACTTGTGAATTTTTAATTTTTATGAGATTCGGCAATTTTTCCCCTTGAAATATCAGTTTAACAATCCCCGTAGCTTTGTGGAATCTGTTAAAGATCATAGAGGCATTCAAAATTGGGGCCTTATTTGTTCCTACTACCTCTAAGTGAGATAACCAATCTTCTATTTTTTCCCGTGGGTGTATGTGAATCACACCTTCCACAGTCGTGCATTCCTCTGGTAAGAATGATTTGCATGTATTCCTACATATGATCAGAGGAGCGAGATTTCTGATTTGGTTAAGGGTTTCGGCCGACTTGGGTTTAACAAGTAAGGTCCCGTTTTTAAGTGGAATGATACAGTCCACCATCCCGGCCAATGTTCTGTCTCGTGCGAGGGCTAAGGGTGAAACTCCTTTTAGTGTCTAATAATATGTTTTCTGACATGGCAAATTAAACCAAGCAACTTTTAAAACTAAAAGTGGTTGCCATAACCTTCAAATTTAAAAATGGCTGCTAAAAGGTTAACATAAATAAGCCTCCTACCTAAAATGAGGGGGCTATGGTCAAAAACGTCGAAAGGTCAACGCACCTTTGACTGGCGGTCAAATTCACCAACACAGTTAACATTGTCTGATTCTAATGATTTTAGTGTCTAAAAAAATGTTTTCTGACATGGCAAAATCGATTATACAACTTTCAAACGTAAAAGTGCTTACCCTGACCATGAACATTCAAAATGGCTGCCAAAAGGGCTATCGAAAGACTTGAATCAGGATCCTTGGCCAACAATAACACAGTTATTTCTAAACGCATTGTCCAATGATGCTTATCTTGCTTTATTGCACAGTTCACCATCCTACTCAGTGTCATATCCATCAGAATCTATGTCAGAGTGTACAGTTCGGTTTGTTCTGGGGGGGGGGGGGGGGGGGGTACACTCTTCTGTCACGCGGTATTTCATGAAGCTATTTTTATAGGGCCTAACTTGCATTTAATACGTCCCTATACATTATCTTAAAGAAAGAAATAAAGGTTTTAGAAAAAATGTCACAGTTCGTCTAGGCATAACAACTAGGCATAATTCTGGTAAATCTCTATAAATGGAAGTACATCTATGAGATAAAGTTGAAATAATGCATTATTTTGAACTGGTATTTTAATCTGAATTATACTTCAATACCATATACGGCATTAATCTGGTGTTCATTTTAGCAAACTTTGGTAACGGTCATTACACTTCTTTCTCTAAATGCTTATGACGACGCGTTAGATGTTGGCGAATATTAGAAAAAAGGCCCACTGAACGACATATAATGTTTCATGACGTTTGATGTACTAGGAGTAAGAAGTTACATTTTATATAAGTCAACAGAGCAAAGGATGGCATTTACACAATGTAAACAGTTAACATATTGTATTAAATACAATACAATTGATTTTATTTCATTCAGGCAAATTTGCCCATAGTAAATAACAAAAAGATATGTACACATAACAAAACGTTTTCATTGAATATTAGCTAATTGTTCAGATAATATATACAGTAACAACAAGAAATCAAAGCGCCGATGGCACAGTAGTAGCGATCGTGTAGAACATCCTGCAAAGTAACAAGCATTATCTCGGTGAAGGCCTTGCGATTTTCAATATATATATATATAGGCATAGATGATAATGCTCGATCTCCAACTCAATTCGGCTACACTTTCAGCATTGATTGCTAATTGAAGTTCGAACGTACAGGCGTGTCTAACTTGTACACTGCATGACACCGTGCCCTTTAGACTTTTGTAAACCAGTCTTATCATCTAGACGCTTTTATATATTGCAACAACTACAAAACAAAGCGTTTATAATATTGAGATTTAAGAACAATCGATAACCAGTCTCGAGAGCTATTTATAGAACCTTTAGGAATTTCCATTTTGGCGAGGTGTTTTGAGAGTACTTTGCATGGCAGATAGAACGCAAAAGGATATTTATTATCTACCCAAAACATGAAGAAAGATAATATTTACATATTTTAAATCTATGTAGATATTATCTCGATAAATCTCAAATCTAAGTATCAATCCGGTACCAAAGTAGCACTGATATGAGTATTATTAATCGTGTCTCTGTATCACTGATGTATTTGGCTGTTTAACGGATGTAGGTTTATTGGTTTGCAGTATTGCATAACAAGTTAACTGTCAAAACTGACTATGTAAATGTTTTTGTTGTTGATGTTTCCGATCGTCAACCTAATCGCCACAACAATCAATCAATGACATATTTAGCGGGTGTGATGTAACACAAATGAGTCTTCTACTTCTTCTTCCTACCCGCTAGCTCAGTCGGTAGTGACGCAGGCTGTCAATCATGGGGTTGTGAGTTCGACTCCAAGCTCGGCCAACATTCTTTCCGACGTTTGACAAAAGTCGCTGTGAGAAGCGTCATTCGTCTTTCACCAATTGGCTTAAAGTCTATGTGGAAGAGCAGCCAGTTGTTTGGAAATAATGTTGTGTGGTGTACTGATGTTAGAATGCTAGGACACACATAAGAAGGTGAACTGGCTGCCGTGATCGGACTGAACATTGTTTAAAATAGCGTTAAGCTCAATTAATCTTCTTCTTCTTCATGTTTTTAATAAACGTTTTGCTTCCAACATTCAAACAAGATTGGCATGGACGTATCAACGACTCTGGTCGATGTCTTCACTATAAACATTATAAGTCTATATTGAATACAGAAACATATCTACTTATAGACATGTCGTTTAACCATAAAATTGCATTATCAAAATATCTTTGCTCTCATATGTTTAGAATTGAGACTGGTTGCCATAGCAAAAAAAAAAAAGGATATGTTTGTAATGTTTTCGAAAATTTAATCATGAGTGTGAATATCATGTATTTTTTCACTGTTAAAAGTTCCGCGAAATCACAGCATTTCCTTTTCACCTGGTATAAAGCTTTTACTAACATTACTTGTTTCTACAGCTTACTACGATCTAACAATCCTTTGCTAATTAGAAAATTAGCACACTACGTATACATGCTTCTGAAAGGGATGTATTATGGGCCGGTGACCTAAGTACATTTGAATAAAGATTTATCATTGTCATTCAGTTCATCCCCGATCTCTTCTCCTGTGGGCGAATTGCTCTGAAACAATTATCATATGCTTATGTGGATAGACATGGAGGCGCAGGATGATCTTGGTCGTCGCTGTTTGCAGATCGCTTATGTTGATATGAGTGTGGGGTTGCCCCTGTGTATAATATCTACTTATTTAACCATTGCCGACATGCAGACATATTTTTATGCATCTACGGCAGACAACTTTTGAACAAATAATGGCAAATGAAAAAGTTGCTCTTTATGAGTAATTCTTCCTTTTGCCATCATGTTGTCAACTATATTAATACATATTACTTTCTTTTATCGAGATTGTCAATATGTGTGATTAGATGTCTTGAAATCCTTCAGAGCGTTTTTGTATGTTGGAAAGGGTCACAAGATTATGACTCTTTTGGAGGAAATGACGTTACCTTAATGATTTGATGCATGGCTTAAACGTTTATATGTACTTCGTATGCTTATCTACATCGAACGGAAATGCTACAAATGGAATTTAGGTGTACACTAAAACACAGAGGGAAAAACAGGTTGTGCCTCTTTTGAACATCTTGTCACTAGTGGTAATATCCCTTTTGGAGTGATCAACTCCTCGAACTACTTCTTTAGACCTGATAACATCCCATGCATTCTCGGGGACGTCAGAAATGTACATGCACTCTAACCAACCGAAAGTCGTACGATTTTATGAAACCCATTTATAAATTCATGTACCTGCTCTCGTGCAATCCGTGTGGGTTAAACGATTGAATTTTACACATGTACATGTACATGTTTATGTCGATATACAATTATCCAGTTTCTGATAATGCCGAGGCTAAATTTTGAAGAGAGGGCCAGAGTTTTGGCAATGCTTGATTGTGGGGGAACGCAAGATGAAGTCGCTAGCCGTATTCTTTTCTTAGACAGTATTACGTCTCATTTGGCGTGTCAGGGACACGGGAACGTTTGCCGATGGGCCACTTTCAGGTAGACCGAATGTAACAGTACTACATGTGGATAATTACAGGATCTGCGCGCCAGATTTTGAACGGCTGAATCCACGTCAGGTTTAATGGTAGGTAACCGTTGATGCCCTGGAAGTCGACATATAGTCAGAAATCGGCTGAGAGAATGGGGAATTAGCTGCAACAGTCCCTACCGCGGTCTTAGTTCTTACGCGACGTCATCGCCACCAACGTCTTTTTGGGGACCGCAACCACCGCGGTCAACGTTAGCAGAACGTTATGCTTAATGAAGAGTCACCTGTCGAACGTTAACAAATGCGTTCTGCAGCACAATAATTACGGTGGGGGCGTTATGGTCTGGGCAGACATGAACCATAGGTTTAATTGTTTGGTCTTTTATACCGCTTTCAACAGGTTTGCAGTTATATTACGGCATTTCCTGGGTAAGTTACAATAACTAATGGTCCATTTATCATGACACCAGCCAGTCAATCATAATGATAACCCCATAACCACGATCGCTCGGTTTTCAAGCCATTTGGCGAGCAGACATTACGTTTATATATAAAGTCTTACCATAGGTTTAAGTCCCAACTCGTCGTGTCCCAAGGTAATTTCAAAGCCAGGAGTTACATCGACCAGATATTATGTCTTGTGGTTGTCCTTTTATTCCGCCAACGTCAATGCCTGGTCTTTCAGCATGACAAAGCGCGACCTTACATAGCACGTGTCAACAGGGACATTTTACAGGTCAGCAAAAGTTTAGTCTTCCATTGGACAGCGTAGCGTGTGAACCGTATTGCAATAAGATTAAACACGCCTGGAATTACCATGGACGGCGGTCAAAGTCAACGACTACAGCAACGTGTCAACGTTTCAGGAACTGATAGCAGCGCTCGACCGGGAGTGGGCCAGAATCACAAGGTACCTGCTACGTAACGTGTGCGGTTCCATGGGGCGGCGTTTTGCCGCTGTGGTTTCCAGTAGAGCGCTTCTGACTGTGTCAGTGGAATTGCTCTGACCACAGTCAATTGAAATTCAAGATGTTAAGCATTATTAACAAATGATTGTACAATGAGCTAGAATTGGGCGTTTCTTTTGTATATATATATACCATTACAAATATGGGTTTAGCTTCATATTGAAAACTCATGATTTGCCGAAACCAAAGCTTTTACAATTATTATGAATTATTTCAGCATACGGCAGACTCTCGATAACAAGTATAAAAGGACTCACAAATTACTTCGAGGTACCGACATGTTCGCTTTCCCCTGGGTAGATTTCAGGCCTCTCCTGAATGCTGGCTGGGGAAAAGGTGTTTGCCAGTTAGCAGCTGTAGCTTATTATTGTGTGGAAAAGCTTTCCTAATCGCATGACGCAAAAAAAGACAATCGGGAGCCACGTAAACAAAAGCATCAATTGCATTACTATTTTGTAAGAAGATGTGAATGTTCTTGTTGTATTTACAATACTCGTAGTCCTTTGATTATGGAACACACGTATTAGTTACGTCATTGTAAAGTGTGTTAATGTATACGTCATCATTAAATGCGCCACACTGAGATGCCGGACAGCACGAAGCTTGTGTTTAATTAGTGTGTGGTTAAATCCAGTTATAACAGAAACCATCGAGTGTTAAAGACACTACATATATTGGCGACAAGGATGAAGACGTTCATTTACAGAGGTATGGCTACCAATTTGAATGATGCTCAACCTCTGTCAAGGTTTGACATAAATGATTCAACAGGGATCTCCATGAGGTGGACAAGATGGATACGGGCGTTTGATCTGTTTGCAAACGGAAAACGTATAACAAAGTTTGACCAGAGACGTGCCTTACTGTAACATACTGCAGGGATGGCTGTACAAGATATATTGTTCACGCTCGAGATTTTCCGGAAGAGGGTGAAGATGTTTACATGACCACACGTAGAACGTTGCAAATATTTCACACCTTTGAGTAATATTCCCTATGAGCGGCATGTGTTTAAAATGTATGTAAACGAGAGAATGAGAGAATAGAGCAATATGTCACTAAGTTGAAACTTGTGAATTTACCACCACATTAGAAGAACAAATTAGTTACTAAGTGATTGACAAATGTAGGTCAAATGTTCCGAGGAGAAAATTTCTGGAAAAAGGGAGGAACCTGAAATTAGAGGAACTTAGAGAAATTGCTCGAGCTCTTGAAGAAAGTGAAATACAAGCGACAACAATTGAGAATGACTGTACAACTAGAGACTTTCAGGTACGTGCTGAAGTAAATAAAACTGACAAATTCAATAGACAAACAAAGAAACAATTTGATTATTATAGTTACGGTAATAAAGGTCACATGTCTACTGACAAGAATTGTCCTGCTAAGGGGAGGAAATGTCATAAGTGTCAAAAAGTTAGTCATTTCGAGAGAAAGTGTCGGACACAAGTGGGGGAAAAAAAAGGCCAAGACAAGGGTTAACACGTACATCAAGTAGAAACATCTCCGAATTCTGAGTATGCTTTCATACAGTCAATGCAGTCTCCGGAACAGTTGAAATCCATTATTCTCAAGGTAGGAGGAGCTCCGTTATTGACTCTGGTGCCAGTTTTAATGTTGTAGATGTAAAGACATGGGAATATCTGAAAAGCCAGAGACTGGTTTGTGAATCCAAGAGAGACACTATACCAATATATGCTTATGGCTCGGGACAACCTTTGAAAACACTTGGAACTTTTACAGCTAAAGTTGAATGTTACAATAATAGCATTGATAATGTTAGTTTCATTGTACTAGCTGGACAGGGGCACAGTTTATTGGTCGTAATACTGCTAAAAGTTTGAATTTACTTCAAATCGGGCCTTGTGTGAAATGAAAGATACATTTTCAATAGTACTCAGCTTTGACTAAGGGACTTGGGAAGCTAAAGAACTTTCAACTTAAAATTCCCATAGATGTAATTATTCGACCAGTTGCTCAACCTTTGAGACGAATGGAGAGCCAACCAAGCAGTGATGAGAAAACGTCACCCAATTCCAACTATAGATGATGTCATGCAAGATTTCAATAGTAGTACAATATTTAGTAAATAAGATAGTAAGTGGGCGTATCACTGAATCGATAATAATCACAGTGGTCAATACCCACAAGGGTTTATTTCAATATAAACGTTTACTATTCGGTGTTTCATGCGCACCTGAACTCTATCAGAAAGTCATGCAACAGTTAGTACAAACTTGTGATGGGGTAAATAACATTCTAGATGATATCATTATCCACGGCAAGACCAAAGAGGAACATGACAAACGACTTCATAATGTTTTACATATTTTACAATATAGTAATATTACTTTGAATCCTGATAAGTGTCAATTTATTTTGTCAAAAATTAACTTTATGGGGCGGGCATACATTGTCATCTGAAGGTATTGAACCAGACCAATCCAAAGTAAAAGCTGTATTAAATATATGTGCACCTAGTAATGCTGCAGAACTAAAGAGTTTTCTAGGTCTTGTTAACTACACTGCCCGATTTATTCCAGATATGGCAACAGTGTCTGCACCTCTAAGAGAACTTTTAAAGAGACAGTTTGGTTTTTCTGGGGCCAAGGTCAAAATGATTCTTTTGAAAAACTTAAGTTTTGTTAAGTGAGGCTAAACGTCTAGCCTATTACGATAGAAATACACAAACACAGGTAATGGCGTTGTCTAATATGTTTTCTACACCTTTTATGTCAACTCCAGTTAAAGTTATTTATAAATTTGGCAGTAAGGTCACAGTTCGCATAGGTGAAGGGATAGATTATAATCGCAATGTTACTTGTGTGAAGAAGTATATTCAACCAGAGAATGATGACCGCAGTGATCATCCTCCTGTTGAAAATACAACACAGTTTGAACGAAACAGAGATGAGGAAAAGTCATTTGAATATGTGAGACCTTGTAGAGAAAGAAAAGTGCCAGAAAAATATAAAGATTTTGTAAGGACATAACTAGGCTTCTAGTCTTAGTCTATATTACTAGGGTATGAAACATTTACATTAGTATTGTGTTTACATGTATGTTTTGTTATATTCGGTATCTTGAATACAAAAAGTTTCTTGATATATGTGTCTACATGTATGTTTTGTTATACATGAATATTTTGTATCTTGAATACAAATCGTTTTCTTGATATATATATTGGGTTTTGAATATTATAACTAGTCTATTGTTTATGACATTTGGGAAAGAGAATTGTATGTTTTTAAAGGTGTTATATAATAGAGCATTTATGCAGTTGCAGAAATAATTTATTGTTTATCTTTGTTGTAAGTACAGTTGATATACTTTGTCCATTAGGTATTCTCATTTTATGATAAGGAAGGGATGTTGTATTTACAATACTCGTAATAATTTGATTGTGGAACACAAGTATTATTTACGTCATTGTAGTGTGTAAATGTATACGTCATCATTAAATGCGGTACACTGAGATGCCGGACAGCACGAAGCTTGTCTTTAATTAGTTTGTGGTTAAATCCAGTTATAACAGAAACCATCGAGTATCAAAGACACTACAGTTCTTAAATTGTGCAATATCTCAAAAAACAAGCTAGGTTGAGCCGTTCATCAGTTATTGATTATCAATAATTATGCAATTGAGTTTTAAGGTGCATTTTATCCATATGACTGGGGAATGCACATTGTACAGAATCCACTATGGTTACGTGATAAACATATTTATAAATAGATTTAAAAAGAGATAGTGATTTTCTATATTAATAGTGTTGTTGAATCAACACAGCTCATTGTTACTGTAACCGTTATTCTTTCTTTATCAGTCAAATTTGAAATTTGATGCTACAGGTTCTCTCCGATTTAAATCATTTCTATTTTATTTTGTTACTCATATACATAACAATGTTACTGCAAAGTATCCGGTGACACTTTACAATAATAAGTAAAAGAAAAGAAAAAAGGAAGCTTTTTGTAATATAAGTATAATTATTTAATGCAGTTTCTCATTTGTTGTTGTCAAAATATATACATTTAAACACCCATTATGGATGAATGAATACATTCATCTTGGACTCTTATTTATCAGAAGGTCTGATCAAAACATGCACGGCTCACATATAATTTATACACACCTGTAAGAAGCATCTCTAAACTTGTGTAGGTTCTGAAAAGACGGAACAGATGGACAGGATGATGGGAACATAATCTGTTCATAAATGCCAATTTGTACTTCTTCCATTGACGGACTCAAATCAATCTCACTAAAATCAATTCGATATACTTCGCTGTGCGTATATTGGTATGTGAGCGTTTGCTACTGATGCGAAGTTAAGGTCTGGTTTAAGCCCTCTCTCACATAAGTCGCTTTATGACGCCTCTGCAGCAGACGACTTTTGAAAACATTATGTCGAAAGGAGAAATTGCTATTAATGTGTTCTGTCTTTCTATAGAGAGTTTCATCTTTTTATCATAATATTTCAAAAATCGTCTGCAGCAGATTTGTTTTATGTGGGAATGGGTTATGGGATTGGGCTCCAGGGATACCGAAATGGAGATGTAATAAGACCATTAATCGCATGACACGGCTCATTTATTTATATACAATAATCGGTGGTGGTATCTAACGTTTCCAAGACGTCGTAGCCCAAGTTGTTATTATTATCTTTATTTCCTCCATATTTGAAGATTTCACAAACAACACAAACAGATCACAAATTAACTATTACAAAAAGTCTTTATTAGGTTCTTATAACTATTGGAGGTTTCTAGCACACAAGTATCATTAAATGGTGAAGAAGAAGATAACGATAAGAATGTGTTGAAACACAGGGCGACTTAAATCATCGCTGATCTTAATTAGCCAAGACATGACCCAAAAATTCCGGATGTAATAAGAATAAATTTTATTAGAAAAATCTAAAAAGGTGTGAATATATAAAACTTTGTTTAAACAGAAGTATAATAAAAACAAGAGGGCCATGATGGCCTAAATCGCTTACCTGAATTAATGGATCTTCAATAAGTTTAAATTTTAACATATAATAAGGAAAACGATACCCTTCCCCTGCCAAATTATTTTCAAATCGGGCAGTACTTTTAGACAAGAAGATCTTTAAAGATTTGACTTTATACCATTATAAGAAAAATAAGCCGTCTCCCCTGGGTCGAAGAATCGGAATAATTTGAATAAACTTGGAAGATGGTCAATCAAGGAACACTTGTTCCAAAGATTTTTTAAATTGGCCAATACATTTGGACTAGAATATGGTCCAAGTTTTTTCTTGCTGATTCCATGACAACCAGAGTTTTGAAAGAGGACCATCTTAGGAACATTCTTGTGAAATTAGTTGTAAAGTGGTTCACTGTTTAACTAAGAAACCTTTGTTAAGTTGATTAAAGTAAGTGAAAACTGACTACGACGACAGACGGTGCGCGATCACAATAGCTCATCCTGCACTTTTCGACCAGGTGAGCTAATACAAGAAAGCGCTCAAAAGACAGCATGTGTCGCCTTCCAAAAGGGCAGGCCAGTAATGTAAAGTGTGACAGCTAAACGATGGAGAGGAGCCCCTATGTGTCAACCTGCAAAAGGAGGTGGCACAAAATATATTACCCAAAACTAAGTTTCATTCTCTCTTTCACACAACCGCAATATGTTTCAAATCCCATTATCATTTATTGAACTTTTTTATAACTTGTCTTAACATCTTCCGCGATACAGATTACATGTGACTCTTATTGCAGCAGAAAACATGGTATATGAAACATTGTTCAAAATGAAAATAGTCTCCTTTTCTTACCATAGTTTTCATCCTATTTATATTAAACTTTTCAAATTTTAATTTAAATCTTTTTATGCAATTTCTTTTTCACGAAAATGTATTTTTTTTAAGATCTTCTCAAAGTATCCTTAAAATATAATAAGGTAAATTGTTATTAATTATAATATTGTTAACAAGAGCTGTCGGAGGACAGCGCATTCGACTTTTTTGTGCTTGCTAATAAAACAAATCTTTTGGGTGATAGAGAAAACATAACTAAGTACTTTATCATATTATGTATAAGTACTTTATTGATTGATTTGTGTTTAATGCCGTTTTTAACAACTTCTCAGTTATATCACGGCGGCTAGTTCGTCTACTCATGCATTTCCTGGTTTTCCTCACACCAGTAATCCACACAACAATCTTCTCAAGTAACTGGCTGCTTTTCCACATAGACTTAGCCCATTGGTGGAAGAGGAATGACGCATGTCGCATTGACTTTTGGCAATCGTCGGAAAGAAAGTTGGCCGAGCCGGGATGGTTTTAAAAAAAAAGTGGGATGGTACGAAAAAGTTTACCAAAATTCTACGGCGAAAAAAGGGCCATAATTCTTACACAAATCTTGACAGAGTTATGTACTCTTGTATGTTGATAGAAGTAATGATGGTGAATAAGGGTTTAAAGTTTCAAAGCAATATCTGTTTATATGTCAATAAGTGAAAGCATGACAGACAGACAGAAGATGGAGAAGTTATTTCTCATGTGACTCACTGCTAAGGTAACACAATAATGAAACAATCAATTACGTGTATACACTAGAGACAATCATGCATAACAAGGACATTATGAATGAAATAAAACAGTCGACGTAAATCCCACGTGCTGCTGACGTCACTTCTTCACAATCCTGCGTGTAACCGGGTTGTCCCAGGCACTGATCATGCGTGACATTTGGATTTCTTTGGATATTGCGGTATATGGCATAGGAGTCTCTCTTTGTGTGGAACCAGTTTGCGCCAACCAATGTGAAATTGTTTTCGCTCACAGCAAGGTTGATGTCGTATAAGCACCTGTAATGAAAAATAATGTTTATAAGTTAAATCGAGGTAAAAAGTGGTATTATATAGCATTACCCGTATTTAACACTTGATCACTCGTTATGGAAGTGAAACTAGTTGGGCTACACTTCTGAGGAGACCGCATATATACAGGCTTTCCAGAGTCTTCCTTTTCGCAGATGCATCAATGACCAGTTTTTGCCAGATGCATTTAATATTTCAGCCCATCGAAGAGTCAGTTTTCGTGGACAGAGTAGCTCCAAAACAGCCTGTCATTGCAAATCTCACTAAGGCCTCTAGACTGTCTAAATACTACTTACATAATTGTGTAAAATGATTAGGAACTTGTGTAGATTCTGATAAAACAGAGCAGATGTTAAGGCTGATCTGAACTAACAATGTTGAGACATGCCAATTAGTACATTTTCAATGTCATACAACCTAGAAATGAGTGACACTCTGCAGCAAATAACCGTTATGCATTTGCATGCAGTGTTGATCCAGATTAACCAGGCATCCGTTAATTCTGATCTGGTTCTGGGCTGTGCGTCAATAAGTCATAAAACGTTTCAGGATACTTCGGAAAAGCAGTATCCTTTTAAATCAATAGCATGGATATACAGGCATTTTTTCCCTCAACATATGTACCCTGTCTCGTGACAATCATTGTTACATGGATAACTGACTCTTTAGTTAATAAGCAACTTTACACAGTCAACGTGTAAGGAACGGAGAAATTGCGTGTCAGTAAGAATGTTTCTTTTATGAATAAAGTCGAATATTGATACAACATTTCAATTTATTTACCTGATATAATATTTAATTAGTCGTCGGTTTTAAAAACACTGATGATCTGAGGTAAAGTAAGGATATTCAGAAAATAAAAAGAACAATTTTAAAAGAGCATTGAAAACTCTTTTCAAATGATGTTCAAAATACGTTTTCCACAGAGGTGTCAAAGAATGTCAGTCTGTGGGAAGGGTTAAATGAAAATTGTTTTACCTCCCAGTCAGCGATGTACTGCAGTCTCCAGCATATGACATCATCAAAGTCTTATCGACTTGTTCTGTGTGTTTATATAACAGGAAGTAGTAATAATGCGGTTCGTCATTTGGAGGAAAAGGACCATTCCAAGTGATAACATCTTCACCTAAACATATGATATTGTTTAAAAGATACATATTTTGAAATACACATATTTTACAATAGTCGTTTGATTAAATGATTTTTACGCCAATTACAAAAAGTCTCATTTACATCATGGCGTATTATTTATCCTGAGAACGATGTATCCCGATCCTTAGACAATATTAAATTTGAAAATGGATTCATGATCTAAAAGTAAATGTCAACAGTTCAGTTATGTTCATTTATCCAAAACAGTACTAAAAGCTAGGCAAAGTGCACTCCGCCACGACAGCTGCAATCGACTTTAAAACCTAGGACGACGCACGGTCTCTATTCACCGCTTACCACTCCGTCACGGAAATTCCTTATAACATGATACAGACAAGTGATAATGTCATACAAGCAGGCGACATAAAAATGAAACAAAACATGAAACAAATGGAGATAGCAACAACGTGAAAGCAAATGCTCCTAGTGCAGACTTATTTAATCATACCTCCCAACAATGACCTTTGAAATATTGTGACAAAGGGAGAAATTGCCACAATGTGTTCATATCTTTTAAACAATTTGATTTATAGACATTTACTACAGTTGTACCTATATTGTATCGTAGTTAAATGCTAGAGAAAAGTGTGTATGGTATCTTATCTAGATTTCAACACTTTTTCAGTTATATCAAAACGTTTCTGCAGTAAATAACCACAACCACTAGTACATTTATTCTGAAACCAGCGAGTTGTATATGGGAAAAGTTGAAGGTGAGAACTATTACCTGATGTGAAGTCTCCATTCATAATATTAATTTTCATTTGATGTAGCAGAGGGTGACTCTCGTTGGCGACGTTGGTGAAAGGTACGTCTGGGTCCATAGCGATCATAGTGTACATGTCACCTGTTTATACAATAATTATACTTTCATCTATCGAGATGTTCCACATTTGTGTCAACATATTTTGAAAGTGGTTTGCAGCCAATTAGGAAAGTGTCAACTTGTAGGCGTTCAAATCATTTAGACGTCCGCTTGCACATTGTATCAACTTTTATTGATTTAGCAAGCATATGCAGGATTATAACAAGCATGCTAATTTATCCGGAGAATTGGTGTATATTGACAATGAAAGTCGACACATGCGCATGCACTAAAGGTATTTCGAATCCGAAGTCATAGAACTTGTCCTGCAAGGTAATTTGATGGCGTCCAAAATGTGTGTGAAGTTTCAAGTAATAGCATTTGTTGTTTGTGAGAAAGTCGTTGCATGCAAAACTTTAAATAATATATTGAAGTCACAAAAGGGGCATGATTTAGTCAAAATCCGACGTAGAGTTATGCGACTTGTCCTGCAAGGTCATGCGATGACAACCGATAAGTGTGTTAATTAAGCTTCAAAGAAATAGCTTTGTTGATTTCTGAGAATTCTTTTTGCTGGCAAAGCATTTAACAAAGCTGCATCGCGTATGCATACGCAAAGGTGACTACAATGGCCCTCCTTATTATTCGAATAGTCGAGTTCAAATGAGCATATGGTACGAATTTCTATGAAGGACTACTCTGAGGCTAGAATGAGATAAGACCATGTGTTTTTATTGCACATCAAATTAACGATCAAACTCTTGTCACCATTTTATAGAGAAAGAATATAACGAATTTACCTGTGAATATTTTCGATATAGAGTAATACCCTACTTTTGCGAATGTTACGTTTTGGGTTAGACCACTTCTTGTTGATGCAGAATTCAAAAGTTCATTTCCAATAGGGTTTAACTTCAAGGTTCTGGATCTGTGATTATAATTTCAATCTTTTCAATGTTTTGAAAATAACAAATTTTTAGTTTGGTTTCCATTGAAAAAGAGAAAACAAAAACATCTCCGGGAACAGTGGAACTATAAGGTTGTTAATAAGCATTGTGGGAAAATAAGAGAGCATGCCTATTCTGAGTTGTTATAAGAGATTTTAACTATGCAAATAATTATATATACATCAAAATTCAACAGACAAGATAGCTATGTAGCATATTGTCTATGGTATTGCTTTAAATCTTTCTTACATACAACACATATACAGCTGAAAACTTTGAAAACATTCGTCAAAACTTTTTCAACTGATGAAATATGAATGAATATTTAATAAAGTTGAAAAAGTATTATTGCAAATGGATAAGTTGCTCATTATGAGCAATTTTTCCTTTTGGCACAATTGTCTCAAAAATTGTCTGTTACCTAGGCGTCTGAAAATATCTGTATATAGAAAAAGATTAACTGCATGAATAAATTGAGTTTCATCATAATCGCAGTTTATATAAAAAGTGTATTGTTATATACGGCATGACTCAATGGAGTCAATTTTGATACAGTAATTATTTATTGTTACTCAGTACATAACCTTTTCCCACCATAAACAAATCTGCAGCAGAATAATTTAAAAAATATTCAAGCAAATACATGGAAATCTTTCGGGTAAAAAAAGAGTTGAGAACATTGGGGAATACCGACCAATTGACCTTTATGAACAGATTCTCCTTTTGTGAAAACCTTTACAAGTATTGATTGCTGCAAATGTTTCAAAATGTATGGTGGAAATATTTATATTAATATAATCATGGCAGTTAACACTTTCCAATATACATCAAATCTAAAGCCAACGACTTTGAAAATATGTACATGAAAGTGCAAACATATGGGAAAATGCTAAAAATGAATAGAGATGAAAACGCAAAGAGAATTTCTTCCTTAGCCACAATGTTTTCAAGAGTCGTCTTTTTCAGACGCATCCAATAGTATCTGGAGGATGGAAAGGGTTATTGAGTACACTTGCTTGGATCTTACCAATTTGAAAACATCTAAAAAATCATGAATTTAGAAATAGTGCACTATTATATACCTGGCGCGATATGATCGGAGCTGAAGTGAAAACATCTTATTAATCAAACTTGAATACTCTATAATACTAATATATTTGTTTACCATCAATACTTATAAGTAGTGTATTGTAATCCAGAGGCATTGTATAACTAATTAACAAGAGAAAGTTGATGCAATGCATCAATGTCGCCGGATATCCATAGTGCAGTTATGCATAACACTAACATTATAGTAGTTGAATAAACAGTTATCTACTGAGGGGCATATTGGAACATCAGGGGTGGGGTCAAGTGAAAATGTATCATAACTTGCATTGTTTTGTCAACGAAGTGAATGATAATTGAAACCTTTCATTGTTTATGATCAATCTCCATTCCAAAGTAGGTTGACTAAACACACAACCAACTAATTATTGATCATAAACAGTAATGGAAATGAGAAATCTTGCCAATCATTAGTCTTAGTATGTATACAGTGCTTTCATTAAGGAATAATTATAAGATTTGTGAATTCCACATACACTTTTCAAGATGTTTGTCAGAATATTTGAATTTTATTATTTTTCAATAAAACCCCAAAACAGACAATTTAGGAGTTGCATGCAATAGCACATTATTTTACCTTTCCTCTATTAAAGTCAACAGTGGACACCTTTGCAGCAATATACTTTTAAAACAATGAGTTAAGGGTTAAATCGCGGAGTTTTCTCTTTTTCTCAAAATGATATTAGCTTGGCATCCTAATTATATCATACTTTAACAAATGTTGAAATGTAGTCCAATATTTATAAATTAGACCACATTCGAAATATAATATCAACTAAACAGTTAAATCTCATTGAAATTGTTGTATAATTTAAACTTAATTTCGAACATAAACTGAGCCCTACAACATGTTAATTTATTTTAATTCTTTGCTTCCTTTTTTATAATGAAAATAACAAAACTACTCATGTTTTAAAATTATATTATGATGAGCGCCCTTGTGTCAATGATCCATAACAATATGCAGATCGGAAGCAATATGCCTTTAGGGAATTATGTGACACATTTAAAATTGTCAAGGACGAAATAATTTCGTACGAAAGACCCGATTCTTTCTGATTCGCAGAGGTGTCGTTCTTGAAACTCTCTTTATAGGCAGAGAGTGTTCGTTCAAAGTAATTTTTCTATTAAAACTAGTTTATATCCCGGTTTGTTCTTTTCTTCATTTGTTTCGAACCAAATAAACATTTTAAATCACCTACGATTTACTATTTGTAAGCGAGTGTAAAGAGACGGCTCTCTGCAAAGGAGATTGATCTACGCAGTTGGTATTCGCGAGTCACGCTTCAAGCAGGTGCGCGTATGTAAACAAATTAGACTGCGACGTAAAGCCTTAAAGGTTTGTAGTTATCGCCTTTTGAGTACATGAAGTATATAGTGTAAAAATAAAGTATACCAGTCTAGCTAATAGGGACTGTTTTGTCTTCGTAAATAAAACAACAAAACATAAATGCGAGTCAAAATAAAGAAACTGAAAATACCTAAAACATCGGAATATTTATTTCATTTTAGATGTGTCATTACTTAGTGTTTTTAAACAAACACAAGTGTAATATGTTCAAGACATCTAAATGTGTTTCTTTCTAATAATAATCCCCCCTCCCATGTGATTTCCGAAAACCTATTAAAAATAGAAGTCGCGGGCTTCTGCCCGGCGACTAATGAATCTTGAATTGTCATTACTTACTGTTCAGTGTGATTCACGCAGCATGTGTAATAGTTCAGCTCATCTACTTGAAACATAATATCCATTTGCACGCTCAGAGAGGCCGGATTCGGTAAAAATGGCCGAGGTTTAAGGTCCAGGGCTGTAATAAAATGTAACATCAGCATTCAGAATGAGTTAACCCTTTCTCAAATAAAACAGATATGCAGCAGACGACTTTCTACTTAAAAACATGGACGGTCTTTAGAAATGAAAGTGTAATTATCAAATTATATTGAAAACATTGAGGCAAAAAGAGAGTTTGCTTATTATTAGCAATTTCACCTTTTGCCAAAATAATGCTGTTTTCATGTCATGTACATCACGGCGGTCACTTCCAACTCCCCATATGTTTCCTGGCACTCTCGCAACAGTACTACCTTTCCACTTTGACTGTTAGACGATTCGTGGGAGACAAATGTCGCTTGTCGCTATGACTTTTGTCAAACGTTGCAGAGAATGTTGGCCGAGCCAGTGTTAAAACTGACAATCACTGGTTTGGCAACCAGGGTGTCGCTACTGGTTGAACTACAGGGGCTATAAAGATGGTGTTTTCACAAACGACTCAAAATATCGTATCTAGTCAATGACTTATTTGACAATATAAATCAGCTTTTGTGGCGATTTTTCACTGTGAGGACTTGTTTAAGTGCAAACGTTTTAAATATATTGTCTTTGTTTCCCACATTGTTAACCAGAGTCAGCTGCTTTGTAAGGTCATATTTGTTAATCATTTACACATATATACGCTTTCTGAAAACTTTGCAAGAGTTATGGCTAAAGGAGAAATTGCTGATAATGATCAAGTTCTCCTCTTGCCATAATTTGTTCATGTTTATTCAGTAATGATAATTTCATTTGTATGAATTCTTGATATGTTTGCCTAGATGTTTTTGAAGTCGTGTACTGCTGATTATTTTTATGAGGGAAAGGGTTAAACTAAGTAATATTACTTACCTTGACCTACAAACACAGGACAGTTTGAAAAGATACGGCTTTCATACATTTCATTAGCTGCATACTCATCGCCAGTAGCAACCAGCCAATTAATTGCAATTGGACCTGGAATTTAAAAGACGATGTTGACCTGTATCTCCAAAAAATCCTGTTCTGCTTTTTTATGCTGCTTTCAACAATATTCTTTTGCGGCTCCTGCGTAAGTTATCATTACTACTGGTTCATTTATCCTGACACCAGCGAGTCAGTCATAATGCAAACGCACAATCCTGAGCGCCAAGGAGAGAAAACCTTTGTCATATTAACCTGTCAGGGGAGCAAACCAGTACCTTTCACACCACAGACAGACGCTCTACCACTTCACCACTTAAGTGGTCTAAATTGCTGACTAGGTGACGCTTAATCAGATCCATTCAAGTGGGATTAATATAAATATAAGCTTAAAGCTTGTTTCTCAATTGAAGTAATTTAAAATAAAGATTAAACTGAAGATCACATTCATAAATCAGGTATCATACCAATTAGTATCTGATGATTATATTGTTATGGAGTAGACTTAGGTACAAATTGATATACCTTAGGAACTTGATAATAACATTATTTGAAAGTAATCGGCCATTAAACTTCGGAGGATTCTTTTTTTAATTTTCCTGCCCTACAAAGGGCGATCACAATACCTCGGCTTGAGCTCCTTGTGAACAGTTGAACTAAACAAGAGGCACACAATGGACAGTATTGCTCAACTACCATAAGGGAAACATTAATACACTATTGCGATACAATGCAAATCGGTTTAGGAAGTTAATATTGTCTAAGTGTTTACACAAGCCAATAACAGCCACGCTGTTTGATGGCCATGCTTTGCGACCAATCAACATGGCTTGAAGGACTCTGATAGAGGGTAACCCAAAGAACATTTCTACACAATTATTTGGAAATAGGCTTCATACATGCACGTTGGAGGAGAATATTTTTAATATTTTCACAGTAAACAGCCCCGCGGTTATTCTTTTTAACAATCCTTATGGGATGAAGGAATCCGATAGAAGTCACCCAAGGAACATTCCTACAATTATTTTTTGAAAATTGGCTTCATACTTTCGGAGGAGATGATTTTTTAACTTTGCCTTATAGCCAATTAAGGCTAAACATCCCCGCCCCCTGACAGCCATGTTTTTTTTTCAATCAACCTGATTTGAATGAATATGATAGAAGGTCACTCAAGGAACACGTCAACACAATTATTTGAAAATCAACTTCATACTTTTCGAAAAAATATTTTTAAAGTGTTCACTTTAGCCATAAAAGGCAAAATAGCCCCGATCCCTGACGGCTATATTTTTTTTATCATGGCTCATAAGGAATCTCATAGCGGGTCACCCAAGGTATTTCTCCAAATTTAATTGAAAATTGGCCACAAATTTGGGAGGAGAACATTTTCTTTCTTTCGGTTGCCATGGCCGTTTCATACTATTCATATGTGTATGAGATGACATTGATATCATTGACGCAAAATTATAATGATAAATGAAAGAATTACTATTGAAAAATGGTAAAAATAATCTTTCAAACAAAAAATTGAGCCATTCCTTCTTTTGTCATAATATTTTAAAAAGACGTTTGCTACAGATGTATGAAGATGTGTATGCAATTGGGTAAGGGTTAGAGAAGACTAGAATTACGCGTAACTCTGTTTCGCCGTCATCAGCTTTGACTATCAGTACAATTGTAAAATTCAAAGACAAAATGTGTTAATTTGAAGTCAATCTAACAAGTCCAGAATATAAACAAGAGCACCGCGTACGGCACAGACGCTCGACTGATAGGGAGAGAACAGAAAAAAAAGCTGAGCTAAACAAGAAACCTTAACCGGACGACCACGCCGCCGCCTACAAAAAAAACTTAACCGGACCACGCTGCCGCCGACGACGATGACGCCAGGGTCATGACAATAGCTCTCGTTTTTTCAAAAGTCGAGCTAAAAATTAGAAAACAATAAAATACATTATTTTCCGCCATTGAATGCATAAATTTATTTATTTATGATATCATTATTATTATTATATTTGTTTGTGCGATATTGATTATCTTTCTATCAAAACATGAAGAAGATATGTCCAATTCTCAAAATCCACTAAAACATGAACAAGAGCTGTCGGAGGACAGCTCGCTCGACTATTCCACCGCTTAATAGTTGCTGAGATATGGACACTAATGTAGTTGCATGCAAAACAGTAACCAGAATTTCTTAAAGGGTGATACTATTCATTAAATGCAGGAAATAGTTATCTAACTTGATTATTTTCATAGGTGTGATGGTTGGGAAGGGTCGTATATTGTTTCAATGGAATGCATCATGTAGTTAATAAGATATGGACTCTTAATGTATTTGCACGTAAAACTTTAACCATAAATTCTAAGTGAAAAAAGGGTAAAAAATTGCATCATATGCAGGATAGAGTTATCTTAATTAGTTCTGTATATAGTCGTGAAATTGGGAAGGTTGAATAAAGTTTCAATACAATGCTTCAAGTATTTACTGAGATATGGACTCGTAATGTAGTTGCATGGAAAACTTCAACCAAAATTTCTAAGTCAAAAAGAGTCATAATTTGCATTATATACTGGAAAGAGATATCGTACTTGATTGTTTACATAGGTCTGATGGTTGGAAAGGGTTGTAAAAAGTTTCAATGCAATGCATCAAGTAGTTACTAAGGTATGGTCTCTTAATGTAGTTGCACACAAAACTTTAACCAGAATTTCTAAGTAAAAAGAGGGCCATAACTTGCATAAAATGCAGGATAGAGTTATCTAACATGATAATTTACATAGGTGTGCTAGTTGGGTTGGGTTGTATAATGTTTCAATGCATTGCATCAAGTAAATACTGAGATATGGACTCTTAATTTAGTTGCACGAACAACTTTTACCAAAATGTGTAAGTAAAATAAGGCCATAATTTGCATTTAATGCAGGATAAAGTTATCCAACTTGATCAATTCCATATGTGTGGTAGTTGGGAAGCATTGTAGAAAGTTTTTAATGTTCTGCATCAAGTAAATACTGAGATATGAAATCTTAATTTAGTTGCACGTAAAACTTTAACCATAATTTATAAGTAAAGAAAGGCCATAACTTGCAAAAAATATAAAGATAATCTACAAAGGTGTGGTAGTTCGGTAAGGTTGTCGAACGTTTCAATGCAATGCATCAAGTAAATACTGAGATATGCACTCTTTATTAGTTTGCACGCAAAACTTTAACTATAATGTCTAAGTAAAAAAGGGCCATAACTTGCATAATATGCTTAATATGCAATACATGTAGCATTTAATTACTTGCATGCAAAACCTTAACCATGGTGTGACGCTAAAAATCATGTTTTATCCTCAAAAGTATGATCATACTCATTTTCAGTTTTCAATACGATGGATCGGATAAGATGCAATTACGATCCATGTTTGAAAGCCTATCACTATAGGTTATTGAGAACAAGTAAAATCATGAAACTGTAACGTTGAGCTAAACGCAATTGTTATGTATAATAAGGTTAAAAGATGCCAATAAATAAAACAGAAATATCACTGAAGGTGATGAATACCCCCAGCTGGTGCCTGACAATATACATATGTATGAGAAATTCAAGGGGCCATAACTCATTTAAAAATAATTCGAGTGCAACACGCCGACAATATGCACAACTAGGCTTGGTATCAATCATTCTTGTGAGGTTATATTGAATTCTGACCAAGGGTTGCTGAGAAATAGTGTTCACAAGAAATGTCCAGACCAACGGACCGACCGACCATCAAACTGACAAACAGACAAACCGACTGACAAGCGTGACTCCTATATAGCCCCCATATACTACGTATCTAGGGGTATAATAAAAAACAGCTGTCGGAGGACAGCGCACTCGACTTGTTTGTACTTGCCAATAAAACAAAACTGTTGTGGGTGGTACAGAAAACATAACCAAGTAATTAATCATATTATATATAAGTAAAGTACTTTATAATTCGAAAAAGGGTCATAGTTCTTACAATTTTTAAACTGAATTATGCACTCTTGGCTGTTGGTTGAGGTTATAATGGTAATAAGATTATTGTAAGTGTTTAAGCTATATCTCTAATTGTTTTTTAAAACGAATTATTTGGTATGAATAACCTCACCAAAATTCTGAATCGAAAAGGACCATAATTCTTTAAAAAAAAACTTGACAGAGTTATGTACTCTTGTCTGTTGATGGAGGTAAATATGGTTAATAAGTATTATAAGTGTATAAGCTAATATCTCTTATGGTTTTGAAAAAAAAATCGGTAGTGAGAAAAACTTAACCAAATTGTAAGTCGAAACAAGATCTGTCAGAGGAAAGCATGCTCGACTTTTTTGTGCTTGCCAATAAAACAAAACTTTTTTGGGTGATAGTCGAAAAAGAGTCATAATTCTTACAAAAATCATTACTGAATTATGCACTCTTGGCTGTTGGTGGAGGTAATGATGGTAAAAATTTGTTTTGAAAAAATTTGATTTGGTATGAATAACTTAACCAAAATTATAAATCGAAAAAGGGCCATAACTCTTATTTAACACTTGACAAGAGTTATGTACCCTTGTCTGTTGATGGAAGTTATGATAATGAATAAGTATTGTAAAGTAAATAAGCTAAATCACTAATGGTTTTGAAAAAAAGTGGGGTGGTATGAATGAATGAATGTATATTGTTTTATGGCGCATCGACAGCTAAGGTCATTTAGCGCGCAATTAATTTTAATTATTCATGATCCCTGGGTAAACAAACCAGTACTAGGCTAGAAAATGTGCCTTGCCCAAGGGCACTCCACCATGACCGTAGTGTCGCGACTGCGATCGAACCCGGGACATCCGGTTTCGAAATCCCCGACGCTAACCACTCGACTACAGCGGATTCCTGGGGTGGTATGAAGAGCTTAACCAAAATTCTAAGGCGAAAAATTGCCATAATTCTTACAAAAATAATGACAGAGATATGTACTCTTGTCTGTTGCTGGAGGTAATGATGGTAAAAAAGTGGTGTAAGTTTTAAAGCAATATCTGTAATGGTTTTGAAAATAAGTAAATTGGTACAAAAAACTTAACCAAAATTCTAAGTCGAAAAAGGGCCACAATTCTTACAAAAACCTTGACAGAGTTATGTACTCTTGACTGTTGCTGGAAATAATGATGGTGAAAACGTGTTGTAAGTTTCGAAGCAATATCTGTGTGTAATGGTTTTAGAAAATAAAGTAAATTGGTACAAAAAACTTAACTAAAATTCTAAGTCGAAAAAGGGCCACAATTCTTACAAAAGTCTTGACAGAGTTATCTACTCTTGTCTGTTGATAGAAGTAATGACGGTGAATAAGTGTTGAAAGTTTAAAGCAATATCTGTAATGGTTTTGAAAAAGAAAAAAATGGTACAAAAAACTTAACCAAAATTCTAACTAAAAAAAACCGGGCCATAATTCTTTCAAAAACTTTGACAGAGTTATATACTCTTGTCTGTTGATGGGGGTAATGATTGTGAATAAGTGTCGTAAGTTTCAAAGCAATATCTGTTATGGTGTTGACAAAAAAGGGAATTGGTACAAATACCTTAACCAAGGTTACCAACGACGACGCCGGGGCGAGTAGTATAGCTAGCCTTTTCTTCGAAAAAACGATCTATAATTCTAACAAAAAAACTATTGAAAATAATTATGTTATCTTGTTTGTTGCTTGAGGTTATGATGGTAAAAAAGTGTTGAAAGTTATGAAGCAATATCTGTAATGGTTTTGAAAAAATTGAATTGGTACAAAAAACTTAACCGAAATTCTAAGTCGAAAAAGGGCCATAACTATTACAAAAACCTTGACATAGTTATGTGCTCTTGTCTGTTAATGAGAGTAATGATGGTGAATAAGTGTTGTAAGTTTCAAAGCAATATCTGTAATGGTTTAACAAAAAATTAATTGGTACAACAAACCTAACCAATGTGTGACACCAACGCAGACGCCGACGCCAACGCCTCCGCCGAGGCGAGTAGTATAGCTAGCCTTTTATTTCTTCGAACAGTCGAACTCAAAAGTATCCAAATGTCTGACCTTTTAACCCGTTTGATTTTTTGAAGTACCTTAGATATTAAATGTGTGTGCAAGTTTTACAATCATTCTAAACAAAAATGTAAATGCTATGTCCAATTCTCAAAATTCACTAAAACTCACGAACATTCATGTTTTTTTACTCAAAAAAAGAAGGTCACACTCAGCATCTTTAGCATGCAATGTGAATAAATGCATAGCATGCAACTAAATGCAATTGTTTAACTCCGCCGCAAGAAAGGCAACACCTTAGTGTCGCAGCGAAATAAAAACCAGATAAATCACTTAAAGCTTCCTAACCACTTTCCGACATACCGAAATACCACGAACTATTCCTAAAATGATAGATGGCAAAAAGCCTCCTGATCCTTTTCCCACATACCGAAATACCACAAACTATTCCAAAAATGATAGATGGCAAAAAGCCTCCTAAGCCCTTTCCCACATACCGAAAGACCACGAACTATTCCTAAAATGGTAGATGGAAAAAAGTATCCCAAACCCTTTCCCACATACCGAATGACCACAAAGTATTGCTAAAATAGTAGATGCACAGGTACAAGTATCGTAGTCTTAGAGGTAAAAAACAAATCACATTTTACTGCTACATAGAATATTTAATTGAATCTTTTATGTAATAGTAAAATGTGAAAAAAATAAATATTTGTTTACCTCATAGGATACGATCCTGATACCTGTGGATAGATGGCCAAAAGCTTCTAGCATACCAAGATCACTTACCTGTCATATTAAGGAGATTCATGAAGTCTGGAATGTGACTGGATGATGCAAAAGATAACGGTGAATTGGAAGCATCATACCATTCTTGTGCCGCTCGTGGATTGAGGTAGCCGGTTTGTTTGAATAACAGGAAGGCATATGGGTTGTTTATGTTCACTGAAACAAGGGGTCCGTGATATTTGTCAATTACCTAAAACATGAAAGGTGGGTTGTTTGGGTCATGTAATACCTATAACCCTTTCCAACATACAACGAATCTGCTGAACGTTTAAACTAGTGTGGTATAAAGAGAATATGCTCATTTGGAGCAATTTTTTCTTTGGCCAAAATGTTTTTTGTCAAACATACCTTCTCCCTAGACCATTGGTTGAAGACGAACAACACAAGGCACAATGACTTGTCAATCATCGTTAACCATGAACAGCCGAACAAGAATATGAACTCACAACCCCTTGTTCGATAGCCATCAATAATAACGAGTGATCCATCGCAGCTCAACAACCTGGTCTGGTAAGGGTTAACTTTTAAATTTGAAACATTGTTGGTAAAGATAAACAATCAACCATATTGTCTAATATACACATAATATCTTCTTATTTTGTTTATTTTAGAAGCATTGTAGAGTCTTAGTATATGAAGTTATATAAGAAACGAATGTATTGTATTTACACTTTCCTTCATCTGTAGAAGACACATTTAAAACCTATTTCAAGAAACCATGGATAATCTAGTCTTGAAAATTTGAATTTAGAATTCTGGCAAAGCAGAGACATATCAACACATGTGTTTATATGTCTCTGGGCAAAGGGAGAACTTTAACATAATGAGAAATTTCTCGTTTGTTATCAAATGTCGTCTTATGCGAATGCAACGAAATGCATCTGCATATCGAAAAGAGTTCATAATTACTTACATTTTCCCCACTAGTTGGAATGTCGTTGCGTTGAATGTTTATATAGACAGCGTGTGTGATATAATAACCAATGGCATAAGCATAGATGGAATAATATTCTCCTTCCGTCCAATCCCACGTCATTTCCGGCGTGTTACGTACATACCATGGCCTTACTATTTGTGATGACGTTGGGTCAATGTTGTTGGTGACAGTCTGGCTATTGATGAACGTGTTTCCACATCCGGTATACTGGCCTGTTTATATAATACAGATTTCCTTTAACCCGTTCCCACATACAGAAGTGCTGTGAAGCAGCTATAGCAGACGGTTAATGAAAACATTGTAGCAAATCACGATATGCACAAGTGAGCCTGAGGGAATTATGTTTGCTATCTGGTAAACAGTCTATCAAACTCTACAATACTTATTTTGAACGCTGAATCACCCATCAAAACGGTTTTATCCTCAAATATGCATGTTTAATGATATGATTAAATGCTTTATATAGGCATGAACAATAAATAATGAGACACTACGAGTGGATTGTCTTTATGGATCAATACAAATATGGAATCGCCCCGTTATGCATAAGAACAGGGACGTAGATCTTCTTGATAAGTCGAACGTTTAGCTACAAGAGCGTTTGAAAGACTAAATGTGTCGTTTGTTAGGTTGACATATAGAATTGTATATATTTATGCATGAAAACAGGGGCAAAGATCTTCCTGGTAAGTCGAACGTTTAATAACAAGAGCGTTTGAGAGAATACAGTTGACGTTTGTTTATGTGGCAGACCGACAGATGACGGAAAAGTGATCCGTATGCGTCACACTGTCAAAACAGTCAGCTACCATAGTGTATGTTTTAACCATTTTCCACATACAGCAACTCTGTTTTGAAAGCCGTTGGCAGCTGACACAACAAAGGACAAACAGTACTTGAGGTGCAAATGCGATATAAATTATCCCAACATGTCTCCCTGCCATGGCAGAAATTATCCCGACATGACTCCCTGCCATGGCAGGCGATACTAAAAGGGGCATACATTACTTGGGGTTCACATGCGATAGAAATGATCCCGACATGTCTCCCTGCCATGGCAGAAATGATCCCGACATGTCTTCCTGCCATGGCAGAAATGATCCCGACATGTCTCCCTGCCATGGCAGGCGATACAAAAAAGGGCAAACATTTCTTGGGGTACACATGCGATAACAAATGATCCCGACATGACTCCCTGCCATGGCAGGCAATACAAAAAAGGGCAAACATTTCTTGGGGTACACATGCGATAACAAATGATCCCGACATGACTTCCTGCCATGGCAGGCAAAACTAAAAGGGGCATACATTACTTAGTGTTCACATGCGATAGAAATGATCCCGACATGTCTCCCTGCCATGGCAGAAATGATTCCGACATGACTATCTGCCATTGCAGGCGATACACAAAATGGCAAACAATACCTGGGGTACACAGGCGATAGAAATGATCCCTATAGTATACAAGCATTCCTACCTGGATCGGCTGTAAATTCAACATTGATATACTTGGTCAGCAAATTATGATCAAAATTTATGCTGAAGGTTCTGGAAACGAGACTGTCTGCCCTGTTTGGATTGGGATTTGCACAGGAGGTCCCATCCGCAGGACCATTGGGACAACGTGCCGAATATTCCGTACCAAACCAGAACAGGCTCGAATCGTATATGTTCTGTTTAATCTTTTCCAGACAAACTGTTAGGTTTGTTGATCGATTATCCACAGAACATTCTGTTCCCAACACCACACCTGAATCAAATAGAAATAATTAACATTTTCCATCAAACGATCCCTTTTCATTTTCCTATCTTTAGTAACCTTGACACAAGGAGCCCGAAAACACAATCCAATTAAAGAGATTAATTAATACTTCCTATACACTAAGTTTGGTTGTATTATGATCACTGTTACAAACAATTATGTGTCTGAAAGAAGGGTCAATAATCCAGTCAAAATACATAACAGGTAAAGGTTTTCCTTCATTCTACTGTACATTTGACAGTTATTCCAAGTTGTAAAGTGATAGCCTCGATGGTTCTCATAAGTGCGCGAAACGCAAAACTTATAAAATCTGGAAAGCTAAAAATGACAAAGTCCAAAAAATTAAGAAACTATGTCCAATTCTCAAAATCCACCAAAATTCATGTTTTTAACCCGTAAAACTGGTCGCACTAAGCATATTTAGCAAACAATGCGAAGAAGGGTATAAGATTAGCAAGTTTCCCAAGTTTCAAAGTAATAGCTTTGATAGTTTCAATATAAGTGAAATAAACGCAAAACATAGCCCACGCCGAGACCAACGACGAAGACGAACATGACAACAATGACTCGTCTGTAATTGTTTCCTTTTTGTAAAAAAATAAATCGTGGATAATTAAAAATACAGTCATAATGAATTGTAATTGTTTCTTTTTCGTAAAACAATAAATCGTGACCGTTAAAACTAGGCATAATGAGCTGTAATTGTTTCTTTTTCGTCAATATTTTAAAATCTTTATGCTGAAAGACATCAAATGTAGTCTCTAAATAAAAAAGCCTATGTTGTGGGTATAAGTTCTCACAATTCAATCTAACAAAATATTTTGTTTATTTCAAGCTTTTTCTTACTAATGACTTATTTAGACAGATTCAAGACAGTGAAACAAATGATTACGTGATAACTTCGCTGTTACAAACTGTGAGTGATGTTATCAGGATTTCTCAATTATCCACTGGTATGCATGTAATAAATACAGATAAATACAATTTTATTTATTTATTTATTGGGGTTTTATACGGTGGCACTGAGGTGACATCCGCAACATTATTTATATTTACTAAGTTGTGGCCACAACTTAGTTTAGCCAATCAAAACAGCCGTTTCATCTTTATGGTTATAAACTGATGTAAGTATATGTGTATATGTACAAGTATACTAACTGGTTTGTGTACCTGTACGAGTATACTAACTGGTATCTGTATGTTATAACTATACACACACCAGTTAGTATACTTGTACACATACACATATACTTACATCAGTTAGTATACTCGTACATATACGCACAACAGTTAGTATATTCGTACATATACGCACAACAGTTAGTATATTCGTACATATACATATACCAGTTAGTATGCTCGTACAGATACACACACCAGTTAATATACTAGTACATATACACACACAAGTTTGTTTACTCGCAAATATATACACACCCGTAAGAATATACTCGTGCAGGTACACACACACTACACCAGTTAGTATACTCGTAAATATACACATACCAGTTAGTATACTCGTACATATATACACACCAGTTAGTATACTCGTACATATATACACACCAGTAAGTATATTCATACAGATACACACTCACTTCCACCAGTTAGTATACTCGTACATATATACATACCAGTTAGTATACTCGTAAATATATACACACCAGTAAGTATATTCATACAGATACACACTCACACTCACTTCCACCAGTTAGTATACTCGTACATATACATATACCAATAAGAATACTCGTACATAACTGGTATGTGTATAGGTACGAATATACTTACTGGTATGTGTATATGAACAAAGTTTACACACACACTTACACAAGTTAGTATGCTTTTACAGTTAGACATACCAGTTAGTATACTCGTACATATACACATACCAGTTAGTATACTCGTATAGGTACACAAACCAGTTAGTATACTCGTTCATATACACACACCATTTAGTAGCTAAGTTGTGGCCACAATATAAATAAAGTGTTGCGGATGTCACCTCAGTGCCACCGTAGTTTTACGCCGCTTTCAACATTATTTCAGTTATATCACGGCGACAGTTCACTTATTCATGATCCCTGGGTAAACAAACAAGTACTAGGCTAGAAATTGTGCCTTGCCCACTCATGAAAGTAGTGCCGCGACTGGGGATCGAACCCGGGACACCCGGTTTCGAAATCCCCGACGCTAACCACTCGACCACAGCGGATTCCTCAGATAAATACAAACATTGTGGACAAGGAGAAATTGTGTCATCATTAGCAATTCTCCTTCTGTCACACTGTTTTCAAAAATAGTATACTGTTGAGGCGTCAGAAAGCCTCTGACAGACTGTAAAAGAAATCGTTTTTTGTAGTGTAGCATACGTTGACAAATATGAAGCAAAATTACTATACAATTGGCCACAACGGGCCTATAAGTCACCTGAAAATAAATCCTAACACAACTGTATGTGTGAAAGGGTTAAACAAAGACTATGATGGAGGGACATTACATATAAAACATAAATAAAGTATTTAAAACAGTACGTACCTATGCAAAGCACAAGAATAAGTCCTGATTGCTGGAAGGCGTCCATCTTTCACACTGTGGGTGACGTTGTATGTAACTATATTATGAAAGTGTCCTAACTAATGCCCTAGTACTTATACAACTATAATGTTTGAATAACGACTAGCTTTCACTATCCGTCAGGCCACTTAAGGGGTATAACTTGAATTTGCTTATGTAAACATTATAAAGACCATAATCCTTTCCAACCTGTAGACGCATTTTGACACAATAGCACCAGACGACTTCTGAAAACATTGTGGCCAAAGGAGAAATTGCTCATGATGAGCCACAATATTTTCAACTTTATTTATAACAATTAATATAACTTTAATGGTGATTGTCCGGTTTTTGTAACTATGTTTTCAACGTCAACTCCTGCAGATTTGTTTTATGAGGGAAAAGGGTTAATGTTAACAGAAAGTTGTCGATATTTTCAAAATCAAGAAGCGAGACACAGGTAAATACACTCTCTTACACTATCGGTTTATTACATTTACATTAATAGTGAGTGTAAGGAACGGTCACTCTGCGAAGAGATTGAGGTAAATACTTGTCAGTGACTTGTCCGGACCATACAATACCCTTTACCTTTGCTGACCCATAACGTTTTCTTGACCGTCTATTAATAACCCTTTACCTCATACAAAACATATACAGCAGACGACTCTCAAAATAACTTTAAGCAAACACGTATGGGGAATCTCTATAAATGAAAGTACACTTATTGAATTATGTTGAAATAATGCATTACTTTGAACTGGTATTTTAATTTGAAATATACTTCAATACCATATACGGCGTTAATCTGGTGTTCATTTTAGAACAGTAATAATACCTGATACAGACGACACAAGCAACCTATGGTGTCAACAACGTTTGAAAACACTGGTAGAAAGAGAGACATTTCAAACATATAAGAAATAACTCCTTTACCAACATTGTTTTCATCTAAATAAAAAATACTTCCATCAACAATAAGTATATTGAATATTTCATTACGAAATTCGATTGGCGGACTTCATGAAATTGATGTTAAAGGTGCTGATCTCCAGATAGAGATTAAACTTTTGAAATGTTTGAATTGCTAATATTGACAACACAGTAAGTAATAAGTTGTTCAAAACTATTTGGGAAGTAAATGTTGAAGAACTGTCAATTGAAAGTCATGACAATGTACACAATTTGGCTTACTGAAGGCCCTCTGAACGACATAGAATGTATAATAATGTTTGATATAATAGGAGTTTTAAGTTGCAATTTATATAAGTCAACAGAGTAAATAATGGGTATTTACACAATCTTAACAGTTAAAATATAGTTTGAAAGGAAATACAATTTATTTATTTTGCAAATCGCTTATGTTGGCTATCGTGTGGCGTTGCCTTTGTGTAAAAGGCCTTGTTATTTAATCATTTACCGCAAGCAGGCGTAATTTGATGCATCTACGGCAGACAACGTTTGATTAAATTGTGGCAAAAGGAAAAAAATCTCACGATGAGCAATTCCTCCTTTTACCACCATGTTTTCAACTATATTAATATATATTACTTTCTTTTATCGAGATTTTCAAAAGTATGACTCTTTTGGAGGAAATGACGTTACCTTATTGCTTTGATGCGTGGCTTAAACGTTTATGTATTTCGTATGCTTATCTACATCAAATGAAAATTTAGATGTACACTAAAATACAGAAGTGAAAACAATTCGTGCCTCTTTTGAACACATTCTCACTAGTGGGGATATCCCTTTTGGAGTGATCGACTCTTCGATTCCCTTTTTAGACCTGATGACATCCCGTGCATTATCGAGGACGTCAGAAATGTACATGTACTCTGACCAACCGAAACTCGTACTATTTTATTCAGCTCATTGTTAAATTTACGTTCCAGCACACGATTTAATCGTGCAATCCGTGCTTGTCAACCGTGTGGTTTTATTGAGTGGATAGGTATCCGCTGTGGTCGAGTGGTTAGCGTCGGGGATTTCAAAACCGGGTGTCCCGGGTTCAAACCCTAGTCGCGGCACTGCGGTCATGGTGGAGTGCCCTTGGGGCAAGGCACTTTTTCTAGCCTAGTACTGGTTTGTTTACCCAGAGATCATAAATAAGTGAACTGTCGCCGTGATATAACTGAAATATTGTTGAAAGCGGCCTAAAAATCCAATAAATAAATAAATAAATTATTGAGTGGATTTTATACATGTTCATGTGTTAATCGACATATAGCCATATGTTCAGATTTTTCTGTCAATTATCCAGTTTCTGATAATGCCGAGGCTATATTTTGAAGAGAGCCCCCGAGTTTTGGCCATGCTTGATTGTAGGGGAAAACGCAATAATAAGTTGCAAGACGTATTAAAGTCTCTTGTTCTCTCATTTGCTGAAACATCTACAAGGATTACCAGACAGAACAGCTTCTGCAGCAGTCTACGCCCTGATTGGATGCGAACCAGTCGAATCAGTCATTGACAGAAACTCACTGATCCTTAATATAGCCAGATTACCAGCTTCAATTGAATACGGCATTCTCCAGCGCCAGCAGAAAATCACTAATTTGCACCTGCAGTAAGAAAGACGCTACAAAAATACACACTACCGACTCCTGAAGAACTTCTTGTCTACACTCTTACTAAAACAACATGGAAACCAATGATACAGACAACTATCAGCGAATTCTGGTCCCCAAAATCGACAGAAGAAACTAACGTGAAAAGAACGTTGCAATACGTCCAAATACAAGAAAAACCAACTGTTACTCCACACAACATATGGAAAGTAACCAAGCCAAAATTACATGAAACCCAAAGAGCTGAGGTCAAGGCGAGATTACTAACAGGAACGTATATTTTACAGACAAATTCTGCACGGTTCAACGGTAAAGAAATTGAAGCAACATGTAAACTTTGCCATGATGGAGATGAAACATTGAAGCACTTTCTTATAAAATGCTACAAGAAACAACAACAACATAGCTTAAATGAGATACGTCACACCCAAATCGCAATTCGGAGGTCATATTGTGAATTGCAAACAAGAGAAAGTTGATGCAAGGCATCAATGTCGCCGGAAAAGACTGCATTGATTTATTTATGTATTCTTGACTTTCCTTAGTCTATTCAAACATTAGGAACGTAGTAATGAAAACATTTGCTTATAAATTTTATATACATACCTATACATTAGGGTATCTATAAAAAATTAACGAAATGTGTACACATTTATCTGGCTTAAATTTAATTTTGCTGTTGTTACTTATTTAAATAATAGTATTCATTCATATAATTTCAATGTTTGTCAATCTTATTCGAATCACAAGGTAAATATCCTGGTATTGCTTTAAAGGGAGGTAATTTGAAGAAAACAAAAGTCTTCAAAAGGAGAAATATATCAGCATTACCGTCTACAGTTTAAATTGTTCTATTGTTTGTGGATTTAAAAATGTTCTTTTTTTCTTATTTCTACATGTACAACGAAATATTGCGGCTTCTCTTTGACGCTTTGCGTCAAACATTCGTCTTGTACTTGTCTAAAATAAAATAATATCACTCGCTTTTTCATATCGAAATGCGCATGCGCGAAAATCGATGTTAAAGGTCACGAAACTACACAACAGAATAGGGTCTATATTTAGCTTAGAAACAGTTCCTACTTTAGATATTCATGGATTAACATTATTAAATGAATTCTACACAAATCAAGACATCTCTTTGAACATGAAAACAACATTTAGTAAGTTAAAATTGCTATTAAAAGGAGAATCCGAAATTGACCTCAATGATGACACATAAGAGTCTGCATTAGGGGGTGTTGGTTCACGTCTTGAAGGGACCACTTTTGTCTTCGTAAATAAGACAAAAAACTTAAATGCGAGTGAAATAAAAAAAACTGCAAACATTAAAAAATCGGAATATTTATTTCATTTTAGATGTGTCATTTATTAGTGTTCGTAAACAACCACAATTGTAATATGTTCAAATCATCTAGATTTGTTTCTTTCTAATAATAATCCCCCCTCCCATGTGATTTCCGAAAAGCTATTAAAAATAGAAGTCGCGGGCTTCTGCCCGGCGACTAATAAGATTAAATTGCATATTTGTATGGTCGGTTTTTCGTCAGGATGCGTCTGCAAAGGCTTACTGTACCGCTCAAAAGCAAAAACAATTTTCGTCCATGCCTATAAAGGCTTTCTTACACCGGCACTCCAAACAACACTACAATCTCTATGACAGCAAATATGTATAAATAAAGTTGTAAACGTTGTGACAAATGGCGTAATTCACAGATTATTCGAAAATTACAAACATTGTACCGTTATTTATTGAAAACCAATTAAAGGTCATAAAACCCAATTATATTTCCGGTAGCGATCAGACACTACTTATGATCTACCAACAAAGCACCGCCGAGGCTTTGATGCGCTGATAAGAAGCAGCAGCCGACTAAGGGTAATAAACAGCAAGTCAACTAATTAGGGGTAATAAAATAATTAATTGACCATCATGCAAGGCGTAAAATGTTACAGCAGTCAAAAGACGTCAGTTCGTTAGAGAACATTCGATTTAGCTTTTCCTATATAATTAATTACTGCAATACTGTTACGTCTTTGATATTCATTGTGTTAGGTTTGCTTCGTATTTGTTAACGTATGCACACGTCACTATAATAGTAAGTAAGTAAGTAATTCTTTATTGCCTCCATGTATGGAGAGTACTATACGTATACAACATACAAGAAACATAGACTATTATACAGCAATGAAAAAACATGAAACAAAAACATAGTAGTTCATATCATAACATATATACATATTTGCAGTGGTAGTATAAATTAATGATTGGGTGAGTCGGTGTATAAAGAATGTAAGTTAATGCCGTGATTTATGTTTTTTGTGTGCAATTGTGACTGCTAGTATGTATATGTATATGTATATACATGCGTAAATGCACACGTAGTAATGTACATGCATGCACATAACAGATACCCACATTTAGGTGCAATGTTTGTCGAAACGAAAGTGAAGGAAAGACTGTGAAAGGTTTATGTGTTTAATCCCTACATAGCAAACTCTTTCGAGAAAAGATTCAACAATGGGTATGATGGCTTTCATTCGTTTGGAGATACTTGAATGTGTACATGGATACATAAAAAACAGCTATATTTATATATGAACACTTGAAACAATTATGCAAATATACATCTGATACGGATATGTTACTATATCAAACTGTTATGCTCATATAAACAAACACATTTACTTACATTCCCCAGTTAAATATACAGTTTCATTTGCTATTCAAATTGCAAAACAGTTGCTGTGGTATCATTATAATAAAGACATAAACACCAGGCTTTTACATAATGTATAAATATACTTTAAACAAATTTTAAAACAAATCACCCTGGAGTGTTCCACTAGTCGACATGAGATGCAACCAGATAATAATTCCAAAATTTGCTCATGCGGGCTCATACTTATGAATATGTTATAATTGTCATCTCCAAGTACAGAGAATAGCTTAATACATAATTCCTCACGTTTGTGTTCCTTATCGGAGCAATAAAGTAAAAGTGTGTAGCAATACACATAACTGTCTGCTTACAATCAGGACAGGACATGTGATACTTTTTCGAAAAGAACCTCGATAATACATGCATCGCTGTAAAGCAATATTGTAAATGACTTCTATATAATTTACTGAATGGCCATACTTATGTGTCTGAAATGTTCTAAGAAGGGTCAATCATCCAGTCAAAATACATGACAGGGATATGTAACGTGTAACAGTTGTCCTTCATTATATTGTACATTTGATAGTTCGCGTAAGGTCAAATTACGCTAAATACATCCGCGGGGCCCTTTGATCTACCAAGTAGTGCGTAAACAAAACTTTGTTTTTCCTAGAAATGGTTGTACATCTGGCCCAGACTGCATTGGATATGTGACAATGGGTGTAAATTCTTTGTAAATATGTAGAGGATGAACTGGAACTGTTTGATTTGATCATTTTAGGTATGTTGACCTTGTGTGAAAGTGAAAGTAGAGTACGTGGAAACCCATTTTCAGCCTAGCTGGATTGTGGTAAAAAGGACGGTCCCCATCTTCACAGAGCGAGTTCTTTCTTGCATAATGCATGACCCCACATTTTCTATGGATTATTTTAAAGGTAAGAAGTATCTCTGTTCAATGATATATATGGTGTTCTACCTGGGAACGCTTATTAAATGTGACAAACGAGGGTCGAAGCTGGTTGATTTACATGTAAACAAAGAAGGAATTTATTTGGTGTATTGTGACCATAAGTGACCTAAACGTTTCACTTATAAGATCTTGAGACCTAAAATAGATAGTCCAAAAATTGAAGAAGTTTTGTCTAATCCTCAAAATTCATGTTTTTTATCCCAAAAAACAGGTCGCACTCAGCATCTTTTGCAAACAATGTGATGAAGGGTATAAGCTCTACAAGTTTTCCAAGTTTCAAAGTAATAGTTTTGATAGTTTCAATATAAGTGACCTAAACGCAAAACTTAACCCACGCCGACGCCAACGACGCCGATCAAGTGACGACAATGGCTCGTCATTTTTATCTAAAAGAATCAGCCGAGCTAATACATGGATAGAGTTGCCACAATGTTTTCAAGCGTCGTCTGCTGCAGATGGGTCAGAACTCGTCTGCAATTTGGAAAGGGTTGAAGTAAAACCAATGTCCACATTATCAATATTTGGTTACCTCTACGCTCTTTGACGAACACAACCTATTTTTAGAAAATAAATGTTATACCAGTTTAAATAGACAACCCTTAGTTACGAGAATGACCTTGTGAAACCACACCCTTTACTACCCATTAGCTATTTTAACCCTTTTCCCAAATACAGACACATTTTGACGAATCTGTACACTTAAGTGTTGTCTACTTTGGAAACATTGCAATCTGTCGAAAAAAACAATAAATCGTGGAAAATTAAAAATACAGTTATAATGAGCTATTATTGTTTCCTTTTCTTTAAACAATAAATTGTGGTCAATTAAACACACAGTCATAATGAGCTGTTATGGTTTCCTTTTCGTCAGTATTTTAACAACTGTTTGCTGAAAGAATTTTAATGTAGTCTCTAAATGAAAAAGCCTATGTTATGGCAGGGATCCACGTCCCTGGTTATGGGTATAAATTCTCAATATATCTCAAAATTCAATCTAACAAAATATTTTGTCTGTTTATTTCAAGCTTTTTCTTACTCATGACTTATTTAGACAGATTCAAGACAGTGAAACAACTTATCACGTGCTTACTTTACTGTTTGAAGCAGTGAGTGAATTTATCAGGATATAAACCAGTCATTTCTCAACAATCCACTGGTATGCATGTAATAAATACAGATTTATATCTTAGCATCTTTAACCCTTTCAAGAATACAACCAATTTCCAGCCAATTTTTAAAATATTAATGCAAAATTATGGAAAATATCAAGCATTTCGTGGAAAAAGTTGAAACATTGTGGCAAAAGGAGAATTGTGTCATCATTAGCAGTTCTCCCTCTGTCACCATTTGTATTATAGTGACTTGTGCATACGTTAACAAATACGAAGCAAAATTGTAATAAAATTAGCCTCACCCGGCCCAACGGGCCTATAAGTCACCTGAAAATAAATCCTAACACAACTGTATGTGGGAAAGGGTTAAACAAAGAATATGATGGAGGGACATTACATATAAAACAAAAATAAAGTATTTAAAACAGTACGTACCTATGCAAATCACAAGAATAAGTCCTGATTGCTGGTAGGCATCCATCTTTCACACTATGGGTGCCGTTACATGTAACTTTGTTATAAAAGTGTCCCAAAAAGTGCCCTTGTACTTATATAACTATAATGTTTGAAAAACCACTATCCGTAACGCCACCTAAGGGATGTAACTTGAATTCGCTTATGTGAAAATTATAAAGAACAAAACCCTTTCCAAACTGTAGACCAATTTTGACGTAAAAGCAGCAAACGACTTTTGAAAACATTTCGGCCAGAGGAGAAATTACTCATGATGAGCAATTTCTCCTTTGACCACAATATTTTCAACTTTATTGGTTCTCTCTTCTA
This sequence comes from Serripes groenlandicus, assembly GCA_031761405.1. NCBI lineage: Eukaryota > Metazoa > Mollusca > Bivalvia > Cardiida > Cardiidae > Serripes > Serripes groenlandicus. The sequence continues at coordinate 3,946,614 of JASEVX010000003.1, forward strand.
GAGACCCTTAAAGTCGGTCTTCGTTTCTGTCCGTTTGTTTGTTATTTTGTGGCAAGCGTAGCGCCAAAACTATTCAACGGATTTCGACCAAACTTGGTAGGGATGAAGGGTCTATGCTCTAGTTGTTCCTTTTGTAGTATGGTTGCTATAGAAACCACCGTTGCTATGGAATAGGGCGAAAACTATCTCCTCCCACAGTTTTTCGAATTTAGAAACCACTCGGTGTGCGTTGTGTAGCCCATCAGTTGCTACATCGAATGATCGTCCCGATTTCTGATCCGTCTCTTCGTTTTCTTAATATCTGAGTTGCCGTAAGGGGTACCATTTCCGCGGAAAACACAGACACGTCAAAACATATATAAATATATCGACACAAAAAGAAATGGTTCGCCGATTGGCTAAAAATCCGTTTCCCGTACTTTTACACGAGGAGAAGAAATATTCAAGTGAATTTGACGCTGTTCTCGCGACAACTCGATAGCTTGTTTCATTATTCGTGCGGTGTCGTGAGAGTAGAGACAAGAGAGAACCATCGTCGCAGTATGCTTGTTTAACAATTCATCTATCTTTAATGGAGATTTTCAGGTTTTGGTCACTATGTTTTCAACGTCAACTCCTGCAGATTTGGTGTATTAGGGGAAGGGTGAAAAGCAGTGAACAGTGGGGGGTATACGTCGATAACTCAATTGAAATAGTCAACGGTTTTAATTTCACGGGTTCGTTCACACTTAATAACCAGATGTTGTGCGGGAAAAGTCTTAAAGCTATGAATGTTTTACTTTCAAACCTGAAACGTTATAACACATCTCCAAAAGTAGCGCTACAGTTATTCGATGCTTTTGTTACCCCTATACTCTATAATGGTTGCAAAGTCACTGGGTTTACAAATGCAAACACTCTGGAAAAACTACACTTAAAATTGTGTAAAACGATTCTTGGGGCAAGACAGTTTACATATAACGCGGCAGATATCCTCTTTATATTAATCGCTATGTAAGAATTTTAAAATACTGGTTTAAACGTACATGTATACACAAGAGAAAGTTGATGCAACGCATCAATGTCGCCGGATATCCATAGTGCAGTTATGCATAACACTAACATTATAGTAGTTGAATAAACAGTTATCAACTGAGGGGCATATTGGAACATCAGGGGTGGGGTCAAGTGAAAATGTATCATAACTTGCATTGTTTTGTCAACGAAGTGAATGATAATTGAAGCCTTTCATTGTTTATGATCAATCTCCATTCCAAAGTAGGTTGACCATACACACAACCAACTAATTATTGATCATAAACAGTAATGGAAATGAGTAATCTTGCCAATCATTAGTCTTAGTATGTATACAGTGCTTTCATTAAGGAATACTTATAAGATTTGTGTTGTCAGAATATTTGAATTTTATTATTTTTCAATAAAACCACAAAACAGACAAGTTAGGATTTGCATGCAATAGCACGTCATTTTACCTTTCCTTTTTTAAAGTCAACAGTGGACACCTATGCAGCAATCTACTTTTAAAACAATGAGATAAGGGTTAAATCGCTGAAGACATGAGTTTTCTCTTTTCTCAAAATGATATTAGCTTAGCATCCTAATTATATCATACTCTAACACATGTTGAAATGTAGTCCAATATTTATAAATTAGACCACCTTCGAAATATAATATCAACTAAACAGTTAAATCTCATTGAAATTGTTGTATAATTTAAACTTAATTTCGAACATAAACTTAGCCCTACAACATGTTAATTTATTTTAATTCTTTCCTTCCTTTTTTTAATGAAAACAACAAACTACTCATGTTTTAAAATTATATTATGATGAGCGCCCTTGTGTCAATGATGCATAACAATATGCAGATCGGAAGCAATATGCCTTTAGGGAATTAAATGACACATTTAAAATTGTCAAGGACGAAATCATTGTGTACGAAAGACCCGATTCTTTCTTATTCGCAGAGGTGTCGTTCTTGAAACTCTCTTTATAGGTGTTCGTTCAAAGTCATTTTTCCATTAAAACCAGTTTTATCTCGGTTTGTTCTTTTCTTCATTTGTTTCGAACCAAATAAACATTTCAAATCACCTATAATTTACTATTTGTAAGTGAGTGTAAAGAGCGACTCTCTGCAACGGAGATTGATCTACGCAGTTGGTATTCGCGAGTCACGCAGGTGGTGCGTAAGTAAACAAATTAGACTGCGACGTAAAGGTTCGTAGTTATCGACTTTTGATTACATGTAGTATATAGTGTAAAATAAAGTATACCAGTCTAGCTAATAGGGACTGTTTTGTCTTCGTAAATAAAACAAAAAAAACATAACTGCGAGTCAAAATAAAGAAAATGAAAATACCTAAAACATCGGAATATTTATTTCATTTTAGATGTGTCATTACTTAATGTTTTTAAACAAACACAATTGTAATATGTTCAAGACATCTGAATGTGTTTCTTTCTAATAATAATCCCCCCTCCCATGTGATTTCAGAAAACCTATTAAAAATAAAAGTCGCGGGCTTCTGCCCGGCGACTAATAACAATAATCTAATACTATCGTCAATTGCTCAGGATGCCATGCTAGAAAATAATAATTGGTTCACTAAACTACGTAATCTTTTAAGTAGCCGTGGCTTTGCTTACGTTTTGGACAACCCGTACTCAGTAAACGCTAAACATTTAAACAAGGTTAATCGACGAATGTTTACAAAAATGATATCATGATATTGAGACTGGGCACACACTTAGTACATTATATATGCATTTAAAATCGGAAGTTTGGTCTGAAAAAATATCTAAACTTATGGATTAGTAGAAATTTACGAGTTGGTCTCGCCAGAATTAGAACATCAGTCCATAAGTTACGAATAGATACCGGCAGGTTTGCAGGTGTAAGGGTAGATCCCCATGAACGTTTATGCACGTACTGCCAAATGGGCGAAATGAAAGATGAATTCAATTTTATCCTACAATGTCCATACTATTTAGATATAAGATTCAAATTTTTAAAAAAAAAATATTGGAAAAATCCAAATATGTTACAGTTAGTTGAGTTTTTAAAAACCAATAATAGAGTTGACCTTATCAACCTTTGCAGATTTATTACCTTTTCTTTTCATAAACGCAACAATGATGTGCTTTAATATATATGTAGTGTATGTATGTTGATATGTTAAATTTTCTTTCTTTACCAAACTGTACACTAGAGTCAACGATAAAATATAGAAACGCATGTACATGGTATATTTTAGTTTCTGTACGTCCTTGACATTGTTTCGGATATGACAATACGATATGTGGCAGCATGAGTATATGTATGTAAATAAAGTGATATAGGATGCCATATGTCTTTTACTACATATTCATCTGCATGGTATAGTTGGCTATTCCCTTTTAAAGCTTCTAATATGACAAAGCAGCTTGTCCTCCAAAACTATATTGAGACCATTCTTTCCTTGATACACACATATATATATATATATATATATATATTTCTTGTATATTTGTAAATGACCATAAACTTTGTAAAGTTTGAGTCAATAACATATTCTGAATCTGAATCTGAAGTTAATGTTTACAGAAAGGTATCGATATTTTCAAAATCACGAAGCGTGACACAGGTGAAGGGTGACCTGTCGGAACCATACAGTATCTTTTACCTTTGCTGACCATTAATGTTTTCTTGACCGTCTAGTATTATCAGTCTACAACATACGACCCATATACTAGTACAGCAGAAGGGTTTGTTCCCACTTTCCCAACCTTTCATTTTCACACATACCAATTATCTCTTCGCACCTCAAACTTACCTGTATTTTCTATACTGTTCAAAAAATAAATGACCTACACACATAAACTTGTACTTGAAGTGTATAATTTTAATGTTATTTATTTCAGAAATCTTGTTCCATCTGTTGAAAATACATACTTATTCTAGAATATAACAATTTGTTGTTATTTTTGTATCCAGTACATATGCATATCTACACGCAGAAAAGTGTTTCTTTAATTGTTTATAGATACAATACAAACTGTCAGTATGTACGTTTAACGATAATCCTTCAGATAAAGGTTCATAATAATAAATGGCAGAGGCAGACATATTTTAGTTTTGAAATATGAACGATCAAGATACAAACAATTAACAATTATTTATTTATGATTTTAATAATTATACTAGGCTATTACATAATTATATATATCAACACTATTTATTAATTAGCAATTATGAACTGATTTCAATTTTTCTGAGAACAACAATAATAAGACCTTATACTAACTGTTGAAAACTAAGAAAAACAGGTCACTAACTGTAAGTCATTCTTTAACATGGTATTAAAGGCAGGTCGGTTTCCTCTGTATGCATAACCTTCCAAAATGGCAAATGCGCAAGTTAATATACGGTTCAAAGAGAATAGCAGAGGAAGTCAGACTCTGGTTCTAAATGGCTACATGTACAGCCTGAAAACCTAAAAACGAGAGTGTCGCTCCTGGAACTGTGTCAACAGAACATGCAATGCGAAAATTAACACTAAGAATTATCTTCCTACCAAAATCGTTGGTGAACACAATCACACAAGAGATGATAGCAGCATTGTTGCTGCGAACATCATGAGTGGTGTCCGAAAGCAGGTCCGAGGGACAATACAGCCAGTGTCCTCCATATTCAACGATATGCTGGCAGGAACAAGATCAATGAAATGGGACAATTCCACCAGATAGGTTGTAGCTAATCCAGTTTATATAGACAGCGGTCTAAGACTAGACCAGTCCTGCCAAAGACAAGGGCGGATGTCAACTTCAAATGGAAGTGGACAGAGTCGCTAGCAGGGGAGCCATTCCTTATCGCCGACGGTGATGCGGAGCGAATACTCATATTCGCCACCGCAGACAACCTGACCCAACTGTCTACAGCCGAGACCTGGTATATGGACGATGAAGAAGTGAAGAAACTTGTGCTACGTGCTTCGGCACTGCGACTTGTCTCCCTAGCCTCTGTCGAAGATGTATGGTTCCAGGATCTGGAAGAATGTGACTATGACTCTGTGCCGGTATCAACGTTTAAGGACTATGTGACTGAGCAGTGGGTAGAGGGAGACCGCCGCTCCTGGAATCATTACGACAGTGATGGTCCACGCACTACCAATCATGTTGAGGGTTGGCACCATAAAATAAACAACCAACTACGACACTGCCATACTAATATTTACACTTTGATCGATTTGGTCCAGAAAGAACAGGCTGCTAACGAGGCGAAGCTGTTCCAGCACGACAACGTTGGAAAGCAGCGACCAATGAAGCGGGTATACCGTGAGCTTGATCAAATGCTCATCAGACTGAAGCACCAACTGCGAACTGGCGAAATAGATATCATGACATATGTTGATGCTGTTTCTCACTTAGTTAAATTAAAGTGAATATGTACAATATGAGTTAATATATATTTTGTGCTATGCATGCTCATCAATTATTCCCAATTCTTTGATCCATATTTTAATTCATGCCTATAGTACATTATTGCAAATAAAAATCAGCTCTATATTTGTGTTTGTTTTATATTTATGAACAACTTTCCCAACTTTTCTGTACAGTATAGCAATTTTCGCCAATTATCACCTATCAATTATATTGTTATACCAAACAATACATCCCCTCAACACCTACTTCAAATTCTATAGGTAAAATTAAAGGTTTGGAAAGTGGGAACACACCAGCAGAAGACTTTCAAAATAACATTAAGCAATCACGTATGGGAAATCTCTATAAATGAAAGTACACTCATTGAATTAAGTAGATATAATGCATTATTTTGAACTGGTACTTTAATCTGAAATATACTTCAATACCATATACGGCGTTAATCTGGTGTTCATTTTAGAACAGTAATAATACCTGATACAGACGACACAAGCAACCTATGGTGTCAACAACGTTTGAAAACACTGGTAGAAGGAGAGACATTTCAAACACATAAGAAATAACTCCTTTACCAACATTGTTTTCATCTAAATAAAAAATACTTCCATCAACAGTAAGTATATTGAATATTTCATTACGAAATTCGATTGGCGGACTTCATGAAATTGATGTTAAAGGTGCTGATCTCCAGATACAGATAAAACTTTTGAAATGTTGAAAGTTCTGTAAATATTGCTAATAGTGACAACACAGTAAGTAATAAGTTGTTCAAAACAATTTGGGAAGTAAATAATGAAGAACTGTCAATTGAAAGTCATGAAAATGTCCACAATTTAGCTTATAGGATACATAGGACGTATGTCTACCCAGTAAAAAAGTGAGCATAAACAGTAAATATTTAGATGGTTATGGTACTAGAACTTGTTACTCTTATTTTATCCCACAATTATCATTCTAATAATTCAAGACAACTTTTGAACAGTTTTAAAAATTTAACTATTACATGTATATCTATTGTCTGAAGTTCAGCACCTTTAAGCACAAATGTGTCTTGCATTAACTTTGGTAATGGTCGTTATACTTCTCTAAATGCTTATGACGACGCGGTAGATGTTGGCGAATATTAGGAAAAAGGCCAACTGAACGACATAGAATGTTTAATAACGTTTGATATAATAGTAGTTCGAAGTTGCAATTTATATAATTCAACAGAGCAAACAATGGGCATTTACACAATCTTAACAGTTAATATATATTATGAAAGTAAATATAATTTATTTTATTCCTTTCAAGCAAATTTGCCCATAGTAAAAAACAAACAAGTATGTACAAATACAAAAACATATGGAATATTCGAATGGGACGTATTATATGTAAATAATATTCATTTTTGACAGTTATTGATTATGTGTGAGGTTTATGTGCGAACATGTGGTTGTACGTGCGTGTATGTGGGTGTATGAATGTTAATATTATTCTCATTACCATTGAATTGTGAATTTCTTGTATACACATGTGCTTTTGTAAATCTTCAATTTATGGAGGAAATAAAGAAATATACTAGTGTAAGAAAGCTAGGACACACATGAGTAGGTGAACTGGCCGCCTTGATGTTAAGCCCCAATCAAAAAAATAATGTTCTAATTTTTCATCTTTTTCTTCTTCCTTTTCTTAAACGTTATGCTTACAACATTAAGTTCATCCCGGATCTCTTCTCCAGTGGGCGAATTGCTCTGGAACAATTATCTGATAGTTATGTAAATAGATGCGGCGGAGGCGCAGGATGATCTTGGTCGTCACTGTTTGCAATTCGCTTATGTTGACTATCATTTGGCGTTGCCCCTATGTAAAATGCCTACTTATTTAACCATTTACCGCATGCAAGCGTATTTTGATGCATCTACGGCAGACAACTTTTGAAAAAGAATCGGCAAAAGGAAAATTTGCTCATGATGAGCAATTCCTCCTTTTGCCACCATGTTTTCAACTATATTAATATATATTTTCTTTGTTTTATCGGGAATTTCAAAATTTGTAATTTGATGTCTTGAAAGCCATTAGAGCTTTATTGAATGTTGGAAAGGGTCACAAGATTATGACTCTTTTGGAGGAAATGACGTTACCTTAATGATTTGATGCATGGTTTAAACGTTTATATGTACTTAGTATGCTTATCTACATCGAACGGAAATGCTACAAATGGAATTTAGGAATGAATGAATGTATATTGTTTTATGGCGCATCGACAGCTAAGGTCATTTAGCGCGCAATTAAATTAATTATTCATGATCCCTGGGTAAGCGAACCAGTACTAGGCTAGAAAATGTGCCTTGCCCAAGGGCACTCCACCATGACCGTAGTGCCGCGACTGGGGATCGAACCTGGAATTTAGTTGTACACTAAAACACAGAGGTGAATACAATTTGTGCCTCTTTTCTCTTTAGAACATCTTCTCACAAGGGGTGATATCCCTTTGAGAGTGATCAACTCTTCGAATTCCTTTTTAGACCTGATAACATCCCATGCATTCTCGGGTACGTCAGAAATGTACATGTACTCTGACCAACCGAAGTTGTACGATTTTATTCACCCCATTGTTAAATTCAAGTATCTGTTCACGATTTACTCGTGCAATCCGTGCGTGTCACTCGTGTGGTTTTATCGAGTGGATTCGACATACAGTCAGAAATCCGGTTAAGAGATTGGGGAATTAGCTGCCACAGGCCTTATTTCTTACGTGACACCAACGTCTTGTTTTGGCCAGCCACCATCGCAGTCAACGTAAGCACAACGTAGTGCTTAGTGAAGAGTCACGTTTCGAACGCTAACAACTGCGTTCTGCAGCACAATCAGTACGCAGGGGTTGAATTATGGTCTAGGCAGACATCAACCATATATTTAATTAAATTGTTTTGTATTTTACGCCGCATTCAACAATTTGTCAGTAATATCACATCGTTTTCTGGATAAGTTACCAGTACTACAGGTTTATTTATCATGACACCAGCCAGTCAGTCGTAATGCAAACCGCACAACTCTGAGCGCCAAGGAGAGCAGCCATTATGCCATTTTTAAAGTCTTACCATAGGTTTAAATCCCAATTCGACGTGTGCCAAGCTAATCACAAAGCCATGCGTTACATCGCCTAGTTAACGTCATGTGGTTGTCCCTATGTTTCGCAATGTAAACGTCAAAAGTTGTCTTCCAGCATGACAACGCCCGACCTCACGTAGCACGTGTTAACAGGAACTTTTGGCAGGTCAGCAATAATGACGTCTTGCCTTGGCCGGTGTGGTGTGATCACCGGACTGCAATCCTATTGAACACGCATTGAATTACCTTAGACGGCGGTTATATCAACGTTTATTGTAGCTTGCAACGTCCAGGAACTGAGAGTAGCGCTCCACCAGGAGTGGGTCAAAATACCAAGGTATCTGCTACGTAACTCGTGCGAATCCATGGGGCGACGTCTTGCTGCTGTAGTTGCCAGTAGAGTTTGCCACAAGCGCTTTTGATTGTGTCAGTGGAATAATTGCTCTGACCAGTCAATTGAAATTCAAGATTCAAAGCATAGTTTGACCATGAAATGTCTAATTTGCGAATGGAGTTGTTCTTTTCTAATTTTGAATCTCAGTTAGCAAAATAGTGTACAATGAGTTAGAATTAGGCGTTTCTTTTGTATATACTATATATATATATCATTACAAATATGGGTTTAACTGGATATATTGAAAACAAACTCATGATTTACCTATACCAAAACTTTTACAACTATTATGAATACTTTCAGCATACGGCGGACTCTCGATAAGTCGAAGTCGAAAGGGACTCATAAATTACTTCGAGGTACCGACATGTTCGAGTGACCCCCCGAAGAATGCTTAATTAATTTATGTATTTTCAACTTATTTATTGATTTATAATTTATTGTTTGTTATGAAATACAAGCCAGTAATAAAAAGAATATGAAGAAAACAGCACAGCAGCAGTTCTGATTTCTCATTTTGAGCAAATTCTCAATAAGCCACACTATTTTCAAAAGTCGCTTGCTGAAGAAGCTTCAAATTGCGTCTACATGTGGGAAAGGGTTGATTAGTTATTCACTGGTGTATAGAACAACTGATAGACCCGATATGCAAATTAGATGTAGTATTTTAGACAATAATATAACCACTCGATATATTCTGTCCAGTACACTCGATTGCCGAACGATATTTGTGCATCACAAACAAAAGACATGTGATACATGGGAAGCCGGTAGTTTTTAACGATAAATTGTTGGCGTTGTTTGTCGTGCATGATGAGGCTTACACTGGAAATGTCCTTTTATTTGAGGTAAAACCCACAAGTAACGTTAGTCTACGAGAGAAAAGAAATGTGCCATGCCGTCGGAAATACAATGTATGTGACTTGGCGACCAGCAATGACTAGATGCAGTCTGCAAGGCGAGGGTAAAAAAATCAAATAATGAATGAAAATATTTTGAGACAGTCTGGACCGTGTTTCTGACAAGCCAATTTCATAGACTCGAACTTGTGTGTGTTAAATGTTGCTGAAACATACTAACTGTATGGAGATGGCGAGATAGTGTGTCAAGCTTCACTGTGTTGCTCGGAGCGTAGTGGGTTTGTTGGAATTGTATGATGTTAGGGAGCTGCTGGGACTATTCAAGGCGCTGTTTACAGAAGAGAAGCATCGATTTCTCCTGGGTAGCTTTAGTTTAAACTTATTTATTTTACATCGATTGCGAAACGTTTCAGTTTACATTAATAACGCTCGATGTCTGCTCCCTGGAGAACCAGTACTCGCGCAGTTTGTGTGGAAAATCCCGAAGGCAAAACCCGCTCATCACGTGATTCGAACCCGGGAACTTTGATACGAGAGGCAGATGCTCTATCTCTGCCTTCCACAGTGGGTAGCTTTCGGGCCTCGCCAGACTGCTGGGGAAAAAAGATAGTCGCTAGTGAGCAGCTGGGGCTTATTATTGTTTATTGACGCCGCGTGGGAGCGCGGCGTCAGTATGGGATAGGTTTTAATTTTGTACCATGGGGTGACGTAATCGAAAAGGGAGAAACCAATGTTATTATTGTTAAAAAAACCTCTGTTGTTTGATTAAAAAAAAAACCCTTTATGAATCAATAAATTGTATTAACTGATTTAAGAAACAACAAGATACAAAATACGTTTGTCTTCTACCGTTATTACAAAACTTTATACACATTTAATTTGTATTTAATAACTTTTCCCCAACTGTCTAGGCTACGCTGTTTTTGATTGTTTGATTTACGGCCCTGACCCAATTCATCAAAGCTCAGAGAAAAAGTTCACTTTTCCCAAACTTTCTAGGCTACGCGTTTTTAATTGTTTAGTTTACGGGCCCAAAATTCGCCGGATGTTTTTGCCTATTTATAAAAGTGTGTGAAGTTGGCAGAGCATTAGACGTTAGACATTAGACATTCAAAAAAAATATTCGAATGTCTAATTAGACGTTAGACATTCGATTAGACATTCGCTAATTTTGATTATCGAATGTCTAATTAAACATTAGACATTCAATTAGACATTCAGAAAAATCGCAAATGTTAAATATCGAATGTCTAATTCGACATTAGACATTCAATTAGACATTCGCAAATTACAAGATCTATAACCCAAATTCGTCGGAGGTCATTGTACATTCAAAAAACGAATGTCTAATTGGTCAGTTAGACATTAGACATTAGACATTCGATTAGACATTCGCAAATTAAGGGATTTAGGTACCAAATTCGTCGGAGGTCATTGTACATGCAAAAAACGAATGTCTAATTGGTCAATTAGACATTAGACACTCGATTAGACATTCGCAAATTACAAGATATATAACCCAAATTCGTCGGAGGTCATTGCACATTAAAAAAACGAATGTCTAATTGGTCAGTTAGACATTAGACATTCGCAAAGTAAGGGATTTAGGTACCAAATTCGTCGGAGGTCATTATACATGCAAAAAACGAATGTCTAATTGGTCAGTTAGACATTAGACATTCGATTAGACATTCGCAAATTAAGAGATGTACCAAATTCGTCAGAGATCAATGTACATTAAAAAAACGAATGTCTAATTGGTCAGTTAGACATTAGACATTCGATTAGACATTCGCAAATTACAAGATCTATAACCCAAATTCGTCGGAGGTCATTGCACATTAAAAAAACGAATGTCTAATTGGTCAGTTAGACATTAGACATTCGATTAGACATTCGCAAATTAAGGGATTTAGGTACCAAATTCGTCGGAGGTCATTATACATGCAAAACACGAATGTCTAATTGATCAGTTAGACATTAGACATTCGATTAGATATTCGCAAATTAAGAGATTTAGGTACCAAATTCGTCAGAGATCAATGTACATTAAAAAAACGAATGTCTAATTGGTCAGTTAGACATTAGACATTCGATTAGACATTCGCAAATTACAAGATATATAACCCAAATTCGTCGGAGGTCATTGCACATTAAAAAAACGAATGTCTAATTGGTCAGTTAGACATTAGACATTCGATTAGACATTCGCAAATTAAGGGATTTAGGTACCAAATTCGTCGGAGGTCATTATACATGCAAAAAACGAATGTCTAATTGATCAGTTAGACATTAGACATTCGATTAGACATTCGCAAATTAAGAGATTTAGGTACCAAATTAATCAGAGATCAATGTACATTAAAAAAACGAATGTCTAATTGGTCAATTAGACATTAGACATTCGCAAATTAAGAGATTTATGTACCAAATTCATCAGAGATCAATGTACATTAAAAAAACGAATGTCTAATTGATCAGTTAGACATTAGACATTCGATTAGACATTCGCAAATTAAGAGGTTTAGGTACGAAATTTGTCTGAGGTCATTGTACACGCAAAAAACGAATGTCTTATTGGTCAAATAACTTGAACATATTGATAACTCGAACATATCGATATCTCGAACATACCGATGACTCGAACACATCGATATCTCGAATACATTGATACAAATCGAACATATCGATATCTCGAAACTTTCGATATCTCGAACTTTCCGATATCTCGATATATATATATTTTTTTTTTTTTTTTTTCTTCTCGATATCTCGAACTTTCCAATAACTTTTCGATATCTTTAATTTTTTTTTCTCGATATCTCGAACTTTATCGGAAAGTTCGAGATATCGACAAGTACGAGATATCGACAAGTTCGAGATACCGAAAATTTCGAGATATCGGAAAGTTCGAGATATCGAAAAAAATATGAAAAAAATTGGTAAGTTCGAGATATCGAAAAAAAATATAATTTTCTTTTTCGAAAAGTTCGAGATATCGAAAAAAAAAAAAAAGATATCAATATGTTCGAACATTTCGATTTCTCGATTATTTTTTTTGATATTTTTTTTTCTCGTTATCTCAGAAATTTGCGATATCGTATTTTTTGTTTATATACTTCCGTTTTTAACTCCACTGGCTGAAAGCCAGTCGAGCTTATGTCATGGGGAATCGTCCGTCCTGCGTGCGTGAGTGCGTCCGTGCGTCCGTGCGTGAGTGCGTATTTACGAGAGTAATCTTGTTGGATAGTGTTTTTTCGTAAACCCCAGCCACCACCCTTATAAGACACTTTGATAAGTGTTTTTTTTTATACAATTGTGTTATGGGTATCTAATTAACATATTATTGCTATTTATTCCGTAAAGGGGGGATAATTACGGAATAAACCATGTGCTTGTTGGGTATACCCAACAAGAGAACATCAAAGGAAAACACCCAACAAACGCCTTTTGGACGTACGTGCGTGCATGCGTGCGTCCGTCCGTCCGTAAACGTTTTGCTTCAAACTGTTTCTCCTACCTAACCACTGGACCAATTAGGATGAAACTTCATAGGAAGTATCCTCTCAATGATCTCTCCTTAGTTCCTCAAACTGTTTGGGATCCATGCAAAATTCTGGTTTCCGAAAGAAAAAACAATGAAGACTTAAAAAATCTTCTTCTCCTCCGTAGGTATCAGGCCGATTTTCAAATAATTGTGTAGTAGTGAAGACTTAAAAAATCTTCTTCTCCTCCGTAGGTATCAGGCCGATTTTCAAATAATTGTGTAGAAATGTTGCTTGGGTGACCTTCTTTCAGATTTTTTCGAGCCAAGTTGATTGGTCGAAAACTATGGCCGCCAGAGGGCAGAGCTATTTTTGCCTTATAATATGGTTATAGTGAAAACTTAAAAAATCTTTTATATATATATATATGACCCTCTATCAGATTCCTTCAAGCCATGTTGATTGGTAAAAAACATGGCAACCAGGGTGCGGGGCTGTTTGAAGATTTAATTGGCAGTGGAGCGATACTGGCCCTCTTGGGCCTCTTGTTGTTATCATACTTCTGATAAACACGAAGGAGAATATACTTCACCCTCTCCTTCCAAAGCTTGTGTCACACTTAATTTATAACTAGAGACATTACATGTTAATATTTAAGCACCTATGTGATGGTTTTTGGACGGTACCCCTTAGGGTACTGTCTATAGTCATGTGCATTTTGAGAAATCGTACAACAGTTGGCTCCCCGACTATAAACAGAACGACAGTGTAAAGCTGGGAGCCGAAAAAGAGGGATTTTTTTAACCGTCAACAAAAAAGTAGTGTCAATTATCAGCCAATAAAACTGCATTTTCGAAAACCTTGGTGAATCAAGATATCTGAATATTGAAAAAAAGACTGTAAAAAGGAAGCATTAGTGGTTGAAAGTTGAAGTAGAACGTTTACAATATTGAGTTTAAGTTTGAATAAATATATTCATAATTAATGTATGAATATATACCAATTTGTTTTAATGTTCAATCATAAAGAATATACTTTTTAGAAACGAAATAATCAGAAGTGATTTTTGGATGTTCGGTATTAACAATAATGTCAAACGCGTCGATGAAAAACTATCTCCCAACTAATTATCTAGCCAATCGATTCATTTTACTGGGGGCGAGTTCAGATGGGCTTCTCTAGGATAGAGAACTGACGTCATGTCTAAATATAAATTCAGAAAAACATGCGCACTAATGCTTTCCATCTGAACGGTGTTTCCTCGTCTTAGTAGTAAACCATTCGGAACTCTCGGGTAATTCCGTAATCCTTCATCAATCATTGATGAAGCATTCATCACCGAGGTATTCCGAATGAGTAGTAAACATCGTTGGTCGCCATTTTGAAATGCTAGTAACCCCAGGCTTGAGGTGGGTTACTCGGATTCGGGTCAAAAGGTCAAAAAGACGTCACTAAGGTTAAAAGTATCACCGTTCAAATGGATTCCGAGTGCACTCGGGCTGTTCTCGGATCCCATATGAACTCGCCCTGAAAGAGATGGTAAGGAACGACAACTCTGCGAAGGAGAACTTGCAACTTCCGTTCAAAATGAAAGTAGAAATCTGACAAGCTGCCCTGAGGTTATCCTGCCCTGACGATAGATTATTATTGTTTTTGTGGAGAAAAGACACATGAAGTTTTATATTGAGGAAGACTGACAGGAAAGAAATGTGTGCATGTTCATTTAGTCATCAATCCGTAAAACGTTCGAGGTAGGTCTGTCAATTAAACTGTAATTTGGAGTGGAAAACTTTTTTGTTTTCGCCCTGTGCTGTATCGTAACTGAATATGAAAATAAGCTCACATGTATTTCATGTACACGTATGTCTGGAAATAACCCAATTCCTGTAGACATTCGCTTGTTCGTTTTATCATTTGACATCTGTTAATTATTTAAAAAGGGTGGCATATGAAGGAAAATGAAAAATAAAAAATAAATGAAGGACTTCGACGTCTAACAAGAACGGAGAAGGACTTAGGAGACAAAAGTTTTCAAACTTAAGTGTGTACAGTTATTTGTATTGATGATATTATGTATACATTACAAGTTTTATTATTGAAAAGAATGAAGAAATACAATGTATATTGATAAATGAATTTTCCAGATTTTGTCTATACTTAGATGGAGCATATGCATGATGTATATGTATATTTGTGTAAGTATGTTATAAATTGTCTAGTGAATCCATGTCTAACCGACACTTTGCCTTGGCGTCATTTATAAAGTTATATTGACATAGTTATATTGACATAGAAGTAGTGAGGCTACGCTGTTTCTAGGTCTAAATTACATGTGTATGGTCAGTTAAGACTGGTGAGACTGCATAATATGATACATAGGCTCCTCCGAGTCTTCACTGGATACAGATGCATTATAACCACAAATAACTTAATGCAGATCAATTATTGCAAAGTATCTATTATAAACGGACTATTTTATTATTCAAATCATAGCATACATATATATTGATAAAAATGGTTTTGTGCAGACATGTATACACATCTTGATTTTATTTTTATTGTGCAATCGGTAACTGTATGTATTTTTGTTTCGTTTCAGATCATGGAAATGTTGACAGATTATAATGCGCAGCATTACTTGTGAAGAAGATTCATAATGTCAGTGTATGGGACATTTTTACAACCAACTTTTATATATTGGAAAAGTTGGGGTATATTTACTGTTATTTCCGGTTTCGTTTTTAGTTGAATCAGAGAAATAAAAGACAAATGGCAAGTCCTGGACGCAACAAAACGGGTAGAAAACAAAAACAAAACGACGTTAATGACATTCTTCAAAGCTGGTAACAGCAGCGAGTCGTTGTGACAAGTATTCTGAATGAAAGTGTTTGTTTTAACTCGGAAAACAGTAACGGAATGGAATGTTGTAAACGATACAAATACGAATCAAGGATGCACAATGAGATCTGTTTTTGTTTACTATAATACAGGAAGATAACTGTGTAATTAACTAATTACTATGAACAAGACATTCAAGTAAATCATTTTGAGCTATAACACAGCCTTCCAGGAAGACACTTGTACATGATAACTAACATTAAGTAGATCATTTTGAACTACATATTGTGTCACACAGGGTGAACCTGTTGATAATTTTGATCAGGCAGATCATTTGGTTTGTTTAATGACCCAAGATGTAAAAGGTTTGTTAAATGACCCAAGATGTAAAACTGTAAGTTTACTAGCATTTGTCAACAGTAAGAGGCATGAGTAAAAAGCATTGTGACAAAAGGAGAAATTGCTTGTATGGAGCAATTTCTTCCTCTGCTTCCATGTTTTCAAAAAGCTGTCTGCTGCAGAGGCGTCAGAATGTGTCTATTTGAGGGAAAGGGTGATTGAAATATGATAATTAGCTCCTCTGGCTGAAAGCTAGTCGAGCTTATGTCATGGCGAATTGTCCGTCGTGCATGCGTTAATGTTTTGCTTCAAACGACTTCTCCTACCTAACCACTTGGCCAATTAAGATGAAACTTCCTAGGAAGCATCCTCTTAATGTCCTCTACTAAATTCATTCAAATTTTTTGGATCCATGCAAAAATCTGGTTCCATGGCAACCAAATTAAAAAAATAGGGAAAAAGCTTCTCCTCCGAAAGTGTCAGGCCGATTTTCAAATAATTTTGTAGAAATGTTCCTTGTGTGACCCTCTATCAGATTCCTTCAAGCCAAGTTGATTGGTAGAAAAACATGGTGGCCAGGGGTGCGGGGCATTTTGCCTTATATGGCTATAGTGAAAAATATCTTTACCTCAAAAAGGGTTTTGCAAATTTTCAAATAATTTTGTAGAAATGTTCCTTGGGAGACCCTCTATCAGATTCCTTCAAGCCATGTTGATTAGTCAAAAACATGGCCATCAGAGTGTGGGGTTATTTTGCCGTATATGGCTATAGTGAAAACTTAAAAAAATCTTCTCCTCCGAAAGTTTCCGGCCGATTTTCAAATAATCTTGTAGAAATGTTCCTTGTGTGACCCTCTATCAGATTCCTTCAAGCCAAGTTGATTGGACGAAAAACATGGTCGCCAGGGGAGCGGGGCTAATTTGCCTTATATGGCTATAATGTAAAATTAAAATATCTTTACCTCAAAAACTGTTTGGCAAATTTTCTAATAATTTTCTAGAAATGTTCCTTGGGAGACCCTCTGTCAGATTCCTTCAAGCCATGTTGATTAGTGGAAAACTATGGCTGCCAGGGGGCGGGGCTATTTTGCCTTATATGGCTATAGTGAAAACTTAAAAAATCTTCTCCTCCGAAAGTTTCAGGCAAATTTTCAAATAATTTTGTAGAAATGTTCTTTGGGTGACCCTCTATCAGATCCTTCAAGCCATGTTGATTAGTCGAAAACTATGGCTGCCAGGGTGCGGGGCTATTTTTGCCATATATGGCTATAGTGAAAACTTAAAAAATCTTCTACGAAAGTTTCGGGCTGGTTTTCAAATAATTTTGTAGAAATGTTCCTAGGATGGTCCTCTAACAGATTCTTTCAACAATGTTGATTGGTCAAAAACATGGCCATCAGGGGGCGGGGCTGTTTGAAAATTAAATTTTTGCCTAATGGCCGTGGAGCGATACTGGGCCTCTTGTTTTTTAAATCTGATCAAAGCTTT
This sequence comes from Serripes groenlandicus, assembly GCA_031761405.1. NCBI lineage: Eukaryota > Metazoa > Mollusca > Bivalvia > Cardiida > Cardiidae > Serripes > Serripes groenlandicus. The sequence goes on from JASEVX010000003.1 coordinate 3,964,530, forward strand.
CTCTGTCTAGATTCCATAGAGTACTGGTACATGTTCATAAGAAGAATTAATTTCACAATGAAATTATTGATCACAAAAGGAAAAAGCACATTATGAGATTTAACTTCTGACATAAAGTTTAAAGATTTTCTATTGAATCATTATTGTCTACAGCCTATATACATTCAAAGGTCAGTTTACTATTTTTTTCTATGTATATTCAAGTTGATATGTACTCATCATGCAACAGAATTTACATGTACAAAATATGTCCCCAATTGTTCAATTGTTGAACATAGTAATGGGAAGAGAAGTTTGAAATTTTTAACACAACTGTACATTTTGACCTGTTGATTTTTTTGGCAAACTTCAAGGATTGGAAGAAATATTTGAACGGAAACAATATCACAGGCTCTTTTTAAAAAACTTTACCCAAATTTAACCAATCTACAGCAGACAACTTTGAAAATATCTTTGCAAGCTCACTTTGGTACAGCATGTTTCCTATTTTATTACTCAGTTTACCGTAGCTCAGTCAGTAGAGACATGGGCTGTTAATCCAGGGGTTGTGAGTTCGAACACCAGCTTGGCCTACATTCCTTCCAACATTTGACATGACTACCACCAATGGGCTTTCAGACTATGTGGAAAAGCAGCCAGTTGCTTGGAAAGAATGTTGTGTGAAGTACTGGTATGAGAAAGCCAAGAAACATATGAGTAGTTGAACTGGCTGCCGTGATATGACTGAAAGATTGATGAAAATGGTGTTAAACCCCAATTAATCAATCAAACTATTGTATTACCTAATACTTTGAGACTTGGAAAACTTGTTCATCTAATATCCTTCATCTCATTGTATACTAAATAGGCTGAGTGTAGCCTATTTTTGGGGGTAAAAAGTATAAATTTTGATGTATTTTGGTTGTATTAGAGAATTGGACGTTGTTGGTTAAGTTACAGGTCAATTTGACAGAAAATCCACAGGAGAAATTTGTCTATCCTTGTAAGCCTGTGTGGCATGCTTAGGCTGATCCGGATCGATACTTTACGCAGAGTCCACAATGTTGGTTTGCTCAAATTAAAGGAAAATCTAGTTAATCTCTAGAAGCCGCATGTTTTACTTGAGCATGTTGAAATTTTCTCAGAATATTTGCTTGTATGATATCTAGCCTAAGTTCGAATATGTGTCAGATCCAGTAAAGAACTAGGTCACTTAGCCAAACACTGTAGAAAAATCTTGTTAACACTATAGACACTGCATTTTTGTATTGAGCATTTTGAAACCTTGTCAGAAAGTTTGTCTTGATGATAGGCCAATTTCAAATATTGGTTATTTTGGATAAAACATTAGGGCACTAAGCCAAGTTGGAGGAAAATCTTGTTAAACTTTTCCCTCATATAGACGCGTTCTGACGCCTCTGCTTCAGATGGCTTTTTGAAAACATAGAGACAAAAGAAGAAATTGCTCAAAACAAGCAATTTCTCCTTTTGCCACAATGTTTTCCACTTTTAGTCATAGGTTATCCATTCAATTATAGAGGTTTTGTATCAATTGACAAAATATGTTCAAAGTCGTCTGCTGCAGAATTGTTGTATGAGGGAAAGGGTTAAGACTCTGGAAGCGGCACTTTTAGCTTGAGCATGCTGAAACTTTGTCAGAATTATTGTTTTTATTATATTTATTTTGAATATGGGTAATGTTTGTTAAAAAATTAGGTCACTATGCCAAGTTGTAGGACAATCTTGATTTAACACTTAAGAGACCACAATTTTGACTTTAGCGGCTTGAAACTTTGTCAGACAGTTTTTCTTGATGATATACTGGCCAATTTAGACATTGGTCATGTTGAGTAAAAAATTAGGTCCCTTGATCAAATTTAAGAAAAATCTTGTTAATGCTCTGGTAGCCATGTTTTTAACTCTAGCATGATGAAACTTTACCAGAATGTTTATTTTGATGATATTTAGGCTAACTTCGAATATGGTCTGGCTAAAAACTAGGTCACTAGGCCAATATTGAGAAATATTTTGTAAACACTGTAGTCACCACATTTCTCTCAAATTTCCTTGCGTGCCTCTTTACTAAGAGTGTTAAAATTAAGTTGATTCTTTAGATACTATAGATAATAAATAGCTTTGCTATAGGTACTATGTTACCCTTTCTACACTACAGACACATGTTGTCTAATCTTCAACAGATGGATGGTATGAGAAATTTCGACAGTTTTCTCAATGTTTTATTGACTTTTAGTTTCATCAATACAGATTTACCAATATCTTTAGTTAAACATTTTCAAATCATCTGCTGTAGGGTTTATCCATGTGATAAATTACCTATCACAAATGTGTTTGTTTATCTAACTGTATCTACTGTCTACAAGTCAAGAGTTTAATTATAGATCTCTGGAAATAAGGGGTTAACCCTGTCTTAAATAAATGAACTGTATGCATTTTTGCTTTTTTGTTTACATTTTTAGCTCGTCTGATTTTTTGAGCTATTGTCGTCACTTGATCGTCGTCTGCGTCGGCGTTGGTTAAGTTTTGCATTTAGCTCACTTACATGTTAACTATCAAACATAATACTTTGAAACTTGGAAAACTTGTTCATCTAATACCCTTCTTCACATTGAATGCTAAAGATACTGAGTTTGACCTTATTTTTGGGGTAAAAAACATGATTTTTGTGGTTTTTGGTTGACTTTGGGATTTGATCAAAGCTCCCTCATTTTTAGCTCCACTGGCTAAAAGCCAGTCGAGCTTATGTCATGGCGAATTGTCCGTCATGCGTGCGTTAACTTTTTCCTTTAAACGACTTCTTCTCCCTAACCACTTGGCCAATTTGGTTGAAACTTCATGGGAAGCATCCTCTCAATGTCCTCTACTAAATTCCTTCAAACTTTTTTGATCCATTCGAAATTCTGGTTTCCATGGCAACCGAAAGAAAAAAATAGTGAGAAATTAAAAAATCTTCTTCTCCAAAAGTGTCAGGCCGATTTTCAAATAATTTTGTAGAAATGTTCCTTGGGTGACCCTTTATTAGATTCCTTCAAGAAATGTTGATTGGTTGAAAAATATGGCCGCCAGGGGGGCAGGGCTATTTAGCCTTATATTGCAATTGTGAAAACTTAAAAAATCTTCTTCTCCAAAAGTGTTCAGCAGATTTTCAATTTTTTTTGTAGAAATGTTCCATGGGTGACCCTCTATCAGATTCCTTCAAGCCATGTTGATTGGTAAAAAAACATGGCCGTCACAGGGCGGGGCTATTTTGCCTATATGGCTAAAGAGAAAACTTAAAAAATCTTCTCCTCCAAAAGTGTCAGGCTGATTTTCAAATAATTTTGTAGAAATGTTCCTTGGGTGACCCTTTATTAGATTCCTTCGAGAAATGTTGATTGGTTGAAAAACATGGCCGCCAGGGGGCGGGGCTATTTTGCCTTATATAGCTATAGTGAAAACTTAAACAAATTTCTTCTCCGAAAGTGTTCAGCCGATTTTCAAATAATTTTGTAGAAATGTTCATTGGGTGACCCTCTATCAGATTCCTTCAAGCCATGTTGATTGGTCTTAAAACATGGCAGCCAGAGGGCGGGGCTATTTTGCCTTATATGACCATAGTGAAAACTTAAAAAATCTTCTCCTCCGAAAGTGTTTGGCTGATATTCAAATAATTTTGTAGAAATGTTTCTAGGCTTACCCTCTATCAGATTCCTTCAAGCCATGTTGATTGGTTAAAAAATATGGCTGCCAGGGGGTGGGGCTATTTTGCCTTATATGGCTATAGTGAAAACTTAAAATATCCTCTCCTCCGAAAGTGTCAGGCCGATTTTCAAATAATTTTGCAGAAACATTCCTTTAAGCCATGGTGGTTGGTAAAAAAAATAGCCACCAGGGGGCAGGGCTGTTTGGAGATTTTATTTTTGCCTTAGGGCCGTGGAGCGATACTGGCCCTCTTGTTTGTTAGATGGTTTCAAATTGTGCACACATATTGTATAAATAATATACTTCAACATGTCAAATGGGATTTTGGGTCAAACATTTGGATTTTTTGCTTTTTCATTTCTTGTATTTTTAGCTATTGTGATCACATTTTGTCCGGCGTCCGTCCGTCGTGCGTCGTCAACATTTGAGCTTGTTAACGCTCTACGGGCTACATTTTGTATCCAATCTTCATGAAAGTTTATCAGAATGTTCATCTCCATAAAATCTTGGACAAGTTCGAAACTGGGCCATATGAGGTCAACAACTAGGTCACTAGGTCGAATTGAAGGGAAATCTTGTTAACACTCTGGAGGCCACATTTTCAACTTGATCATGTTGAAACTTTATCAGAATGTTTGTCTTGATGATATGTAGGTCAAGTTCGAACATGGGTCACGTCGAGTCAAAAAGTAGGTCACTAGGTCAAATTGAGGGAAAATCTTGTTAACACTCCAGAGGTCGCAATTTTTATATAAAGCAGTTTGAAATTTTGTCAGAATGTTTGTCTTAAAAATATCTAGGTCAAGTTCGAATATGGGTTATGCTGTGTCAAAAACTAGGTCACTAGGTCAAATTGAAGGAAAATCTTGTTATCACTTTGGATGCCGCATTTTGTTGCTTCAGCAGCTTGAAATTTGGTCAGAATGTTTGTCTTAAAGATATCTAGGTCAAGTCCAAATATGGGTCATATTGGGTCAGAAACTGGGTATCAGACGAGCGTCAAGCACCCGCGGGCGGTGCTCTTGTTTGAAATTATGTGACTTGTGTTGTAACTTTCCAAAAAATAAAACAATTGACCATCTTTTTCCCCCTCATACAATGGGTACCGTCCCACAGCACTTTCAGTGCTTTGATTTTTTATCTAATTGATCTAGTTAGAGCAGATTTGAAACCGTGTATTGGTAAAAAATTAAGAAACTTCATGTTGTATGGTAACCTTTTATTATAGGCTATGGTAGCCAGGTGAGCAATATAGGCACATCTTGGCCTTTTTGGTTATGATAAAGGGACATTTGGCCTTCTTGTTCGAAATATTTACATCCTGTCTGTTTTCACACGTTATTTAAATGTACTGAACTACATCTGCTTCCTTTAAGTCATGCTTCAAAATCATGCGCGGCGTCCTTTGATGCTCTGCATCAAAATTCGTCTTGTTGTTATGTGGGAAAGGATCCTAAATCGCACGACGCAATAAGACAATCGGGAGCTAAGTAAACAAAATCGAAAATTGAATTTCTATATCGTACGAAGTTGTGAATATTCTGAAATAATGCAATATCTTCAAAACACATCTCGAACCGTTCATCAACCCATTGCCAACAATACACTATGGTCACGTTATCAACATAGTTATTAATAGATTGAGATGTTCGGTTAGATGTTTTTCATATCATCGCAATTAGGAGAATTAATAAAAGAAAAAACTTAAAACATTGAAAAATATGATTAATTTTAAACGAATTATCAGTAAGTCTTTTTTTGTAACCGTTATTTGACCAAATTTAACATTTAGTTTATCGTAATAATCTACTATGGCCCTAAATCGATCACCTGAGTAGCAAATAATTAACTGCACATTTCTGGGAAAATTTGATCAGGAGTGCAAGTGTAACTGCAAGGAGTGGACTTTTAAAGAAATAGTAAAATGGCTTATCAGTCAAGGCTATTTGTATCTTGCAATCTTAAAAGAACTTGAATAAGAACGGAATTATAAAGTTTTGTCATTTTGCTCCATTACTGATGACGGACGCCTTGCTGCCCTGTTTTTCAATGAAATCAATATGGCTTGAACAGTTTGTTGATGGTCTATCAAAGAACATTTCTACCAAATTATCTTGGAATCGGACAAGCAGATTATGGAGAAAAAGGATTTTTAAGTTGGGGTATTTTTCTCACTTTCTGATGCCACAGCAACCACAGTTCTACACAGAATGTAAGTCCTTTGAAGTTAAGTTGAATTTGGTCCACTGGAATGGTAGGAGTTGTCATTTTTAGCCAAAAGTTCCAATTTACCACTTTTGCGATACTTTTGTAACCAATCAATATGGCTTGAACAAATTAAGTAGAGGATCACTGAAGTAAGATTCCTATTCAATTTTCTTAAAATCAGATAAGCACTTTAAACAAGAGCACCGCGTACGGCACAGACGCTCGACTGATAGGGAGAAAACAGAATAAACCGATCACCTATTGATAGTAAATTAGTAGCAATTATTTAACTGCAAATATCTTGGATTTTTTTTATCAGGGAGTGCAAATGAAACTGCAAGGAGTGGACACTTCTCAAGAAACAGCTTATCAGTAAAGGCCATTTATATCTTGAAATCTAACAAGAACTTTAATAAGAATGGAATTATAAAGTTTTTGTCATTTTGCACCTTTCCTGATGCCGCCCTGTTTTTCAATATGGCTTCAACAGTTTATTTAGAGGGTCACTTAAGGAACATTAAAGTTTGGGTATTTTTCTCACTTTCTGATGCCGCAGCAACCAAAGTTCTCAATGGAATTTAAATCTTTGAACAATGTTGAAAGAGGACCACCAAAGGAACATTCATGTGATGTTTTGGGGAAATTGGTCTTGGAATGGTAAGAGTTGGTTGTCATTTGTAGCTAAAAGTTCCAATTTACCCTTTTTGTGATGACGCCTGGTTGATATGATTGTGTAACCAATCAAAACGGCTTAAACAAATTAAATAGTGGATCATTACAGTAAGATTCGTATTATATTTTCTTAAAATCAGACAAACACTTTCATAAAAATGGAATTTTCAAATTTTGCCCCTTTTCTGATCCCGCCTGACTGCCATGTTTTTCGCCCAATCAGTAGGGCTTGAACAATTTTTAGAGGGTCACCCAAGGAACATTTCTACCAAATTATATTTGAATCTGACAGGCAGATTCGGAGGAGAAGATTTTTAAAGTTTGGACATTTTATTTTTTTCCCCTTTCTGATGCCGCAGCAACCAAAGTTCTCATTTGAATTTTAATCTTTGAACAATTTTGAAAGAGGACCACCAAAGGAACATTCCTGTGATGTTTTGTGGAAATTGGTCTATTGGAATGGTAGGAGTTGGTTGTCATTTGTAGCTAAAAAGTACAATTTACCCCTTTTGTGATGGCGGGTGGTTGCTATGATTGTGTAACCAATCAAAACGGCTTAAACAAATTAAATAGAGGATCATTACAGTAAGATTAGCATTATATTTTCTTAAAATCAGACTTTCATAAAAATGGAATTTTCAAATTTTGTCCCTTTTTTGATGCCGCCTGACTGCCATATTTTTCGACCAATCAGTATGGCTTGAACAATCTTTATAGAGGGTCACCCAAGGAACATTTCTACCAAATTATATTCGAATCTGACATGCAGATTCGGGGGAGAAGATTTTTAAAGTTTGGACATTTTGTCCCCTTTCTCAATGGAATTTAAATCTTTGAACAATTTTGAAAGAGGACCACCAAAGGAACATTCCTATGAGGTTTGGTTGAAATTGTTCTTGCGGTTCAGGAGGAGATGATGTTTAAAGCTAAAAGTTAACGACGGACGACGACGGACACAGAGTGATCAGAATAGCTCATCTTGAGCCTTTGGCTCTAGGTGATCTAAAAAAGCCGAGCTGTACAAACAAGAGGCCCTCATGGGCTTATGCTCTACTGGGATGGTTCTTTGGTCATTTTCAATCCAGAGCGTGTATGTATGGTGAAGATCGGATAGTAAATGGAGGCTCTTTTGTGTTCACAAGCTGTATTATAGCAATTTTTACAATTTCATGGACCATAATCCAATCTTGCATGATTTTCAAAAGGAACCAAGCTCTCATCAATATTTAACTACTATCTAAGTTTGGTGAAGATCAGATAGTAAATGGAGCATGTTTACAAATTGTTCACATGCTCAATTATAGCAATTTGGACAATTTCAAGGGCCATAATCCAGTCTTGCATGGGCGGATCTGGCTGGTTTTCGAAAGGAACCGAGCTCACATGGATATCTAACTACTGTATAAGTTTGGTTGAGATACAAAAAAAAAAAGAAGACTATCGTGTTAACAAGCTCTTTTATAGCAATTTTGACCATTTCAAGGGCCATAATCCAGTCATGCATGGGCGGATCTGGCTGGTTTTCGAAAGGAACCGAGCTCTCATGGATATCTAACTACTGTATAAGTTTAGTTGAGATACAATCAAAAGACTATCGTGTTAACAAGAAATTGTTTACGGACGGACGACGGACAAATCGCCACGACATAAGCCCTTCTGGCCTTTGGCCAGTAGAGCTAAAAACCTTAACCGGACGACCACGCCGCGGACGCCGCCAGGGTCATGACAATAGCTGTTTTTCCAAAAGTCGAGCTAAAAAATGGAATTTTCAAATTTTAACAATTTGCCCTTTTCTGATGCCGTCTACCTGCCATGGTTTTAACCAATCAGTATGGATTGAATAATTTTTATAGAGGTTCACCCAAGGAACATTTCTACCAAATTATATTGGAATACGACATGCAGATTCAGGGAGGAGGATTTTTAAAGTATGGACATTTTGCCCCCTTTTTGAAGCTGCAGCAACCAATCTTCTCAATGGAATTTAAATATTTGAACAATTTTGAAAGAGGGCCACCTTAGGAACATTCCTGTTGAGTTTTGTTGAAATTGGTCCTATGGTTAAAGCGACTGAAATCCAGATGGCACGAAAAAAAATTAAAAAAAATCGCCCTAAATGTTATTCTTTGTTATCCAAGTAAAACCAGGGTAGAAAATGTATCGTTTTTTATCAATAGTGAACTTGAGTCGTTTTCAATTGTCCCGATGAAGGGGTTTCCTATTTAAAAATACTTACTCCGTTACTGACAGGGTAGAATTTGCGATGGAAAAAGTATCGAAAACAAGAAAATCTCACCGATAATAGGGGTATGTAATATGTCAGTTATCATATTTTAATGCCCCAAATACAAAAATAACACTTATTTTCTTAAAATTGGAAATTTTATTTTTTTTCGACAGTTGGGTATCTGGAGTTCAGTCGCTTTAAGAAGGAGTGGATGTTTAAAGCTTACAGTTAACGACGACGGGCGATCAGAATAGATCTAAAACAAGAGGCCCATGCGGGCCTATACTTACTGGGATGGTTCTTTGGTCATTTTCCATCCAGAGCATGTATGTATGGTGAAGATCGGATAGTAAATGGAGGCTCTATTGTGTTCACAAGCAATTTTGACAATTTCAAGTGCCATAATCCAGTCTTTCATGGGCGGATCTGGTTGGTTTGCGAAAGGAACCGAGCTCTCATGGATATGTAACTACTGTATAAGTTTGATGGAGATACAATCAAAACTGAAGATTTAATCGCGTTCACAAGCTGTATTTATAGCAATTTTGACAATTTCAAGGGTCATAATCCAGTCTTGCATGGGCGGATCTGGCTGGTTTGCGAAAGGAACCGAGCTCTCATGGATATCTTACTACTGTATTTCTACGAATTTTACCCCCCATATTGTGGACTGCATTCAATAAAAAAAAATTCATTTCAAGTTATTTCCATATTTTTGAGACTGGATGTTTTATATGTTGCATATTTGTTGTATGCCGGCTGAAATGTAAACCGTTAGCAATAACGATTAACTTGGAACTCTTTATCAGGTTATATTTACGATACGAAGTTTCTAGGAGTCCTGGACGCACGAATCACTATAGTGAAGAAGACGATACTGATTAGACCTTGTTGAGATACAGGGCGGTCAGAACACGGGGCGATCGGAACGCAGGGCGATCGGAGAAAAGAGCCGAAATTCCCGATATGATACGAATAAGTTTTATTAAAAATTAATATAACTATAAAGGTGTTTATACAAAAATCTTCTTTGTCTATACATACATATAATCAAAGTAAAAAAAAGAGTGCCCGAATAAACATTTGTGTCGCCTACCAATAGGTCAGGTCAGTAAGTTAAAAGGTGATGGATAGACAACAGAGAAGTGATCCCTGCAAAGTCCTATGGCACAAATAATTATAAAAAAATAGTTTTTGTAAAAAAGGTTTCACTCTCTCTAACATAAACATAGAATGTATCGAAACAACTTGAAATTACTACACCTCCCAATTTCCGCTTTTATTTACCAATTAGTATTTCAAAATCAGACATTTATTTTCGTATGAAATAATTTTCCAAATCTCACAATCTAAAGAGGGTAAAACAGCCCCCGCCTCTGGTGGCCATGTGTTTTGACCAATCAATATCACTTGAAAGAATCAGGTAGAGGGCCACCCTACGAACATGTCTACACATTTATTTAAATAGGGGTTGAGAGGGCATTTCTTCTACCAATTATATGAATTAAAGCAAGCTTATAGAGGGTAACCAAAGGAACAAGTCCACACAACTATTTTGAAATCGACCAGATACTTTCGGAGAAGAGGATGTTTTAAGTTTTCACTAAAACAGTATAAGACAGAGCAGCCCCGCCTCTCACGTCCATGTTCTGCATCCAAGCAACATGGCTTGAAGTAATCTGAGTAATCTGATAGAGCGTCATCTAAGAAACATCTCTACAAAATTATTTGGAAATCGGCAAGATACTTTCGGATGAGAATCTTTTAAAAGTTTTCATATCAATATACGCAAATCAGCCCTGCCCTCTGGCGGTCATGCTTTTCTGCCAATCAACATGGCTTGAAGGAGTCTGATAGAGGGCCACTCATAGAGCATTTCTACAAAAGTATTTGGAAATCGCCAAGAGCCTTTCGAAAATAGAAGATGAACAAATTATGAAATGATGATTAAGTATTACTTAGCGCAAAGTCAGGTTGATGGACGCTGGTCTAAATAGACTCCCCCCTTTATTAAAATCAGGTCAATAATTAAACCCCTTCCCGCATGATGGCAAAAGGAGAAGGTACTCATAATGAACAATACTTCTTCTTGCCACAATGTTTTCAACTATATTCAATAACTATACACATGTACTTTCATTTATAGAGATAAACTACATATGTCCGTAGGTGCTTTCAAAGTGATCTGCGTCAGTTTTGTTATATGCCAGGACAGGGAAAGAACAGTGCCCCCTGCCAATATTTCAAATAGTCAAAGCATGATATAAAGGCAGCGACGGATAATTAATCACGATGTGTCTCCCTGTCGGCGGCATAAAACAAATGAAACTAGAACTATCACTTAAGGTGATTAATACCCCCGCCCAAACCCCTGACAGATATTATATCTCACAGTATTATCTTTGACTCAGACAATTTGAATATCAGTATCAAAAAGAAATACCAAGATGATATCAAAAAGCAATATACAAATCTAATTTTAAAGATATTTTGTCAAGAACATTTTCTAATGCATAAAATACAATCCGCGATTGGCGTCTTGCACATCTACTACTCCTGATTAACATTTATGCCAAGTATCAAGTAAATCAGGTTGAAACTGAAGGAGGAGTACAACAGATTAGATTTTAACAAAAAAAAATCCTATTTCAAGGTCAGAGGTCAAGGTGAAGGTCACAGGGACATGAAATTTGCGTCTTGCACATATACTACTCATGATTAACATTTATGCCAAGTATCAAGTCAATCAGGTAGAAACTGAAGGAGGAGTACAACGGAACAGATTTTGCAGACAGACCGACCGACCGACAGGCTGATTCCAGTATACCCCCTTCAAACTACGTTTGCGGGGGTATAATAATCAGCAAATCAATTACATGTATACAGTAGAGACCACAATGCATACAAAGGACATTATGAATGAAATAAAACAGTCGACGTAAACCCCACGTGCTGCCGACGTCACTTCTTCACAATTCTGGATGTAACCGGATTGTCCCATGCACTGCTCATGCGTGACATTTGAATTTCTTTGGATATTGCGGTATATGACATAGGAGTCTCTCTTTGTGCGGAACCAGTTTGCTCCAACCAATGTGAAATTGTTTTCACTCACAGCTAGGTTGATATCGTACAAACACCTAAAATGTAAAACAAATATAAGATAAATTGAGGCGAAAAGTGGTCTTATAGCATTACCCGTATTTAACACCCGATAGAGGTTATGGAAGTCGAACCAGTTGGGCTGCAATTCTGAGGAGACTGCATATACACAGGCTCTCTAGTCTTACCTTTTCACGGATGCATCAATGAGCCATTTTTGCTAGCTGCTTCTCATATATGAGCTTGTCCAGGAGAAAAGGTACACGTTGGCTTTCATGAACAGTGTATATAAATATCAGCTTGTGTTTGCACATTCTCATCAAGATCTACACTTGTCAAAATATTACTTGCATAAGCGTGTTTGAAATTTCTTTCAACTTGTATAGATTCTATATGCTGATCCGCATCTACGCTTTTTGAAATGTTAATATGTACATGTTATTACCAATGGGTGGGCTAACATAATCTAGACACGAGCGAGCTCTGTTCTGGTCCTTCATCGTTCGCCAATTAATCAAAGAAGATTTCAATTAGTTTAGCTATAAAAGTGCCTGCATATCCATTCTAAGGATCAAAATCGATACTGCTTTACAGACAGTTTTTTTTTTTGCAAAGCACCACATATATACATGTGTATTTATTAAGTTAAGTTTGCCTATATATATATATATTTATCACATAACTTGCACTCCAGGAGTGACATAAAGCAGTGACATAAATATCATATGTAACTAGTTACATAAATAGCCGACTCACAGCACGTATGTGACGTAACTCCAGTGTGACGTCACTTTCAATGACAGCATAAATGTTTACAATTGTTCTGAATTTCGGCATTTATTAAAAATATTGTTTAAAGAGAATAAATCTCGATAAATGAACCGTTATAAGAGCATTGTTGCTAATTTTGTATAGAATCAAAAGGTTATTGATAGGGACTACATTTTACAGTGGACGTATGCATTAGAACTTCGGGGTGAACTTCGGTCACTGTTTATATGTGGACGAAGAAATATCGATTTAAAGATTCTTTTTATGGTGTTATGTGATAAATAGAATCTTACATTCGTGCTTATTTGATATTGTTTTTATGAAACTCGTCGACTGAAACATATATGACGCTCGGCAGAGCCTCGCGTCATATTATTTCAATCGACTCGTTTCATAAAAACAATATCAAACTAGAGATTGCTTTTTGAAAAAGCGCTTGTCTCCCCATTTGTGTGGTCGTAGGGGAGGAAAAGAAATGATGGAGATGAATTTTTTAGTTTTGGACTGGAGATGAAGCAACAGTGACAATCCTCAGTTATTGAGCGGAAACCATTTTTCAGCTGAAGGTTACCATGACCTTGGGGTCATTTGCTGCTTGTGACCAAACCTGCACACCAAGTATGAAGTTCCTGGGCCCAAGCAATCTTCAGTTATTGTGCGGAAACCATTTTTCAGCCAAAGGTTACCGTGAACTTCGACATTTGACCTCAAAATCAAACAAATTCAATAAAGGTCATTTACTGGTTAGGACCAACCTGCACACCATGTATGAAGTTCCTCAACATAAGCATTCTTTAGTTATTGAGAGGAAACCATTTTTCAGCTGAAGGTTACCATGACCTTGACCTTTAAGCTAGTGACCTTAAAATCAATAGGGGTCATCTACTGGTGGTGACCAACCTGCACACCAAGTATTAACTTCCATGGCCAAAGCATTATACAGTTATTTAGCAAAAACAATGTTTCAGCTCATTGTCAGTGACCTTTCAGCTCAAGGTCACTGTGACCTTGACTTTGACCTCAAAATTAATAGGGTCTTCTACTGGGCATGGCCAACCTGCATACCAAGTATGGAGTTCCTCGGCCCAAGCTTTCTTCAGTTATTGAGTGGAAACCATTTTTTACCTCACAAGGTTACCATGACCTTGACCTTTGACCTTCTTACATCAAAATCAATAGAAGTCATCTACTGGTCATGACCAACCTGCAGACCAAGTATGAAGATCCTATACCCAGGCGTTCTTCAGTTATTGAGCGGAAACAAGTGCGACGGATGTGACCTTGACCACTGTGACCTTTGACCTAGTGACCTTAAAATGAATAGGGGTCATTTGCTGGTGGTGACCAACCTGCACATCAAGTATGAAGTTCCTGGGCCCAAGCAAAAACTATTTATCAGCTCATTGTCACTGTGACCTTTCAAGCTCATGGTCACTGTGACCTTGACTTTAGACGTACTTACCTCAAAATCAATAGGGGTCTTCTACTAGGCATGGCCAACCTGAATACCAAGTATGGAGTTCCTCAGCCAAAGCGTTCTTCAGTTATTGAGCGGAAACCATTTTTTACCTCACAAGGTCACCATGACCTTGACCTTTGACCTTCTGTTATCAAAATCAATAGGGGTCAGCTGCTGATCATGACCAACCTGCATACCAAGTATGAAGTTCCTACGCCCAAGCGTTCTTCAGTTATTGAGCGGAAACAAGTGTGACAGACGGAAGGACGGACGGAACGGGCAAAAACAATATGTCACCCCCATGTAATGGGGGGGACATAATAAGCACTCATGTAAGATCCTCTATATATATTTAAATACTGAAGAGCGTATTTCATAAAAAAAAATGTTCCTAATAAAAATATTTCATTTCTTAACAAGTCTTGTTAGTCAGAAAGTTAATTCTTTTGGCCGACTTAGTTATTTACTTAACAGGTCCTATTAGTCAGAAAGGTAACTCTTTTGACCGACTTGGTTATTACTTAACAGGTCTTGTTAGACAGAAAGGTAACTCTTTTGGCAGACTTAGTTATTTACTTAACAGGTCTTGTTAGTCAGAAAAGTAACTCTTTTGGCTGACTTAATTATTTACTTAACTGGTCCTATTAGTCAGAAAGGTGATTTTTTTGGCCGACTTGGTTATTACTAACAGGTCTTATTAGTCAGAAAGGGAACTCTTTTGGCCGACTCAATTATTTACTTAACAGATCTTGTTAGACAGAAAGGTAAATTTTATGGCCGACTTGGTTATTACTTAACAGGTCTTGTTAGTTCGAAAGGTTACTCTTTTGGCCGACTTAATTATTTACTAACAGGTCTTGTTAGTCAGAAAGGTAACTCTTTTGGTCGACTTAATTATTTACTTAACAGGTCTTGTTAGTCAGAAAGATTACTCTTTTGGCCAACTTAATTATTTACTTAACAGGTCCTATTAGTCAGAAAGGTGAATTTTTTGGCCGATTATGTATCCTCCAGGTCCAGGCATTGTTGAGTCATCACTCAGACAAGCTTAAAAAAGGTTTTTGTGTTCAAGGTCACCTTGACCTTTAACCCAATGTCCTCAAAATAAATAGGGTTCATCTACTGGTCAGGCCCAACCTCCAAGTCAACTTTGAGGACCACATGTCCAGGCATTGATGAGTTATCACTCGGACAAGCTTAAAAAGGGTTTTCGTGTTCAAGGACACTGTGACCTTGATCTTTGACCCAATGACCTCAAAATAAATAGGGTTCATCTACTGGTAAGGCCCAACCTTCAAGTCAAGATTGAGGACCATAGGTCCAGGCATTGTTGAGTTATCACTCGGACAAGCTTAACAAGAGTACCGCAAACGGTACATAATACGCTTGTCAGGAACTTCTTTGTAAGTTTCCTCTTTGTTTTGATATATTGTTTGTTTGTAAAAAGTTAATAAATCACATAGTAAATGGAGCCTCTATTGTGTTCACATGCTCAATTATAGCAATTTGGACAATTTCAAGGGCCATAATCCAGTCTTGCATGGGCGGATCTGGCTGGTTTTCGAAAGGAACCGGGCTCTCATGGATATCTAACTACTTATAAGTTTGGTTGAGATACAATCAAGAGTGAAGACTGTATCGTGTTAACAAGCTCTTTTATAGCAATTTTGACCATTTCAAGGGCCATAATCCAGTCATGCATTGGCGGATCTGGCTGGTTTTCGAAAGGAACCGAGCTCTCATGAATATCTAACTACTGTATAGGTTTGGTTGAGATACAATCAAAAGTGAAGACTGTATCGTGTTAACAAGCTCTTTTATAGCAAGACTACTTTATATCTAACTACTGTATAAGTTTGGTTGAGATACAATTAAAAGTGAAGACTGTATCGTGTTAACAAGAAATTGTTTACGGACGGACGGACGGACGGACGCACGCACGGAGGACCAAACCAAACTTATAAGTAGTTAGATATCCATGAGAGCCCGGTTCCTTTCGAAAACCAGCCAGATCCGCCCATGCAAGACTGGATTATGGCCCTTGAAATTGTCCAAATTGCTATAATTGAGCATGTGAACACAATAGAGGCTCCATTTACTATGTGATCTTCACCAAACTTAGATAGTAGTTAAATACTGATTAGAGCTTGGTTCCTTTTGAAAATAAACTCAGGTTGGTATTTGAAGTGCAACACTCATAAACATGTGTTATAATTAAACTCAGGTTGGTCTTAAGACTGCACCACTCATAAACATGTGTTATACATAAACTCAGGTAGGTCTTTGGAGTACACCTCTCATATACACATGTTATAATTAAACTCGGGTTGGTGTTTGGACAGCACCACTCATAAACACATGTTATAATTAAACTCAGGTTGATATTTGGAGAGCACTGCTTTTATACATGTATTATAAATAAACCCAGGTTTGTCTTTGGAGTGCACCACTCATATACATGTGTTATAATTAACATCAGGTTGGTCTTTAAACTGCACCACTCATAAACATGTGTTATAAATAAAATCAGGTAGGTCTTTGGAGTGCACCTCTCACATAAACATGTTATACTTAAACTCTGGTACAAAAGTGTACCACTCTCATTCACATGTTATATTTAAACTCAGGTTGGTCTTTGGACAGCACCACTCATATACACATGTTATATTTAAACTCAGGTTGGTCTTTGGACAGCACCACTCATATATACATGTTATAATTAAACTCAGGTTGGTCTTTGGACAGCACCACTCATATATATATACATGTTTTAATTAAACTCAGGTTGGTCTTTGGACAGCACCACTCATATACACATGTTATAATAAACTATGGTTTGGGTTTTGGAGAGCACCACTCATATACATGTGTTATTATTGACCTAGTTTTTGACATGACATGACCTGTATTCGAACTTGCCTAGATATCATCAGGACAAACTTGTGGCTTCCAGAGTGTTAACAAGATTTTCCTTAAATTTGGCATTGTGACCTACTTTTAGACCCGACATGACCCATATTCGAACTTGACCTAGATATCACTAAGTCAAATTTTCCGACATAGTTTCAACATGCTCAAGCCAGAAATGTGGCTTCCAGAGTTTTAACAAGATTTTCCTTCAATTTGGCCTAGTGACCTATTTTTTGACCGGACATGACCCATATTCAAACTTGGCCTAGATATCATCAAGACAAACTTTCTGACGAAGTTTCAACATGCTCAAGTTTAAAATGTGGCTTCCAAGGAGAGTGTTAACAAGAGTTTCCTTCAATTTGACCTAGTGACCTAGTTTTTGACTTGGCCTAGATATCATTAACACAAACATTCTGACAAAGTTTCAACATGCTAAAGCCAAAAATGCGGCTTCTAGAGTGTTAACAAGATTTTCCTTAAATTTGACCTAGTGACTTAGCTTTTGACCCCACATGAGCCATGAACTTGGCCTAGAGTTGATGGAGATATATGCTCTGATAAACTCTCATAAAGATTGGATGCAAAATGTTGCCTCTAGAGTAGTAACAAGCAAATGTTGACGACAAACGACGGACAAAAGGCGATCACAATAACTTACCTTGAGCACTACGTGCTCTGGTGAGCTAAAAATAGAGCTTAACAATAGGAAGACAATTTTACTGTAGGCAACAATTTTCTACAAACAGTTTATAGATGCAAATACATAGGGGTATAATATTTAATACAAAGTTACTTTTGAATTTAATTGTGAACACTAGCAAAGGGAGCAGGACGCACATTAGGAAAAATCTTTAAATTGTAGGAAATGATATGTTTAAAACAAGAGGCCCATGAGGGCCTATGCTCTACTGGTATGGTTCTTTGGTCATTTTCCAATCCAGAGCATGTATGTATGGTGAAGATCGGATAGTAAACGGAGGCTCTTTTGTTTTCACAAGCTGTATTATAGTAATTTTTACAATTTCATGGGCCATAATCCAGTCTTGCATTGGCGGATCTGGCTGGTTTTCAAAAGGAACCAAGCTCTAATCAGTATTTAACTACTATCTAAGTTTGGTGAAGATCACATAGTAAATGGAGCCTCTATTGTGTTCACATGCTCAATTATAGAGATACAATCAAGAGTGAAGACTGTATCGTGTTAACAAGCTCTTTTATAGCAATTTTGACCATTTCAAGGGCCATAATCCAGTCATGCATTGGCGGATCTGGCTGGTTTTCGAAAGGAACCGAGCTCTCCTGAATATCTAACTACTGTACAGGTTTGGTTGAGATACAATCAAAAGTGAAGACTGTATCATGTTAACAAGCTCTTTTATAGCAATTTTGACCATTTCAAGGGCCATAATCCAGTCATGCATGGGCGGATCTGGCTGGTTTTCGAAAGGAACCGAGCTCTCATGGATATCTAACTACTGTATAAGTTTGGTTGAGATACAATTAAAAGTGAAGACTGTATCGTGTTAACAAGAAATTGTTTACGGACGGACGCACGGAGGACGGACAAATCACCACGACATAAGCCCTTCTGGCCTTCGGCCAGTAGAGCTAATAAAAATCGGAAAAGGAATAGAGCAATTTCTTTAAGTACAAAAAAATTGTTTTATTTTATTGTAAAACAGCATCTTTATATATATCATCATTTCATTCGTTTTATATGTAAGTAAACCCTATCATTTACAGAGAGTTTTATAGTGTTACATATGTTTTTACAAATATGTCTGCAGCAGATTGACTATATGCGGTAAATTCCCGAAAACTCCAACAGACTTTTGTTAACCCTTATCCTGCTGAATTACAATCAGCAGTATCATGATCCATGAAATTTGACATATGGAATATTCGTGATAAAATCTTTTGCCAAGAATTTATCAATAAGTTTTTGCTTTAAAACACCATTTTTAACAATTGTTCAGTTAAATTACTGCAACATTCACCTTTTCATGATTCCTGGGTAAACAAACCAGTACTTAGGCTAAGAAATATGCCTAGCCCAAGGGCACTCCACCATGACTGCAGCGACTAAGGATAGAACTCAAGAAGTCCGTTTATTAAAAAGAGTTGAAAATATTTTGACTTAATGAGAAATGTCTCACTATGAGCAATTTCTCCATTAACCAGTCGTCTGCATGTTGGAAAGGGTTTATATTTACCAGATACTCTGTCTTAAGATTTATTTTCAAAACAAGAATTACGCGTGATTAAATGTCTTGCCGTCCCCCCGCTTTGACTATCAATGCTAGTGTAAAAGACAAAAAGTTAAATAACAAAACTTCAACGTCGAGATAAACCCAAACTTAAACAAGAGGATATAAGGCAAAATAGCCCCGCCCCCCATGGCAGCCATGTTTTTTGACCAATCAACATGGCTTGAAGGAATCTGATAGAGGGTCATCCAAGGAACATTTCTACAAAATTATTTCAAAATCTGCATGACACTTTCGGAGGAGAAGATTTTTTAAGTTTTCACTATAGCTATATAACGTAAAATAGTCCCTACCCCTGGCGGCCATGTTTTTCAAACAATCAACATTTTTTGAAGGAATCTTATAAAGGGTCACCCAAGGAACATTTCTACAAAATAATTTGAAAATCGGCCTGACACTTTCGGAGAAGAAGATTTTTTAAGTTTTAAATTTGAGAAAAGGCCTTGCACGCAAAGGTTTGACCAAAATTCTAAGTTCAAAAAGGGGCACAATTCAGTCAAAATCCATTCCAGAGTTATGGGACATACAAGGTCATCTCATGACATTGAATAAGTGACTGAAGTTTCAAAGCAACAGCATAGTATTACACAGTGTCTGAGAAAAGGCTTTGCACGCAAAGGTTTGACCAAGCTGGCAACGCCAACGCAGACGCCGGGGTGATTACATAAGCTCCCCTATTTCTTCGAATAGGCGAGCTAACAAGAGGGCCAAGATGGCCCTAAATCGATCACCTGAATAATAGTAAATTAGTAGCAAATATCTGGGGAAATTTGATAAGGAGTGCAAATGAAACTGCAAAGAGTGGACACTGTTGAAGAAATAGTAAAATGGCTTATCAGTAAACATGTAAAGGCCATTTGTATCTTGAAATCTAACAAGAACTTTAATAAGAATGGAGTTATAAAGTTTTGTCATTTTGCGCCTTTCCTGACGCCCCGTTTTTCCATGAAATCAATATGGCTTGAACAATGTTTGTAGAGGGTCAGGACTCACTCAAAGAACATTTCTACCAAATTATCTTGGAATTGGACAAGCAGATTATGGAGAAAGGATTTTAAAGTTTGTGCATTTTTCTCACTTTCTGATGCCGCGGCAACTAAAATTCTACACAGAATGTAAGTCTTTGAACCATTTTGAAAGAGGACCAACAAAGGAACACTTCTGTGAAATTTAGTTCAAATTGGTCCAGTGGAAAGGTAACAGTTGTTATTTGTAGCTAAAAGTTCAATTTACCCCTTTTGTGGTAATGCCTGGTTGCTATGATTTTTGTAACCAATCAATACGGATTTAACAAATTAAGTAGAGGATCACTGAAGTAAGATTCCCATTAAATTTTCTTAAAATCAAACAAATACTTTCAAAGAAATGGAATTTTCAAATTTTGCAGAGGCATCAGAAAACATCTGTATTTTGAAAAGGGTTAAATGAAAGTTGTTTTACCTCCCGGTCAGCGATGTACTACAGTCTCCAGCATATGACGTCATCAAAGTCTTATTAACTTGTACTGAGTGTTTATATAACAGGAAGTAGTAATAATGCGGTTCGTCATTTGGAGGAAAAGGACCATTCCATGAGATAACATCTTCACCTAAAAAAATATTTTCAAATTGTCTAAAATATAATCATTCAATTTTTCTAAGAAACAATTCAACAATAATGGTTTGATTGAATGATCGTTTACAACAATTTCAAATCATTGGTTTTCCTGGGTAAATCTCCAGTACTTCAAGAAACCAACAGAAAATTAGAAACAAGAGGGCCATGAAACATAACTCCGGCAAGCTATTACTTAAGTGTTAACATGTTTTCCCTTCAATTTGGCTTAGGTGTAACGTTACGGCTCGGACTACGCTGAATTAATGAATAAATCATATTGGAAGATAGGAAATGCTCGATGGTTTCCTTATTATTATTGGTCATAGTTCTGTCTTGGGAGGAGTCAATGTTGACCTATCCAATATGAAGCTAGGTCAATAAAGAGAGTTATGAATATGTAAACAAGGCAGTATTTAAAGATGGCCCAGAGCCGCTTCTGGGAGAGATAGGAATACAACTAGGAGAGAAGGCAGGGGATAGAGAGAGAGAGATAGAGAGAGGAGGGTGGGGCGTTAGAACTACATCATGTAGAGGTGCTGCCGAGATCAGACTCTTGGGTGAGAATCAGGATCAAGAGTGGAGAGATAGATCCAGATGGGTCCTCTCTGCGGGGACCATAGGGGAAGATATTAAATGATGTCGCGCAGAGATTGCCACTTTGGGCTAATGAAACATTTACTTAAATATCTTGGTAAAAGGAGGCGTGACTAAAATGACTATTGATGTTGTTAGATGTTCGATGTGTCAGTGTCGTTTTATGTGTGAGAAGTAAATATTAAATAGTATGTTAGTCACATAGACTTGTTGAACTTTATTATTAAATAGTTTTACAACGCATTGTGAAGTACTAAGAGTCATACGAAAACAAGCCAAAGATACAGGATAACATTACATAGGGACCTAATTTTTGACCGGACTAGAGCCATGTTCACCATGCTAAAATTAAAAATACTTAATTTGGTCTAGTGGCCTAGTTTTAATCTGAAATAAAACAAATTTGAGCTTGGGCTAGACATCATCGGGACAAACATTTCGACAAAGTTTCAAGCTGCTGGAGAATTATTTGTTTGGCCTAGTGACCTAGTTTATGACCGGACATGACCTACATTCAAACTTAGCCTAGATATAATCAAGATAATTATTCTGACATTTCCATATGCTAAAGATAAACAAGGCCCTGGCCCTCAATCGCTCACCTGATTTATTAGAACTTTAATAGTTTTCAAAGTGTTTACTCTATATGTATAAAGAAAACAAGCAAACCCCCCTAGTGGCCATGTTTTTCAATGGATTAGAATAAATTGAACAAACTTGGCAGAGGGTCACACAAGGCCAGTCGATTTAGTACAAGAAGATTTTTTTAAGTTTTCACTATATATCATATAAGGAAAACAAGCCCCGCCCCCTGACGGCCATGTTTTTCATCAGATCAGAATAATTTCAAAAATCTTGGTAGAGGGTAACCCAAAGAACATTTGTGCTAAATTATTTTGTAATAGGGCAGGCACTTTTGATAATTTTTAAAGTTTTTCAATGCACATATAAGGAAAACAAGCTCCGCCCCCTGGTGGCCATGTTTTTCAACGGATCGGGCATATTTGAACAATCTTGGTAGAGGGTGCCCCAAGGAACATTTGTGCAAAATAATTTTCAAATCGGGCCAATAAATTTGGACAAGAAGATTTTTAAAGTTTTAACAATGCACATATAAGGAAACAATCTTCGCCCCCCTGGCGGCAATGTTTTTTCAACGGATTGGAAATATTTGAACAATCTTGGTAGAGGGTGCCCCAAGGAACATTTGTGCAAAATAATTTTCAAATCGGGCTAGTACTTTTAGACAAGAAGATTTTTAAAGTTTTAACAATGCACATATATGGAAAACGAGCTCCGCCCCCTGGCGGCCATGTTTTTCAACGGATTGGAAATATTTGAACAATCTTGGTAGAGGGTACCTCAAGGAACATTTGTGCAAAATAATTTTCAAATCGGGCCGGTACTTTTGGACAAGAAGATTTTTTAAGATTTGGCAATTTTCCCCTTTTCTGATGCCGCAACAACCAAAGTTCTACTTGGAATTAAATTCTTTGAACAACTTTGAAATAGGACCACCTAAGGACCATTCCTGTAAAAGTTATTTTGAAATCTGTCCATTGATTTAGTAAGAGAAGTCATTTGTAGGAAATTGTTAACAGACGACGATGAGTGATCACAAAAGCTCACCTTGCACTTCGTGCTTAGGTGAGCTAAAAATAGGCCTGCAGTGATTTTCCCTTCAATTTGACCTTGTGACCTAGATTTAAACCTCACATGACTCAGTTATAGCCTTGGCCAAGATTTTATGGAATGAATGTATATTGTTTTATGGGCATCGACAGCTAAGGTCATGTAGCGCGCAATTAAATTTAATTATTCATGATCCCTGGGTAAACAAACCAGTACTAGGCTAGAAAATGTGCCTTGCCCAAGGGCACTCCACCATGACCGTAGTGCCGCGACTGGGGATCGAACCCGGGACACCCGGTTTCGAAATCCCTGACGCTAGCCACTCGACCACAGCGGATTCATGAGATTTTATGGAGATCTTTCATGAAGATTGGATGTAAAATGTTGTCTGTAGAGTGTAAACAATACAATTGTTGACAACGCATGATGGACAGATGACGTAAACAAATGTGATCACATTAGCTCACCTTGAGCAATTCATAAACAGGTGTGCTAAAAAGGGGCACGGCAACAGCAATAAAGCATGTTAATTGCATAAAGTAACGTTTTTAAGGCAAGGTGTAGTTTACCATTTGCTACAGTCATCCGACTCATTTTGCAAAATTATATTCTTTGAAAATATTGTGGCAAGAGAAAATGTTCTATAATCTTAAGAAAGACAGCATAGAGTTTCTCATTAGTTTAGACAAATGCTAAATTATGGTATTTAACCCTTTCCCTCATACGACAATTCTGCAGCAGATGACTTTGAATATATTTTGTATAATGGAGATTTTCTATGACAGAAAGTGGAAAACATTGTGGCAAAAGGAGAAATTGCACGTTTTGTGCAATTTCTTCTTTTGTCACTATGTTTTCAAAAAGCCGTCTGCTGCAGAGGTGTCAGAAAGCGTCTATATGAGGGAAAGGGTTAAACAATTACTCTTTCATTAATAGAGATTAGCTATATTTGTGCCTACACTTCTTTTTATAGTCGTCTGCTGAAATGTTTTAAAGCATTTTCTTGGTAATTTACCAGTACTACCAGTCCTATTTTTTCTGAAACCAGCGAGTTGTAAATGGGAAAAGGTCAAGCTGAGAACTATTACCCGATGTGAAGTCTCCGTTAATTATATTAATCTTCATTTGATGAAGCAGCGGGTGACTCTCGTTGGCGACGTTGTTGAAAGGTACGTCTGGGTCCATAGCGATCATTGTGTACATGTCACCTGTTCGTAGTATAAATAATTTACATTAATATTTTGTTGTAAATCCTACATTGTGGGTACTCAACAGAATCATCTCATTGAGACGATTCTTTTGATTACCGACAACATAGGGTTAGGGGGTCAAATAAGGAATTTAGAATAAAGAAAACGCCATTTATCTAGAGCTCAGACAATTAACACTTTCCATCAAACAACAAATCTGCAGCAGAAAAAAAATAAAAATAAAGAAATAATATTGAAAATCTGAATAAAAGAAAGCATAATTATGAAAAAGAGTTGAAAACATTTTGTCAAAAAGAAAAAGAGCTCATGCATGCCAATCAATTTTTCCTTTAGAGTGCTCTCATTTCGCTTCTTTTATGGCATTTTTGTAAAATTGCTTATTAATGAAGATCATTATTCCTGATTTAATGTTTAATTTAAAGATTTGTGTTCATCGTGGAGAATGTTAAATGGTTACTATAGTATCATGGGCTGCGGCATTAAAGCCAACATTTCAGCTTTTTAAATTTATATGTTTTCAAAACATTTTGTCCCATATCTGTAATCCCAATGGCAAGTCAACAAAACGACAGATTATGATTCCCGCTATCTTCTGACAAGACGCCATTTTTATTTCCAATGTCGGAAACATAACATACTGTGGATTTTCTAAGGACAGGTGTTCAAATGAGTGAAGAACAGAGATTGTGTTCGAGATACAATTTCTAAGGCAAAAACAATGACAACTGCCTTTGGTAAAGCTGCAGTGAAGCAAATACAATCTATAACGGGTAGGAGCGAAGAAAATCCTCGGGGATAACAAGGGTAGCGGTTGTCAAAAAGCCATGCTGAAGTTGCCACCTTCAAAAAGTTTTAACATACTGACATTATCGTTAAGATGCTGTTTACTAGAATCATGGCTTGATTGATTGATTTAGTCAGTATTTTACACCGCTTTCAACAATTTGTCAGTTATATCAGGGCGTTTTATTGGCAAGTTGACAGTACTATTGGTCCATTTATCCTGACACCAGCCAGTCAGTTATAATGCTAAACCCGCAACCCTGAGTACCAAGGAGGGCTGCCAATTACTGCCATTTTTAAAGTCTTATCATGTGTATTTTATTCAATGTAGAGTATTTTGAAACAATTGTGTTTTTTCACAGAGCAGTTATAATGCACAGGTATATTGATGTTGACGACAAAATGTGTTGGGCTGATATGCATTTAGGATGTTACTATAAATACTATTACTCTATATATTGGAGTAATCAATTTTGAAATCAAATTGGTATATAATTGCAAAAGATGGATGATTTGTAAGAACGCATGTTATTGCTGCACAATAAATTATGCGAAAAAGGGGCATTACTGA
Organism: Serripes groenlandicus; assembly: GCA_031761405.1. Lineage (NCBI taxonomy): Eukaryota > Metazoa > Mollusca > Bivalvia > Cardiida > Cardiidae > Serripes > Serripes groenlandicus. The sequence goes on from JASEVX010000003.1 coordinate 3,990,214, forward strand.
ATAACTATTAAAGCCAGAGTTACGTGACTTGGTGTAGACATGCGTATTGTTCCTGTTTATCAAGTTTCATTAGTAAATGTTCAACAGTTTTTGAGATATAAGGTAAGGTTAAAGTTTTGGTACCATGCAGACGATTGATTGATTGGGGTTTTCAACAATTTTTCCGTCATATCACAGAGGACAGTTCATCTACTCATATATTTCCTGGATATCTCACCAGTACTCCACACAACATTCTTTCCAAGCAACCGGCTACTTTTCCACATAGCCTGTTAGCCCATTGGTAGAAGACGAATGACACCGTCACAGTGACTTTTGTCAAACGTCAGAAAGAATGTTCGACAAGATGGGCTTCAACTCACAACCCCTGGATTGATAGCTCACATTGCTACCAACTGAGCAACCAGACAACAATGACGCCAAGGGTATTAAAATAACTGGAAACAAGAGGGTCGTGATGGCCCTGGAATCGCTCACCTGATATTTTTTTTCCATTTTAGCCATAAAAGCCCCGCCCCCCCCCCCCCCCCCCCTGGCGGCCAGTTTTTCGACCAATCAACATGGCTTGAAGGAATCTGATAGAGGATCACTTAAGGAACATTTCAACAAAATTCTTTGAAAATCGGTCTGACTCTTCTGGAGGATAAGATTTTTAAGTTTTCACTATAGCCATATAAGGCAAAATAGCCCCACCCCTGGCGGCCATGTTTTTCGACCAATCAACATGGCTTGTATTGAAGGAATCTGATAGAGGATCACTTAAGGAACATTTCTACAAAATTATTTGAAAATCGAACTGACACTTTCGGCAGAGAAGATTTTTTAAGTTTTCACTATAGCCATATAAGGCAAAATAGCCCCCCCTCCCTCCCGGCGGCCATATCTTGTGACCAATCAACATGGCTTGAAGGAATTTTATAGAGGGTCATCCAAGGAACATTTCTACTAAATTATTTGAAAATCTGCCAACCAGTTTTGGAGAAGAAGAATTTTTAAGTTTGTTTTCGTTTCGTTGCCATGGAAACCAGAATTCTGCATGGATCCCAAAAATTTGAAGGGATTCTGGTGAGGTCATTAAGAGGATGCTTTCTGTTAATTGACCCACTGGTAACTGAGGAGAATATGTTGACGCACGACGCACGATGGACAAAAGGCGATCACAATAACTCACCTTGAGCAAAGCTCAAGTGAGCTAAAAAGAAGGCGATACTATAAATTGTATTTACCTGTGAAATTTTTCGACATAGCGTAAAACCCTAGCTTTTCGAATGTTACATTTTGGGCTAGACCACTTCTTGTTGAGGCAGAATTCAAAAGTTCATTTCCAATAGGGTTCAACTTGAAGGTTCTGGATCTGTGAAACAAGAGGGCCATGATGGCCCTGGAATCGCTCACCTGATTTTTTTTTTTAATTTAGCTATATCAGCCCCGCCCCCTGGCGGCCATAGTTTCCGACCAATCAACTTGGCTTGAAGGAATCTGATAGAGGGTCACCCTAGGAACATTTCTACAAAATTATTTGAAAAAACACTTTTGGAGGAGAAGATTTTTCAAGTTTTCACTATAGCCAATAAGGCAAAATAGCCCCGCCCCCCCTGGCGGCCATGTTTTTTTACCAATCAACATGGCTTGAAGGAATCTAATAGAGGGTCATCCAAGGAGCATTTCTACAAAATTATTTGAAAATCTGCCAACCAGTTTGGGAGAAGAAGATTTTTTAAGTTTTCACTATAGCCATATTACGCAAAAAAGCCCCGCCCCCCCTGGCGGCCATGTTTTTCAACCAATCAACATGGCTTGAAGGAATCTGATAGAGGGTCACCCAAGGAACATTTCTACAAAATAATTTCAAAATCTGCCAACCAGTTTGGGAGTAGAAGAATTTTGAAGTTTTTTTCGTTTCGTTGCCATGGAAACCAGAATTCTGCACGGATCCCATAAATTTGAAGGAATTCTGGTGAGGTCATTGAGAGGATGCTTTCTGTGAAGTTTCATCCCGATTGACCCACTGGTTACTGAGGAGAAGATGTTGAAGATTTTTTTAAGTTTTCACTTTGGCCATATAATGCAAAATAGCCCCGCCCCTGGCGGCCATGTTTTTCGACCAATCAACATGGCTTGAAGGAATCTGATAGAGGATCACCCAAGGAACATTTCTACAAAATTATTTGAAAATCTGCCAACCAGTTTTGGAGAAGAAGAATTTTTAAGTTTGTTTTCGTTTCGTTGCCATGGAAACCAGAATTCTGCATGGATCCCAAAAATTTGAAGGGATTCTGGTGAGGTCATTAAGAGGATGCTTTCTGTTAATTGACCCACTGGTAACTGAGGAGAATATGTTGACGCACGACGCACGATGGACAAAAGGCGATCACAATAACTCACCTTGAGCAAAGCTCAAGTGAGCTAAAAAGAAGGCGATACTATAAATTGTATTTACCTGTGAAATTTTTCGACATAGCGTAAAACCCTAGCTTTTCGAATGTTACATTTTGGGCTAGACCACTTCTTGTTGAGGCAGAATTCAAAAGTTCATTTCCAATAGGGTTCAACTTGAAGGTTCTGGATCTGTGAAACAAGAGGGCCATGATGGCCCTGGAATCGCTCACCTGATTTTTTTTTTTAATTTAGCTATATCAGCCCCGCCCCCTGGCGGCCATAGTTTCCGACCAATCAACTTGGCTTGAAGGAATCTGATAGAGGGTCACCCTAGGAACATTTCTACAAAATTATTTGAAAAAACACTTTTGGAGGAGAAGATTTTTCAAGTTTTCACTATAGCCAATAAGGCAAAATAGCCCCGCCCCCCCTGGCGGCCATGTTTTTTTACCAATCAACATGGCTTGAAGGAATCTAATAGAGGGTCATCCAAGGAGCATTTCTACAAAATTATTTGAAAATCTGCCAACCAGTTTGGGAGAAGAAGATTTTTTAAGTTTTCACTATAGCCATATTACGCAAAAAAGCCCCGCCCCCCCTGGCGGCCATGTTTTTCAACCAATCAACATGGCTTGAAGGAATCTGATAGAGGGTCACCCAAGGAACATTTCTACAAAATAATTTCAAAATCTGCCAACCAGTTTGGGAGTAGAAGAATTTTGAAGTTTTTTTCGTTTCGTTGCCATGGAAACCAGAATTCTGCACGGATCCCATAAATTTGAAGGAATTCTGGTGAGGTCATTGAGAGGATGCTTTCTGTGAAGTTTCATCCCGATTGACCCACTGGTTACTGAGGAGAAGATGTTGAAGATTTTTTTAAGTTTTCACTTTGGCCATATAATGCAAAATAGCCCCGCCCCTGGCGGCCATGTTTTTCGACCAATCAACATGGCTTGAAGGAATCTGATAGAGGATCACCCAAGGAACATTTCTACAAAATTATTTGAAAATCGGCCAACCAGTTTGGGAGAAGAAGAACTTTGAAGTTTTTTCAGTTTCGTTGCCATGGAAACCAGAATTTTGCATGGATCCCAAAACTTTGAAGTAATTCTGGTGAGGTCATTGAGAGGATGCTTTCTGTGAAGTTTCATCCAAATTGACCCACTGGTTACTGAGGAGAAGAAGTTGACGCATGACGCACGACGGACGAAAGGCGATCACAATAACTCACCTTGAGCAAAGCTCAGGTGAGCTAAAAAGCTAAGATTCACTCAAACAAGAAACCCTATTTACTCTACTGTATATAATGACAACATGAAACAATATAGGTAGATCTCGCAATTCTTTCATTCCAAATGGTTCTAATCATGCAACAACTTGTTCAGGTTGTTTTTGTTTACCATCCCGCAGCAGAATTAACTATTTGCAGAGCATGCAATAACTACTAGATAACAGACATTGTTCATGTTCTAAAATCCTTATTTATCATTCAAACCCTATGTTGTGGGTACTTAAAAGAAACTGAGACGATTCTTTTGAGTACCCATTACATAGGATTTGGTTAAGTAATAAGAGAAATATTGTGGGGAAAAGAGCTGTTCACTCCCTCTTATTTAGTCCTCTGCAAAATATTGTTGAAAACAAGGTAAAACCCCAATAAATTACCCTTTCCCACATTCAACTTATCTGTAGCATAAAACTTAAAACAAATAACAGAAAATCTCTAAATGAAAATAGAGTTGAGGTCATTGTGAAAAACAAAAAATTGACCATAACGAACAGTTTCCCCTTTGGTGACAACCTTTACAAAAAGTTATCCGCTGCAGATGTGTCAAAATGCATTGGAATAAAATTAAATAAATTCATGGAAATGAACCCTCTCCTAAGAAGACGACTTACAAAACATATATATGCAAGCATACGGAAAAATGATGTAAATACAAGTCTAGTTATTGAATAGGGATGAAAACGGGTGAAATTTCTCCTTTAACCATGAGGTTTTCAAGAGTCGTCTGCTTCAGATGTGTCAAAATGTATCTGGAGGTTGGAAAGGGTTATTGTTGTAACTTACTGTTCAGTGTGATTCATGCAGCATGTGTAATAATTAAGCTCATCTACTTGAAACATTATATCCATTTGCACGCTCAGAGAGGCTGGATTTGGTAAAAATGGCCGAGGTTTAAGGTCCAGGGCTGTAATAAAGTGTAACATCAGCATTCAGAATCGTTTAACACTTTCTCTGAAACTTACAGAGCCCATAAAGTTACATTCAACATCATTTTTTAATATGAAAATGTGCCACTCTTAATTTCATATTTACGAAATAATGACTGTACTTTTTTTGTAAAAACCAAATTATTCGACACTATTTTTTTAATATGCAAATCAGGCATTTTATTTCGTAATTACAAAAAAGTTATTATTCGAAACATCTTGCATCATTTAAACAATCTTCGTCGAGGACCACAAGATAATGCAACACACCAGATATCCAAGCTCTAGGCCTTTCCTATTCAGACAAGAAGATTTTCAAAGTGTTCCCCTGTATATCACTATGTAAAACAGGTGATGACTTCCCAGGTGGTGGCAATTTTTAACCCAGGGGCTTAATTAATTTAAACCTCTATCATTAATAGAGACCTACTAGACAATGCTACACACCGAATATCTTTTGCATGGAGTTAATTTCTTAGACCAATTTTGAAAGAGGATCACGCAAAGATCATTTCTACCAAGTCAAAATCCAAACAGTGGTATAGTAATGTCATTTAAATAAATTGCTGACGACAGACATCACAATAGCTGACCATGAGCTCTTCATGCTAAGGTGAGCTAAACTTTGCTCATAACGAGCAATTTTGCATTGTGTCACAATGCTGACAACATTATTCAACAAGCAAATTCATGAAATTTATATCCCCCGCTTGAAGGAAAGTTTGAAAAAAAAAGGTTCACATTTGTGGCAGTTATTGCACGGAAACAGCAAGAAACAACATTTTTTGTTAAATAAGGGGCCATAACTCCACCGAATAAAGTCCGCCGAAAGTGATATTCGAACTTGGCCTAGCCCTTAAGGCATTTAACGTTGTTACCAAGTTTGAAAAAAAAAGGTTCACATTTGTGGCAGTTATTGCACGGAAACAGCAAGAAACGACATTTTTTGTTAAATAAGGGGCCATAACTCCACCGAATAAAGTCCGCCGAAAGTGATATTCAAACTTGGCCTAGCCCTTAAGGCATTTAACGTTGTTACCAAGTTTGAAAAAAAAAGGTTCACATTTGTGGCAGTTATTGCACGGAAACAGCAAGAAACAACATTTTTTTTTAAATAAGGGGCCATAACTCCACCAAATAAAGTCCGCCGAAAGTGACGATCGAACTTGGCCTAGCCCTTAAGGCATTTAACGTTGTTACCAAGTTTGAAAAAAAAAGGTTCACATTTGTGGCAGTTATTGCACGGAAACGGCAAGAAACAACATATTTTGTTAAATAAGGGGCCATAACTCCACCAAATAAAGTCCGCCGAAAGTGATATTCGAACTTGGCCTAGCCGTTAAGGCATTTAACCTTGTTACCAAGTTTGAAAAGAAACGGTTCACATTTGCGGCAGTTATTGCACGGAAACGAAGTGTGACGGACGGACAGACAGACGGACGGACGGACAAACCGAAATTAATAACCCCCCTTTTTTTCTTCGAAAAAGCGGGGGATAATAATATAATTTCATTTCACAATATTCTTGATATATTTGCCTTGACGTTTAAAAAGTCTGCTGCTGCTGATTTGTAAAATGTGGGAAAAACTATAGCTTACCTCGACCTACAAATACAGGGCAGGTCGATACGTAACCTCTTTCATACATGGTGTAAGCTGCATACTCATCGCCAGTAGCAACCAGCCAATTCATTGCAATTGGACCTGAAATTGAAATGGAAATTTAAACATTTATCCAACAAAATGTGTTTGCTAACTAACAATCTTGAGTGCCAAGGAGGGAATGTTATTTCTTACATTTTAACCCTTTCCCTCATATAGACAATTTCTGACGCCTCTGCAGCAGACGGCTTTTTGAAAACAGTGACAAAAGAAGAAATTGCTCAAAACGAGGAATTTCTCCTTTTGCCACAATGTTTTCAACTTTTGTTAATAGGTCATCCATTCAATTATAGAGATTTTTTATTTTTTGACAAAATATGTTCAAAGTCGTCTGCTGCATAATTGTTGTATGAGGGAAAGGGTTAAAGTCTGGGTTAGTCTGGTAGACTGAATACTATAGTAAATTAGAATGTCTGGCATGAACCAACAATGGCAACGTGATTGGTCTTCTCTTATATTTGACATAAATAGTAACAAGACCACCGCGTACGGCACAGACGCTCGACTGATAGGGAGAAAAGAAAAACAAGAGGGCCATGATGGCCCTGGAATCGCTGACCTGATTTTTTTTTTTTCACTTTACCTATATAAGCCCCGCCCCGTGGCAGCCATAGTTTCCGACCAATCAACTTGGCTTGAAGGAATCTGATAGAGGGTCACCCTAGGAACATTTCTACAAAATTATTTGAAAATCGGCCAGACACTTTTGGAGGAGAAGATTTTTTAAGTTTTCACTATAGCCATATAGTGCAAAATAGCCCTGCCCACTGGCGGCCATGTTTTTTGACCAATCAACCTGGCTTGAAGGAATCTGAAAGTGGGTCATTCAAGGAACATTTCTACTAAATTATTTGAAAATCGGCCTGACACTTTCGGAGAAGAAGATTTTTTAAGTTTTCACTATAGCCATATAAGGCAAAATAGCCCCGCCCCCCCTGGCGGCCATGTTTTTCGACCAATCAACTTGGCTCGAAGGAATATGATAGAGGGTCATCCAAGGAACATTTCTACAAAATTATTTGAAAATCGGCCTGACACTTTCGGAGGAGAAGATTTTTTAAGTTTTCACTATAGCCATATAAGGCAAAATAGCCCCGCCCCCCCTGGCGGCCATGTTTTTCGACCAATCAACATGGCTTGAAGGAATATGATAGAGGGTCATCTATGGAACATTTCTACAACATTATTTGAAAATCTGCCAACCAGTTTGGGAGAAGAAGAATTTTGAAGCTTTTTCGGTTTCGTTGCCATGGAAACCAGAATTTTGCATGGATCCCAAAAATTTGAAGGAATTCTGGTGAGGTCATTGAGAGGATGCTTTCTGTGAAGTTTCATCCAAATTGACCCTCTGGTTACTGAGGAGAAGAAGTTGACGCACGACGCACGCCGGACAAAAGGCGATCACAATAACTCACCTTGAGCAAAGCTCAGGTGAGCTAAAAAATGAGCTAAACAAAAAACCTTAACCGGACGACCAGGCCACCATCGAAGACGCCAGGGTCATGACAATAGCTCTCGTTGTTTTCAAAAGTCGAGCTAAAAACCTTAACCGGATGACAACACCTTCAGTGTAGATTTTCTAAGTCCAAAAGGGGGGATAATTTGGTCAATATTAAGTTCAGGGTTATGGAACTTGTTGTATCAAGTTATGTTAAGACATTGAATAAGTTTAGGAAGTTTCAAAGCTATAGGTTAAATTGTGTTTCAGTTATCACCATTTTTCTCCCTTCAAAGTAGATTTTCTAAATCGAAATGGGGAGATAATTTTGTCAATACTATTTACAGAATTATGAAACTTGTTATATAAGGTCAACTTAAGACACTCAGCAATTTTGTGAAGTGTCAAGCAAAAAAAAGAAAAGTTTTTAAGATATGAAAAATCATGAGTAAAAAATTGTCAAAAACCTGAGCCAAACAAAAAACCGTAACCTTACGTTTTGAAATTTTAAGTGAAACAAATAAAGATTTCCAGCTATATACTTTTATTATTTAACATATTATGATTATGTTTATGAAGTTTAGTGACTTTAACAGTAGTAGTTTGTTAGAAAACAGAAAAAAAGCTGAGCTGAACAAAAAACCTTAACCGGACGACCACGCCGCCGCCGCCGCCGCTGCCAGGGTCATGACAATAGCTCTCGTTTTTTTCAAAAGTCGAGCTAAAAAAGTAAATGTCCAAATGACTTTCGTAAACCCTACAGTGCACCATTACAACTTGAATTGAACAAGGGCTACTCAATTAGTCACCTCCCCCATATATTGCCATTGCATATAGTAATTAAATAAATATACAATTGTCGTTTGTAAACTCTACATAGGACCAATACGACTTGATGTTTGTAATCTATAATATATAACAAACAAGGGTTAATGAAAGACCAAGGCTTTCCCACATACAGCTTATTTGAAGCAGATAATTTCTTTAAATAAAAGTATAATTTTTGAATAAGTTGAAAAAGTTGATTGTTGCTTAACGCAGTTTACAACAGTATTCAGTCATATCATGGTGGCCAGTTCATCTTCTTGTGTTTCCTGATTTTCTCACACAAATAAGTACTCCACAAAGCGTTCTTTCAAAGCAAATGTCAATATAAGTAATTCCTTGTTTTTTCACGATGTTTTCAAAAGTTGTCTGTTTCAGAGACGTCAGGAAGCTTCTGTTTTAGGAAAGGGCTAGTATACCAACAGCACTTACCTGTCATATTGAGGAGTTTTATGAAGGCTGGAATGTGACTGGATGTTAGTAGGGATGTTGCTGAATTGGTAGCATTGTACCATTCTTGTGCCGCTTGTGGATTGAGGTAGCCATTTTGTTTGAATAACAGGAAGACATATGGGTTATTTAGGTTTCGGGTAATAAGGGGCCCGTGGTATTGGTCAATTAGCTAAAACACAAAAGATGGGTTGTTTTCATCATAAAATGTCTTTATCCCACATTCTTCCCAGCCAACTGACTACTAGTCACAATGCCTTTTGTCAATAATCAGAAGGAAAGAATGGCAGAATAAAGTGCATGCAAATTTTCATCAAAGACCTAATTAATAAAGACTGAGCCAGTATGGCTCAACAACCTCGTCATGAAGTCTTCTATGTCTGGAAAAGGGAGACAATGTCGATCAAGGTTAACAATCATGATGTTTTCATCATAGGCAACTTAATTATATGTCACTTTGGTCACTCGTTTCCGAAACTGGACAAATGTTCTTGTTCAAAAATATAATGTTGTCCTTCTCCAGATCATAAGAAAGTCTATTTCTTAGTTTTCACAAATACCTGGGCAGAAGAAAAAGCTCTTTTAGATGCGACGTCTGTTGCAGGTACAGCTAGTTTCTGTTTAGCCACTACGGAAAGGTGAGTATATTTGTGTTGTTCTCTCTTCCACCAATCTCAAGGCTTCATGTTCCCTTTCTCCTCAAGATATTCCCTCAATTCAACACAATCGCAGCAGCTTCAAAATGGAGTCTAGTGTGTCCGTCTTTTGTATATTGAATGGCAGAGATTCTCTGCTCGTAGTTTGAGTGGTATGTCATCGAGACGCCATTCAAGGAATACCAGTCACCCCGACATCCAGACCTACCGACACCCAGTTAAGCCGACATTATGTGTGAAAATTCTCCCTATGTTTTACTGTATACATGAAGAACTAGACGGATTGTTTTCGAGCGCTGCATTGAAAACAGATGTCTCTTATAACAAGAGGGCCAAGATGGCCCTAAATCGATCACCTGAATGATAGTTAATTAGAAGCAAATATGTGAAAATTTGATCAAGAGTTCAAATGAAACTGCAAGGAGTGGACACTCAGTTAAAGAATTAGTTTATCAGTAAAAGCCATTTGTATCTTGAAATCTAACAAGAAATTTAACAAGAGGGCCATGATGGCCCTGGATCGCTCACCTGATTTTTTTTTTTCAATTTAACTATATAAGCCCCGCCCCCTGGCGGCCATAGTTTCCGACCAATCAACTTGGCTTGAAGGAATCTGATAGAGGGTCACCCTAGGAACATTTCTACAAAATTATTTGAAAATCGGCCTGACACTTTCGTAGAAGAAGATTTTTTAAGTTTTCACTATAGCCATATAAGGCAAAATAGCCCCCCCCCCCCCCCCCCCCCCCCCCCTGGCGGCTATGTTTTTCGAGCAATCAACAGGGCTTGAAGGAATCTGATAGAGGGTCACACTAGGAACATTTCTACAAAATTATTTAACAAGAGGCCCAAGAGGGCCAGTATCGCTCCACGGCCATAAGGCAAAAATCAAATCTCCAAACAGCCCTGTCCCCTAGTGGCCATATTTTTTACCAACCACCATGGCTTAAAGGAATCTTGTAGAGTGTCACCCAAGGAATGTTTCTGCAAAATTATTTGAAAATCGGCCTGACACTTTCGGAGGAGAGGATATTTCAAGTTTTCACCATAGCCATATAAGGCAAAATAGCCCCACCCCATGGCGGCCATATTTTTCAACCAATCAACATGGCTTGAAGGAATCTGATAGAGGGTCAGTCACCCAAAGAACATTTCTACAAAATTATTTGAAAATCTGCTCAACACTTTCGGAGAAGAAGATTTTTTAAATTTTCACTATGGTCATATAGAGCAAAATAGCCCCGCCCTCTGGCGACCATATTTTTCGACCAATCAACATGGCTTGAAGGAATCTGATAGAGGGTCACCCAATGAACATTTCTACAAAATTATTTGAAAATCGGCTAAACACTTTCGGAGAAGAAGATATTTTAAGTTTACACTATAGCTATATAAGGCAAAATAGCCCCGACCCTGGCGGCCATGTTTTTCCACCAATCAACATTTCTTGAAGGAATCTAATAAAGGGTCCCCCAAGGAACATTTCTACAAAATTATTTGAAAATCAGCCTGACACTTTCGGAGGAGAAGATTTTTTAAGTTCTCTCTTTAGCCGTATAAGGCAAAATAGCCCCGCCCTCTGGCGGCCATGTTTTTTAACCAATCAACATGGCTTGAAGGAATCTGATAGAAGGTCACCCAAGGAATATTTCTACAAAATTATTTGAAAATCTGCTCAACACTTTCAGAGAAGAAGATTTTTTAAGTTTTCACTATGGTCATATAAGGCAAAATAGCCCCGCCCTCTGGCGACCATGTTTTTCGACCAATCAACATTTCTTGAAGGAATCTAATAAAGGGTCACACAAGGAACATTTCTAAAAAATTATTTAAAAATCAGCCTGACACTTTCGGAGGAGAAGATTTTTTTAATTCTTTCTTTAGCCGTATAAGGCAAAATAGCCCCGCCCTCTGGCGGCCATGTTTTTTTACCAATCAACATGGCTTGAAGGAATCTGATAGAGGGTCACCCAAGGAACATTTCTACAAAATTATTCGAAAATCTGCTCAACACTTTCAGAGAAGAAGATTTTTTAAGTTTTCACTATGATCATATAAGGCAAAATAGCCCCGCCCTCTGGCGACCATGTTTTTCGACCAATCAACATTTCTTGAAGGAATCTAATAAAGGGTCACCCAAGGAACATTTCTACAAAATTATTTGAAAATCGGCCTGACACTTTCAGAGAAGAAGATTTTTTAAGTTTTCACTATTTTTTTCTTTTGGTTGCCATGGAAACCAGAATTATGGATGGATCAAAAAACATTGAAGGAATCTAAGAGAGGACATTGAGAGGATGCTTCCTATGAAGTTTCAACCAAATTGGCCAAGTGGTTAGTGAGAAGAAGTCGTTTAAAGGAAAAAGTTTACGCACGCACGCACGGACGCACAACGGACAATTCGCCATGACATAAGCTCGACTGGCTTTCAGCCAGTGGAGCTAAAAATCAGCCTGACACTTTCGGAGAAGAAGATTTTTTAAGTTTTCACTATAGCCATATAAGGCAAAATAGCCCTGCCCCCCTGGTGGCCATGTTTTTTTACCAATCAACATGGCTTGAAGGAATCTGAAAGTGGGTCACTTAAGGAACATTTCTACAAAATTATTTGAAAATCGGTCAGACACTTTCGGAGGAGATTTTTTAAGTTTTCACTATAGCCATATAAGGCAAAATAGCCCCGCCCCCCTGGCAGCCATGTTTTTTGACCAATCAACATGGCTTGAAGGAATCTGATAGAGGGTCATCCAAGGAACATTTCTACAAAATTATTTGAAAATCGGCCACACTTTCGGGAAGATTTTTTAAGTTTTCACTATAGCCATATAAGGCAAAATAGCCCCGCCCCCCCCCCCCCTGGTGGCCATGTTTTTTGACCAATCAACATGGCTTGAAGGAATCTTATAGAGGGTCATCCAAGGAACATTTCTACAAAATTATTTGAAAATCTGCCAACCAGTTTGGGAGAAGAAGAATTTTGAAGTTTTTTTCATTTCGTTGCCATGGAAACCAGAATTCTGCATGGATCCCTGGTGAGGTCATTAAGAGGATGCTTTCTGTGAAGTTTCATCCCAATTGACCCACTGGTTACTGAGGAGAAGAAGTTGACGGACGACGGACGCCGGACAAAAGGCGATCACAATAACTCACCTTGAGCAAAGCTCAGGTGAGCTAATAAAAATAAGAATTATAAAGTTTTGTCATTTTGCACCTTTCCTGCCCTGTTTGTCAACTAAATCAATATGGCTTGAACAATTTTTGTAGAGAGTCACTCAAAGAATATTTCTGCCAAATTATCTTGGAATCTGACATATGGATTATGGAGATGGAGGTTTTTAAAGTTTGGGTAATTTTCTCAATTTCTGATGCCGCAGCAACAAAAGTTCTACACAGAATGTAAGTCTTTGAACAATTTTTGAAAGAGGACCATCAAAGGAACATTCCTGTGAAGTTACACGTTGAAATTGGTCAAGTGGAATGGTAGGAGTTGTCATTTGTAGCTAAAAGTTCAATTTACCCCTTTTGTGATGAGGTTACTATGATTGTGTAACCAATCAATACGGCTTGAACAAATTAAGTAGATGATCACTGAAGTAAGATTCCTCCTGACTGCCATGTTTTTCAACCAAACAGTATGCCTTGAACAATCTTTGTAGAGGGTCACCAAAGGAACATTTCTGCTAAACTATATTGGAATCTGACATGCAGATTCAGAGAAGAAGATTTTTAAAGTTTGGACATTTTGCCCCCTTTCTGATGCCGCAGCATCCTTTGACCAATTTTGAAAGAGGGCCACCAAAGGAACATTCCTGTGAAGTTTGGATGAAATTAGTCCCTTGGTTTAGGAGGAGATGATGTTTACAGCTAAAAGTTAACAACGGCTGATTTTGCCCCTTTTCTGATGCCTCCTGACTGCCATGTTTTCAACCAAACAGTATGCCTTGACAATCTTTGTAGAGGGTCACCCAAAGAACATTTCTATCAAACTATATTGGAATCTGACATGCAGATTCAGAGAAGAAGATTTTTAAAGTTTGGACATTTTGCCCCCTTTCTGATGGCGCAGCAACCAAAGTTCTCAATGGAATTTAAATCTTTGAACAATTTTGAAAGAGGGCCACCAAAGGAACATTCCTGTGAAGTTTGGATGAAATTGGTCCTGTGGTTCAGGAGGAGATGATGTTTAAAGCTAAAAGTTAATGCCGGATGACGGACAAAAAGTGATCAGAATAGCTCACCTTGAGCCTTTGGCTCTAGGTGATTTAAAAATGCAAAGTTTACACTATTAAAATATTGAACAAGGGGAGATAACTTTGCAACAAAGTGGCTCAGAGTTATTATTCTTGCAAGGTGCACAACTTCACATTGACATCTATCTATGTTCAAAGTTTTAATCAATTCCATCAGGTAGTTTATGAGTTCTGCTCTGGACACTATTAAAATATTGAACAAGGGGAGATAACTTTGCAACAAAGTATCACAGAGTTATAATTATTGCAAGGTGCACAACATCACATTGCCATCTATCTATGTTCCAAGTTTCAATATTATCCGACCATTCGTTCACAAGATATCCCTCGGACAACGAACAGTATAACAAGAGGACCATGATGGTCCTATATCGTTCACCTGATTTAATCAAACTTAAAAAGTTTTCATAGTTCTTTGTCTATACATATATACGGAAAACAAGCAACACCCCCTGGTGGCCATGTTTATCATCCTATCAAAATAATTTGAAGTCTTAGCAGAGGGGCACCCAAAGAACATTCATGGCAAATGGACAAGAATATTTTTAAAGTTTTTACCTAAATAACAAGTCTATGTAAAACAAGTGATCCCCAGGGTTGAGCCATGTATGACACCAGGGCTATAATAATTTGACCAATCTTGGTAGAAGTTCACTAGATGATGTTAGATTTCAAATATTAAACTTTTAGACAAGACTTTTACAGTTTTTCCCTATACGAGTATATGTAAAACAAGTGACCAGGGTGGGGCCATTTTTCACCCCAGGGCTATAATTTGAACAATTTTGGTAGAGGTGCACTAGATGATGCTACATACCAAATATCAAAGGCTTGGGCCTTCTACTTTAAGACAAGATGATGTTCTTTTTTCCCCTTTATGAGTCGATGTAAAACAAGTAACTGTAGGATTGCAAGCAATACCATAATCCCCTACCGGTTTGCACGTTTTGACTTATTAATATTCTAAGTCCAAAAAGGGGCATAACTCATAAAAAAATTGACGAAATCCCATGAAACGCGAACTTGATCTGTGACACATGATTACAGAGGCATATACAAAATTTCAGCTCAATACCTCAAAGCATGTAGAAAAAAAATGCGGAAAACGAATATTCTAAGTCCAAAAAGGGGCATAACTCATTAAAAAATTGACGAAATCCCAGGAAACGCGAACTTGATCTGTGACACATGATTACAAAGGCATATACAAAATTTCAGCTCAATACCTCAAAGCATGTAGAAAAAAAGTGCGGAAAACTGATTTGCCGGACTGACTGACTGACTGACGGACTGACGGATGGAGTGCAAACCTAATAGTCCCCTTCGGCACGCCGGTAGGGGACTAACAAGTGACCCCCGGGGACGGGTAATTTTTGACCTAAGGGCTATAATTTGAACAATCCTGGTAGAGGTCTACTAGATGACGCTACATACCAAATACCTTGGATCTCTACTTTTAGACAAGAAGATTTTAAAAGTTTTTTCCCTATCTATGTCAAACAAGTGACCCCCGGGGAGGGGTCATTTTTGACCCCAGGGCTATAATTTGAACAATCTTAGTAGAGGTCCACTTGATGATGCTACATACCAAATATCAAAGGCCTGGACCCTCTACTTTTAGACAAGAAGATTTAAGTTTTTCTCTGTATGAGTCTACGTAAAACAATAGACCCCAGCAGAGGGGCCATTTTGACTAAAGGGCTATAATATGAACAATCTTGGTAGAGGTCCACTAGATGATGCTACATACCAAATATCAAAGGCATGGGCCTTCTACTTTCAGACAAGAAGATTTTTAAAGTTTTGGTTAATTTGTTCTTTTTTGAAAGAGGGCCACCAAAGGATCATTCCTGTGAAGTTTGGTTGAAATTGGTCCTGTGGTTAAGGAGGAGATGTTTAAAGCTAAAAGTTAACGAAGGACACAAAGTGATCAGAATAGCTCACCTTGAGCCTTTGGCTCTAGGTGATCTAAAAAGGTGTCAGCTTAACCGAATAGGTGTCGGGCTACCTAGGTGTCAGGTTATCTTGATACCAACTCAAGGGCATTGTTCAGCAGCTTTACTTTAGTCGCATGAAAAAATGTCAGTCTTTTATCTCAAGGATCTAGTAAAGATGCTAGGGCAGGTAAAATTGTAGCTCTCTCCGTTTCACAGGGCTTCAAACGACGGGTCAGTTCTTGAACAATACACTCTTTCACCTTTATGAAAATTAAATATTCGTCTGGTTTGACTTCAAGGCTTGTTATTTACAAGTCTGCATACTATTGGATAAACGTAGCTGAAGGAAATGTCTTCTTTGGTAAAGGATTTTAGAACGTAAGTTTTCTCAGCTTGTTGTTTAGCATGATGTCTGTCACAACCCTGCATTGCTCACACATTCGCTGTAACATCAGTTGGGTAGAATTCCGTCATGTACATATGTCTTGGATAAGTTCGAGTTTGGGCATCACAAAGAGCTTCTGACATTTTCTACTTTCAATGGTAAGTGTCCTCTTATGTTTCACACGTCCCATCATTTTACGGCGTTCAGGCATGGAACAGGTCATTCATAGTATATTACTCTTCATTTCCCAATTGTCTGTTTTGTGGTGCTTTGTACCTGTAGTGTAAGAGTCTGTCAAGAGTGGTTATAGAGCCTGCATTGATTATGCATAGATCTGTCGTCAGGTTTGTCTTTTTGTCGTCATATTTCTTCATGATTCTGGCTCAGATAGTCTTCAGCATGGTATGTCCTAATCTTGCTCTACTTCCACAAAATGTAGGGATAGGTAGTCCGAGACATTCAAATTGGCGATGGCTCGAGCAATACTCTCTCTTTGGTTTGATGAAATTCTCTTTCGGGAGGTGACAAATGAGGCCATGGTCGGATGTTTACTTGGCGCCGTAGTTTCTGCGTGTTTCAGGCTGAGATGGATGTGCATACTGTTGTTATCAAGTTCTGCACTACATAGCATGCATTTAACCGACTTTTCTTCTGCTGTGCAATTGAAATGTTTCCAGACGTCGGATTAAGCAGGAGGCTTGGTTGTAATGTTATTGTTTTCTTTTCTCTCCAATATATAAGAATGTCAGTTCTTATCATACATACATGTATTTTGTACAACTATCCAATTAAAACGTGTTGACAATTGAACACAATTACGACAAAGGTGTGAAAAAACTGACGGCCTGTTTGACATATTGTTTAAAATCGACTTAAAATTATATTCAAATACCTGTTTGTCACATTGTTCCTAATTTGACTTGTGATTGCAATCAAATTGCAAATTAAAATGGATTAAATACCATCTTCAGACAAAAAGTTGTGAGCCTGTTTGTTCAATATACCTTTACTGTTGATTTACCGACTTCTTAAGTAATTCAATGTGAACAACCAATTTGTTAAATTTTAAGTTTTGAAAACTGTTTTCATACTTTTAACCCTTTCCCTCATACGGCAATTCTCCAGCAGACGACTTTGAACGTATTTTGTCAAAACAGAGAAAATCTCCATAATTGAATGGATAACCTATGACTAAAAGTCGAAAACATTGTGACAAAAGGAGAAATTGCATGTTTTGTGCAATTTCTTCTTTTGTCACTATGTTTTCAAATAGCCGTCTGCTGCAGAGGCGTCAGAAAGCGTCTATATGAGAGAAAGGGTTAACAGATGAATAACAGAAAAATTAAAAACTATAATCGAGTCCCCGAATACCTATTTTGATAACCAGTTTTTGGGACGTCTGATCGCATACTCTACTCGGATATCCGGTCCCAGCCTTTATATAAAGGTATATAAGGAACGAAAGTGTCAACATATTCCATTAACCCAATTCGTACATCTGCAGCAGACACCTTTGAGTAATAGAAAGTAACTATGGAGAATCTTGAAAGTTCAAATTCAGAATAGTGTAAAAGACATGGTGGCAAAAGGAGAAATTGCTCATCATGAACAATTTCTCATTTTGCGGCAATGTTGTCAAAGGTCTTATTTGGCATCTGCATATGGAAAAGAAATAAGAATTACTTACATTTTCTCCACTGGTTGGAATTTCGTTGCGTTGAATGTTGATATAGACAGCATGTGTGATGTAATAACCAACGTCATAAACGTAGAGCGAGTAATATTCTCCTTCCGTCCAATTCCACGTCATTTTTGGCGTGTGACGTACATACCATGGCCTAACTATTTGTGATGATGTAGGGTCAATGTTGTAGGTGACAGTCTGGTTATTTGTGAATGTGTTTCCACATCCGGTATACTGGCCTGTTTATATTATAAAAGCTTTCTCTTAATCTGTTCCCAACATAATCAAGAGGGCCATGATGGCCTTGGATAGCTCACCTAATACAGGACAAATGTCAAGCATAGCTCCACTTGCCACAAGGCACAAAACAACAACCAATGTTGTCCGTCTCTTTACTATTAAATATGAAACAAGGAAACTGATAGGTCTGTTTCAGATAAGAAGATTTTAAAGTTTTTTCTATATCTTTCTATGTAAAACAGGTGACTGCTGGGGCATGGCCAATTTAGACCAGGGCATAATTTGAACATTCTTTTGAAAGAGGACTAGACAATGCTACATACCAAATATCTAAGCTATTTACCTCTTGGTTTCAGACAAGAAGTTTTCATAGTATCCGTATAAATCTCTATTTTAAATGGTTGACTCCCAGGGTTGGGCCAATTGCGAGCCCAAGGGCATAATTTGAACAATTTTGGTCTAGGGCCCCCTAGCCAATGCTACACATCCAATCTAAGATCTAGGCTTTTGGTTTCAGCCAAGAATATTTTCAAATTTTGCCCTTTAAAGCTATATGTCAAACTGGGGATCCCGGAGGTATGGCCAATTTTGATCCCAAGGGCATAATTTGAGCAATATTGGTATAGGACCACAAGGCAATGCTAACCACCAAATATTTAAACACTAGACCTTTCATTTTCAAACAAAAAGATTTTCAAAGTTTTTCCCTATATATATCTATGTAAAACAGGTGACCCCAGGTATGCTGCCATTTTTACCAAAGGGACATAATTTGAACAATCTTGGTAGATTGAGGACCATGAGACAATGCTACACAAAAAATATTTTTCTCCATATAAACCTCTATGTACAAGAGGGCCATGATGGCCCTTGAATCGCTCACCTGATTTTTTTTTACTTTAGCTATATAAGCCTCGCCCCCTGGCAGCCATAGTTTCCGACCAATCAACTTGGCTTGAAGGAATCTGATAGAGGGTCACCCTAGGAACAATTCTACAAAATTATTTGAAAATCGGCCAGATACTTTTGGAGGAGAAGATTTTTTAAGTTTTCACTATAGCCATATAATGCAAAATAGCCCTGCCTACTGGCGGCCATGTTTTTTGACCAATTAACATGGCTTGAAGGAATCTGAAAGTGGGTCATCCAAGGAACATTTCTACAAAATTATTTGAAAATCGGGCCGACACTTTTGGAGAAGATTTTTTAAGTTTGCACTATAGCCATATAAGGCAAAATAGCCCCCCCCCCCCCCCCCCTGGCGGCCATGTTTTGCGACCAATCAACATGGCTTGAAGGAATCTGATAGAGGGTCACCCAAGGAACATTTCTACAAAATCATTTGAAAATCGGCCAGACACTTATGGAGGAGCAGATTTTTTAAGTTTTCACTATAGTCATATAAGGCAAAATAGCCCCGCCCCCCTGACGGCCGTGTTTTTTGACCAATCAACATGGCTTGAAGGAATCTGATAGAGGATCACCCAAGGAACATTTCTACAAAATTATTTGAAAATCGGCCTGACACTTTTGGAGGAGAAGATTTTTTAAGTTTGCACTATAGCCATATAAGGCAAAATAGCCCCGCCCCCCCTGGCGGCCATGTTTTTCGACCAATCAACATGGCTTGAAGGAATCTGATAGAGGGTCACCCAAGGAACATTTCTACAAAATTATTTGAAAATCGGCCTTACACTTTCGGAGGAGAAGATTTTTTAAGTTTTCACTATAGCCATATAAGGCAAAATAGCCCCGCCCCCCCTGGCGGCCATGTTTTTCGACCAATCAACACGGCTTGAAGGAATCTGATAGAGGGTCATCCAAGGAACATTTCTACAAAATTATTTGAAAATCTGCCAACCAATTCGGGAGAAGAAGAATTTTGAAGTTTTTTCGGTTTCGTTGCCATGGAAACCAGAATTTTGCATGGATCCCAAAAATTTGAAGGAATTCTGGTGAGGTCATGAGAGGATGCTTTCTGTGAAGTTTCATCCAAATTGACCCACTGGTTACTGAGGAGAAGAAGTTGACGCACGACGGACGACGCACGCCGGACAAAAGGCGATCACAATAACTCACCTTGAGCAAAGCTCAGGTGAGCTAAAAACGGGTGATGTCCCCACCCCCCAGTGTCCCCACAGGTGGCCAATTTTGACTACAGGGGGATAATTTGAATAGTCTTGGAAGAAGACCACTAGACATTGATACTCAACAAATATCTAAGCTCTATGCCTTTCGGTTTTAAACAAAAAGAATTTCAAAGCTTTTCCCTATATATCTCTAAGTGATACATGCCAATTTTGACCCCAAGGACATGATTTGAGCAATCTTGGTATAGGACCACTAGATAATGCTACACATCAAATATTTAAGCTATATACGCCTTTCGGTTTCAGACAAGAAGATTTTTATTTTTTAAATCCTTTTGGTTGCTATGGCAACCAGAGTTATCCATTTAATTTATTTCTTTGAACATTTTTGAAAGGGCACCACCCAAGGAACAAAATTGGCAAGCAGTTTAGGAGATGTCCTTTGAAGGAATTATTTACTGACGAGGGACAACAGACGACGGACAATAGATGACGGACAGAGAGTGATCACAATAGCTCACACCTAAGCACGGAAAGTCAGGTCACCGAAAAAGTTTGAAGAAAATATTCTAGCAAAAAAGAGAAATTGCTCGTATAGTACAATTTGTTCTTTTGCAAGAGCTTTCAAGTTATATTTAATAATGAAACATTCATTTACAGGGAACTTCCATAGTTTTGTTTTCATTGTTTGCTGCAAATTTGTTGTATTTTGGAAAGGATTACAACACTGAGGGCAAAGGATGGAACAGTATATATACATTAAGCATTCATATTCAGTAACGAGTATTATATTTTCACATTCACTAACAAATATCATCTACATTCATGCATGTCAAAAATAATGTTGTATCATATTATACATGCTTACCAACCCTCCAGATTCAATCATGAGTCTCACAATTTGAATAGGGTAACCCCACCCCCACGATCGTGAGGTAAAAACGCAAGATTTTCAAAATTAAAAAAAAATAATATATGAATGTACTGAAAATTACTACAACCATTTTGTAACATCCACTTCTAAACAAATTGTCACTGATCAAAGGCCCTTTGTTTCAACAAGGTTAAAACAATGTGTGTCTGTCAACTAAATGTTTTCTCCCTGTGTCATTAGATTAACAAAGATTCCATTGTTACTCAGTATTTCATTCAAAAGTATGTCCAATTTAAATTTTGTTAAGATTTTTCTTTCTTTGATGCAATATGAAGTCATTGACACAACAGACAACTTGCTTGATTTTCTAGTTAACCACAATTAAGGTTTTTTTAATATCAATGCATAAATTTGAAAACATGCCAAAATAATATTTAAATGCTAACATACAGTTGAAAATATTCTGTTAAATAGAAAACAATCTCAAAATGAGTCTATTTTATGTCGTATTATTTATGCAAGCAATAAAAAAAGTCCCCTACCGGACTAGGACAGCACATTGCGTCTTTTGACCTCTAAGCGTGACCTTGACATTTGAGGTACAGGCCTGGGTATTGTGCCTGACACGCCACCTTATCATGGTGAACATGTGTGCCTAGTATCTTGGGAATGCTATGATGCATGGTTGAGATGCAGGCTGGACAAGATACAGTTCTCATTTTGACCTTTGACTTCTAAGTGCGACCTTGAGATTTGAGGTACAGGCCTGGATTGTGTGCATGACACGCCACCTTACGTTGGTCAACATGTGTGCCTAGTAACTTGGGAATCCTATGATGCATGGTTGCGATGCGGGCCGGACAAGGTAGTCCTATCAAACATTTCTTATTTTGACCTCTAAATGTGACCTTGAGATTTGAGGTACAGGCCTGGGTCTTGAGAACAACACGCTGCCTCATCATAGTGAACGTTTGTGCCAAGTTTCATGGAAATCCTATGATGCATGGTTTAGATACGGGTCGGACAAGATAATCCTATCAAACAATACTAATTTTGACCTCTAAGTGTGACCTTGACTTTTTAGGTACGCCGCCTCATCATGGTCAACTTTTGTTCCAAGTTTCTTTATAATCCTATGATGCATGGTGAAAATGTTGGCCCGACAAGATACTCTATCAAATGGTACTCATTTTAACCTTTGACCTATAAGTGTGACCTTGACATTTGAGGTACAGGCCTGGGTCTTAAGCATGACATGCCGCCTCATCATGGTGAATGTTTGTGCCAAGTGTCTTGGAAATCCTATGATGCATAGTTGAGATGCGGGCTGGACAAGGTTATCCTATCTAACAGTACACATTTTGACCTTTGACCTCTCAGTACGACCTTGACATTTGAGGTACAGGCCTGGGTCTTAAGTGCAACATGCCGCCTCATCATGGTGAACGTTTGCCAAGTTTCTTTCAAATCCTATTATGCATAGTGAAGATACGGGCCGGACAAGGTTAAGCGTGACTGACGGACAGACAGACAGACAAGGTTAAATGTGACTGACGGAATCCACTTAACCTATAGTCACTGGTAGGGGACTAATAAAGTATTATTTTATCATTATTCCTACCTGGATCCGCTGTAAATTCAACATTGATAAACTTGGTCAGCAAATTATGATCAAAATCTTGGTCGAGGATTCTGGTACCGATCGCTCTAATGTTTGGAGAGGGATTTTGACAGGAGAACCCATCCGCTAGACCATTAGGACAATTTGTCGAGTATTCCGCACCAAACCAGAACAGGCTCGTGTTGTACATGTTCTGTTTAATCTTTTCCAGACAAACTGTTAGGTTTGTTGATCGATTATCCACAGAACATTCTGTTCCTAAAACCACACCTGAGTCAAAATAGAAATGACATAAAATTAAACCTATTCATATACAAACAATCAGAATCAGGGGAACTATTGGGCCAGAGATATGGAAAATCTATCAATGAAAAGTTTGTTATTAATTGAGTTGAAAACATTGTGACGAAAGGAGAAATTGCTCTTATCATAAGCAAATTCTTCTTTTGCTGCAATGTTTTCAAATGATATATGATGATGTGTAGATATATCAACAATAGTTGTCGGCGGACAATATAGCAATATAGTTTCAAAGCAACAGCATACACAGTGTCTGAGAAAAGGACTTGCACGCAAAGGTTTGACCAAGCTGGCAATGCCAATACCAATGTGGACACCAGGGTGAGTACATAAGCTTCCCTATTTCTTCGAATAGGCAAGCTAAAAATTAACCATGTTGATTGGTTAAAAAATATGGCCGCCAGTGGGTGGGGCTATTTTGCCTTATATGGCCATAGTGAAAACTTAAAATATCCTCGTATCCGAAAGTGTGCGAAAACATTCCCTGGGTGACACTCTACAAGATTCCTTTAAGCCATGGTGGTTGGTAAAAAATATGGCTGTTTGGAGATTTGATTTTTGCCTTATGGCCCTCTTGGGCCTCTTCTTTTCAAAATCATGAGAGATATTGCTTTGAAACTTACAACATTTATTTACCATCATTACCTCCATCAACAGACAAGAGACTGTCAAGGTTTTTAGCTCTACTGGCCAAAGGCAATTGCTTCTGAACGCGATAGTCTTCAGTTTTGATTGTTTCAACCAAATTGGCAAAGTGGTTAGGGAGAAGAAGTCGTTTAAAGGAAAAAGTTAACGCACGCACGCACGGCGGACAATTCGCCATGACATAAGCTCGACTGGTGGAGCTAAAAAGTAGGGCGGTACGAAGAACCAAATTTCTAAGTAAAACAAGAGCACCGCGTACAGCACAGACGCTCGACTGATAGAAAACAGAAACAAGAGGGCCATCATGGCCCTGGATCGCTCACCTGATTTTTTTCCCCCACTTTAGCCATAGTTTCCAACCAATCAACTTGGCTTAAAGGAATCTCATAGAGGGTCATCCAAGAAACATTTCTACGAAATTATTTGAAAATCTGCCAACCAGTTTGGGAGAAGAAGAATTTTGAAGTTTTTTCGGTTTCGTTGCCATGGAAACCAGAATTTTGCATGGATCCCAAAAATTTGGAGGAATTCTGGTAAGGTCATCTGTGAAGTTTCATCCAAATTGACCCACTGGTTACTGAGGAGAAGAAGTTGACGCACGTCGGACAAAAGGTGATCACAATAACTCACCTTGAGCAAAGCTCAGGTGAGTTAAAAAGCTGAGCTGAACAAAAAACCTTAACCGGCCGACGCCAGGGTCATGACAATAGCTAATTTTTTTTCAAAAGGCAAGCTAAAAAGGGCCAAAATTCTTACAAAAACCTTGACAGAGTTACGTCTGTTTATGGAGATAATAATGGTGAACAAGTGTTGTAAGTTTCAAAGCAATATCTTCAATTGTTTTGAAAAAAAGTGAGGTGGTACAAAAAACTTTACCAAGGTATGACCCCGATGCTGAGGCGAGTAGTATAGCTAGTTTTTCTTAAACCAGAATAATGGCATTTTTGTCACCAATGTATTCTTAACCCAATCAAATACTTTGCATAAATGGGTATTTCATAATCTCCAATCAAACGCTTAATCTCTTCTTTGCCTCAAAATCATAACGAGATAATCATCAGACGTTTTCAGGTAAGCTATAGTTCAAAATATAGAATATGTGGACACAGATAACATCAGTAAAATATGTGAAACATGTAGCTTCTTTTGAATTTTAGCTTCCCCCGCCAAACCAGATGTAATAGGATAGTCTTTCCCCCCCCCCCCCCGTTTATTATATATATTCACCACACTCTAACCCTTTCCGATCTGTAGGCACATTTTGAAGCATCTGCAATAGATGAATTTGGAAAATATTTTTAGTAAAATATATATAGAAAACTCTGTAAATGAACAAACAATTATGGAATGCAGTAGAAAACATTGTGATAAAAGGAGAAGTTGCCCATGATGAAGAATTTCTTCTTTTGCCATAGTTATTCAAATGTCTTCTGTGCCAACAAGTGTCTGTATGTGGGCAAGGATTAAGGTGATAAACTTTAGGAGTAAACATTGACCCATTTTATAATCCAATATATTTATCAAGCTTTAACTATGAAAATACCTGGATTTTGATAAACTAAATGCAAGATGGGATTCACATACTAGAAAAACATATAAAGAAAAGGAGGAAAATTTAATAATGAATAGAGTTTGTAAATATTGAGGCAAAAGCAGAAATAGCTCCTCATGATTAATTTCTTCATTTGCCAAAATGTTTCATAAGTCGTCAGCCGCAGATGCACCAAAATGCATCTGCAAGTGAAAATTGGTTGATGCAAAATGGACTTTTGTATAGCAGCTCTAAGTACGTTAACCCTTTCCCACTTGTAGACGCTTTCTGAAGACTCTGCAGCAGACGACTTTTAAAAACATTGTGGCAAAAGAAGAAATTGCTCAAACGAGTAATTTCTCATTTTGCTACAATGTTTTCAACTCTATTTTATAAGTAACTATCAATTATGGAGATTTTTTGACGTTTTTTGTCACTATGTTTTCAAAGTCGTCTGCTGCAGATTTTTTGGATGTGGGAAAGGGTTAACCTCAACATTATCTCTACCCTCCTCGACAAAAAATCCTATAAATTTAAAACTTTATACCAGGTTAAATAGATACCCTTAATTTACGAGTAAAATTTTGTGATACCAGGCCCTGTATCGAATATTACCCATCTACGGCCCATTTACGTCAACTTATATAAGCTGTTTAAACCTTTCCCACAAACAGTTTTTTTTGCGAAGTCTACTTTGGTAAAACAATAAATCTGGTAAAATTAATAATACAGTCATTACAAGGAGAAATTGTTTCTTATTCAACAAAGTTTTATAAATGTCTTATGAAATTCTTCAATGCTCGTCTGTATAATTATGGAAAAGAGTAAATTACTGAAAAAAGTTGAAAACATTGGGGCAAAATAAGAAATGGCCCATAATGAAAAATTTCTATGCGCAGCAATTTCTTTTAGAAGTTGTCTCTTTATGTGGGAAAGGGTTTAACAATGAATGGGATGGGGGACATTACATATCAAACATATATAAAGTATTTTAAACAATACTTACCTATGCAAAGCACTAGAATAAGTCCAGATTGCTGGAAGTCGTCCATCTTTCACGCTATGTGCACCGTTAAAGATAAATGTAAAAGTGAGCCTTAATGCCTGAGTAGTTATATAATTATTTTAAGAACGAAAGCTTCAAATATCCGTCAAACCACTGAATGGATAAAACTGCTTTAATATGCTTGATGAGAAACTCACAAAAATACCTAAATATAGTAACAGCATATCATGTTTTAATGTTTTTACCTTTACCCTTTTTACCTGTGCTGATCTACAGTGTGACAACTTACTATTAACCCTTTCTCTCATACGGAAAATCTGCAGCAGCCGACTTTAACCCTTTCCCACATACAACAAATCTGCAGCAGACGACTTTAACCCTTTCCCACATACAACAAATCTGCAGCAGACGACTTTAACCCTTTCCCACATACAACAAATCTGCAGCAGACGACTTTGAAAACATTTAGTCAAGAATATGGAAACTCTCTAAAAATGAAATAGCAGTTATTGAATAAAGTGGAAAACATAGGAGATTTCTCCTTTAGCTAAAATGTCTTCAAAAGTTGTCTGTTGCAGAAGCGCCAGAAAGCTTCTGTATGTAGGAAATGGTTTAAAGTAGCATAACCTTGTGAAAAAGAGGTCCAGCATGTCCAGAGAGAGTAATTTCTACCTTCTTTTACTATAAAAGCCATCAAAAAGTTGATTAAACATAACAGAAAATATCAGAGTTTAACCCATTTCAAGGTCTGTTATATGTTATCCCCTTTTTTGGGTCATTTTTTTAAATTTTTATTATTCCAAACAAAACCTAACCTTTGAATTAAAATTGATCTTGCAACAATAATGCTCAGTTTTGATTGCTCATAAGAATTGCTGCTGATATGATTTATAAATGAATTAAAAACCTTTTTATCAGTAGTTTGTGGGTTAACTTGACCCCATTTGCAAGATATGACTAAAAATTGGCATGACTTTATCACGACAGTAATAAATAACTGTCAACTACCAAATGATGCATCATATGGTAAACATTAACCTATCCCTCCCCCCTAACTCCAAAGGCAGGGAGCTTTTTAACCTTTTCCCACATACAGCATATCTGTAGCATATCTGTAGCATATCTGTAGCAGACAACTTTGAAAATATCTACTCAAAAATATGGAAAATCTCTATTATTGTAGGTATAATTAGTTAATTACTGTAAAAAGATGAAAACATTGTGGCAAAAGGAGAAATTGCTAGTTTTGAACAATTTCGTCGCTTGTCACGATTATTTCAAAAGTCGTCTGCTGCAGATGCGTCCGTAAGTGGGCAAGGGTTAAAGGAAAACAAGAAACCGCTGAAGATGGTAAGGCCTGATTGTCAGCAATTTGACCTTGAAAATCGACAAACCAAGGTCAAGGTCAAAGTAACCATAGCAATCAATAGAACTTGTTACTGGTTACATTCAGGCAAAGTTTCAAGTTTGTTACACTCTCCAATTCATGAGATTTTGCCTCAACCTGAAACTTTAACCAAAATGTTGACGGACAGACGGACATTGCCAATCTATAGACCGGAATTGCTAGAGCAATCCAACCAAAGGATGTGCGAGTCTTCTATAAACAAGCAGATTACTTCAGACAATGGAGATACAAGAAAAACAAGAGTGCCAGTGCCGCCACAAAATATAAAGATCAAGATTGGTCCTTTTAATTATTACTTTTAACATGTCTGTATACATAAGCTCAAAATGAAGTCTGTGAGACCAGTTAGCTTAGCTGGAAGAGACAAGGATCTGAGATCATGGTTGCCTGGGTAGTAGGTTCGATCCCTGCAGGGGCAGCCGGCTGTTTCCTTGAGCAAAACAGTTTATCCACACTTGTTCAGAGTTGAAAGTCTTACTCTGCTTACCAGCCTAGCTGACTTTGCTATTAACTAAAGAAAATAGGATACATATAAACAGAGATAGAAACCTATAGAGGCTTCCGATATGAAAGTAGGTCAAATGGCAGTGTCGATATATATCCTTTTTTCCTTCTGAGCATAACTCTTGCAAAAATCACTCTACCGGATAATCCCTGCTTTATGCACTTCTACCTGTTTGGAAACTTGAGTTGCGTTCTCAAGTGAATATGCTATAGAGACCAAGTTTCGAAAGGCATAACTATTGCAAAAAATGCTGAACCGGAAAATCCCTGCTTCATGCACATCTACCCATTATAGTCATGACATTGACCAATTTTTGAAAAGATTCGGTCAGAAACATAGGAAGAGTTGCGTTCACAAGGCTGCAATATCAATCAGCTACAGAGACTAAGTTTCAAGGGAAAAAAATCTTGCAAAAAACAATGAACTGGAAAATTGCCACTTCATGCACATCTACCCATTATAGTTATGACATTGACCAAGTTTTGAAAAGATTCGGTCAGAAACATAGGAGGAGTTGCGTTCACAAGGCTGCAATATCAATCAGCTACAGAGACTAAGTTACAAGGGACATAAATCTTGTAAATATCAATGAACCGGAAAATCGCCGCTTCATGCACATCTACACATTTTAGATGCGGTCAGAAACGTAGGAGTTGCGTTCACAAGAAATGGACGGACAGATGGAGAAGATGACGCCAATATACGACCTCCTCTGGCGGCGTATAAAAAGAAAAGATGAAACAAGTGAAGCTGAAAAGGAAAAGATTGAGAAATTCTTCACACAATCAGATGTATCAACAAACCTTCATTGAAGAAAGATCAGACAGAGAGACTTATACTAGACCAGCCAATTGAAGATACTTACAAAAACTTTAAAAGTAGTCATCCTGAAAACAGTGTGTCATTGGCAACATTCAATAGAAATCGTCCAAAAAATGTTGAAACAACCAAAAAACGACAATGGTTGGGCTGTCAGTGGGAAGTTTGTACAAATGTCAAATTGAAACTTGAGAGCGCTATCACTGATTGCGGATAAGTGTGGATCTAAGGTCAAAGTCGGGGACAAATATTAGGCAGTGGCAATCACTGTGTGACAAAGTAGATGCTAGGTACCACAACTTACAGTTTATCCAACGCAAGTTTGAAGACTGTGGATGTGATGGGATAGTCAGATATCTTAACCGTTGGAAGTAGAGAATGAAGATGCTTCCATTGTATATTCTAAGTGGCAAAGAGTGAAAAAAATATACAAGGTTAGAGAGGTGACGCATAGAAACTTTGTGACACATGTTGTTGTTGAACTTAGAAATGAACTGGAAAAACTGGCAGGCCATCTATGTGTTGCCTCTTGGCAGAAACATCAGTTTTCCCTAATTTAAGAATGTCAAGAAGTCGTGGGTTATTTTTAAACATAGATTTTTCCAAGAACTATTTGTGTATATCACAAACAGAGAAGTCCAGAGTGCCCACTATGGACATAATCAAGAAATGATTCACCCTACCTGTGCTTACTACCAATGTCAGGAGGACAACAACTGTGAAAACACGGTCACAGAGCATATAATATTTGTCTCGGACGATAAAACAAATGATGCTGCCGCCGTTATGAAGTTCATAAAACTTACAAATACACACCTTCAGCACAAGCATAAAGTACCCTTCACGGATGTTTCTAATAGCTCGACAGATTTCGGGTTCCCAACAGAGCGCCATTTCTACAGCTCCAGACACGGCAAAGGTCCTTCTGACGGTGCTGGAGCCATAGTAAAGAGTTCTGTTAGAAGAACCGTGATGGGAGGAAGTATTATAGTGAACAATGCCACAGATTTGTACAACTTCGCTAAACAAAAACTGAGCAAAACAGATGAAAGCCATAAAACCCATTTCAGACGAACTATCATGTTAGAGAACAATATCAACCATGAAAGACAAGAACGGGAGAGCTGTAAGACCATGAAAGGTTGGTTCTAATAATATTTCTACAAAATTATTTGAATATCGTCCAAACACTTTCGGAGGAGAAGTTTTTTTAAGTTTTCACTCAAGCAATTTAAGGCAAAATAGCCTCCCCCCTGGCGGCCACGTTTTTTGACCAATCAACATGGCTTGAAGGAATCCGATAGTGGGTCACTTAAGGAACATTTCTACAAAATTATTTGAAAATTGGCCTGACTCTTTCGGACTAGTTTTTTCGTTTTGTTGCCATGGCAACCAGAATTCTGCATGGATCCCAACATATTTAAGGAATTCTGGTGAGGACATTGAGAGGATGCTTTCTGTGAAGTTTCATCCCAGACCCACCAGTTACAGAGGAGAAAATGTTGACGGACGCCCGACATAGGGCGATCACAATAACTCACCTTGACAATGCTCTGTCAGTTGTCAGAGGAAGCTGGTACCAACTTGATTATGAAGTATGGTCCCATGTCAGAAGATAAGCCTGGTCCCAAGTCAATAGATGCGCCTGATCCCAAGTCAGTAGATGCACCTGGTCCCATGTCAGTAGATGATCCTGGTCCCAAGTCAATATATGAGCCTGGTTCCATGTCAGTGATGTACCTGGTCCCATGTCAGTATATGCACCTGGTCCCAAGTCAGTAGATGAGTCTGGTCCCATGTCAGTAGATGAGCCGGTCTCAAGTCAGTAGATGAGTCTGGTCTCAAGACAGTAGATGAGTCTTGGTTCCATGTCAGTAGATGTGCCTGGTCCCATGTCAGTAGATGCACCTGGTCCCATGTCAGTAGATGGGTCTGGTCCCATGTCAGTAGATGAGTCTGGTCCCAAGTCATTAGATGAGTCTGGTTCCAAGTCAGTAGATGTGCCTGGTCCCAAGTCTATAGATGAGCCTGGTCCCATGTCAGTAGATGCACCTGGTCCCAAGTCAGTAGATGTGCATGGTCCCAAGTCAGTAGATGTACCTGGTCCCAAGTCAGTATATGTGCATGGTCCCAAGTCAGTAGATGCGCCTGGTCCCATGTCAGTACATGATCCTGGTCCCATGTCAGTACATGATCCTGGTCCCAAGTCAGTAGATGGGTCTGGTCTGGTCTCAAGTCAGTAGATGAATGAATGAATGTATAGTGTCTTATGGCGCATCGACAGTGCCCAATTCGGCAATGAGCTATAATAACCTCTTCTCGACGAAGACCTGTAAACGGGGTTCCACTCGCCAAGGATTGGTTTGACAGAATGAAGCTTGTTAAAAACATCAGCATCCCATTTGGTTTGCCAAGAAGATTGGATATATTTAACAAGAGGCCCATGAGGGCCTATGCTCTACTGGTATGGTTCTTTGGTCATTTTCAATCCAGAGCATGTATGTATGGTGAAGCTCGGATAGTAAATGGAGGCTCTTTTGTGCTCACAAGCTGTATTAAAGCAATTTTTACAATTTCATGGGCCATAATCCAGTCTTGCATGGGCGGATCTGGCTGATTTTCAAAAGGAACCAAGCTCTCATCAATATTTAACTACTATCTAAGTTTGGTGAAGATCAGATAGTAAATGGAGCCTCTATTGTGTTCACATGCTCAATTATAGCAATTTGGACAATTTCAAGGGCCATAATCCAGTCTTGCATAGGCGGATCTGGCTGGTTTACGAAAGGAACTGAGCTCTCATGGATATCTAACTACTGTATAAGTTTGGTTGAGATACAATCAAAAGTGAAGACTGTATCGTGTTAACAAGCTCTTTTATAGCAATTTTGACCATTTCAAGGGCCATAATCCAGTCATGCATGGGCGGATCTGGCTGGTTTTCGAAAGGAACCGAGCTCTCATGGATATCTAACTACTGTATAAGTTTGGTTGAGATACAATCAAAAGTGAAGAAGGGGAGGTATTGCATTTGGTTTTTTAAGAAAAAGGGGCTTGAATTGAGGCTTGGATTTTAATTTCAGTACATACTGAAGGGCAAGTTTCTGTCTTCTAGAAGAGAGCGAAGGTTCATTAGCTTCAGCATAAAGACTGTTTACTGGAGAGGTTCTAAAAGCTCCAAGGGCAAGGCGAAGACCTTGATTATGTATGGGATCAAGCAACTGAATGTAAGATTTGCGAGCAGAACCATAAACAATAGAGCCATAATCAAGTTTAGAACGAATAAGAGAGCGATACAAACGTAATAGTACTTTCCTATCAGCTCCCCAGTCAGAATGGGCTACAACCTTGAGAAGGTTTAACGCTTTCTGACATTTTTTCTTTAAAGCTTTAATATGTGGAAGGAATGAAAGTTTTTGGTCAAAGATTACACCAAGAAACTTGAACTCTGGTACAACTTCAATGCGACATTTATTCATATGAAGATCTGGGTCTAGGTGGAAACCACGTTTATTACAGAAGTGCATGCATTTGGTTTTGGTCTTGGAAAATTTAAAACCATTTTCGTCAGACCATGTTTGAAGTTTATTCAAGCATTGTTGAAGTTGACGTTCTATAATGTCCATATTTCTTTAACGGAAACAAATAACAAAATCATCCACATAAAGGGAGCATTCAACCCCTGGGTTGATAGCTTTAACAATAGAATTGATTTTCACACTAAATAAGGTGACCGATAAAATGCAACCTTGAGAAACACCCATTTCCTGCTCATGAGCACCTGATAGGGTGTTACCAACACGAACACGAAAGAGGCGTTCATCCAAAAATGCAGCAATAAATAGAGGTAGACGGCCTCTAAGACCAAAGTCATGGAGATCCTTTAAAATACCGTATTTCCAAGTTGTGTCATAAGCGCTTTCAAGATCAAAGAATACAGAGACAACATGTTGCTTATTAATAAAGCCTCCTCTAATAAAAGATTCAAAACGAACAAGTTGATCAAGTGTACTTCGTTGCCGACGAAAACCGCTTTGAACATTGACAATAAGATTGTTTGATTCTAGGAACCATACAAGTCGGTCATTAACCATTCTTTCTAATGTTTTGCAGATACAGCTAGTTAAAGCAATGGGACGATAGTTGCTAGGATTAGGTGTCTTTGCCCGGTTTTGGGATAGGTATAACAATAGCCTCTCGCCAAGACTGAGGGAATTCACCAGACTGCCATACATCATTAAAAATATCCAATAAAACAGAAAGAGAAGTGAAGGGTAAATGTTTAAGAAATTGATAATGGATTTTGTCTTGGCCAGGAGAGGTATCATGAGCTTTCCTCAGGGCAGACCCGAGTTCTTTTAAGGAAAACAGTTTGTTATACCGCTCAAGATTTTTGGACTTAAAGTTAAGTTTTTTCTTCTCCTCTCTGGCTTTAAACTTCTGGAATTTTTCAGAATAATTCTCAGAAGAAGATTTTTTTGCAAAAGTATCAGCTAGAGTATCTGCGATGTCAAGAGGGGTGTTAATGGCCTCATTATCAAGTGAAAGATGGATAACGGATGAAGTACCTTTCCCATTAATTTTTCGAATCATATCCCAAGTCTTTTTAGTCGAAGTGCGACTTGTAAGCCTCGAGACATATTCTTTCCAAGAAGTACGCTTACTGGCTTTGATTGTGCGTCTAGCTTTGGCACGAAAGATTCGAAAGCTATTCAGATTATCTGTCATGAATAGCTTTCTTGCACTCATCCGTAAACCAGGGTTTACAGGGTCGTTTTGGGTCTGTCGAGGTCTGAGGAATAGACTGTTTAGCTATGTCTATTAGTAAAGATGTAAAGAGTTGCGAAGGGTCATCACAGTCTGTAAATTTGTCATGAGTGATAGACTGCTCACAAAGCACTTCCAGTTTCTTTCACGTTTAAGAACTGAAGGTTTATCTTCAGTGATAAAGATCGGAAAATGGTCGCTTCCACTAGAATCATCAGCAACCTTCCAAGAGAAATCTGGAAGTAATGCTGGACTGCACAAAGAGAGATCAATAGATGAGTAAGTGCCTGTTGCTGGATGTAAGTATGTTTTGATAGTTGGATCATTCATAAATGAGAGAGAGTTATTGGAGATGAAGTTTTCTATCTGTTGACCCTTGCGGTTGGTATCATTACATCCCCAAGTGGTACTGTGCGCATTAAAATCTCCAGCCAAAATAAAAGGTGATGGTAATTGGGATATGAGGTCATTCAAAGAGTTGTCATCAATAGTCTTGCTAGGAGGAAGGTATATGGAACACAGAGTAATTGTGTTGTGTAAAGAAATCCTCACGGCAACAGCCTGCAGGTGTATTCAGCTGTATATGTTTATGCGGTACGTTGTTGTTAATAACAATAGAAACTCCACCTTGGGCTTTATCTCCCTCAGTGTGGACTCTATTATAAATTGAGTGGTATTTTAATGAAATACCATCATCTTGTTTCAGGAAAGTTTCTGGAAGACAAAGAGCTACAGGTTTGTGCAAGTTTATTAAAAGTGAGAGTTCTTCGAAATTCGATCTCAGACCACAACAGTTCCACTGGATAATAGAATTAGCCATTGTGCAAGTTAAAAATATAAACAAGAGGGCCATGATGGCCCTGGATCGCTCACCTTAATTATACCATGTACTGTTATGCAAAACACATCAAGACAATTATTCTGAATGCAACCTCCAGTGTTAACAAGATTTTCCTTCATTTGGCCTAGTGATCTATAAATTATTTTTCCTGATATGACCCATATTCCAACATGGACTAGATATCATCAAAACAACATTCTGACAAATTTTCAACTTGCTCAAAGGAAAAATGTGGCCTCCGGAGTTTGAACAATATTTTCCTTTATTGACCTTGTTTCTGACCCCCATATGACCCATATTCGAACTTGAACTAGATATCATTTAGACAAACATTCTGACCAAATTTCAAGATGCTTAAGCAAAAAATGTGGCATCCAAAGTGTTAACAAGATTTTCCTTCAGTTTGGCCTAGTGACCTAGTTTTTGACCCAGCATGACCTATATTCGAACTTGGTCTAGATATCATTCAGCTAAACATTCTGACCAAATTTCAAGCTGCTGTAGCAAAACATGCGGCTTCTACAGAGTTAACAAGATTTTCTCTCAATTTGGCCTAGTGACCTAGTTTCTGACCCAATATGACCCATATTTAAACTTGACCTACATATCATCAAGACAAACATTCTGATAAAGTTTCAACATGCTCAAGTTAAAAATGTAGCCTCTAAAGTGTTAACAAGATTACCCTTCAATTTGGCCTAGTGACCTAGTTTTTAACCCAGCATAACCCGTATTCGAACTTGACCTAGATATCATTCAGCTCAACATTCTGACTAAATTTCAAGCTGCTGAAGCAAAAAATACAGCTTCTACGGTGTAAACAAGATTTCCCTTCAATTTGGCCTAGTGACCTAGTTTTTGACCGGGCATGACCTGTATTCGAAGTTGACCAAGATATCATTCAGCTCGACATTCTGACTAAATTTCAAGCTGCTGAAGCAAAAAATGCAGCAGCTTCTACAGTGTTAACATGATTTCCTTTCAATTTGGCCTAGTGACCTAGTTTTTGACCCAGCATGACCCATATTCGAACTTGACCTAGATATTTTAAAGACAAACATTCTGACTGAAGCAAAAATTGCGGCCTCTGGAGTGTTAACAAGATTTTCCTTCAATTTGACCTAGTGACCTACTTTTTGACCCGACATGACCAATGTTCGAACTTGACCTACATATCAAGACAAACATTCTCAAGTTGAAAATGTGGCCTCCAGAATGTTAACAAGATTTCGCTTCAATTTGACCTAGTGACCTCATTTTTGACCTCATATTGCCCAGTTTCGAACTTGTCCAAGATTTAATGGAGATGAATGTTCTGATACACTTTCATGAAGATTAGATGCAAAATGTAGCCTGTAGAGTGTTAACAAGCTGAAATGTTGACGACGCACGACGGACAAAATGTGATCACAATAGCTCACCTTGCACTTCGTGCATAGGTGAGCTACAAATAAGACAAAAATACATTTTGGATACTCCATTTTAAAAAGAGATTACTTGGCAGGGTGAAATTTTGTCTCAGCCAAAGAAGTGGACCACGACTCAATGTTGGTGTTCCACTCATCCTTTGTGTCATGCCAAGTACCTTGCTCAGAATCAGAGGCATCTCCTTCGAGTGCCTTCTTTGTGTTCCTTCCCCTCAAATCCACCAAATCTATTGGATGTAGGTATTTGAGGTAGATCGACCTCAACAAGGACTGACATTTCAGGGGTTGGGTCAGGATTTGACTTTGACGCCGAAGTTTTAGTCTTTGGCTGCTTCACAGAAGAGCTTTGAGACTTAGGTTTTTGAGAAATAGCAGGTTTTGATGATGATTTTGCAGGTTCAACAGAAGATTTCTGTGAAGATGCAGTTGTAGTAGAGGTAGAAGATTTCTGTGAAGATGCAGTTTCATTAGAGGTAGTAGATTTTGCTTGGGTAGTTTAAGAATTCGGTTTTTGGTTTCTTTGAAGATGCAGATTGTTGAACAGGGGCAGAAGATGTTTTTGTGGTAGAGGTAGTAGATGGTTTTGCGGTAGGGGCAGAAGATGGTTTTGCGGTAGGGGCAGAAGATGGTTTTTTAATGAAAGAAGGAGTTTTATTTTGATAGTGGGTGATGCTGCAGGAACCAAGCTCCTAAGCTCATCCGCCATCTCTGGGAACTTCTCCAAGAGTTTCTTGATGAGAACCTCACAGGTATGGCAGTTTGAGGAGGCGAGGCAACATTTGCATAGCTGGAACTGCTATTGAGTTGAAGTTTGTCCTTCTTCCGTTGTTCCACAATTTTCCTGGCTTCATAGAAGCTAATGCTTTGTGTGTACTTAATGGTAAGGATTTCCTTTTCATCTTTCCACACTTGGCAATCCCTGGAATATGTTGGATGAGCAAGCTTACAGTTAAAACAGGAATGGACATTAGAGCAGTTGTTACAGTCATGTTCAGTGCCCACAAAGGCACACTTGGTACAAATGGGTGCATTTGTACACATTGACTCATGGTGACCAACCGCTGACACTTGAAGCAGCGCAGGGGGTTGGGCACATAAGTATCAACATTCACAAATAGGTAACCGATTTTTAATCTACTAGGCAAAACTGGAGAGGAGAAAGTCAGGATATAAGTGCTTGTGTCTACTTGTTGTCCATTTCTGTTAACACTGATTCTCTTGACATGAGAAACACCTTGAGGTTTAAGATTGGTGAGAATATCCTCGATTGAATCACAGTAAGAAAGTTCATTGCATCGGATAACTCCTTTGCATTGGTTCAAGGTTTTGTGAGGGTAGACCGTAACTTTAGTTGTATGAAACATTTTATATTTAAGGAGGTTGGTAGCTTGTTGATTAGAAAAGCATTCAACAAGGATTGTGCTATTTTTCAATTTCTTTACTGATTTCGGAGTGCCCAATATGCTAGAGATTTGCCTCTCAATAACAAAAGGGGATATGTTTGTGACTGGGGTAGAAGGATCTTCCGCCTCTATTACAACAAAACGAGCAAAGTGAAGAGGAGATTGAGATAAGTCAGTTTCAGAATCAGATTCTGAGAGGGGACGCTTGGCAGTTTTTTTTTGAGTTGACATGTTAAAGTTAGAGTGTTCATCACAGATGATCCCCACCCACCTCGGAGCCCAACACGGGGACATGATCTGGGAAAACCTAACACAGATCATGCCAGGGATACATCAATGATATACTCAGAATGAAAGGGCTACACTGGACAAATATATTCCCGTAGAACATAATTCCAAGCTTCACTATCTTTGGGAGGTTACAAATGTCAATCAAATACCTAAAAATCTTTCACCTGATAAGCCCATGAGCCACCACCGCCTTCTTGGGCAGCTGAGAAAATAGGGTTAAGAAGAAATGTTTGAAAATGTAGAAAGAAATGCATGATAAGTAGGCGATGAAGATGAAAGGTGAAATGTAATGCCCAAGGGCAAGGCATGACCAGCCGATTGATCAGGACGGGCTCCCCTGACCTCCCGTTTAGCCCAACTCAAGGCCAAAGCAGGGTGTTGCAGTAACAGAGTTTAAATTGCCTTACTCTGAAACTACTCAACCACCAGGTCCCCGTCATCAGGCGACACAGGTTGCAGCCCACGGCAAACGGGCATGCACAGCGTTGGGGTTCTACCAACTGTAGTGCGACAGCCGGGCTATTTCTAGCCCCCCACCCAGCTGGGGGGAAACGGTCCTAATAAACCGGAATGCCAAAGCTAGCAGCTGTCAGATGAGTGCTTTCACTCAAAATACTTGCAAGTCGAGTTATTTCAAAGCGTAGAGCTGAAGAAAATGATTTCGCCTTTTTCCAAGATATACTAATGAAACATCGATGTCCTGAATTTAATGGATAAAACACAGCAATGTGCCGTGAGCAAGGCAAATTGCCACAGCCAAAAACCAAAACAACTCATCTGCCTTTGATAGACATGACACCTTCACATCCAGATACTATAATGACGGCAATAGCGAAAGCACAAGAGATCATGCGCAATGTTGGTCAATAGTTTGTATTATCCACATGCGATCTGCAACTATATAAAGTTGTGCTGGACGTAAAGTGGGCGTATCCAGATCGGTTTTCAAATGTCATTCTTAGACTGGGCGGGATGCATTCGTTAATGAGTTTTATAGGTGCTATTGGTACGTTGATGGCAGAGACTGGCTTATCTGAAATTATGTGTAATGTTTTTGGAGGAGTAAATAAAATGCTGACAGGTAAAAAGTTTCCACAGAACATAAGGGCAATGCGCCTGGTTGCCGAAGAATATTACGAAGTGTAGTCCATGACCAAATACTTTGTTCCAAATATGACCTCATGAAAATACTGGACAGTCTCGCCGAACAGAGTTTGACAGCTAAACTTTGGGTTGATGTGTTCATTAAACCTGTCTTTATTATGATGATGTTCATGAGAGCTGAGAGAGAGGCAGACTGGCGACTCCATCTAGAAGCATATAGGCAGATGCTTCCATATTTCTTTGCTGCTGGCCATGTTCACTACGCAAGATACGGTATATGCTATCTGCGTTCAATGGAGCTCCTTCCAAAATCAGTTTTATCTAAGTTTTTAAATGGCGAACATGTCATGCGACACGAGAAAGGAATATGGAACGGAATCTGGAGCGATATGTTAATAGAAAGCACCTTCATGAGATATGGTCATGCTCCAGGTGGTATCATTGGCATTACGCTAAAGCCTGATATGTTGAAGGTTTGGGCCCGGAGTCTACACACATGCAGTCAGCTTGAGTCGAATTTGGATGACATTATAGATTATGACAATATTGCTGATCAGAGTGTTATGAGGCATAAAGAGGAAGGCAAACTGCGCATTGAGAATGATGCGAAGGACAGAAAAGGTATAAGTTCTAAACTTGAGACTTGTATTGATCCTTTAGACCCTAGCAAACACACGGATAGGGCTGTTCTCAATATTGTAACTGGGGAAATGTCTACATCTCGAGTAAACGTGTACAATGCAGTGCAGATTGGGACAAAACGGATGACTGAATTTGAATGTAAATTGCCAGGAGGATTACATGAAACAATTCATAAGAAAGTTATTCCCATGAGCATTACCAAAAAGCATATAAAAATAGGAGACACAAAGGTTTTTGATACCAATCTAATTTATTCAAGCTAGTGGTCGTGAAGTAGATATTAGAAATGTTCTCTCCCATGAACTTGCTCCAATCCCAACAGCAATATTTGGTGATACAGGAGAAATGAGAATTGCAAAAGCCAAGGCTTTTTAAAAAAAAATAACTTCAGGTTGAAGTTTCAAAGAGAACGGCAGGTCATATAGATACAGCTGTTGTAGATGGTTCAGCATTGCTGTGGGTTATTCCCTGGCCGACGGAGGAAACGGTAGCGGATTATATTGGAAATTGCAAGCATCACATTGGAACCAGGTTATCTATGCATGATGTTTATCTAGTTTTTGATAGGTATTATGCCTATAGTACTAAGAGTGTAACTAGAGGAGCTAGGGCTACAGGTGCAAGCAAAGTCCATCGTCTATACATAAATAGCAAGCTTCCCCCACAGAAGGTAGTTAACAGTAACTGAAAACAAGAAACAGCTAATGGAACTGATATTCAATGAACTCGTGGGAGACAAGGTGTTTCAGCAACAGCACACACAGCAACACAAGTTGGTGATCACAGGAGCAGATGATGTACCAGTGGAAATTTTCAACTCCATAATTTCTGAAAGAAATGATATGGAAACTAAGCATCAAGAAGCAGATAATATTATTGTGCAACAGGTGTTGATGTGTGCTGGTCAAACGGTGAACTGTGGCATCACTGTAATTTGTGATGA
This sequence comes from Serripes groenlandicus, assembly GCA_031761405.1. Lineage (NCBI taxonomy): Eukaryota > Metazoa > Mollusca > Bivalvia > Cardiida > Cardiidae > Serripes > Serripes groenlandicus. The sequence goes on from JASEVX010000003.1 coordinate 4,030,551, forward strand.
CACTGACGTATTTGTGTTGTTGTTACACTACTATCACAAGGTTGGTCTGGACAATTTAGTTACAATGGAATCGCCCATTAAAGGGAGGGTTGTGATAGACATTGCGCGGACCGTTTAAGAAGCATGTGGATATAGTTAATGGTATTCTTCCGGCCCATGCTCTGTCTGGATGCGATACTGTAGCAAGCTGTTATGGGATAGGAAAAGGTAAACCTTGCGAGCTGGATATTCTCTTTCAAATCTGGGACTTATTGACTCTACCGTGCAATCTGTTGTATCTCAAGCAACACGATTCATGTCTGTGTGTGTTACGGACAGTCGGCCAATTGCTAAACAATGTCAGAAACCCGTATGAATGCTTGGATCGCTAAAGCTGGAAGAGGTTCGTCATCCCACCTGAAACTGTGTTATCTTCCACCAACGAGCGAGGCCTTTGCAGAAAACATCAAAAGGGCTCATCATCAATGTATTATCTGGCGGTCACTAGAAGTAAATAACCCACCAGAACTTGATCCAGTTGAATACGGCTGGAAGAGAGATGAGAAGACACAAACTCTCCAACCTGTTTGTCTCCCTGAGAATGTAGAACTTGCCCCAGATTTTATCCTGCGCCTTATCAAATGTGGTTGTCGCAGTACCATGCCATGCAGTTCAAGAGGATGTAGTTGCAAAAGTGCCAACATGAGCTGTACAATGTTTTGTCATTGTCACAAGCAAGGTTGCCAAAATCTTGAAAATACCATTTCATCATTGACACTTGGAATTCAGAAGCATATGGGGGAACGGCAATTTTGGCCGCCATCTTGGATTTTTGGACAGCATTTTAGTTATTATGACCTTTTATATGTCACAAAATGGATAAACATATGTTCGCTAATAATTATAACGACATAGTGTCAAATGTCTAACTTAGACAGCAGAGCGAGTGTATGGTCCGGTCGCCATCTTGGAATTTGTTGACCGCCATCTTGGATCTTTTGCCACCATCTTTGGATTTTTTAAATTTTTCAACATTGTTTAACTTCCTTTCAGTATCAAATGGCATAATAACTGATGTTTACTTTGTCCAAATGTTTAAAAATATTGACTGTAGTTGGGGAGTATATACGTAATATATGCCATCTAAGAAATATAGCCATCTTGATTTTCTCGAATTGCCCAATGGTGACAATGTGTCACCCTTCATATTTAGTGAAGACATAGCCTTCCCTATGTTAATCAGTCAAAAAAAATACTTAAGAACACAATTTTAGGTTCAGCCTAGGTTCTGCCGGACTAGTAAACAAAAACACAACCTTGGCATGTGTAAAAAACATTTGAAATTGAGCAAATTGCTGTCCTTTAGTCACGATGTTTTTCAAAAGTCGTCTGCTACAAACGCGTCTTCAACAAGAAAATGGTTGACGTGTTCAATAAAATTCATTTTGTTATATTTGACTAAACTTTCAAAAGATTTATTTGTTTGTTAAAGAGTGAATTGTAAAATAATTTCTCACAAGCCTGCATACAAATCCCGTATAATCCAAATAAAATCGTCCAATTTCACAAACAATTTCCGCATTTGGATAGTTTTAGTGTTAATTGCATAATAAGATCAATTTGCATTTTTGTGTGGTAGATTTTTGGTCATGAATCATAGCAAGAAGAGGCTAACAGTGCGATTCACGGCTAAAAAGCAAAGACAACAATTCTTGATCAGACTGATCTCTGCCTCGCGAGGTTTTCCCCCTTTTCGTAGGGAGACACTCAAAATCCCCTCACGCTGAAAATGATAGGGTAGTCAAAATCCCCTCGACCAAAATGTTAGGGTAGTCAAAATCCCCTCGACCGAAATGATAGGGTAGTCAAAATCCCCTCGATGGGAAACAGGGTAAACATAATGTATGACATTAGGAGACATCCAAGGTGTCTAAGGCTAAACTAACATGCTAAAAAGACAAATAGCATATTTAGTAATTTAAATCATTTTAATGTTTTACATACATAAGACGGTAAGTAATTTAATCATTTTAATAAATATTCAGCACATTGTTTCTAGGACATTTTATGTTTTCACAGTTTAACTAACCACTTTCTACCATATTTAGACACTCATATGTTAATCTTATTCTTATAAGTTGTCCAATCACTGACAAGAATTCCTGAAGGGACCGTATGGGTTTTTGACACAAACATTTTCATCAACTCCAAGATAAACTATCTGACAGTGATCTATATTATATTAATAGTGATATATTGATTTTTGCACAGCATTATTTTAGCATAACAATTCACCAATACATGAAATTCTTTTTAAAAGAATTAACATTTAATTAACGGGTAATTATTGACTGATCACTAAGATGACTGTAAACGGAAATGATGTACTATATTTAAATTTACATTTAGCTTTACAAGAAAATATATGATCTTAGATTGAGCGGATTATGAATACCCATCGAGGGGATTTTGACTACCCTATCATTTTGGTCGAGGGGATTTTGACTACCCTATCATTTTGGTTGAGGGGATTTTGACTACTATGCCATTTTCAGAGTGAAGGGATTTTGACTGAGGGGATTTTGACATACACTCTTTTCGTATGGTGTGGTACAAATTCTTAACACAACAAATTTGAGACAAGTGAAATAGATTTTCCGAATTTGTTGTGTTTATAATCAAAATTAATTGGTGGATAATCAAAATAAATTGGTGGGTATACCGATAATCTCAATATATTATGTTTCTCATAATTAAAATAAATTGGATAGGGTGCAAATCAACATAATGGACAGTTTTGGACAATTAACCCTTTCCCACATACAGCAAATCTGCACCAGACAACTTTTAAACCATCTAGGCAAAACTGTGTACAAAACTCTTAAAGTTGATATATATATAATCTTTATTAAAGTCTCATCTTTGTACATGTTACATAATATAAAACAATATTCACAGTTAACAAACAAATGTACAAAGCCATTCTTTAAAAAACAGAATTATAAGAGACTAAGAGATCATCACAAAACCTTGACAGTTAAAAAATGTTAAAGGAGATACGACGCATTTCCCATCGGGGAATCATGCATAAATACATCAAATTGAGTTAACTTAACATAAGAAACAAAAGTTAATACTTATAAAACAAATATAACATTCGTCGTAAAGTACAACTTCAAATAAACAGATGCGTTATGTATAACATATAAACCTAAAATGAAATAAAACAAGTACAACCGAATAAAATACAACTCAAAATATTAAAATACGGGCGTATAAACAGATAAAGGACTATTTACACAAATAAAATAAGATAAGATTTTGACACCGTTTCAACAATTTACAATCTTGTCACGGCGGCTGTGTTCACATTACCATGTGTATTATGTCTTTATTACATTACAGTACAATCTGTATGGCATCAAATAGAAACAAAGTAGGAAACAATGTGTCAAAAGGCGTTAATCACGCTGTAATGTCGATTATTGGAAATTAAAGGTCATAAAATCCAATCAAATAACCGGTAGCGATCAGTCAATACTTATGATCTACCATCAATCACCGACAAGGCTTTGATACGCTGATTAGTAGCAGCAGCTGGCTAGGGGTAATAAACAGCATGTCAGTTAATTAGGGGTAATAAAATAATGAAATGACCATCAAGCAATGTATAAAAGGTTACAGACGGACAATAGACGTCACTTCGTTCGAGAACAATCAATTGATCAGATCAATTAGCAGCTATTACGTCTGTATTTAATGATGGCCGAATTTGCTTTTGCAGACATGTTCGAGTCGGAAGACGAGTCTGTTTTCTCCGGCTTTTCTCCGTCAAGACATTCCGTCTGATTTCCGACATTGGTATCTCTTCTGACGATGAGTCTGAGTCAGATGATGATCAGGATCAGCCTGCTCCTGTCGGAGGTTGGTCTGATCGTTTCCATCCACCTACGATTCAGCCTTTTCAAGAAATTCCTGGTCCAAGACAACCAGCGGACTTTTGAGGTCACCACTGCCACGCCACTGCAGTATTTCCTCCTCCTTTTCCCACTAGAGTTGCTGGGCCACATAGTGAGAATGACGAATTCCTACGCCCTATGGAAGATGTCACAACCAGGAACTCAACATGACGCAAGATGGGAGGAGACGACTGTCGTGGAGATGCGGGCCTTCTTGGGAATCAACATTTTGATTGGGATAAACCAGCTGCCGGTAGCCGATATGTTTTGGTCAACAAACCACCTGGTTGGTAATTCCGCTGTGGCATTGACGATGACCTGCAACTGATTCCAGAAGATTATACAGTATTTGCATGTATCGGACCGTACAGCTGAACCACAAAGGAGAACGCCTGAGTATGATCGACTTTTTAAGATCAAACCAGTCATGGAAGCCGTATCACAGACATTCCGAAGCTACTACACCATGTCCAGAGAGGTTTCGGTTGATGAAGCCATAAACGGTTTTTGTGGACGCCTCGCCTTCCGTCAATACATGTCAGCCAAGCCCATCAAGCGAGGAATAAAGGTGTGGATGCTGTGTGATGCACAGACGGCTTACCTGTCCCGTTTTGATGTGTACCTTGGACGAAATACCAACACTACTGAACATGGCCTGGGTTACAACGTGGTGACGAAGCTGACGGATCACTTGTACCACACACACCGATGGGTCTTCTTCGACAACTACTTCACTAGCATTGATTTGATGGAACGTTTGTTAGAAAAGGGCCTTTATGCGTGTGGTACAGTCAGGCAGAACAGAAAGGGCTTCCCTGCATAATTGAAGAAACCTGCCGCAGTACGTGAGCGAGGCCAATATAGGATTCTGCAAACGGAAGGATCGAACCTAATTATCACAGCGTGGAAGGATAAGAAGCTGGTGCATCATCTCTCCACACTAAGTGATCCTATGGTTGAGATGCGAGCAGATCGTCGGGCAGGAGCTCAGATCCTGAACCTTCCCCAGCCAGTGTGTTCACCAGTACAATGCCTTTATGGGAGGAGTTGACCGACACGACCAACACAGAGCGAAGTATAATGTCGGCAGGAAGGAAAAGAAAGCCTGGCGCTATTTATTCTGTTTGTTTTTTAACTGCGCCATCATCAACGCTTACATTATTTATAAGTCAGTGAGCAGACGACCCACCAAGAAGAAGAGATACTGCTACCTTGACTTTAGGTTAGAACTCGTCGGGGAACTTCTTGGTGGATTTAACAAGCGTAAGCGTCCTACCCCAGAACGAGCTCAGCAAGGCGGGATGGTCGACCAAGAGAATATCCACGGGCATACTCATGGGAAGCTGCCAGGGAACCGCCGCCAATGCCGCTACCACATGGTCACGTTGAAGAAGAGGAAGGAGACAGTGTTTGGCTGCACACTTTGTAACGTTCACTTGTGTAGGGACGGCTGCCATACACTGTATCACAACCTGTGAGAAGTGTAGGACAATATGTGGTAGTAGCAAAGGCCTAGCGCAAGACCATTCTAACTGTCTGTAATTTTAGACTTAGAAGCGCTGAGCCATTGGGGTGGGCCATAATAAAGAGCGCCTCCTCGTGGTGTGGCCTGGATGTCTGGCTGGATAATTTATCAAAATATATTTCCATTCAAAACTTAATTCTGTGATACTTACCTGAAAAGTAAAATATAAGGTAATTAGAAAAATACTTTTTGGAAAAAGCAAAAATGTATCATCAAAACTTCATTATTGAATATAAATTATCCAGCCAAAACTAAATGCTCTTCTGGTAAGTAAACAAATATTATATAAACAAAATGTATTATCAAGTGTGTGTTGTTGCTTTTTTCCTACCCCAAGTCATTCATTTATGTCTTTCCTTATTGATATTTAATGGCATTTAACATTTTTATTTAGTATTGTGTTTTTATTAAATAAAATCATTTCAAAAACAATTGTTCATTCATTTATTACAGTAAAAAAACACAGAAAAATCATCTATCCCTTTTTCTTCCTTCCATGTCCTACATACTACTCTTCCAAAGATATACTTTTTTATACCATTAGAAAGAGAATTTAATTTGCTACATACTTTATGCTTATACAAAAATTGTTTAAACAATATTTGATATAGTAATAGTGGTAGAAAATAGACAGGTGTCAAATCACTACAATTTTCCAATAATGTGTATGGAAATAGTGTCACTTTTTCATCATTAGTTTATTGGTTTTTTGTTATCAGATAGCATAGCCTTACATGGAGATAAGGTAGTAAAATAGCCAATTCTCTTATATGGAGATAAGGTAGTAAAATAGCCAATTTTCTAACTGGGAAAGGGTTAAACAAGTGACCCCTGGGGAATGGTAATTTTTGACCCAGGGCTATAATTTGAACAATCTTGGTAGAGGTCTACTAGATGATGGTACCAAATCTCAAAGGCCTGGGGCCTCTACTTTTAGACAAGAAGATTTTTTAAGTTTTTTCTCTATATGTGTCTATGTTAAAGATACTATTTAATGACAGGTCCGAGTTGTCAAAAATATCACGGAATGAATAAGTTGTAACGATTGGTGGAAAATTTCCGAAAATTGCCAATAGCTTGCTTACCTCACTCACAGTCCCAACGGCCATAAATCACCGCCATGTACGGAAACTGACAGAAATCTGTCCGGAAATTACCGATGGCAATTATCGGTTTATGACGTCACTTAAAGTATACACTCTATGAAAAATGGCTTCATTATACGACAACACTGATGACATTTCGCCAAATAGTTCTTTTTCGGGTGAAAGCTCTTCCGACGGTGAAAACCAAACTGAAGTTGCTCCTTACCAGATTGAGCCTTTAGCAAGGGAGATTGCAAATCTGCAACCTGAAAGTGTTCAGGAAAGTGACCAACGAATGAGAAACAGCGACTGGTAGGTTAAAACATTTTAGAAACTTTTAATTTTCCTACACGTTTATATAACTATTATTTCTTAGTTAACGGGTATTTTCTATTATTAATTAGCATGTTGTCCTTTGTCTACGGTAAATACTGGGTATATATCATTGTTCATGAAGACCTAGGAATCACTACAATTCACTGTTATGTGTAAATTTACACTGGCAAAAGAACTCTTTTAACTTGTCCGAACCAACAGTTAATTGCCAGAGACCATAGGACCACTGCTAATTTGGCAAACTGTATAAGTGAACAAACTTACACAAGCTGTGTAGATTCTGACAAGACTTAGCAGGTTGTCAAGATAATCCGAACCTACTGTTTAGAAATGCCAACTTGTACCTCTTCTCATGCACTGGCTCATATGTTCTTTTGACTTTTATTGCAGGAAAAATCAGCGGGATCCACCCATGGCCTAAAACCTGATGTCCAACGAACAATTTCTGGTCCCTCCGTTTACAAAAATATATATATCAAAGATGGAGTACTCTAAATGACGTCATAATCGGCAATTCACCGAAGATCGTTGAAAATTTCCGACGATATCGATTGGTTATAGAATGCGATACACGCTTATTTTTAGTTGACCCTAACTTCGTTATTTAAGTATTTTAATCGGAATTTTCTATTCGTAGTTCATTAATAAACATTGCTCGACCATTTAAGCGTGGCTTTACCGGGTCATTAAATAGTATCTCTAAACAAGTGACCCCATGGGAGGGGTCATTTTTAGGGGTCATTTTGACCCAAGGGCTATAGTTTGAACAATCTTGGTAAAGGTCCACTAGATCATGCTACATACTCAATATCAAAGGCCTGGGCCCTCTACTTTTAGACAAGAAGATTTTTAAAGTTTTTCCCCTATATGAGTCTATGTAAAACAAGTGACCCCCGGGGAGGGGTCATTTTTTACCCAAGGGCTATAATTTGAACAATCTTGGTAGAGGTTAACTAGATGTTGCTACATACCAAATATCAAAGGCATGGGCCTTCTACTTTTAGACAAAAAGATTTTTGAAGCTTTTCCCCTATATGAGTCTATGTTAAACAAATGACCCCCGGGGAGGGGTCATTTTTGACCCCAGGGCTATAATTTGAACAATCTTGGTTGAGGTTCACTAGATGATGCTACATACCAAATATCAAAGGCATGGGCCTTCTATTTTCAGACAAGAAGATTTTTTAAGTTTTGGTTAATTTCCCCTTTTTTGTTGCCGTGGCAGCCAAAGTTCTGCATGGAATAGAATTTTTTGAACAAGTTTGAAAGAGATCCACCCAAGTAACATTCATGTAAAATTATTTTGAATTTGGTTAATTGGTGTAGGAGGAGAAGTTGTTTGTAGGAAAATGTGAACGGACGGACGACAATGACAACGACGGACGGTGAGCGATCACAAAAGCTCACCTTGCACTTCGTGCATTGGTGAGCTAAAAAAACCTGCTGCCAATAAGTTTGTTAGAAACCATAACAATCTCATACAATCTTGTTTCCAACATAAATAAATGAACTTGAAATCAGTGTATGTAACATTGACATGGATTTTTGTTAATGTTACATACGTCACGTCACTTATATCAAATGTTAAAAAAATACCATTTATGGCAATTAATGATTCAAACCAAAGATTTAAACGAGAGGGCCAAGATGGCCCTATATCGCTCACCTGATTTAATAGAACTTCAATAGTTTTCAAAGATTTTACTCTATACATATTAGGAAAACAAGCAACCCCCCTGGTGGCCATGTTTTTCAACAGATCAGATTTATTTGAATAACCTTGGAAGAAGGTCACCCAAGGAACATTTGTGCCAAATAATCTTCAAATCAGGCAGGTGCTTTTGGACAAGTAGATTTTAAGGATTTTACAATGCACATATAAGGAAAACAAGCCCCGTCCCTTGCGGCCATGTTTTTCAATGGATCAGATTTATTTGAACAATCTTGGTAGAAGGTCCCCCAGGGAACATTTGTGCAAAATAATTTTTAAATCGGGCTAATACTTTTGGACAAGAAGATTTTTAAAGTTTTAACAATGCACATATAAGGAAAACAAACTCCGCCCACTGGCGGCCATGTTTTTCAACGGATCGGAAATATTTGAATAATCTTGGTAAAGGGTGCCCCAAGGAACATTTGTACAAAATAATTTTCAAATCAGCCCAGTACTTTTGGACAAGAAGATTTTTAAAGTTTTAACAATGCACATATAAGGAAAACAAGCTCCGCCCCCTGGCGGCCATGTTTTTCAACGGATTGGAAATATTTGAACAATCTTGGTAAAGGGTGCCCCAAGGAACATTTGTGCAAAATAATTTTCAAATCGGGCCAGTACTTTTGGACAAGAAGATTTTTAAAGTTTTAACAATGCACATATAAGGAAAATAAGCTCCGCCCCCTGGCGGCCATGTTTTTCAACGGATCAGAAATATTTGAACAATCTTGGTAGAGGGTGCCCCAAGGAACATTTGTGCAAAATAATTTTCAAATCAGGCCAGTACTTTTGGACAAAAAGATTTTTTAAGATTTGGCAATTTTCCCCTTTTCTGATGCCCCAGCAACCAAAGTTCTACTTGGAATTAAATTCTTTGAACAACTTTGAAAGAGGACCACCTAAGGACCATTCCTATTAAGTTATTTTGAAATCTGTCTATTGGTTTAGTAGAAGTCATTTGTAGGAAATTGTTAACAGACGGACAGACGACGACGACGACGACGACGGTGAGTGATCACAAAAGCTCACCTTGCACTTCGTGCTAAGGTGAGCTAAAAAAAACCTTACCAGTCATTTAATACCCGATATATAATCTCATTACCCTTAATTCATAAGAAAAGAAGCTTGCGCAGCCATGCATAGCCCTCACGCATGTGTGATATACACGGCCGCCGGTAATACCGGCACACAGGCTATGACACCCCACTTTGTAACTTCTGGACACACCGACTTACAGGCTAAGAATTTATTTCATTTTTCTAAATTTATTTCTTTGTGCCTTAATAAGTTATTTTTCATTCAGTCATTCATCTACATTGACATCTTAACAACATAAATTGTGTAAATTATTGTTTGTGATTAAGTTGTTTCTTGTACACACAACGGAGACGTCACAGGTAGGATACCCACCCACCACCCACTATTTCAGTTACGTATCAGGTGTGGTAATGACCGTTAATTCTTTTAACGCTTATAGGTTAAAGTTCCCCCGACCCTCTTAGCGATAATATATTATTATCGCCTTTGTATTACATTGTGTATATTAATTAAACATGAACAATTTTGAAAAATATTTGTAATTTTTTTTTTCATTGATATACGTTCCGTGATCACCCGGTATAGTAAACAAGAGGGCCATGATGGCCCTGGATCGCTCACCTGATAATTTGTTTTTTTCAACTTTGGCCATGTTTTTCGACCAATCAACATAGCTTGAAGGAATCTGAAAGTGGGTCACTTAAGGAACATTTCTACAAAATTATTTGAAAATCTGCCTGACACTTTCGGAGAAGAAGATTTTTTAAGTTTTAACTATAGCCATAAAAGGCAAAATAGCCCCGCCCCCTGGCGGCCATGTTTTTTGACCAATCAACATGGCTTGAAGGAATCTGATAGAGGATCACTCAAGGCACATTTCTACAAAATTATTTGAAAATCGGCCTGACACTTTTGGAGGAATGAATGAATGTATATTGTTTTATGGCGCATCGACAGTTAAGGTCATTTAGCGCGCAATTAAATTTAATTATTCATGATCCCTGGGTAAACAAACCAGTACTAGGCTAGAAAATGTGCCTTGCCCAAGAGCACTCCACCATGACCGTAGTGCCGCAACTGGGGATCGAACCCGGGACACCCGGTTTCAAAATCCCCGACGCTAAGCACTCGACCACAGCGGATTCCCAACACTTTTGGAGGAGAAGATTTTTTAAGTTTGCACTATAGCTATATAAGGCAAAATAGCCCCGCCCCCCCCCCCCCCCCCCCCCTGGCGGCCATGTTTTTTGACCAATCAACATGGCTATGGCTTCAAGGATTCTGATAGAGGGTCACCCAAGGAACATTTCTACAATATTATTTGAAAATCGGTCTGACACTTTTGGAGGAGAAGATTTTTTAAGTTTTCACTATAGCCATATAAGGCAAAATAGCCCCGCCCTCCCTGGCGGCCATGTTTTTCGACCAATCAACATGGCTTGAAGGAATCTGAAAGAGGGTCATCCAAGAAACATTTCTACAAAATTATTTGAAAATCTGACAACCAGTTTGGGAGAAGAAGAATTTTGAAAAAAAAAATCGGTTTCGTTGCCATGGAAACCAGAATTTTGCATGGATCCCAAATATTTGAAGGAATTCTGGTGAGGTTATTGAGAGGATACTTTCTGTGAAGTTTCATCCCAATTGACCCACTGGTTACTGAGAAGAAGAAGTTGATGGACAAAGCACGACACACAATTCTGGTGAGGTCATTGAGCGGATGCTTTCTGTGAAGTTTCATCCAAATTGACCAATTAGTTACTGAGAAGAAGAAGTTGACGCACGCCGGACAAAAGGCGATCACAATAACTCACCTTGAGCTCAGGTGAGCTAAAAATAAACAAGAGGCCCATGAGGGCCTATGCTCTACTGGTATGGTTCTTTGGTCATTTTCAATCCAGAGCATGTATGTATGGTGAAGATCGGATAGTAAATGGAGGCTCTTTTGTGTTCACAAGCTGTATTATAGCAATTTTGACAATTTCAAGGGCCATAATCCAGTCTTGCATGGGCGGATCTGGCTGGTTTTCAAAAGAAACCAAGCTCTCATTAATATGTAACTCCTAAGTTTGGTGAAGATCAGAAGATAAATGGAGCCTCTATCGTGTTTACAAGCTCTATTATAGCAATTTTGACAATTTCAAGGTCCATAATCCAGTCTTGCATGGGCGGACTGGCTGGTTTGCGAAAGAAACCGAGCACTCATCAATATTTAACTACTATCTAAGTTTGGTGAAGATTGAATAGTAAATGGAAGCTCTATTGTGTTCACAAGCTGTATTATAGCAATTTTAACAATTTCAAGGGCCATAATCCAGTCTTGCATGGCCGGATCTGGCTGGTTTGCAAAAGAAACCAAGCTCTCGTGGATATCTAACTACTGTATAAATTTGATTGAGATTCAATCAAAACTGAAGACTGTATCGCGTTCACAAGCAATTGTTTACGGACAGACGGACGCACAGACGACGGACACCACACCACGGCATAAGCTCTTCTGGCCTTTGGCCAGTAGAGCTAAAAATAGAAACAATTATATTTGTTGTTGAAATTGTTTGTTTCATACTATGTCACATAGTGGTGATCAGAGGCGTGTCACATAACGGCCGTATGAGACACAAAAGTAGGTCAAAATCCCCTACTAGGCATACACAGACAAAATCCCCTAAGGATAAAGTCCCCTACTTTATAAATGTTCCAATTACCTACTATATACATGGTAAATGTTAGTTTAATGTGTTATATTTGAATATTATCAATATAATAATTAAATTTTGTTAACTATCTTGCTTACACAACACATTAATTATGTTTAATTGTATATTCATTAAAAAGACTGAAATATTGTATATTTTTTATGTGACAAACATTGTCGGTGTTAATCAGAGTAATCAAACCCTAATTTAGTATATAATTATTAATTCAATAAAGTAATTAATTACCATACAATTAAAATGCCTTATAACAATTAATGCAGTGGGTTCTCAACCCCTATCCAGCTGAATTTCTTAAACTGATACAAACATCCTTGATTTATATCCAGGGTTCGATTCCCGATCATGTCATGCCCAATACTTTATATAATCGGTTGTAGTAGAATTTGTGGAAAATCTTTTCAAATGAAAGTAAAATTACTGAATACATCTCATGCCCAATACTTTAAAATCGGTAATTATGAGCAATTTCTCCTTTTGCCACTTTGTTTTCAATATACATCTGGATGTGGGTTGTGGGAAATCGGAATGCAGAATTTCTATGGATAACACATGACATCCCGTTTATTAATTAAAATTAAATTACTGATTTTTTTTCCGTAGATTACAACAGTAAAATCTCAGAAAGACCATACACATCCTGCAGACCACTTTGACGTGGCACCAATGAAAGTGAAAGGAATTAAATTCAAGCAGTGTAGTAGTTGCCGAAACGATGTTACAGTACCCTGTCCAGGTCAGAGCTGCTTGCGGAGATAATGAAAATTTTAAACAAACAGTACGTTGTGTGAAACGGACACATGTTCCAAAAGAGCCAGCTTCATTACAAGATATACCCTGTCCTCTTCCTGATGATTTTATAAAAACGGCCGGCACTGAAACCTCTGATTTTTTAATATACGATAACGGATCAGAGACTTACAGGATGTTGATATTCGGATTGAGTATTCTGTCGTAAAGTGAATCATGGTTCATGGACGGGACTTACGATACAGCCCCTTCCCAGTTTAGCCAGTTGTATGTGATAAGATCTGCAGTAAGTGAAACATATGTGACATGTGACCAAAGCCGAACCAATAATGTGTGTGAGGGATGGAACAATGCCTTCAAAACATTTGTAGGCCATTCAAACCCAAGCCTGTGGTATGTTATAAATTGTATACAGAAAGACAATTGTTATGTAGAGACTGTTTAAGAGGAAATCAACCAAGGACTCCCGCCAAAGCGTCGAAAAAAGGAAACAACTAAGAGGGCCATGATGGCCCTGGATCGCTCACCTGATTTTTCACTTTAGCAACAATAGTTTCAGACCAATCAACTTGGCTTTAAGGAATCAGATAGGTCACCCTAGGAACATTTCTACAAAACTAGAGATTGCTTTTTTGACAAGAGGGCCATGATGGCCCTGGAATCGCTCACCTGATTTTTTTTTTCACTTTAGCTATATAAGCCCCGCCATCTGGCGGGCATAGTTTCCAACCAATCAACTTGGCTTTAAGGAATCTGATAGAGGGTCACCCTAGGAACATTTCTACAAAATTATTTGAAAATTGGCCTGACACTTTTGAAGGAGAAGATTTTTTAAGTTTTCACTATAGCAATAAAAGGCAAAATAGCCCCGCCCCCTGGCGGCCATGTTTTTTGACCAATCAACATGGCTTGAAGGAATCTGATAGAGGGTCATCCAAGGAACATTTCTACAAAATTATTTGAAAATCGGCCCGACACTTTTGGAGGAGAAGATTTTTTAAGTTTGCACTATAGCTATATAAGGCAAAAAAGCCCCGCCCCCCCTGGCGGCCATGATTTTCGACCAATCAACATGGCTTAAAGGAATCTGATAGCGGGTCATCCAAGGAATATTTCCACAAAATTATTTGAAAATCGGCCTGACACTTTTGGAGAAGAAGATTTTTTAAGTTTTCACTATAGCCATATAAGGCAAAAAAGCCCCGCCCCCCCTGGCGGCCATGTTTTTCGACCAATCAACATGGCTTCAAGGAATCTGATAGAGAGTCACCCAAGGAACATTTCTACAAAATAAGTTCAAAATCTGCCAACCAGTTAGGGAGAAGTAGAATTTTGAAGTTTTTTTCGTTTCGTTGCCATGGAAACCAGAAGTCTGCATGGATCCCAAAAATTTGAAGGAATTCTGGTGAGGTCATTGAGAGGATGCTTTCTGTGAAGTTTCATCCCAATTGACCCACCGGTTACTGAGGAGAAGATGTTGAAGATTTTTTAAGTTTTCACTTTGGCCATGTTTTTCGACCAATCAACATGGCTTGAAGGAATCTGATAAGAGGATCACCCAAGGAACATTTCTACAAATTTATTTGACACTTTTAGAGAAGAAGATTTTTTAAGTTTGCACTATAGCCATATAAGGAAAAATAGCCCCGCCCCCCCTGGCGGCCATGTTTTTCGACCAATCAACATGGCTTGAAGGAATCTGATAGAGGGTCACCCGAGGAACATTTCTACAAAATTATTTGAAAATCGGCCTGACACTTTCGGAGGAGAGATTTTTTAAGAATTTTGAAGTTTTTTCATTTCGTTGCCATGGAAACCAGAATTCTGCATGGATCCAGAAAATTTTAAGGAATTCTGGTGAGGACATTGAGAGGATGCTTTCTGTGAAGTTTCATCTCAGTTGACCCAGCGGTTACAGAGGAGAAAATGTTGACGGACGCCGGACGCCGGACATAGGGCGATCACAATAACTCACCTTGAGCACTTCGTGCACAGGTGAGCTAAAAAAGGGCTTGTCTCCCCATTTGTGTGGTCGTAGGGGAGGAAAAGAAATGATGGATATGAATTTTTTAGTTTTGGACTGGAGATGAAGCAACAGTGACAATCCTCAGTTATTGAGCGGAAACCATTTTTCAGCTGAGGGTTACCATGACCTTGACCTTTGACCTGGTGACATCAAAATCAATAGGGGTCATCTACAGGTTAGGACCAAGCTGCACACCAAGTAAGAAGTTCCTGGGTATAAGCGTTCTTGAGTTATTGAGTAAAACACATTTTTCAGCTGAAGGTTACTGTGACCTTCGACATTTGACCTTGTGACCTCAAAATCAAACAAATTCAATAAAGGTCATTTACTGGTTAGGACCAACCTGCACACCAGGTATGAAGTTCCTCAACATAAGCATTCTTTAGTAATTGAAAGGAAACCATTTTTCAGCTGAAGGTTACCATGACCTTGACCTTTAAGCTAGTGACCTCAAAATCAATAGGGGTCATCTACTGGTGGTGACCAACCAGCACACCAAGTATTAACTTCCATGGCCAAAGCATTCTACAGTTATTAAGCAAAAACAATGTTTCAGCTCATTGTCACTGTGACCTTTCAGCTCAAGGTCACTGTGACCTTGACCTCAAAATTAATAGGGTCTTCTACTGGGCATGGCCAACCTGCATAACAAGTATGGAGTTCCTCGGCCCAAGCGTTCTTCAGTTATTGAGCGGAAACCATTTTTTACCTCACAAGGTCACCATGACCTTGACCTTTGACCTTCTGTCATCAAAATCAATAGGAGTCATCTACTAGTCATGACCAACCTGCATACCAAGTATGAAGATCCTATGCCCAAGCGTTCTTCAGTTATTGAGCGGAAACAAGTGTGATGGATGTGACCTTGACCACTGTGACCTTGACCTTTGACCTAGTGACCTTAAAATTAATAGGGGTCATTTGCTGGTGGTGACCAACCTGCACATCAAGTATGAAGTTCCTGGGCCCAAGCAAAAACTATTTATCAGCCCATTGTCACTGTGACCTTTCAAGCTCATGGTCACTGTGACCTTTCAAGCTCATGGTCACTGTGACCTTGACTTTAGATGTACTGACCTCAAAATCAATAGGGGTCTTCTACTAGGCATGGCCAATCTGCATACCAAGTATGGAGTTCCTCAGCCAAAACGTTCTTCAGTTATTGAGCGGAAACCATATTTTACCTCACAAGGTCACCATGACCTTGACCTTTGACCTTCTGTTATCAAAATCAATAGGAGTCATCTACTGGTCATAACCAACCTGCATACCAAGTATGAAGATCCTATGCCCAAGCGTTCTTCAGTTATTGAGCGGAAACAAGTGTGACGGATGTGACCTTGACCACTGTGACCTTGACCTTTGACCTAGTGACCTTAAAATTAATAGGGGTCATTTGCTGGTGGTGACCAACCTGCACATCAAGTATGAAGTTCCTGGGCCCAAGCAAAAACTATTTATCAGCTCATTGTCACTGTGACCTTTCAAGCTCATGGTCACTGTGACCTTGACTTTAGACGTACTGACCTCAAAATCAATAGGGGTCTTCTACTAGGCATGGCCAACCTGCACATCAAGTATGAAGTTCCTAGGCCCAAGCAAAAACTATTTATCAGCTCATTGTCACTGTGACCTTTCAAGCTCATGGTCACTGTGACCTTGACTTTTGACTTTATTGAGCGGAAACAAGTGTGACGGATGTGACCTTGACCACTGTGACCTTAAAATTAATAGGGGTCATTTGCTGGTGGTGACCAACCTGCACATCAAGTATGAAGTTCCTGGGCCCAAGCAAAAACTATTTATCAGCTCATTGTCACTGTGACCTTTCAAGCTCATGGTCACTGTGACCTTGACTTTAGACGTACTGACCTCAAAATCAATAGGGGTCTTCTACTAGGCATGGCCAACCTGCATACCAAGTATGGAGTTCCTCAGCCAAAACGTTCTTCAGTTATTGAGCGGAAACCATATTTTACCTCACAAGGTCACCATGACCTTGACCTTTGACCTTCTGTTATCAAAATCAATAGGGATCAGCTACTGGTCATGACCAACCTGCATACCAAGTATGAAGTTCCTACGCCCAAGCGTTCTTCAGTTATTGAGCGGAAACAAGTGTGACAGACGGAAGGACGGACGGAACGGGCAAAAACAATATGTCACCCCCATGTAATGGGGGAGACATAATTATTTGAAAATCGGCCAGATACTTTTGGAGGAGAAGATTTTTTAAGTTTTCACTATAGCCATATAATACAAAATAGCCCTGCCCAATGGCGGCCATGTTTTTTTCCCGACCTCTGAATCAACATGGCTTGAAGGAATCTGAAAGTGGGTCACTTAAGGAACATTTCTACAAAACTATTTGAAAATCGGCCCGACACTTTCAGAGAAGAAGATTTTTTAACTTTTCACTATAGCCATATAAGGCAAAATAGACCCACCCTCCTCGCGGCGATGTTTATCGAACAATCAACATGGTTTGAAGGAATCTGATCTAAGGAACATTTCTACAAAATTATTTGAAAATCGGCCTGACACTTTCGGAGGAGAAGATTTTTTTAAGTTTTCACTATAGCCATATAAGGCAAAATAGCCCCGCCCCCCCTGGCGGCCATGTTTTTCGACCAATCAACATGGCTTGAAGGAATCTGATAGAGGGTCATCCAAGGAACATTTCTACAAAATTATTTAAAGATCTGCCAACCAGTTTGGGAGAAGAAGAATTTTGAAGTTTTTTCAGTTTCGTTGCCATGGAAACCAGAATTTTGCATGGATCCCAAAAATTTGAAGGAATTCTGGTGAGGTCATTGAGAGGATGCTTTCTGTAAAGTTTCATCCAAATTGACCCACTGGTTACTGAGGAGAAGAAGTTGACGCACAACGGACGACGCCGGACAAAAGGCGATCACAATAACTCACCTTGAGCAAAGCTCAGGTGAGCTAAAAATAGCGGGAATAACGCAATTCCGCAGCCTAGAAGCATCACTGAATAGGGGTCTTCTACTGGGCATGGCCAACCTGCATACCAAGTATGGAGTTCCTCGGCCAAAGCGTTCTTCAGTTATTGAGCAGAAAACCTTTTTTACCTCACAAGGTCACCATGACCTTGACCTTTGACCTTCTGTTATTAAAATCATTAAGGGTTCGGCTACTGGTCATGACCAACCTGCATACCAAGTATGAAGTTCCTACGTCCAAGCGTTCTTCAGTTATTGAGCGGAAACAAAATCATCTCTCAATTGCACCAATTTATGATGTCTTATCCATGCAGTTCCTCAATTCAAGAGCATTGCCAGTGTTTTGTTATCTGAATTAAGGGAAAATGTAGAAAATTAAAATATCACAAACAAATCTACTTCGACAAAAGAATGGGTGTAAATATTTTTCCATGTAGGACTAGCGACTTGAAAAATGCACCGCCCTTACCAAACTTTCACTCGCCCTTTAAATTCAACTGTTATCATTGATTTCTTTTTATCTAAGGGTCTCTTTTGTCTTCCCTTCTCTATTTTTCGCCATTCCCACCAGCTACATCGCCGAAGAAGGAACTTATGCTTGTTTGTTTAGACATAACGTAACGTGGGAAATTTGACTGGTGTCTTCAATAGCATTTACCTTTAAAGTGTCAGATTTTTAGTAGTTTTGCGAAAATGCCTGCATTTATTTTATATTACAATTTTCTAACAGGGTGACAATTCTGGCCATTTAGCATGATTTTAACTTTTGATTTTCTAAAAAATATATATAAAATTCTCGACCCGTCGATGTTGTTTACATTTTTAAACAATCGCTACATTTTCTGTGCTGGTTGATTGATTGATTGGGGTTTAACGCCGTTTTTAACAATATCACAGCGGCCAGCTCACCTACTTATTCATTTCCTGGTTTTCTCACCAGTACTCCACACAACAATCTTCCCAAGCAACTGGCTGCTTTTCCACATAGACTTAGGCCATTGGTGGAAGACGAAATGACGCATGTCGCATTGACTTTTGTCAAGTGTCAGAAAGAAAGTTGGCCAACCGGAATTCGGACTCGCAACCCCTGGATTGACAGCCGGCGTCGCTACCGTGGCTCGGCCCATTTTCTGTACTGGATATGCATTCAAATGTCGCTTTTTAGCGAATGTGATATACTAATTCAAATGATTTGGTTAAATAACTTATTCACACAAAAAAGATAGGGAGTTGGGTGATAATTCGTTTAATTTTGTTTACCTATTTCATCTAGTCAATTTAACGGTCGGATAAATTAACAAGAGGGCCATGATGGCCCTTGAATCGCTCACCTGATTTTTTATTTTATTTTCACTTTAGCTATATAAGCCTCGCCCCCTGGCAGCCATAGTTTCCGACCAATCAACTTGGCTTGAAGGAATCTGATAGAGGGTCACCCTAGAAACATTTCTACAAAATTATTTGAAAATCGGCCAGATACTTTTGGAGGAGAAGATTTTTTAAGTTTTCACTATAGCCATATAATGCAAAATAGCCCTGCCTACTGGCGGCCATGTTTTTTGACCAATCAACATGGCTTGAAGGAATCTGAAAGTGGGTCATCCAAGGAACATTTCTACAAAATTATTTGAAAATCGGCCTGACACTTTTGGAGGAGAAGATTTTTTAAGTTTGCACTATAGCCATATAAAGCAAAATAGCCCCGCCCCCCCTGGCGGCCATGTTTTTCAACCAATCAACATGGCTTGAAGGAATCTAATAGAGGGTCACCCAAGGAACATTTCTACAAAATTATTTGAAAATCGGCCTTGCACTTTCGGAGGAGAAGATTTTTTAAGTTTTAACTATAGCCATATAAGGCAAAATAGCCCCGCCCCCCCCTGGCGGCCATGTTTTTCGACCAATCAACACGGCTTGAAGGAATCTGATAGAGGGTCATCCAAGGAACATTTCTACAAAATTATTTGAAAATGAAGTTTTTTAAAGTAAAACATATTTTTATTAGAAAATACTTACCAGTCATTTAATACCTGATATATAATCTCCATACCCTAATTCATCCAGAAAAAAGAACGCGTTTAGCGTATTCCTCACGCCCTGTGTGATATACACGGTTGGCGGTAAACACCGCTGCACGTGGCCAACTTTTCACTTTTAGTTTACAGTAAGTGTTGGTTGACGACGCGGGGATGGGAGGTGGGAATCTGAAATGACTGGTAAGTATTTTCTAATAAAAATATGTTTTACTTTAAAAAACTTCATTTTTATGTCAAAAATACATTACCAGTCATTTAATACCTGATGACTTTTCAGCATAGGTCGGGAGGATCGGCCAACACTTCCAGTCCTTACAGGCAATGTAGTACCATGCATTTTTATATTTAATTACGAAGTACTATTGAACACAACCGCCTTTAAAAGTAGGAGAAAGGATTGAACAGAATTTCAATCTTAATGTATGTTATTGTTGTGTTTAACAAAATTAGCATATAACTCGCTGAGAAGCCACTAGTGGTCCCAGAGAGAACAGGTTTTCCGTTTGTGCAGACATGGAGCGCAGATAAAAGGTTGAAAATGTAGACTGCGACTTCCATACCGCGGCACGAAGAATGTCTTCCAAAGGTACGTTGTTGGAGAAAGCCCAACTAGCCGAGAGAGCTCTAATCTCATGCGGACGTATCCGAAGAAACGAGAGATCTCGAGCTGACAGATCTTTGTAAGCTAATTTTATTGTACAGGATATCCAGCGGGAAATAGACGCCGCTGATATATCCTTACAACCTATAAGAGGGAGAAACAACCTCTTCCTACGGCCCCTTTTCCCCTCAACTCTCTTAAGATAAAACTTAAGAGCTCTGACGGGACAAAGAAGTCTGTCGGTGTCCGATGGACCACAGTTTCCAGAAAGACTGGGAACCGTGATTGGTTTCGTAAGAACCGAAGGCAACTGGTTCTTTGCTAGAAAACCCGGTTGACACAGTAGAGTTAATGAGTCATCAGATTCATTGAACCTGATAAACCCTGTTTCTACAGAAAGAGCGTGTAGTTCACTCCTACGGCGAGCGGTTGCAAAGGCAAGAAGAAAAACAGTTTTGTATGTTAAGAACTTCAATGACGCAGAAGATAGAGGTTCGTAAGGCGCCTTTGTAAGAGACCAAAGAACGCACGATAAATCCCATTTTGGAGTTAAACTCCTAAAAATAGGTTTATCTAGCTCGAATGATCGCATAAGTTCCGAGAGAAATGGATTAGAACCAATTCGCTCTCCCCCTTTGAACTTAAGCGTATTCGATAGCATAGAACGATACCCCTTAATCGTGCTAACTGCTAGATCTTTTTCTTCAAAAAGAAAAAGTAGAAAGTCGGCAATCCTGGTTATAGAGGGACACTCAGGATTGATCGACCTAGCACGACACCAATCTGAGAAGACCGTCCACTTGGAATCATAGACGATTCTAGTAGACCTCCTTCTAGACTGAGCGATGCGAGAGGCAACTTTTCGAGAAAAGTTTCTCTCTCGGATCGAACGCTTGATAACGTCCAAGCGTGAAGGTGTAGCATTGCCGGGTTTGGGTGAAGACGCCGACCCGGTTGCTGAAACAGAATGTCGTCTTGTAAAGGAAGACGTATCGGTTGTGCCGAGAGGCAGGCCAGGAGGTCGTTGAACCACGACCTCTGGGGCCAAAATGGCGCTATCAACAGGATTCTGCACTGTTGAGAACGTAGAACTTTTTGTAGTACGATCGGTACCAGAATGAACGGGGGGAACGCATACCCGAATAGACGGTTCCAATCGAGAGTCAGAGCGTCCACTGCCCAAGCTGCAGGATCGTACATCGGCGACACATAGAGTGGCAGCCGATGATTGACTCTGGTGGCGAAAAGATCCACCAGGGGTGTCCCGATCCGCATGAATACTGAGTTTACTACACTCTGATTCAGTGTCCATTCCGCCGGAAGAATTTTGTTTTGGCGGGACAGACTGTCTGCTAAGACATTTAGATGGCCGGGGACGTGTTTTACTACTATTACTAACGACGTCTCCTGGCACCAAAGGAGTAACTTCCATGTCTCCAGAAAGAGTAGATGGGAGTGCGTTCCTCCTTGCCTGCGAATGTAGGACACAACAGTAGTATTGTCCGTCGACAATAAAACAGTTGTGTTCGCAACGGAGGCAGAGAACTGTTTGAGAGCTAGCAGGACTGCTCTCAATTCTAAGTTGTTTATGTGAAAACAACGTTCCTCCGCTGTCCACATGCCCTGGGCTGTTAAGCCCTGTGGCTCTAAATGAGCTCCCCAACCCACAGCACTGGCATCTGTAAAGAGGTACAGATCCGGAGGCGCTGTGATCAAGGGCACCCCTTGTAGATAGATTGACGGATTTAGCCACCAGCGAAGGTGTGACTTGAAGAAATCCGTCAGAGCTACCTCCTGTTCCAGTGAGTCCACAGATGGACGCCACCGGGACAGAAAAAGAAACTGAAGGGGTCTCATGTGGAGCCTGCCTAGACTGACTAGGTCGGCTGCTGCACTTAACGATCCCAGAAGTGACAGCATGGATCGGGCTGTTACCGACACCTGATCCAGATTGAGTCTGATCTTCTGGCACAGAGAATCGACTCTGTCCGGAGGGACCCGAATCACCGCTAGGTCGGTTAGAAACGTCATCCCCACGAACGTAAACCTCTTTGACGGAACTAAGTCCGACTTCTGCGTATTGGGAATAAGACCCAATCGCAGAATGGTCCGCCAAGCTAGAGACAGATCGTGAATTAGAATTACACGTTCTGTTCTGTGGAGTAGCCAGTCGTCGAAGTATTGAAGGAGTTGTGGACCGTTCATACGTAGAAACGCTCCCACAGCATTTATAACCTTCGTGAACACTCGCGGAGCGGACTTGAGGCCGAAGGGAAGTGCCCTGAATTGGAACACTTCCCCATTTACCACAAACCGAAGGTATTTCCTCGACGAGGAAGCGATCGGAATATGGTAATATGCGTCTGTCAGGTCTAAAGAGACCGCCCAGTCGTCTTTCCGAATAGCCATTCTGATGGAGCGGGCCGACTCCATCTTGAATTTCTCGACCGGTATTAATAGATTCAGGGCTGATAAATCTATCACCGGTCTCCACCGACCGTCCTTCTTCGGAACGAGGAAGAGACGGCTGTAGAAACCCCGAGTATTGGGGTTGAGAACCCTCTCTATGGCCTTCTTTTTCAGAAGTGACGAAATCACTTCTGACATGGCCGGATGGCGTGATGACAGTTCGATCGGCACGCTTGTCATGGGAGGAGGGGAAACGAAGGGAATCAGATACCCTTCTTGTATCACAGATAAGATCCAACGATCCTCTGTGATACTCTCCCATTCCTCCACGAAGAATGACAAACGGCCTCCTACTGCTATCTCCGGCCTCGGGATGATCATAGAGAGGTACGTATCCCTAGGGCTGCGGCCTAGGTGCCGTGCCATACCTCGAAGTCTGTTTTGGCTTAGCTCCCGTATAACGGGGCTTTGGCTTAACAAACTTCTGGCCCGTGGAAGGAGGTTGTTTAGGCGGCAACGCCTTAACTTCCTGTTTTTGCTTCTTCGCCGGGGGCTTCCTAGGCTTGCCCCATTTCGCCGACGGTGCAGTGTTTATTACTCTGCGAAAAAGCATTAGCTGCGCTAGCCGACAGGCGTCTAGACTGTTCTGACGCATCAGATACAGTCACCGCAGCTACCCTTCCACCAAAGAGAAGGTTTGAGGCTAAAGGAGCAGCTCTAAGACTGTCCTTGCTGGTTTGAAGTAACGGAGAAGATTTGATTAGCGTCGCATCTCTCCTTACGGAAAGCATTTCTGTGGCGTTCTGTAAATTCAGAGCCATTAAATGCCGATTACCCGTATCAAACGCCTCAAGAATTCTGCTAGCCCCTCTGCTAGAGACGTTCTCCTCTTTTAGTAACATGGCTAGAGCTATCGCGAAATGATCGTCATGGGATGACACCATGACTCCCAGACGCGCTCTGGCCTCCCATCTCTCAATAAGTTTGGCGTTAACCGTTATTGACGTGGGTGCAGACAGCCCCAGTGTAGCCGCATCTCCGTCTAAGGTTGGTACTTTCACAGGAAAGAACTCCTTAGAAGCTACATAAACTTTCGGAGACACCCATTCCTTAGAAATGGCTAGTGGGACTGACCAGGCTGGTTCAATCGTAACCAACGATCTGGTGGACTGCAACTGGTCCAACAATCTGCCCAGATTGTTTGCCTGTGGAAGTAACTGTTGTGGAGTTGTAGTCTCCGCATTCAGTTCTTCCAAACTGGAAAGGTTTTTACGACGAGGGGGAGCGTCAACCTTTGGGCAAAAAGTACTAGGAACAACCCTAAATACTTCCTCAATGGCCTGCTGTAGTGACCAACGTTCTACAGCTGGCTCGTCCATTGTAGTGTGCTGACTTTCCAATTCTTCGTTAGACGACGAACTGGAATCTTGTCGGACCCTACGACGTGACAAATTGCCTCTAACCGGTCTTTCAACCGGTTGGTCAATTTCTGAATCAGACATAGATTCTTCCGATTCTATGTTCTGATGTCGATCCTGTGAAATGGCCCTTCTCTCCGCAGCAGAGAGAGGTCGCACAGTGTCGATTGTTGGGGCCGAACTAACCGTATGGGACGGTCTCGACCTACCCTTTATCGGATAAGTATAATTATCCTGAACGGGGGTTCGCCTTTCTAAAGACTGCCTCGAGAGATGTCTTTCCGGGAGTCGTAAATTCTCCAGATCTGGAAATTTAGTATCCCGGTAGGCTTGGTTTCCTTGCCTATCATACAGCCGTTCCACCTTGTGTAACGGCGCATGGTGTAGGGGCGGAGAGTTCTCTCTAGAATAATACACCGTCTCCCTAGGAGAACGGTAGTACTTCTCCGTCTGATAGTCCCTATAACCACTGTTAGGCGTTTGGATATATGAACCTGGTACATACTGTCCAGTGTTCTGTACATCCATGTATTCCGGCTGTGCCGCGAATGAATGATACCTTGTATCTATTCGGTCGTGACACACAGGGGCCATCTGCCCCGTACCTGGTTGCCCGGTGGTACCCGGATGACTGGTGCCCGGACGCGTCATAGACGGGTGACTAATCATCTGATTGGACCAATCTTTAGTAAATGATTGGCCAATTCCATTGTCAACTGAATTCCCGATGACCGGGATCATGTTTAACTGTCTGACCGGTTGCCCGGTTACGTCATAATTAAATGACTGAGCAGCTCCCGGTCGCGTCATGTCTCCATGACTACCCGGTTTCCCGGTGACCTGACGCGCCACGGCGTAATGAGTGACCGGTTGCCCGGTGTCATAAGGGTTTTGCTCTGACGCAATTCCCGGTTGACTAGGGGTAGGCAGTATTTCAACTGCTCTATCCCCTGTCTCCAAATTCTGTCCGGAGACGAAATTTGGCACTCTGCTGGATTCCGAAGAATGTTTTCCCGCAGAGCGTGGTGTTAGCAACGGCCAATCAACAAGGTTTCCCTTATAATGGCCTATGGCGTCTCCCGAAGGATCAGCCCTAACACCTAGCGTCGGAAGTTTTCGTTCGGCAGAACTGACACCCGACGCTAACATCCGTTCCCCCGTGTCCCGTGAAGAACCAGCCGAAGCTGAGGGGGGGGCGGTTGTAAAGAGTGATTTAATAGTTCTTACCTTTTGATCACTCTCCTTGGCAGCAGAGTCTGATTGCGAAAATCCATCGAATTCTGCTTCACTAGTCGAGCTAAGAGACACCTTCACCGGTATCTTCTTAGTCTTACGGCTTTTGTGAGTCCTCCTCGCCCCAGCCTTTATCCAAATGGCTTCAGGCCAAGACGAGCAGTACTCACAGGGTGAGTCCTTTATGCACTTAGTGCACGAAATGCAGGACGGATGCGTGTCCCATAAAGCCACTAAGTGACCACACGAGCCACGCCTCTGTTCACCCTTATGTGACATATTAATGCAATACACAATATGAAATTCAACAAAGAAACAAATATTTTTCTATTTTTTATTTTTTATTTTTTACTACTCGTCGCTCACGGAACGTATTCAATGAAAATTATTTTTTCAAAATATTTTCCACAATTGTAAATGCCATAAACATACGAAGTAAATACAATGAGATAATACAATATTATCGGTAACAACCAGGTCGCTAACGGAACGTATCAATGAAAATTATTTTTTCAAAATATTTTCCACAATTGTAAATGCCATAAACATACGAAGTAAATACAATAAGATAATACAATATTATCGGCAACAAACAGGTCGGTAGAATTAACCGTTTAGTAATGCACGGCCATTAAAACTCCGACACGTAACTGAAATAGTGGGTGGGGTAACCACCCGTGACTCTCAGCAAGTTGTAAAATACAAAAGACAACTTAAACACAAACAATAATTAAACATAATTACAGTTAGTAAGAAGTTAATGTAAAGCAATTAACTGAATGAAAGCGACTGTTAAAGCGAAAGCATTAACAAACAAAGAAAATTAAATTTAGAAATGAAAATAAATTCTTAGCCTGTAGGTCGTTGTGTCCAGAAACTAAAAGTGAAAAGTTGGCCACGTGCAGCGGTGTTTACCGCCAACCGTGTATATCACACAGGGCGTGAGGAATACGCTAAACGCGTTCTTTTTTCTGGATGAATTAGGGTATGGAGATTATATATCAGGTATTAAATGACTGGTAATGTATTTTTGACATAAAAATCTGCCAACCAATTTGGGAGAAGAAGAATTTTGAAGTTTTTTCGGTTTCGTTGCCATGGAAACCAGAATTTTGCATGGATCCCAAAAATTTGAAGGAATTCTGGTGAGTATTCATTTTGACCTTTGACCATGACCTTGACCTTTGAGGTACAAGCCACTTCATCATGGTGAACATGTGTGCCCAGTAACTTGAGAATCCTATGATGCATGGTTGAGACGTGGACCGGACAAGGTAGTCCTATCAAACAGTACTCATTTTGACCTCGAAGTGTGACCTTGACCTATGAGGTACAGGCCTGAGTCTTGTGCGCGACACGCCGCCTAATCATGGTGAACGTTTGTGCTAAGTTTCTTTGAAATCCTAAGATAAATGGGTGAAATGTGGGCCGGACAACGTACAGTCCTTTCAACCTTTGACATGTAAGTGTGACCTTGACATTTGAGGTCCAGGCCTGGGTCTTGTGCATGACACGCCTCCTCATCGTGGTGAACATTTATCATACGAGCTAAAAACAAATAAATTCATAATTACAATGTACTCTTGTGTTTTTTACGATAAAAACTATAAACAAGAGGAATTTACGTGGACATTTGAAAGAAAAACAGTGTGAAAGCGAAGTGGACAATATGAAATAAATAAGTGATAACATTAACTAGACAATTGGATATATTGCAGAATGAATGAATGAATGTATATTGTGTTATGGCGCATCGACAGCAAAGGTCATTTAGCACGCAATTAAATTTAATTATTCATGATCCCTGGGTAAACAAACCAGTACTAGGCTAGAAAATGTGCCTTGCCCAAGGGCACTCCACCATGACCGTAGTGCCGCGACATATATTGCAGAAGAAACTGTGAAAGAATAAACAGGGCCTGCTCTGGGTTGAATTTTTCTTTCGCCACATTGAAATAAAGTTCGCCACTTTTAAATTTTAGGAGCCACTTTTAATTTTTAGGAGCCATTCATTTTCGCAAATCTCATCAATGGGTCCAATAATTGTTTGTACTTGCCCATAATTAAATTTTTCCCAATCAAAAATGACAAACATACATTGTCATTAAATCATGAAAGGCCTACGTTGATCGTCGAAACTGGCTTCAAAAAGCGTGTTGATATATTTAATGCATCTATAATTGCCAATTATCATATGTACGGTCTTTAATGTATCAATATCGGACAGAGTTGTTGGTCAGTCGGATTAAAAGGCTGAATTAACACTTCACAACAATAACACAAGTGTGAAATACACAAGCTGTCAAAATGATAAAACCGGGTGTCGTAAAAATGTCGTAAAGTGGTCACTGGTTCCCGACATTGAATCAAATGGCAGTGCATTATCTTAGATTAACGGAAACAGTCACTGTATGTCGTAAACTGATATCCAAATCGGGTAAATGTTGATGATAAAAACCTTTCGCCACTCATGAAATAACTTCGCCACTTTAAAATAATCTTCGCATTTGGCGAAAGTGGCGAACGACAGCGCGGGCCCTGAATAAACGTTGACAAAGTCTTTTCTAAATATAATTAATGTTGGATATAATTTGTTGATCTGTTAAGTTTTACAATTAATATGTATGTATTTTTGTTTGAAACTTTGCCTTCCAGGTGGGAGTGTCCCAAATTAGCGATTTGTTCTGTTTGCTCCGGTTGTGTGGAGAATTAAATGAAAACTAAATAAAACAATCTCCACCACATTGTTTCAACATGCTTAAGTTAAAAATAAAACAATCTCCACCATATTGTTTCAACATGCTTAAGTTAAAAATAAGGCCTTTAGAGTGTTAACAAGATTTATCTTCAACTTGACCTTGTGACCTAGTTTTTGACCTCACATGACCCAGTATTAATCTTGGCCAAGATTTGATGGATATGTATGTTCTGATAATCATCTATAGAATGTGTAACTTAACTTCAAACAAGAGGGCCATGATGGCCCTGGATCGCTCACCTTATTTTTTGTTTTCACTTTAGCTATATAAGCTCCGCCCCCCTGGCGGCCATGTTTTTCGACCAATCAACATGGCTTGAAGGAATCTGATAGAGTGTCATCCAACTATTTGAAAATCGGCCTGACTCTTTCAAAGGAGAAGATTTTTTAATTTTTCATTATAGCCATATAAGGCCAAATAGCCCCGTCCCCCGGCCATGTTTTTCGACCATTCAACATGGCTTGAAGAAATCTGAGAGGGTCATCCAAGGAGTATTTCTACAAAATTATTTGAAAATCTGCCAACCAGTTTGGGAGAAGAACATTTTTTAAGTTCTTTTTATTTTGTTGCCATGGAAACCAGAATTCTGCATGGATCCCAAAAATTTGAAGGATATCTGGTGAGGTCATTTAGGATGCTTTCTGTGAAGTTTCATCCCAATTGACCCACTGGTTACTGAGGAGAAGAAGTTGACGCACGACGCACGCCGGACAAAAGGTGATCAAAATAACTCACCTTGAGCAAAACTCAGGTGAGCTAAAACGTAACAGCACTGCAAAAGGTCAATCTTTTCTAATGAAATAATGAATATTGGCAATGTCAAGTATGGGAGTTATTTCATCAGTTTTCAGTATCAAAATTCAGAACAAATAAATGTGAAACCGGAAAGGATATACACAACTAAATTATTTACAAATCATATGAAGGCCTTTAATAATTAACCCTTATCACACACTATGGGTCACACACTTTCTGACCCCTATGCAGCAAAAACATTGTGGAAATTGCTTATAATGAGCAATTTCTCCTGTTGTCATACTATCTTCAACTCTATTCAATAATTGTATTTCCATTTATGATAGAAAATTTCCACAATTTGTTTCTGTATGTTTTCAAAGTCGTCTGCTGCATATTTCGTTTATGTGGGAAATTTTCAAATGTACCTAGATGTAAACAGCAAGTGAAGGCTTTCGTTACTGTTGAGAGTTTAACACCCTTTTCAAGAGTATTTCTGTTATATCATGACATCCAATTCACCCGACTAAACATTTTACTTCCATACTCTCTCGCACCAATTCTCCATACAACGGACTGCCTTCCAATATAGAATGTCATCCATTGGGAGATGAATTAAGTTGGCATTTCAGAACAATAGGTTCAGATTAGCCTGTATATTTTTTCCATCAAAATCTACACAAGTTAACTTATATCAAGCTTATAAAAGTAATATGTGAGCAGTGTAGATCTTAATCAGACTCACAAAAGCCAATTTGTACTATTGCCCTTGAATGGGCAGGACTCTTTTTTTCTTTAACTAGAAGGAACAAATGGCTGAAGCAGGATTCTAACTCATGGTCAATGGATTGATATCCCCTGTCATTTTCAACTGAGCTATCGTGGCTTGAAAGTGAAGGCTCTTGCAAACACTGCATACGTACAGATCTGCTAGTGTTTGTTGTATGTACATGTAGCAGGACACTTTTTGGCGCTGCTCTATAAAAGTAGCATAAGCTCTTCTTTTTTCACTGCCCCTGAATAGACTGACAACCTTTCTGGCTTGCCTTAGCCTGTCATTGGTAACAGTATCTTTAGCTTAGGTTTTGGCTACTTGTCTTTTTTTTCACGTTGTAAGTATTGCAGCTTCAGTCTGTCAACATTACATTGTATCTCACAATTGGATACTACACTTTCAAGCTTATAGCTAATAAGACACTTCAAAACATCATCAATCTTTTTACCCAAGAATTTGATGTGATTTGGCAATAATGTTTGCTCTGTTTTGAGGAAAGCTACAACTAACTCCATGTGAGTTGACTCACAATAGGTTGGTCAGTAATGATCAGGTCTATTGATCCAGAGGTCTAGAGGTTGAATCCTTACTAGGCCATTCATTCTTTCCAATTACCTTAACCCTTTCCCTCATATAGACGCTTTATGACGCCTCTGCAGCAGACGGCTATTTGAAAACATAGTGACAAAAGAAGAAATTGCACAAAACGTGCAATTTCTCCTTTTGCCACAATGTTTTCCACTTTTTGTCATAGGTTATCCATTCAATTATAGAGAATTTCCATTTTTTTGACAAAATATGTTCAAAGTCGTCTGCTGCAGAATTGTCATTCGTCTTCCAAGAACAGACTGACAGTCTAGGAAGAATGTTGTGTGAAGTACTGGTGTAGGAGAGACAAGAAATACAGGGTAAAGTGACTGGCTGTGTTCTAAAATTTTATTAAACCTTTCCCTCATATAGACGCTTTCTGACGCCTCTGCGGCGGCCTCTATAGCAGATGACTTTCTGAAAACGGTGACAAAAGAAGAAATTTCTCAAAACAAGCAATTTCTCCTTTTGCCACAATTTGTTTTCTACTTTTAGTCATAGGTTATCCATTCAATTAAGTCATCTGCTGCAGAATTGTAGTATGATGGAAAGGGTTAACTATCAATTACAATAAAAGAACCTTCACTGTCTGTCTACATGAAGGTACATGTAATATTGGCATATAACTAAGGTGTAATAAGATGGATTTGAGTAAATCTATATGGAAATGTTTAACACAATAGGGGATTTTCAGACGGCAAGTTTCAATAAAATTGCCTCAAAAAGACCAGAGATACGATAAATTTAACTTATATTGAAAATGTAGTTTATCATTTAAATGACATGGAAAGGGAGATAAACCTCTTCCAAATCTAATCTAGTTTATAAGAAGATATATCCCTTCTATGGTTTATTTCAATTACATTAATAATACTTATATCCCATCTCAATGAAAATGCTTCAGAACATTAAAATTATCAAATCTAGGACAAGCTCTTTAAACCAGATCATGTGAGGTCAAACAAAGGGTCACCAGATCAAGATTTAAATTAAATTCCGCAGCTTGGGGATGTCATGTGATACCGGTTGCGCTACTTTACTAATTATCCATGCAACAGTGTAAGTACCCTGGTATGATAAGCATGGCATGCCCATTCGGGGAAATAGCTATTTTATTGATTGGGGATATGGCGTGATACTGGTCGGGCTACTTTAAAAAGTCTCCATGTACCAGTTGAAGCATGCTGGCATGGGACGCCTACTCTGGAGACTACTTAATTAGCCTTTAATGACCCATTTGTAGTATGCTGTGGCCATTCATAGAGAATGCACAATGTGGAAAATATGTTACTTATCATTCCATAGTTTTCATTTCTTTTGAATTCAGATTGATAAATTATACATTTGAAAGTCTGACAAGTAGATATAAGGTAATAACAGCCATTTATATTTATTCCTTGGTCTTATTGTTGAGATATTACATTACATGTTTTTCACCTCTGATCGTTTAGAATATAAAAACAAACTCTGGCTGATATCTCGGAAGTCGAAGAAATGACATTTCCGAATGATTGCCCAGCAAAATGCCAAGTCAGGCCGAGGAGTTGCAATGCCAGGTATGGACTTGGGTACATTTGAAGATTTCTGGCATACCCCTATCAGGGAGGCTTGTGGGTTCGGGTTCTCAAGTTCCAATTATTTGGGATGGGAGGAAACATGTTCAAGTGCTTTTGGCCCAAATGACCCTCAACAATCTAAGGATTTTAACCAAATTCCAGACAGCATCTGATTTTAACCATGTTAAAATGGGCCCAACTAAGATTGTGGGTAATGTGTCTGAATTCCAGAGGGTTGGTGATCGGAAAATTCATGATTGGACAACCTCCAAATCTTTCAGGATGGGAAAATTTAGAGTGTATTAAGCCCGAGTTCAGGAAACATGAGTACCAGGGGTTCAGCAATAGTTATTGCAGACCAACGGGAATGGACAATCTCAAACACTCTTTGGGGAGGGACAACTTTGGTAAACATAATCATTATGTTCCTAGTAATGTTGCATATGATGGACATTCCCGTCAGGCCCGGACATGGGTTCAGGGAGCTCCAGTTCGCTACAGGCAAATGGTCGGTACAAAACCGCAAAGGAGATCCACTAAATCGCATAACGTTAAGTATGATTCCTATGGTGATGGTAGTCAGTATGGATATATGCCTCGAGACTAGGGAACCGAGTGTTCCGAGGGCACCGCTCTTCGATAGCATCAGCATGTGGAAACCTTTCTTCACTAAGTTAAACACCTTTGCCATTGAAGCGAGTTGGTCCTACTTCGAGCCAAAACGTCGCCTGTGTTGGTTGATGGAGGGGAAAGCGAGCGACATTAAAGCTCATGTCATACAACCAACTGATAGAGAAGTTTGCTTGGCCGTTTGATTTTTGGGATATTACAAAAAATCTTATCCTTGAATGTCAAAGGGCCATGTAAAAGTTGGATGAATCTCTCCCGGAATCAGGATGTGTCCTGGACCTGGCATATGACGCATTATGAAAGACGATCATATGTACAAAATGGAAGTTAACAGGTCCAGCAGGCGCTGTTCGATAAGGAAGCTGTCATTTATGCTGATAACGTGACTTCACGAACAATTGATAAAGCAATAGAAAAAATTAACAATTATCAGCATAACAAGCAATAGAGCTATGTCAAGCCTGAATCAGTTCAGTTTAAAGATCGCACTGAGGAACGGTGTGTGAATAGGCTAACTGACTCCGTTGTAGAGAGCAGTGATAAGGAATTTGATGTGCTTTAACTGTAACTTTAGACCAAAATCAAAGACCTCATATGATAAGTCTGGGGATTTAGAAATGAGAATGATGAATCTAGAAAAGAAGGTCGATCTTGTGATTGATTCACTGGCACAATT
The DNA here is from genome assembly GCA_031761405.1 of Serripes groenlandicus. Lineage (NCBI taxonomy): Eukaryota > Metazoa > Mollusca > Bivalvia > Cardiida > Cardiidae > Serripes > Serripes groenlandicus. The sequence continues at coordinate 4,064,056 of JASEVX010000003.1, forward strand.
AACCATACAATTGGGGAAGCAACAAATGAAAAGATTGAACTAAAAGACTCAACCCCTAACATGCTTTTTATGTGGGTGAAATAGGTCATTTGCGTAACTAAAGTCTGGACTCGAGATTAAAAGAGGTCTCTGTATCGAAAGTCCATATGAATGAAGATGCCGACGTTTCTTTAAATGACTCGGGATTCAACAGCTTGGCTTAAATATGACCCTGTTAGATTCCACCAGTGACTTAAGCCTTCATCTACCTTCTATCAACTTAGATCAGACCATATCAAATCTGTTAACAAAGACTGACCATTCAATCATCTTCCGAGATATTGGATAAAATTTAAATCTGCCAAGTCAGCCAACTGACCATTCTATTTGTTGGTTTGGTAGTCAAATCAGTGCAGTGGTAGATACAGCTGCTCAAGTATCGTTAATATCTGATCTTGTCTCTTCAATAAGTTAAAACCAGAACCTAAGATACTGGGCAAGGTAAAAATGAATAAGGCTGGAAAGGATTGGTCTATGGTCGGGTTGAGGGTAGGATCCGTTGTGATCTCATTGGAGTCTATGGAATATGTCCAGAACTTATATGTAACACCCATTCAGAGTCCTCTGTAGTTAAGACTCAAGTTCATGGCGTCACAATTAATGTTCCTGTCAGTTACAATTAAAACAAGAGGGCCATGATGGCCCTTGAATCGCTCACCTGATTTTTTTTTTCTTTCACTTTAGCTATATAAGCCCCGCCCCCTGGCGGCCATAGTTTCCTACGAATCAACTTGGCTTGAAGGAATCTGATAGAGGGTCACCCTAGGAAATCGGCCTGACACTTATGGAGGAGAAGATTTTTTAAGTTTTCACTATAGCCATAAAAGGCAAAATAGCCCCGCCCCCTGGTGGCCATGTTTTTTGACCAATCAACATGGCTTGAAGGAATCTGATAGAGGATCACCCAAGGAACATTTCTACAAAATTATTTGAAAATCGGCCTGACACTTTTGGAGAAGAAGATTTTTTTAAGTTTTCACTATAGCCATATAAGGCAAAATAGCCCCGCCCCCCCCTGGCGGCCATGTTTTTCGACCAATCAACATGGCTTTGCGGAATCTGATAGAGGGTCATCCAAGGAACATTTCTACAAAATTATTTGAAAATCTGCCAACCAGTTTGGGAGAAGAAGAATTTTGAAGTCTTTTCGGTTTCGTTGCCATGGAAACCAGAATTTTGCATAGATCCCAAAAAGTTGAAGGAATTCTGGTGAGGTCATTGAGAGGATGCTTTCTGTGAAGTTTCATCCAAATTGACCCACTGGTTACTGAGGAGAAGAAGTTGACGCACGACGCACGCCGGACAAAAGGCGATCACAATAACTCACCTTGAGCAAAGCTCAGGTGAGCTAAAAACAATAGGCCCAAGAGGGCCAGTATTGCTCCACGGCCATAAGGCAAAAATAAAATCTCCGAACAGCCCTGCCCACTGGTGGCTATTTTTTTTACCAACCACCATGGCTTAAAGGAATTTTGTAGAGTGTCACCCAAGGAATGTTTCTGCAAAATTATTTGAAAATCGGCCTGATACTTTCGGAGGAGAGGATATTTTAAGTTTTCACTATAGCCATATAAGGCAAAATAGCCCCACCCCCTGGCAGCCATATTTTTCAACCAATCAACATGGCTTGAAGGAATCTGATAGAGGATAAGCCTAGGAACATTTCTACAAAATTATTTGAATATCAGCCAAACACTTTCAGAGGAGAAGACTTTTTAAGTTTTCACTATGGCCATATAAGGCAAAATAGCCCCTCCCTCTGGCGGCCATGTTTTTCGACCAATCAACATGGCTTGAAGGAATCTGGTAGAGGGTCAGCCAATGAACATTTCTACAAAATTATTTGAAAATCTGGTGAACACTTTTGGAGAAGAAGATTTTTTAAGTTTTCACTTTAGCTATATAAGGCAAAATAGCCCCGCCCCCTGGCGGCCATGTTTTTCAACCAATCAACATTTCTTGAAGGAATTTAATAAAGGGTCACCCAAGGAACATTTCTACAAAATTATTTGAAAATCGGCCTGACATTTTCGTAGAAGAAGATTTTTTAAGTTTTCACTTTTTTTTCTTTTGGTTGCCATGGAAACCAGAATGATATATGGATCAAAACAAGAGGCCCAAGAGGGCCAGTATCGCTCCACGGCCATAAGGCAAAATAAAATCTCCAAACAGCCCTGCCCCATGGTGGCTATTTTTTTTACCAACCACCATGGCTTAAAGGAATGTTTCTGCAAAATTATTTGAAAATCGGCCGGACACTTTAGGAGGAGAGGATATTTTAAGTTTTCACTATAGCCATATAAGGCAAAATAGCCCCACCCCCTGGCAGCCATATTTTTCAACCAATCAACATGGCTTGAAGGAATCTGATAAGAGGGGTAAGCCTAGAAACATTTCTACAAAATTATTTGAATATCAGCCAAACACTTTCGGAGGAGAAGATTTTTTAAGTTTTCACTATGGTCATATAAGGCAAAATAGCCCCGCCCTCTGGCTGCCATGTTTTTCGACCAATCAACATGACTTGAAGGAATCTGATAGAGGGTCACCCAATGAACATTTCTACAAAATTATTTGAAAATCGGCTGAACACTTTCGGAGAAGAAGATTTTTCAAGTTTTCACTATAGCTATATAAGGCAAAATAGCCCCGCCCCCTGGCGGCCATGTTTTTCAACCAATCAACATTTCTTGAAGGAATCTAATAAAGGGTCACCCATGGAACATTTCTATTTTGACCATTTCAAGGGCCATAATCCAGTCATGCATGGGCGGATCTGGCTGGTTTTCGAAAGGAACCTACAAAATTATTTGAAAATCGGCCTGACACTTTTGGAGGATAAGATTTTTTAAGTTTTCTCTTTAGCCATATAGGCAAAATAGCCCCGCCCTGTGACGGCCATGTTTTTTTAACAATCAACATGGCTTGAACGAATCTGATAGAGGGTCACCCATGGAACATTTCTACAAATTTTTTTGAAAATCTGCTGAACACTTTTGGAGAAGAAGATTTTTTAAGTTTTCACTATTGCAATATAAGGCAAAATAGCCCCGCCCACCTGGCGGCCATGTTTTTCGCCCAATCAACATTTCTTGAAGGAATCTAATAAAGAGTCACCCAAGAAACATTTCTACAAAATTATTTGAAAATCGGCCTGACACTTTTGGAGAAGAAGATTTTTTAAGTTCTCACTATTTTTTTCTTTCGGTTGCCATGGAAACCAGAATTTCGAATGGATCAAAAAAAATTGAAGGAATTTAGTAGAGGACATTGAGAGGATGCTTCCCATGAAGTTTCAACCAAATTGGCCAAGTGGTTAGGGAGAAGAAGTTGTTTAAAGGAAAAAGTTAACGCACGCACGCACGACGGACAATTCGCCATGACATAAGCTCGACTGGCTTTCAGCCAGTGGAGCTAAAAAATTGAAAGAATTTAAGAGAGGACATTGAGAGGATGCTTCCTATGAAGTTTCAACCAAATTGGCCAAGTGGTTAGGAAGAAGAAGTGGTTTAAAGGAAAAAGTTAACGCACGCACAGACGCACGCACGACGGACAATTCGCCATGACATAAGCTCGACTGGCTTTCAGCCAGTGGAGCTAAAAATCATGAAGTCAGGATCTTGGGTGTAGTCGTTGCATATGTAATACCCCCGAGTTCAATAGTAAACGTTATTTGTTGTGTAGATAAAGACATGCCTGAGTATGCGATAGAGCTTGACACAAACAAGAAGCTTATCTTGTTACCACATAGTGTGCTTCCTGCAAACTGCATTAAGCTCGAGGTTTACATTTAAAATCAACAGATAGGTATATGACGCTAAACAAAGAAAACACTAGTGTAGGCTCACTATGCTCACACTATTTTACCTCCTTAGGCCTACTCAGGAGAAAATAAGATCAGTGAATGCTGTCCACTCTGTGGTGTTTTCTTCCATAAACAAACAGAAGGTGACTCTCTCCAGTCAGTCCATAGCTGAAAGGGTATCAACTCAAGCCCGTCTATGGCGGGAGATCAGCAAGATACTATCGCAAGACCGCAGAACCTTCCATAAAATGTTTCCGTCTGATAAAGACGGAAAAATCTTCCCATTAGGGGGGGGGGGGTCGGATGTGGATGCAAGAGTTTTTTCCATTAGTCACCGACGGCTTCAGAGGGGAGTAGTTTATCTCCTTTACTTACATGATGGAGAAGATTTATTGTATGTGCCACCAAGGCATTTTAGTGTAATAAAAGCGGATGTTCTTTTATGGTTATGAATTGTGTAATAAAATATGTCTTGATAAGTCAGTATGGCACTGGCATCTGGTACATATTCATGTTAATGAGATTGTCTGTGGACTAATCAAGTAGAACTGTTGTCAGCATGTGCTCTGATTTGAAGGTCTGGTGACAATTGATAAGTAGTTGCTACTTTACTTTGATGTTTAATGATAAAAGGCGGTAAACAGCAGCAAATGTAACTGACCAATGAGATTGTAGATTGTTTATTAATTCATCAAATTGTATGTAGTAAAAGACAATGAATTGAAAAAGTGCTTTTAGGCGGAGTCATAGGACCAATTTTGTCACGTCTCTTTAAAAGGAAAAAGAAGTTAGTAGAGACATGTCACACACACACACACAGGAATTTGGGACCCCAAATGTCTTTATCACAACGCTGACTACAGGTTTACTCTCCTGACGCGTGGCTATTGTCTCCTCTCTCCAACTAAAACTAAAACGTAAAACGTCCAACCACCTCCCGCCTCTGATAAATGATTACATCCTACTTTAACCCTTTACCACTTACATACGCATTCCCCAGTACATACGCATTCGCCCGCCTCTATCGATTCCCCAATACATACCCAATCGCCAGCATCTCACGATTCCCACATACATACATTCTCCCGCGTCTGATTTTCAACAGCTTAATTCTCGACTTTTCCATAAGAAAAGTTAATAAACCTAATTTTCAATTATTCAAAATGCAGTTCCAAGGATCACAACATATTGTTACTATATAAAGTTTGCCAGTAAATGATAATATAAAACTGTGGCTGTGTATTTATGTATGCGCAATTCTTACTTCGCGTGTCCATGGAAGTTAAACAAAAACACGACCTTGGCATGTGTAAACAAGAGGGCCATGATGGCCATGATGGCCATGATGACCCTGGATCGCTCACCTGATTTTTTTTTTTTACTGTAGCTATATAAGCCCCGCCCCCTGGCGGCCATAGTTTTCGACTTGAAAATCGGCCAGACACTATCGGAGAAGGAAGATTTTTTAAATTTCCAAAGGCAAAATAGCCCCGCTCCCCCCTGGCAGCATGTTTTTCAACTAATCACCATGGCTTGAAGGAATCTGATAAGAGGGTCATCCAAGAAACATTTCTACAAAATTATTTGAAAATCAGCCCGACACTTTCGGAGAAGAAGATTTTTTAAGTTTTCACTATAGCCATATAAGGCAAAATAGCCCCCCACTGACCCACCGGTTACTGAGGAGAAGAAGTTGACGCACGAGGGACGACAAACAGTTGAAAACATAATGGTAATGTTGAAAACATTATGGTAAAAGGAGAAACTGCTAATTTTGAGCAATGTCTCCTTTAGTCACGATGTTTTTCAAAAGTCGTCTGCTACAAACGCGGCTTCAACAAGAAAATGGTCGACGTGTTCAATACAAGACCTCGGGCTGAGGGTGTCTCGCCCTTCTAAAAAAATCAGATATTAAATGGTATCACTATGCAAAAAGAAAGTAAAGTTGATAAAATGTGAAAAAGTAAGTGTCTGTCAATGCATTGTTATCAACATGTCATGATAAATAATAAACTCACTACATGTGTATATATCTTAATATATTTATTCACACATGAAGTAAAGAGTGATCAATAATACTACATTAAATTGTAAATAATTGCAATCACTATGATTATGATAGTAAGTTTACACATAAAATAACAACATAGTAATTTTAAAATAAGTCATGGGAAAATTTTGACGTTGACAGATGTCCCATGACCAAACAATATATCTGACAAAGTTTCAGAAAAATTCAAGCAGGGGTTGCTGAGATATAAGAAAGGTTAAGTTTTGAGGTTAAGTTACCTAACAAAGGTCAAGTTCTGCACAATTATGACCTTGACCCTGAAAATATTGACGTTGACAGATGTCCCATGACCAAACAATACATCGGACAAAGTTTCAGAAAAATTCAAGCAGAGGTTGCTGAGATATAAGAAAAGTTAAGTTTTGAGGTTAAGTTACCTAACAAAGGTCAAGTTCTGCACAATTATGACCTTGACCCTGAACATTTTGACATTAACAGATGTCCCATGACCAAACAATACATCTGACAAAGTTTCAGAAAAATTCAAGCAGGGGTTGCTGAGATATAAGAAAGGTTAAGTTTTGAGGTTAAGTTACCTAACAAAGGTCAAGTTCTGCACAATTATGACCTTGACCCTGAAAATATTGACGTTGACAGATGTCCCATGACCAAACAATACATCGGACAAAGTTTCAGAAAAATTCAAGCAGAGGTTGCTGAGATATAAGAAAAGTTAAGTTTTGAGGTTAAGTTACCTAACAAAGGTCAAGTTCTGCACAATTATGACCTTGACCCTGAACATTTTGACATTAACAGATGTCCCATGACCAAACAATACATCTGACAAAGTTTCAGAAAAATTCAAGCAGGGGTTGCTGAGATATAAGAAAGGTTAAGTTACCTAACAAAAGTCAAGTTCTGCACAATTATGACCTTGACCCTGAACATTTTGACGTTGACAGATGTCCCATGACCAAACAATACAGCTAACAAAGTTTCAGAAAAATTCAAGCAGGGGTTGCCGAGATATAGCTATTTGTAAAAGCGGCCGCCGTCGCCGGAAAAGTGACTGCTATGTCTCACTCCACTATCGTGGGCGAGACAAAAAGGGTAAATTCATTTTATTATATTTTACCAAACTTTCAAGATTTATTTGTTTGTTAAAGAATGAATTGTAAAATAATTTCTCACAAGCCTGCATAAAAATCCCTTGTCATCCAAATGATTTTTCACAAACCTGCATAAAAATCGTCAAATTTCACAAACACAAAAGGTCATAGACTTTAACACCGAAATTTGTGAGAGCCTATGGGAAATGACTACGTCATAGCGCGCAAGGATTTTACTTAAATGAACCGCGTCAGCAACAATTCCGCATTTGGATAGTTTTAGTGTTAATTGCATAATAAGATCAATTTGCATTTTTGTGTGGTAGGTTTTTGGTCATGAATCATCGCAAGAAGAGGCTAACAGTGCGATTCACAACTAAAGAGCAAAGACAACAATTCATGATCAGACTGATCTCTGCCGAGCCCCGGTAGCTCAGTCGGTAGCGACGCAGGCTGTCAATCCAGGGGTTGTGAGTTTGAATCCCGGCTCGGCCAACTTTCTTTCAATGTGACATGAGTAATTTTCTTCCAAGTCTATGTGGAAAAGCAGCCAGTTGCTTGGGAAGATTGATGTGTGGAGTACTGGTGTAAGAAAACCAGGAAATGCATGATTAGGTGAACTGGCCGCCATGATATGAGATATGAGAAATTGTTAAAAACGGCGTTAAACCCCAATCAATCAACTGCCTCGCAAGGTTTTCCCCCTTTTCGTATGGTGTGGTACAAATCCTTAAAACAAATGCCGTGTAGCAAGTGAAATAGATTTTCCGAATTTGTTATGTGTGGATAATCAAAATTAATTGGTGGATAATCAAAAAAAATTGGTGGGTATACCGATAATCTCAATATATTATGTTTCTCATAATTAAAATAAATTGGATAGGGTGCAAATCAACATAATGGACAGTTTTGGACAACTAACCCTTTCCCACATACAGCAAATCTGCACCAGACAACTTTTAAACCATCTAGGCAAAACTGTGTACAAAACTCTTAAAGTTGATAAGATTTTGACGTTTCAACAATTTACAATCTTGTCACAGTGGCCGTGTTCACATTACCATGTGTATTATGTCTTTATTACATTACAGTACAATCTGTATGGCATCAAATAGAAACTAGAACTATCACTGAAGATGATAAATACCCCCAAAACAGCACCTTGACTCAAAATATGGCTTCCGACCGACCAACAAAATACACCGCACTTCCTCTCAATGTGTTGTATCATCCTATGAAGTTTTATTAAATTCCAACAATTTGTTTTAAAGTTATGCTCCGGACAAGACTCTACGAATAAGAAAAAGTAACAAAGGGCAATAACTCTGTAATTATGTAAATTAGAGTTATGGTTCTTGTACACTGCACTTCCTCTTATTATGCTCTACCATTGTATGCAGTTTTATTAGATTCCATCTGTTAGTTATTAAGTAATTCTCCGGACAAGAAAAAGTAACAAAGGGCAATAACACTGTATTTAGATAAAATAAGAGTTATGGTTCCTGTACACCGCACTTCCTCTCAATGTGTTGTATCATCCTATGATGTTTTAATAAATTCCAAGAATTTGTTTTAAAGTTATGCTACGGACAAGACTCTACGAACAAGAAAAAGTAACAAAGGGCAATAAATCTGTATTTAGGTAAAATAGAGTTATGGTTCCTGTACACCGCACTTCCTCTCAATGTGTTGTATCATCCTATGAAGTTTCGTTCAAATCCTATGTTGCATTGTTAAGATATGGTCCGGACAAAATATGGCTTCTGACCGACCGACCGACACAGTGACTCCTATATACCCCCACAAAACTTTGTTTTTTGGGGGTATAATAAAGTAGGAAATGATGTGTCAAAAGGCGTTAATCCTGTAATGTTAATTATTGGAAATTAAAGGTCATAAAATCCAATCAAATAACCGGTAGCGATCAGTCAATACTTATGATCTACCATCAATCACCGACAATGCTTTGATACGCTGATTAATAGCAGCAGCTGGCTAGGGGTAATAAACAGCATGTCAGTTAATTAGGGGTAATAAAATAATGAAATGACCATCATGCAATGTATACAAGGTTACAGACGGACAATAGACGTCACTTCGTTTGAGAACAATCAATTGATCAGATCAATTAGCAACTATTACGTCTGTAATTAAAGATGGCCGATTTTGCTTTTTCGGACATGTTGAGTCCGATGACGAGTCTCTTTTCTTTGGCTTTTCTCCGTCAGACATTCTGTCTGATTTTTCCGACATTGGTATCTCTTCTGACGATGAGTGCGAGGCAGATGATGATCAGGATCAGCCAGCTCCTGTCGGAGGTTGGTCTGATTGTTTCCATCCACCTACGATTTAGCCTTTTGATGAAAATCCTGGTCCAAGACTACCAGCGGACTTTGCAGTATTTCCTCCTCCTCCTTTTCCCACTAGAGTTGCTGGGCCACATAGTGAGAATGACAAATTCCTACACCCAATGGAAGATGTCACAACCAGGAACTCAACATGACGCAAGATGGGAGGAGACAACTGTCGTTGAGATGCGGGCCTTCTTGGGAATTAACATTTTGATGGTGATATATCAGCTGCCGGTAGCTGATATGTTTTGGTCAACGAACCCCCTGGTTGGCAATTTCGCTGTGGCCATGACGATGACCTGCAACCGATTCCAGATGATTATTCAGTATTCACATGTATCGGACCGTACAGCTGAAACAGCAAGAGGAACGCCCGAGTATGATCGACTTCTCAAGATCAGACCAGTCATGGAAGCCGTATCACAGACATTTCGAAGCTACTACACCATGTCCAGAGAGGTTTCGGTTGATGAAGCCATGATTGATAAGCCCAACCCTTATGGTTCTTGTGCCATCTTCTGGCTAGAACCAACGCTTAGCGCGGGAACGCAGGCAGAATCATCAGGGTGGGGCCCGATAAGTTGTGGCTGGTGGCCTGTTGCGGGGTCTGGGGGCCGAAATTAACAAAGAGGGGCATAAGGCGGAGTGAGGATGTGTTTTTATAGATTCACATGGGCTTTCTGTGAGGTTCATGTTGAAATTGGGGGCTTAATGTGCCCCGCGCCGGACCCCCTGACGTTACGGAAAAAAGCCCCTTTACCCGCAATTTTTGGTACGCTGATGTGCTACACATGTCATGGGAGTTACCCCCGCCCCCGAGTCCTAACAAATCAAGGCCATCTTCGATGCCGAAGCAATTCCCATTACATTAAAATTCATATACAAATACAAAGTGCCTGAAGATAAGTGATGATAAAATCTTTGACATTACAATTACCAGAGGAGATGCATTTTGTAACAAGAGGGCCATGATGGCCCTGGAATCGCTCACCTGATTATTTATTTTCTTTCACTTTAGCTATATAAGCCCCGCCCCCTGGCAGCCATAGTTTCCGACCAATTAACTTGGCTTGAAGGAATCTGATAGAGGGTCACCCTAGGAACATTTCTACAAAATTATTTGAAAATCGGCCGGACACTTTCGTAGAAGAAGATTTTTAACTTTTCACTATAGCCATATAAGGCAAAATAGCCCCGCCCCCCCCTGGTGGCCATGTTTTTCAACCAATCAACTTGGATTGAAGAAATCTGATAGAAGGTCATACAAGGAATATTTCTACAAAATTATTTGAAAATCGGTCTGACACTTTGGGAGGAGAAGATTTTTTAAGTTTTCACTATAGCCATATAAGGCAAAATAGCCCCGCCCCCTGGCGGCCATGTTTTTTGACCAATCAACATGGCTTGAAGGAATCTAATAGAGGGTCATCCAAGGAGCATGTCTACAAAATTATTTGAAAATCTGCCAACCAGTTTGGGAGAAGAAGATTTTTTAAGTTTTCACTATAGCCATATAAGGCAAAATAGCCCTGCCCACTGGCGGCCATGTTTTTCGACCAATCAACATGGCTTGAAGGAATCTGATAGTGGGTCACTAAAGGAACATTTCTACAAAATTATTTGAAAATCGGCCTGACACTTTCGGAGGAGAAGATTTTTTAAGTTTTCACTATAGCCATATAAGGCAAAATAGCCCCGCCCCCCTGGCGGCCATGTTTTTCGAACAATCAACATGGCTTGAAGGAATCTGATAGAGGGTCATCCAAGGAACATTTCCACAAAATTATTTGAAAATAGGCCCGATACTTTCGGAGGAGAAGATTTTTTAAGTTTCCACTATAGCCATATAAGGAAAAATAACCCCGCCCCCCCCTGGCGGCCATGTTTTTTGACCAATCAACATGGCTTGAAGGAATCTCATAGAGGGTCATCCAAGGAACATTTCTACAAAATTATTTGAAAATCTGCCAACCAGTTTGGGAGAAGAAGAATTTTGAAGTTTTTTTCATTTCGTTGCCATGGAAACCAGAATTCTGCATGGATCCCAAATATTTGAAGGAAATCTGGTGAGGTCATTGAGAGGATGCTTTCTGTGAAGTTTCATCCAAATTGACCCACTGGTTACTGAGGAGAAGAAGTTGACGCACGACGGACGACGCACGATGGACACCGGACAAAAGGCGATCACAATAACTCACCTTGAGCAAAGCTCAGGTGAGCTAAAAATGGATTTAAAGGGTACCAAGAGTCAAAAAATAAAATTTGACTTATCAAAAAATTAATGCTTAAATAATAACATAAGAACAAAAAAAATAATAAAAAAATGTTTTTAAATATGAAAAGATAAATTGTGTGCAATAAAATTACGCTTTCACGGAAATTGCCGAGTGCGAAAAGTGAAAATAAACTGACTTCCGGTTTACCGTGATGACGTAGTGATAAGGAGTTGTTTCGATTTCAATAATGGCGGATGAGTTGAATTATGGAGCTGTAGATGAAGAATTATACTGTTCGTCGTCTTCTTTCGAAGAAAACAGCGATGAGTCAGCTAACCTAGACACTGGTCTAGCACCTTTAGGGATCAGACCATACCAGTTTGAGTCAGTAAAACGATCTGAAACTAGAGATTGCTTTTTTGAAAAAGCGTTTGTCTCCCCATTTGTGTGGTCGTAGGGGAGGAAAAGAAATGAAGGAGATGAATTCTTTAGTTTTGGACTGGAGATGTAGCAACAGTGACAATCCTCAGTTATTGAGCGGAAACTATTTTTCAGCTGAGGGTTACCATGACCTTGGTCTTTGACCTAGTGACCTCAAAATCAATAGGGGTCATTTGCTGCTAGTGACCAACCTGCACACCAAGTATGAAGTTCCTGGGCCCAAGCAATCTTCAGTTATTGAGCGGAAACCATTTTTCACCGCGACCTTGACCTTTGACCTACTGACATCAAAATCAATAGGGGTCATCTACAGGTTAGGACCAAGCTGCACACCAAGTATGAAGTTCCTGGGTATAAGCGTTCTTGAGCAAAAACATATTTTTCAGCTGAAGGTTACCGTGACCTTCAACATTTGACCTTGTGACCTCAAAATCAAACAAATTCCATAAAGGTCATTTACTGGTTAGGACCAACCTGCTCACCAGGTATGAAGTTCCTCAACATAAGCATTCTTTAGTTATTGAGAGGAAACCATTTTTCAGCTGAAGGTTACCATGACCTTGACCTTTAAGCTAGTGACCTCAAAATCAATAGGGGTCATCTACTGGTGGTGACCAACCTGCACACCAAGTATTAACTTCCATGGCCAAAGCATTCTACAGTTATTAAGCAAAAACAATGTTTCAGCTCAAGGTCACTGTGACCTTGACTTTGACCTCAAAATTAATAGGGTCTTCTACTGGGATTGGCCAACCTGCATACCATGTATGGAGTTCCTCGGCCCAAGCGTTCTTCAGTTATTAAGCGGAAACCATTGTTTACCTCACAAGGTCACCATGACCTTGACCTTTGACCTTCTGACATCAAAATCAATAGGAGTCATCTACTGGTCATGACCAACCTGCATACCAAGTATAAAGATCCTATGCCCAAGCGTTCTTCAGTTATTGAGCTGAAACAAGTGTGACGGATGTGACCTTGACCACTGTGACCTTGACCTAGTGATCTTAAAATTAATAGGGGTCATTTGCTGGTGGTGACCAACCTGCACATCAAGTATGAAGTTCCTGGGCCCAAGCAAAAACTATTTATCAGCTCATTGTCACTGTGACCTTTCAAGCTCATGGTCACCGTGACCTTGACTTTAGACGTACTGACCTCAAAATCAATAGGGGTCTTCTACTAGGCATGACCAACCTGCATACCAAGTATGGAGTTCCTCAGCCAAAGCGTTCTTCAGTTATTGAGCGGAAACCATTTTTTACCTCACAAGGTCACCATGACCTTGACCTTTGACGTTCTGTTATCAAAATCAATAGGGGTCAGCTAAAACCATTTTTTACCTCACAAGGTCACCATGACCTTGACCTTTGACGTTCTGTTATCAAAATCAATAGGGGTCAGCTACTGGTCATGACCAACCTGCATACCAAGTATGAAGTTCCTACGCCCAAGCGTTCTTCAGTTATTGAGCGGAAACAAGTGTGACAGACGGAAGGACGGACGGAACGGGCAAAAACAATATGTCACCCCCATCCCATGTAATGGGGGAGACATAATGAGCAGCGAGTCTGAAGACGAAGCAGGACGTGAAATTGTTTGTGATGAATGATTCGTGCTATTTTCAGCTTAAAAGTATTGATAACATGCTAGAATAAATTATTTTTTGTAAAAGGTTATTTTAAGAAGCATTTAAACTTTAATTATTTATATCTAGAACTACATTTAGTTTGATATCTGTTCGTTTTGACAGGAATTTTTGTTTCTACACCATAAGTCAAATTTAAACACATGTTCGCGTATTTTCCCGATTCTCAAGGACGATTAAGTTCTTTGTTTACTTACCCTTGGTTGTTGAAACTCATTATACCAAGCGCCTACAGAGACAAAATAAATCGTTGTCGGAAGAATAACAATCATCAGAAACGACTTCCAGATCAGAAATATCTGATTGAATGTAAGACGGGGTGAAGCCAGAAAAAACCCAGATTCAGACTCGTAATCGGCCATATTGAACAATGTAATGTACAGACAATAATTAACAAGAGGCCCATGAGGGCCTATGCTCTACTGGCATTGATCTGGCTTGTTTCAAAAGGAACCAATATGTCATCAATATTCAAATACCATCTAAGTTTGGTGAAGATCAGATAGTAAATGGAAGCTCTATTGTGCTCACAAGCTGTATTATAGCAATTTTGACAATTTCAAGGGCCATAATCCAGCCATGCATGGGTAGATCTGGCCGTTTTTTAGAAATGAACCAAACTCTCATGGATATCTAACTACTGTATAAGTTTGATTGCGATACAATAAAACATAAGGACTGTATCATGTTAACAAGCCCTATTATAGCAATTTTGACAATTTGAAGGGCCATAATTCAGTCATGCATAGGCAGATCTGGCTGGTTTTCAAAAGGAACCGAGCTCTCATGGATATCTAACTACTGTATAAGTTTGGTTGAGATACAATCAAAAGTGAAGACTATCGTGTTAACAAGCTCTTTTATAGCAATTTTGACCATTTCAAGGGCCATAATCCAGTCATGCATGGGCGGATCTGGCTGGTTTTCGAAAGGAACCGAGCTTTCATGGATATCTGTCCATGATATCATGAAGACGACTGTATCGTGTTAACAAGAAATTGTTTACGGACGGACGGACGGACGGACGCACGCACGACGGACAAATCGCCACGACATAAGCCCTTCTGGCCTTTGGCCAGTAGAGCTAAAAATAGATGAAAATTGGCTAAATCATCTTAATCAAACAGGTGTTCTCAAAAAAACTGACCAGTATTGTGTAAGTGTCATAACACCCACCGTAAATGACCAATTTTATTGCCCTTCTGATTTCTTTCCAGTCAATCAAAGACCCGCCAGTATTGTGTGGATGAAAACAATAACCACTTATGTCAGCTGTTCATCCCTTTCCCCCTTACAAAAAATCACAGCAAACGATTGTGAAAATGTCGAAACAAAAATAAAGAAAATCTTTAACAAGAATACCCGTCAGGAACTTCTTTGTAACTCATGCAGAAATTGACAAATATTCCAAAAAGGGGCATAACTCATTCAAAAATTGACGAAATTCGAGGAAATGTGAACTTGATCTGTGACACTTGATTACAAAGCCATATACATAATTTCAGCTCAATACATCAAAGCATGTAGAAAACAAATGCGGAAAAAATATATATTCTAAGTCCAAAAAGGGGCATAACTCATTCAAAAATTGTTGAAATCCTAGGAAATATGAACTTGATCTGTGACACATCACTACAAAGCCTTATACAACATTTCAGCTCAATAGCTCAAAGTATGTAAGAAAAAGTGCGGAAAACCCGAACGGACGGACGGAGGGACATGACCATACCATAATACGTACCGTATTTAAGAAACGGTCGTATAAAAAATGAAAGTATAATTATTGAATTAATTCAAATAATTGTGGCAAAAGTTATCTATTAAATTTAATGCATTTAGGCTTTCTCATTTTGCTGCAATGTTTACCAAACTCGTCAGCTTTAGTTGCGTCAAAATGAATCTACATCTGTGAAAAGGGTAGCTTACTTGATTGTCAAAACCGGTATACCGGAAATATATATCACGAGAATCCTGATCGGTCAAACAAAGAACCGACTTTGCACGTGTGCACGTGTGCGTAAACCCTTTCCTCTTTCAACAAAATTGCCGACGAAATTAAAAACATCTCGACAAAAAATTAGAAGCTCTTCAACTCTTTCCCACGTTCAGACAATTCCTACAACAGAAGAATATATTCATACAGGGTTGCTTCATTGTGTTTGGGATCATTACGCTATGAGCAATTTCTCACGTTTTCATATGTCGTCTGTTTCAGAATTTTTTATATGAAGAAAGGGATAAATGAACTACAAAGCACTGTTGTCAAGGTCATTTGTATTGCATGCGTCAGTAATTTTCCATTTGATCTGGGCCACTCAAAGTTGCACGTGGTTCATAATAATAATGAAAATGTGTCAAATGAAAACCCCGCCTTCCGATAGTTGGGAATATTCAGATAAATGCTCTTCTGTTAAGACTGATCAGGATCATCACTGTTCGTAATATCGTCACACAACAATTATCGAAGTATTTGGAGAACAGTAATGAACAAAAGCCGGCATTGCAATTATGTAAATAGATACAAACTGCCTTAAAATTTTGAAACAAAATGTGTCGTGACTCAATCTTTATAAATATGGTGCAAAGTGATATAATGTTATAGAAAACCCTTGTGAAATAATTACATTAAACAATTACAAATGGATTCGGATATTTTCATAGGAATACGGTAATTTTCAAGCTTATCAGTTCCCGACGCATTTCATTTTCACACGAAAAATGCACTTGTCGGAACAAACCACGGTATGTTTGGCGGACCTTTCCAAAGTTTTCACGTCGAAGTCCAATGCCTTTATCCACATTTTCCTTACTGTGTCGTCCTTGGGGAAGCTATGAAAGCTAACAATGTCCTTCGGCATGTATAAACACTCCCTACCACACACTGTCTGGGCAGTTTCACGTTTTATCTCTCTTTTATTATTCCAAATATATTGATGCGTTCATGATTTACACTATCAACATAATGAGAGCCTCCATTGAATTCCCTATGAGCACGTCACTTCCGGTATATTTTACGGAAATTGCCGATATTTTTTTCCCATTAATCTCGACCTCGCTTACTTTGAGCCCGGGTTTTAAATGCTTATTAAAGTTAGTTTTTTTTATATTTTTCAAAGAAAATTATTATCACATTAGGTTTTTATGACTTTTCTCTAAATAGTAATCGCGTATTTGAATGTCATTCTTGAACCCTTTAACATCCTCATTTTTAAAAAATTTTACTTCTTTTGTTGGAGACTTTTCTGGATTTTCGAATAAATCTGCATCCGACCATTTGTGTTACTGGAAAACTGACTTATACACTGTGGATGATTGTACAGCCAGGACATTATCATATGTTATTAAGTTTACCAGTTAAGAAGTGTATACAATTTTTGAAAACATTCTTTTTTTGAACTATGATAAAACTCTGTTTGATGACCGTGGGAAAAATGGAGTTGTTCATTCCTTACAGCTGGAAGGAGAAAAGTTAGTTCTTCACCTTAATTCTTCAACTTTAACACTGCATATACAAGGTAAAGCCTGTACCAGTTGGTTTACATAACATTTTTCAATCTAAGGAAAACAATTGCACAATGAAATGAACTTTCTTAAAAACTCGGACAATTATAACATTTTTGAAAACAGCAATTTACTTTTGTCACCACCTGTCTACTATGGATTCTTCTGAATTTGATATATCTGAAACCAATCCATAACTTGTTATAGCTGATTCTTCAACCTTTTCAAACACTTTAATAACTTGGACATCGACGCCGATAAGAAAGGATTCACAATTATGTACTTCTGCTGATGATCCAACAGTAATGGAATTAAAGAACGAAATTATCCAGCTGAAGAACATGATTTTGACCCTCCAGCAAAAAGTTGATTAAAAATGTATGTCTACAGATCAAGAGACACCAACCCAAATAGTGGTGAAACATATGGCTACACAGACTTTTCTCTCCACTTAAGCCAAAGCCAAATACCATCAGCAGACACACAGAAACAAGAACTACCGTAACCTCAATAGCCATGCAAGCAAACAACAAGTCATGTGAAGTTTCAACTCAAGTTGAAGACCAAACTTGTCCAAATGTAGACATGAGTACAAAGGAACACTCTGCTATGAACATACCTTCAACTACTAACACAAGAAAATTTAAATATTCTCCAAATGGAAAAGACAAACCCAAGGCAATGAAACATCATGCTCCCTTGAAAACACTAATTGTGGGAAGTTCTCTTCTGAAGGGAATAAGATCGAAGGCCTTAGAAACACTGATATGAGAACAAATAGAGGGGCTAAAATTAACGACATTACAGATGTAATTTGTAGCATGGACTTATCTTCCTACAAAACAATTATTCTCCATGTAGGGGAAAATAACCCAAGTAGTGGCAGTGACCTGCAAACTATTAACACTGATTATGAAACGCTACTACATGCCATAAGGGCAGAATCAAACCAGGACACTGTGATTATAATATCAGGAGTGCCAAGTGAATAGACAAAGCAACAACGGGAAGGTATTCTGGAGATGCCATAACAGAAACGGCTCTAGTCGTATGGTTGTAGAACATGAGACTGTTGGATCCAAGACACAAAACAGTCATCCACCTGATAACAACTCAAACAACGTGAAAGAGGTGATAAGCAACCTGAGAACATAATGCTAAGAGAGTGTGGATACCATTCCCAAACTCTGCAACGACATGCTAGTCACTATTGCTGAGAAGAATGACCAGGACCTTGCTGCAAATATGCCAACTTACCCGAGTATGAAGTCAGCCCTCTACAGATCCAGACAGCAAACACTTCCACGTCTACCACGGACCAGAGAAGACATCGTTATTAAATGCCAGTTTACAGAAACACTCGGAAAACAACGTTTCCTTCTTCGGTGTGACGCTGAAGGAGAAGAGAACAAGATCATCATCCTGGCCACTGACGAAATGATGCAGACTTCCTTCAGCCACCAAGCTGTACATGGATGGGACCTTCGCTACCTGCCCCAGACTGTTCTACCAGCTGTTCACTATCAACATCATGGTAGACAACCAGCAGTACCCAGCACTGTATGCGCTTCTTCCAGCCAAGTCACGCACCATCTACAACAGACTCTTTACCATCGTAAAGGAAGAGATGCAGAATCGCGCCCTCCACTTTATACCACCGAGAATACTGACTGACTTCAAGACGGGCCAATACCGGCTGTACAACTACACTTCCCAACTACGTCCATTTCTGGTCGCTACTTCCATTTCCACCAGTGCCTCTACAGATGGGTCCAGACCAACGGCCACTCCAGACTCTACAAGGAGAATGAAGCTTTCTACGACTTCGTTCGATCTGCTGCTGCCCTGGCATTTGTTCCTGTGTCACAGGTTCACATCACCTGGTTCGGCCTGAAGTCCACAGTTACTGACTGCGAGACTACCACTGCGTTCACAGAGTACTTCTCTTCTCCTTGGATGAAAGGCTTCCCTATTCCGATGTGTTACCACTACTCGACTACAGAAGAACGAACCAACAACAGTCTGGAGGGCTGGCACCACAGACTTAACAGGCTTGCTGGTCAAGACCATCCGAACATTTGGCAGCTACTTCATCTTCTACAGAAGGAAGAAGCAGCGAGTGAGGTGAAGATTCTCCAGACCCAGAACGGCGGCTTTACCAGTGAAGAAGAGGGCTACATGGCAGAAACTCACCGTGAGGATTGAACGCCTGAAGACGAAGTTTAAGACAACCAGTCTTCGCGATTACTTGGACAGGATGGCTCGCTTAACAGGACTGTGAATTCCTTCTGCAGTTACTTGACAAGTATGTCTACACCGTTGCGCTTGTGAATTATGTGCTATTACAAAGTGCTTTAGCCTTTGCAACATTAATAGATTCTTATATATTATCTTGTATTAAGCATGAAATATGAAACGATTAGTAAAATTTGTTATGACCTCAGTGTTTTCTCCAGAGCACGTTTTCTGTGTCTTTGACGCAATTTAATTGACATTGACGCATATAAATTGAAAGTCTGCGTCTTTTATGATGCCACAAAAATGATAACAAATTCAGTCGGTCTTAGGGACGAATCGGCTTAAAATTGATAAATTGACAGATTCCATTGCGATTCCATTGCGAGAGTCATTAGTCCTTCAAAAAGAGACATCATGTATGCTCATTTTTCATTTTGTTATTACCCTGCATACAAAACAAAACATGCGAAAAATCGCTAATTTCTGACCATGAATCAGGTCGGAAACTTGGCGACGCTTCCAGGATCGAATCTGGCGTACGTTATGTTTGTCACACCAAAATACACATATGGGACAATATTTAACCATTTATATATCGTATAAAGTAAACACAAACGGTCTTACTCACGTTTTTATGTATTTTAATCTCATTTTAATCCACCACCTAGAGGCCTGACGTTTAATAACTCACAATGTGGTCGATTTGAACGGAGGATAACCGAATACGGTATTGTGGTTAAAGTACACCAACATGGATATTTAAAGAAATAGTTATATATCTTATACAAACAAGTTTGGGCGATATTTTGTTTATTTTTTTACCGATTTCGTCTAGTTTATTTAACCGAAAACAAATTTGTTACAGATTTTAAATTTTTCGCCGTTGTGAATTGAATTTTGATAGATTAAAGTGGTAAAGAGGTAAGATGCATAACTTTTAGGCTCAAATTATTATAATAATAATTATAAATATGTTTTTTTTTATCGTTGCGATAGCTGTCAAGGATATAAACGGCATAATAACTTGAATCGAGACTGTCAGAAACGTGCTATTGATGGCATATTTTGGTTAGATGTAGGGTACTGCAATCTGCCAAGATGTGCCGATTGAGTCCTTGACGTAAATATCCGGGAAAAAATGTCAGCTCCATCGTCTGCTAAGCAGCGGCGTTTAACATCATTTTTCTCCAGTCCAAAAACACCGTCTGAATCGCAAAGTGAGAAAAAAAGAAAACTGTATTCAAACTAATCACTTGACTTGATAGTTGAGTTCCATGTGACAACATTTTAGCTTTGAATTGTGAAGATGTAAGCTAACATACCAAATATTAATTGTTTACAATCAGATTGTACAAAATTAATATTTGGTATGTTAACTTAATCTGCACAATTCAAAGCTCAAACAAGCTATTGTGTTGATTGTTAAACAGTTCAAATAACTCACTAATGAACAATGGCAACTAAGGAACCTGTGACAGTGTAAACTGATTGTGATGGAAGTCTGTTCATTGTTAAGTCTAGTCATCTTCTAGTCATTTACTCTCAGTTATAGTAAGTTGAGATTAAAAGACTAACTAATACACCAGAATTGTTTATGGTTTCTTAAATTAATGAAAACCATGGGTGTGATCCCAAAATTTTCAAATCATGAAATGACCCCCAAAATTTTCAAATGACCACCACAATTCCAAGTAGGGGGGTCATATATGACCCTCAAACATTTTGGTCTGGAGTAAACACTCTGAACTTTGTGTTTCTTTTGGTTTACAGCCTTTGGACTTTGTACATAATGTAGACTAAGACTGGCTGAATGCCATGAGTCCTAAACCCTTTACCACTTACATACGCATTCCCCCGCCTCTATCGATTCCCCAATACATACGCATTCGCCCCCCTCTATTGATTCCCCAATACATACGCAACCGCCCGCCTCTATAGATTCCCCAATACATACGCATTCGCCCGCGTCTGATTTTCAACAGCTTAATTCTCGACTTTTCCGTAAGAAAATTACTCCCGAAAATTAATAAACCTAAACTTCAATTATTCAAAATGCAGTTCCAAGGATCACAACATATTGTTACTATATAAAGTTTGCCAGTAAATGATAATATAAAACCGTGGCTGTGTATTTCTGTATGCGCAATTCTTACATCGCATGTCCATGGAAGGTAAACAAAAACACGACCTTGGCATGTGTAAACAAGAGGGCCATGATGGCCCTGGAATCGCTCACCTGATTTTTTTTTTCACTTTAGCTATATAAGCCCCGCCATCTGGAGGACATAGTTTCCGACCAATCGACTTGGCTTGAAGGAATCTGATAGAGGGTCACCCTAGGAACATTTCTAAAAAATTATTTGAAAATCGGCCTGACACTTTTGGAGGAGAAGATTTTTTAAGTTTTCACTATAGCCATATAAAAGGCAAAATAGCCCCGACCCCTTGTGGCCATGTTTTTTGACCAATCAACATGGCTTGAAGGAATCTGATAGAGGGTCATCCAAGGAACATTTCTACAAAATTATTTGAAAATCGGCCTGACACTTTTGGAGAAGAAGATTTTTAAAGTTTGCACTATAGCTATATAAGGCAAAATAGCCCCGCCCCCCCTGGCGGCCATAATTTTTGACCAATCAACATGGCTTAGAGGAATCTGATAGAGGGTCATCCAAGGAACATTTCTACAAAATTATTTGAAAATCAGCCTGACACTTTTGGAGGAGAAGATTTTTTAAGTTTTCACTATAGCCGTATAAGGCAAAAAAGCCCCGCCCACCCTGGCGGCCATGTTTTTCGACCAATCAACATGGCTTCAAGGAATCTGATAGAGAGTCACCCAAGGAACATTTCTACAAAATAAGTTCAAAATCTGCCAACCAATTTGGGAGGAGAAGAATTTTGAAGTTTTTTTCGTTTCGTTGCCATGGAAACCAGAATTCTGCATGGATCCCAATAAATTGAAGGAATTCTGGTGAGGTCATTGAGAGGATGCTTTCTGTGAAGTTTCATCCCAATTGACCCACTGGTTACTGAGGAGAAGATGTTGAAGATTTTTTAAGTTTTCACTATAACCATAAAAGGCAAAATAGCCCCGCCTCCTGGCGGCCATGTTTTTCAACCAATCAACATGGCTTGAAGGAATCTGATAGAGGGTTACCCAAGGAACATTTCTACAAAATTATTTGAAAATCGGCCTGACACTTTTGGAGGAGAAGATTTTTTAAGTTTGCACTATAGCCATATACGGCAAAATAGCCCCCCCCCCCCCCTGGCGGCCATGTTTTTCGACCAATCAACATGGCTTGAAGGAATCTGATAGAGGGTCACCCAAGGATCATTTCTACAAAATAATTTGAAAATCGGCCTGACACTTTCGGAGGAGAAGATTTTTTAAGAATTTTGATTTTTTTTTTCATTTCGTTGCCATGGAAACCAGAATTCTGCATGGATCCCAAAAATTTTAAGGAATTCTGGTGAGGCCATTGAGAGGATGCTTTCTGTGAAGTTTCATCCCAGTTGACCCACCGGTTACAGAGGAGAAAATGTTGACGGACGACGACCGACGGGCGACGACCGACGACGGACAACTGACGCCGGACATAGGGCGATCACAATAACTCACCCTGAGCACTTCGTGCACAGGTGAGCTAAAAACATTAGAAATTAAGAAATTCTATCAAGTATAATCATTGCAAACAGTTGAAAACATAATGGTAATGTAGAAAACATTATGGTAAAAGGAGAAACTGCTAATTTTGAGCAATGTCTCCTTTAGTCACGATGTTTTTCAAAAGTCGTCTGCTACAAACCCGTCTTCAACAAGAAAATGGTCGACATGTTCAATAAAAGGGTCAATTCATTTTTTATATTTGACCAAACTTTCAAAAGATTTATTTGTTTGTTAAAGAAGGAATTGTAAAATAATTTCTCAGAAACCTGCATAAAAATCCCTTATAATCCAAATGATTTCTCACAAAATAAAAAAATCCCTTATAATCCAAACAAGAGGCCCATGAGGGCCTATGCTCTACTGGTATGGTCATTTTCAATCCAGAGCATGTATGTATGGTGAAGATCGGATAGTAAATGGAGGCTCTTTTGTGTTCACAAGCTGTATTATAGCAATTTTTACAATTTCATGGACCATAATCCAGTCTTGCATGGGCGGATCTGGCTGATTTTCAAAAGGAACCAAGCTCTCATCAATATTTAACTACTATCTAAGTTTGGTGAAGATCAGATAGTAAATGGAGCCTCTATTAAGTGTTCACATGCTCAATTATAGCAATTTGGACAATTTCAAGGGTCATAATCCAGTCTTGCATGGGCGGATCTGGCTGGTTTACGAAAGGAACTGAGCTCTCATGGATATCTAACTACTGTATAAGTTTGGTTGAGATACAATCAAAAGTGAAGACTGTATCGTGTAAACAAGCTCTTTTATAGCAATTTTGACCATTTCAAGGGCCATAATCCAGTCATGCATAGGCAGATCTGGCTGGTTTTCGAAAGGAACCGAGCTCTCATGGATATCTAACTACTGTATAAGTTTAGTTGAGATACAATCAAAAGTGAAGACTGTATCGTGTTAAGAAATTATTTACGGACGGACGACGGACAAATCGCCACGACATAAGCCCTTCTGGCCTTTGGCCAGTAGAGCTAATAAAATCACAAACACAAAAGGTCATAAACTTTAAAACCGAAATTTGGGAGAGCCTATGGGATATGACTACGTATGAACCGCGTCGGCGCAAATTCCACATTTGGATAGTTTTAGTGTTAATTGCATAATAAGATCAATTTGCATTTTTGTGTGGTAGATTTTTGGTCATGAATCATCGCAAGAGGCGGCTAACAGTGCGATTCACGGCTAAAAAGCAAAGACAACAATTCTTGATCAGACTGATCTCTGCCTCGCAAGGTTTTCCCCTTTTTCGTATGGTGTGGTACAAATCCTTAACACAACAAATTTGGGACAAATGCTGTGTAAAGAAGTGAAATAGATTTTCCGAATTTGTTGTGTGGATAATCAAAATTAATTGGTAGGTATACCAATAATCTCAATATATTATGTTTCTCATAATTGAAATAAAACAGATAGGGTGCAAATCAACATAATGGACAGTTTTGGACAATTAACCCTTTCCCACATACGGCAAATCTGCACCAGACAAAACTGTGTACAAAACTCTTTTAGTTGATAAGATTTTGACACTGTTTCAACAATTTTCAATCTTGTCACGGAGGCCGTGTTCACATGTGTATTATGTCTATTACATAACAGTACAATCTGTATGGCATCAAATAGAAATAAACTAGGAAAAAATGTGTCCAAAGGCGTTAATCACGCAGTAATGTTGATTATTGGAAATTAAAGGTCATAAAACCCAATCAAATAACCGGTAGCGATCAGTCAATACTTATGATCTACCATCAATCACCGACAATGCTTTGATACGCTGATTAGTAGCAGCAGCTGGCTAGGGGTAATAAACAGCATGTCAGTTAATTAGGGGTAATAAAATAATGAAATGACCATCATGCAATGTATAAAAGGTTACAGACGGACAATAGACGTCACTTCGTTTGAGAACAATCAATTGATGTGATCAATTAGCAGCTATTACGTCTGTATTTAATGACTGCCGATTTTGCTTTTGCAGACATGTTCGAGTCTGATGAGTCTTTTCTCCGTCAGACATTCCGTTTGATTTTTCCGACATTGGTATCTCTTCTGACGATGAGTCCGAGTCAGATGATGATCAGGATCAGCCTGCTCCTGTCGGAGGTTGGTCTGATCGTTTCCATCCACATACGATTCAGCCTTTTGATGAAAATCCTGGTCCAAGACTACCAGCGGACTTTGCAGTATTTCCTCCTCCTCCCACTAGAGTTGCAGGGCCACATAATGAGAATGATGAATTCCTACGCCCAATGTAAGATGTCACATCCAGGAACTCGACATGACGCAAGATGGGAGGAGACAACCGTCATAGAGATGCGGGCCTTCTTGGGAATTAACATTTTGATGGGAATAAACCAGCTGCCGGTAGCGGATATGTTTCAGTCAACGAACCCCCTGGTTGGCAATTCTGCTGTGGCCATGACGATGACCTGCAACCGATTCCAGAAGATTATTCAGTATTTACATGTATCGGACCGTACAGCTGAACCAGCAAGAGGAACGACTGACAGGTTTTTTTTTCCTTATATAAAAGGGGCCGTTTAACGGCCCCTTCCCCCCGGAAAATAAGCATAGTTTTTCCCCTAAAAATATAAATTCCCCTCGGATAAAAAAAAAAAAAAAAAAAAAAAAAAAATTTTTTTTTTTTTTTTTCATATTTAACTTTTGAACATTAGCTTAAATCTCATTTATCTTTCCACAATGAACAGAATACAATTTGACTCGAGGTGTAGGCTTGGTGCTGAAATACTTGATGTTTTGATGAGAATTGAAGTTGCTGATGTTGCCCTTAGAGAATATGACCCAAAAACTGCTGTGACAAGATGGATGTTGTCTTGACTAATTCAGAAAAGACCCCATACTTTGCCATATGGAGCCAGAAATTGAAACACAGTTTCTAGACTATGTTGTATATCTGACAGTCTCAGCAGCTTCTTTTCACAGCATGTTTTGGACCATGTTTACATTACATTCATGATTGACCATAATTAACAGTGTATTGCACTACTGTAGTTCACATTGTGTTGCTTAAAGTTAAAGTTCTAATAAGTTGTTTTCTCATTTAGCAAGTAACAAAAAATAGCACTTGCGAAAAAATGCAAGTAGAAAATCTTGCTAATTTCGACCCTTGACAGTGGTATAGTTTAAGTGAACTGGATTATGACAATCTAGTGGAGGAGTTCAAGAACATGAAAAATAGACAGATGGCCTTAAACATGCACATTATACTAGTTTACAATTTTTCCCCTTTTTTCTAAAACACCGCGAAATTTTCCCCTTCTCAAAGGCCCCAGGCCCCTTCCCCTTTTTCAGAAAAAAACCCCTGACTGAGTATGATAGACTTTTCAAGATCAGACCAGTCATGGAAGCTGTATCACAGACATTTTGAAGCTACTACACCATATCCAGAGAGGTTTCGGTTGATGAAGCCATGATTGGTTTTTGTGGACGCCTCGCCTTCCGTCAATACATGCCAGCCAAGCCCATCAAGCGAGAAATAAAGGTGTGGATGCTGTGTGATGCGCAGACGGCTTACCTGTCCTGCTTTGATGTGTACCTTGGACGCAATACCAACACTACCGAACATGGCCCGAGTTACAACATGGTGACGAAGCTGACGGATCACTTGTACCACACACACAGATGGGTCTTCTTCGACTACTTCACTAGCTTTGACTTGATGGAACGTTTGTTAGAAGAGGGCCTTTATGCGTGTGGTACAGTCAGGCAGAACAGAAAGGGCTTCCCCGTGGAAGGATAAGAAGCTGGTGCATCATCTCTCCACACTAAGTGATCCAATGGTTGAGATGCGAGCAGATCGTCGGGCAGGAGCTCAGATCCTGAACCTCCCCCAGCCACAGTGTGTTCACCAGTACAATGCCTTTATGGGAGGAGTTGACCAACACGACCAACACAGAGCGAAGTATGATGTCGGCAGGAATGGGAAGAAAGCCTGGCGCTATTTGTTTTGTTGTTTTTTTAACTGCGCCATCATCAACGCCTACATTGTTTATAAGTCGACGACCCACCAAGAAGAAGAGATACTGCCACCTTGACTTTAGGTTAGAACTCGTCAGGGAACTTCTTGGTGGATTTAACAAGCGCAAGTGTCCTACCCCAGAACGAGTTCAGCAAGGCGGGTTGGTGGACCCAGAGAATATCCACAGGCATACTCATGGGAAGCTGCCAGGGAACCGCCGCCAATGCCGCTACCACATGGTCACATTGAAAAAGAGGAAGGAGACAGTGTTTGGCTGCACACTTTGTAACGTTCACTTGTGTAGGGACGGCTGCCATACACTGTATCACAACCTGTGAGTAGTGTTGGGCAATATGTGGTAGTAGCAATGGCTCAGCGCAAGACCATTCTAACTGTCTGTAGTTTTAGACTTAGAAGCGCTGAGCCATTGGGGTGGGCCATAATAAAGAGCGCCTCCTCGTGGTGTGGCCTGGATGACTGGCTGGATAATTTATCAAAATATATTTCCATTCAAAACTTAATTCTGTGATACTTACCTGAAAAGTAAAATATAAGGTAATTAGAAAAATATTTTTTGGAAAAAGCAAAAATGTATCATCAAAACTTCATTATTGAATATAAATTATCCAGCCATAACTAAATGCTCTTCTGGTAAGTAAACAAATATTATATAAACAAAATGTATTATCAAGTGTGTGTTGTTGCTTTTCCCCTACCCAAAGTCATTCATTTATGTCTTTCCTTATTGATATTTAATGGCATTTAACATTTTTATTTAGTATTGTGTTTTTATTAAATAAAATCATTTCATAAATCAATTGTTCATTCAATTTATTACAGTAAAAAAACCACAGAAAAATCATCTATCCCTTTTTCTTCCTTCCATGTCCTATATATACTACTCTTTCAACGATATACTTTTTTATACCATTAGAAAGAGAATTTAATTAATTGGCTACATACTTTATTCTTATACAAAAATTGTTTAAACAATATTTGATACAGTAATAGTGGTATAAAATAGACAGGTGTCAAATCACTACATTTTTCCAATAATGTGTATGGAAATAGTGTCACTTTTTTATCATTAGTTTATTGTTTTTTGTTATCAGATAGCATACATAGCCTTATAATTATATAGGTAGTAAAAAAGCCAATTCTCTAGGTGGGAAAGGGTTAATACAGAATCCATCTGCAGTCATCACTGTTTGCATGTTCCCCATCCACCCACTTCCGAATCGTTGTCAGACCACCTAAATTGTCAACTGGGAGTCAACCAAATTGTCTTAAATTGTCACCAGTGTCAACCTTTCTCATAGTCAACATTATCTTCGGTCTTCGACTTGGGGAGGAATAGTTAAACAGTGGCCTAAATACAAAATACATCAGATTTAAACTCACCTCAAATTAAAATTAAATTATTTTTATATATCTTCTAATTTAACAGTATTTTTCGGTATATTTAATATTTCTTTAACGATAGTTCTCTTTTTTTGAGAAAATGTCAAACGAACACACAAATGATTTTTTAAAGTTCGGTGAACCAGTAAATCCCGGCCAGAGAAGTGCTATCTAAAAACACATGGCACCCCCACAGATTATTCATAAAGTTTGTTTCAAAAGGGAGAGACTTCGGGGGGTTTGTTTCTTGCTATAGACCTCTCCCGCAGTTTCGCACATGATTTGGCGGGATTATTACTCAATATTATATTACTAAAGAATGGCACTATCTTAGCACAACAAAAACCGGCTGAATGCTTGGCAAAGATAACTAGAACTATCACTAAAGGTGATTAATACCCCCGCCCCAACCCCTGACACATATTATATCTCACAGTATTATCAAATTGTCTAAGATGATATCAAACACAAAACAGCTCCTTTTATCTGGACCGACGCCCGACAGACCGACAAGCTGATGCCACACAAAACTGCTCCATTTTGCCATGTTTCAAGTAAATCCGGTTGAAATTGAAGGAGAAGTATGTCGCACAAGATTAGATTTTAAGAGAAAAAGGTCACAGGGACATGAAATTTGCGTATGAAGTAAATCAGGTTGAAACTAAAGGAGGAGTACAACAGATTAGATTTTAACAAAAACAATTCCTATTTCAAGGTCAGAGGTCAAGGTCAAAGGGACATGAAATTTGCGTGTTGCACATCTACTACTCCTGATTAACATTTATGCCAAGTATGAAGTAAATCAGGTTGAAACTGAAGGAGGAGTACAACAGATTAGATTTTAACAAAAAAAAATCCTATTTCAAGGTCAGAGGTCAAGGTGAAGGTCACAGGGACATGAAATTTGCGTCTTGCACATCTACTACTCCCGATTAACATTTATGCCAAGTATGAATGCCAGGTATGAAGTAAATCAGGTTGAAACTGAAGGAGGAATGAATGAATGTATATTGTTTTATGGCGCATCGACAGCTAAGGTCATTTAGCGCGCAATTAAATTTAATTATTCATGATCCCTGGGTAAAAAACCCAGTACTAGGCTAGAAAATGTGCCTTGCCCAAGGGCACTCCACCATGACCGTAGTGCCGCGACACCCGGTTTCGAAATCCCCGACGCTAACCACTCGACCACAGGGGATTCCTAAACTGAAGGGGGGAGGAGTACAAGAGATTAGATTTTAACAAAAAAAAATCCTATTTCAAGGTCAGGTCAAGGTGAAGGTCACAGGGACATGAAATTTGCGTGTTGCACATCTACTACTCCTGATTAACATTTATGCCAAGTATGAAGTAAATCAGGTTGAAACTGAAGGAGTACAACAGATTAGATTTAAACAAAAGAAATTCCTATTTCAAGGTCAGAGGTGAAGGTGAAGGTCACAGGGACATGAAATTTGCGTCTTGCACATCTACTACTCCTGATTAACATTTATGCCAAGTATCGGACCAACCGACCGACCGACAGGCTGATTCCAGTATACCCCCTTCAAACTACGTTTGCGGGGGTATAATTATATAGGAAAGACGAGAGCGGTGGCCTATAATTCAGACACAGTGGTCACGTCCCAAGGAATTGTAGTTAGTAGAACAAACAAACAAGAGGTCCATGAGGCCCTGGATCGCTCACCTGAGAATGGGCTTTTTAAGACTTAACTCTTTCAGCGCCAATGGCAATATCATTAAGACAAACTTTCTGACAAAATTTCAAGCTGCTCAAGTCAATCAAAGCGCTGAAGGCACTGAATTTGTTTGGGTACATAAAACTGTTCAAACATTTGCATTTGCATAGATGTGTGATTTATAAACTGCATTGTTTATAAATATTACAACTTCGGGTAAAATAATAAATGACGCATCCGTTAAAATTAAATGCCATTTTAGTTGTCTATAAAAAATAAATCATGAGACATACATGTGAATATTATATTTAATTTCCAAGTTTCAAAAGACATGTAAAAACAAGATGTGTTTGTGAAACACTGATGCCCCCGATTGGTAACATCTAGGTCAAAGGTCAAGGTCGCCAGGTGAAAAATGTATGGTAGCCGTACCTGTTATGGTTCAAAAGTAGTGGTCAAGGTTAATTTTTTTTTCGAGAATGGCAATATCTAGGTCAAAAGTCAAGGTCGCAAGTTGAACAATTTTGGTACTGACAGAAAGGTCATGTCACAAGGTATACACATGTGAAATATGGTAGCCGTACCTGTTATGGTTCAAAAGAAGTGGTCAAGGTTAAAGTATTTTTTCGAGAATGGCAACATCTAGGTCAAAGGTCAAGGTCGCAAGGTAAAAAATGTTGGTACTGACAGAAAGTTCATGTCACAAGGTATACACATGTGAAATATGGTAGCCGTACCTGTTATGGTTCAAAAGTAGTGGTCAAGGTTAAAGTTTTTATCGAGAATGGCAACATTTAGGTCAAAGGTCAAGGTGAAAAAAATTTGTACTGACAGAAAGGTCATGTCACAAGGTATACACAAGTGAAATATGGTAGCCTTACCTGTTATGGTTCAAAAGTAGTGGTGAAGGTTAAAGTTTTTTTTTGAGAATGGCAACATCTATGTCAAAGGTCAAGGTCGCAAGGTCAAAAATGTTGGTACTGACAGAAAGGTCATGTCACAAGGAATACACATGTGAAATATGGTAGCCGTACCTGTTATGGTTCAAAAGTAATGGCCAAGGTTAAAGTCTTTTTTCGAGAATGGCAACAACAAGATCAAAGGTCAAATTCGCAAGGTCAAAAATGTTGGTACTGACAGAAAGGTCATGTCACAAGGAATACTCATGTGAATTATGGTAGCCTTACCTGTTATGGTTCAAAAGTAATGGCCAAGGTTAAAGTTTTTTTCGAGAATGGCAACATCTAGGTCAAAGGTCAAGGTCGCAAGGTCAAAAATGTTGGTACTGACAGAAAGGTCATGTCACAAGAAATACACATGTGAAATATGGTAGCTGTACCTGTTATGGTTCAAAAGTAGTGGTCAAGGTTAAAGTTTTTTTCGTGCAGACAGACAGTCAGACAGACAGACGTGCAGACAGACGTGCAGACGTGCAGACAGGCCAAAAAACTAGATGCCCACCGAATCGGTGATTCCGGGTGCATAAAAATGGATAACCATTATGGCCCCGACTCACTCATTTAAGTATTTACCAATTTGTGTTACAAAAAAAATCACAATTGACCAAGGGTTTTCTAAAATCTTACTCAAAAGCTTCCTGCTTAACAAGAGATTTTTCAAGTTTTCACTATAGCCATATAAGGCCAAATAGCCCTGCCCCCTGGTGGCCATGTTTTTCGACCAATCAACATGGCTTGGAGGAATCTGATAGATGGTCTCCCAATGAACATTTCTACAAAAAGAATTGAAAATTGGCCAAACACTTTCGGAGGAGAAGATTTTTCAAGTTTTTACTATAGCCATATTAGGCAAAAAAGCCCCGCCCGCTGGCGGCCATGTTTTTCGACCAATCAACTTGGCTGGAAGGAATCTGATAGAGGGTCACCCTAGGAACATTTCTACAACATTATTTGAAAATCGGCTTGACACTTTTGGAGGAGAAGATTTTTTTGAGTTTACACTATAGCCATATAAGGCAAAAAAGTCCCGCTCCCTGGCGGCCAAGGAACACTTCTTTAAAATAATTTGAAAATCTGCCAATCAGTTTGGTAGAAGAAAAGGAGATCACAATAACTAACTTTCAGCACTTCGTGCTCAGGTGAGCTAAAAAAAAAGAAACATCTATCCAAATGAAAGAGTAATTGAAATCATGTAGAAAATATTGTGGAAAAAGGCAGTAATAATATTTATATGAGCACTTTAAAAGAAACATGCTTCAGACTTCAGAGGCTTTTAAATTCATTTGCATTATAAAAGGATTAAATGCTCCAGAGAAAACCAAGAAAAATACCTTTGCCGTCCGCATTTTACTCTACAGTATACACCTAAGCTGGCCGCTGTTTCCTTTAAAGGGTGTTTAAGCTTACCAAATTAATTAAGGATGCGTGACCATTCACTGTTAATTACCATTGTGTACGAGTGTCATTCCAAACAAATTATAAATGTAACCCCTTTTCCCAATAAACCTATCATATACATTTATGTATTTGTAACTTGCCGGGATGTGTCGATACCGTCATGGTACAATGTGATATATGCACAGTTGGTTTCACAAATCTTGTGTTAATGCACCGGTGGATATGTTGACAACAGATGCGGAACTTTAATTGTAACTTTTGTTAATTATTTGGCTATTATAAGGATAAGATATGTGATTAAATTGGCAACATTTAAGTTTTTTACTTATAACAGCCTTCAAATACAAATTTGGTTTATACGACGGTAAAGAAAGGTTATGGGAATTAAGAAATTGTTTAAATAAGCAAATTCTCCTTTTCCCACAATGTTTTCAATATATGTTGCTTTTTACTGTTTACACAGCAAGAAAAAAACATTTAACTTATTTGTTATAGATTAGTATTATTGTTGTATATATGGGTCCTTCTGAGATAAACTGCAACACCCTATATAAGGTCATTCTGATAAAAGATTCTACATCATTGAAAACAAACAAAATTAAAATGGAAGATTTAATTTGAAGAAAATACATTGAAATGATATAATAAACAATTTCAGATTGTTTACTGGTCATCTTCTTATTTTTTTTTATTTTTCATTCTCAAAAACACCCTTATTTTTGGACGTTTTTTGTGACAAAATCAGCTGGAAATTTGAAATGTGAAAATATGACTAATGATGTGCATTTTCCATTTTTTTCTGTTATTAAACTGTTGACAATAAATGTTTTAGAGATTAAATAAACTTATTCTTTGTTTTTTATGTGTTCTTAAATATTTATTAGACTTTGAAAAATATTGTACGTACGTTACCCTGTCGGTCAAAATAACGAACATTTTATGTTGTTTTTCATATGATTTCTAACGCTACTATGCTTACAACATATAAAGCAGTGTGCTATTTAAAACCATTTTTAGCAATGAAAACCCTTCAAAAGCATGAAAAAACTTGAATTAACGTTCTCACAAGTGTTGTAGAACATACGACGGTTGTCGGTCAAAAAGTGACGTCCATAACTATCCCGGTTAAATCACGCTGTGGGTCGTATACAGCGAGGGCCGAATGCCGTTTGTGTTCGTAATAAATGCGTGTACTACGTCATCAGTTTTTGTGAAGACCACGCATTTCTGGCGACTGCAAAATGGAGGTAAGTGTTGTCGGTCATGACTTCTGCAGGAACTCACGTCCATAACCAAACATAATAACAGTTTGGGAGCACAAATGATGCATAATTAAGTGTTTATTAATAATTAATTTATGCTGGTTAAAGGATTTGTGTACGCAACACGTATCTACAGACTTGTAAACTACCGATCGATGTAAATTCAGTTGAAAACATAAACGGATGTGAACTTTTGACATTATTAGACTGAAAATTATATGTCAAATTACGTACTCAACATTAGTGCTTCATGATAATGCAAACAATATGAATTGTCACATACATTTATGCATTTTATGTCGCTCGCATTTGTATTTTTTTAAAGGAACGATTAGAACTTCGAACACTTTCATAATGACCGAGTTTATTATTGTTTCATTTATGTACGTAATTTTTGACGCAACAAAAAGTGTTTAGACGTTATTGATGACGAGTGAAATTGTCGTTTGGTTACGTCCATAACTAATTTTGCTGAGTAACAATTCTCAGAGAGGTGATCGGTTTTCGTAAATCTCGATGTAGAACTATTGTATTTTCTTTTCATGTCTGACCAATGATTTTTATAAATACGTTTGAAATGGATGTTTGAACAAGTGATATTGAAATGTATGTTACTATTTGACAGTCAAATATTAATATGGATGTTATTTATGACTAGGGAAATGGCCTGTTGGTTACATCCGTAACATAAAATCTCACTCTAAAAGGAATAGCGTAGAAAATCACTTTGTGTAAAACTTGATTTAAACCAGTTTATTTCCCTCATGATGTTTAACTATTGATTTTAATCATGTACTTTGACTTAAAAATGTTGGTAAGGTCCTTTTTAAATGTATGTTACTTTTGACAGTCAAATATTTGTATGGACGTTATTTATGACCAGGGAACTTGCCTGTTGGTAACATCCATAACGTAAAATCTCACTCTAAAAGGAATAGCACAGATGGTCACTTTGTGTACAACTTGATTTAAACCAGTTTAGTTCTCTAATGATGATTGACTATTGATTTTAATCATGTACTTTGACTTAAAAATGTTGGTAAGGTCCTTTTTAAATGTATGTTACTTTTGACAGTCAAATATTTGTATGGACGTTATTTATGACCAGGGAACTGGCCTGTTGGTAACATCCATAACGTAAAATCTCACTCCAAAAGGAATAGTATAGATGGTCACTTTTTAAAAAAGTCTATTTAAACCAGTTTAATTCTCTAATGATGTTTGACTTTTGATTTTAATCATGTAGTTGGCTTGAAACTGTCCACAAGGTTCTTTTTAAATGTATGTTACTGTTTGACTCATTTGTTTATATAGAGATATATTCGAGAGAGAAGAGCGAAAAGTAAGCCGCCTGACAAGCCGAAACTAATTACTATGGGACCAGCAGAGAGAGGTGCAAGGTAAGCTTATTAATGAATTATACAACAGCTGGGGGATGGTAGTTATAAGGCAGTTTTCTATTGATCTTATGTTCAATTCGTCTGTCTGTCAATAAAATCTGACCATAGATCTGTAAATCAACACCTTTTTTCATTTCCATTCAGTTTATTTTGAAGTACAGTATTTTACACACACATGATACAAAGAAAATGAATGAATACAGTAGCATGATCTGTATGATATAAATTTGGATGAAAGGTAGAGGCCATGATCAGAATATTGACTCGCATTTATTCTGGTCACGATCCATACCCAACAAAATTTCACTACTAGTACTGTATATCAATTGAGTGAATGCATTTAAGTAGCAAGACATGAATTTGGATGAAAGGTAGGGATTGTGATCAGAAGACACACACATTCTGATCACAATTCATATACTCAACAATATTTTACTACTACTGCATGTATATTGTAAATAGAATAAATGAATGAATAAAGTAGTATGATGGAATGTGGATGTACGGTAGGGGTCGTGATCAGAAAACACACACATGTATGTATTCTAATCATGATCCATACCCAACAGGATTTCAGTACTATTTCAATGCATATTTACATAAAACTATTACAAACATAATGAAATAATCAAATAGCATGATAAGAATTTGGATGAAGGGTAGGGCTTGTGATTAGAAGACACACATGTGTATTCTGATCACAACCAATATCTTTCAAGAAGAAAAAGGATATTAATTTTTTGCATGTGTCCCACTACAAGTGAACAAACCAAGAATTGCACACCAATTAATAATGTGTTTGCTTGCTTTCTCTTTCTTCAGAGAACATCTCCTTTTTGTTTAAGGTTTAGAGCAAATCTAAAGAAGAATCCGGAATTGTGGAATAATTACAAAATGAAGGAGAGGGAAAGAAAGCGTAATGAGAGACTAAACCGAACAGAAGAAAAAAAGCAAAGCGACAGAGAACAATCCAGGGAGCGGCAACGCCGTTACAAGCAGCGCTTAAAAGAAAAGGGTCTTCAACCGAAACAAAGCATTAAAAAAGTACAGACTAGAAGTGAACGAGAAAAGACCAGAGCATATTGGAAACTAAAACAGACTGAATGCAGACTAAGAAAGTCATCCCAGAAAAAGAGAAGAAATAAAGAATATGACAAAGAATATAGAAGAGATCAAAGGACTGTTCAGTCACCTGAAATGAATAAAGCAGAGTCTTCAGAATCATTAAGTTCTGTATTCACAAAAGGAGCATTGAGGAAAGCTGCATCAAGAGTAAAAAGTAAGTTACCTAAAGCTGCTGATAAATTTGCAGAAAGTTTAACATACATTATGGAGAAAGCAACACCAAGAAAGAAGACGGCTTTAAAAAACCGTGGAATAATATGCAGCCCAAATAAGAGGAAGGAAAACCTATGTCGAGAGAAGGTGATTGCACACTTTAGACAACAAATGCAAGAAAAGAAGTCATTAAAAAGGCAGTACCTATGGGCAATGAAAGTAATGAAAAAATACAAACTTTCCAGAACGACATCACTTATCTTTAATGTTACTGCTTCTGACATAGCGAGATGCAAGGACCCCAATACTGAAAGAGCTAAAAGGAGCGATTGTCTAAGCAGTGATGCGAGGAAGAAGCTAGACTTTTACTACAACCAACCAAGTGTATCGACAACCTTGCCGGACAAGAAAGCTGTGAAAGACCAGACCGCCAAAAAAGTTTTAGACAGACCTTTAAAGGATGTGTATGATGGCTTCCAAAAGGAATATCCTGAAGTTAACGTAAGTTTCTCCACTTTCGCTGCAAAAAGACCCCAAAATATCAAACCATCAAAGAATCAACCATGGTACAGTTGTTTATGTGAGGTGTGCACAAATGTGGATTTGAAATTAAGATCTTTGAACAGCTTGGCTACAAAATTAGAAAAACCAGACATGAAAATAAGGGACAGATACAAAGCTGTTAATATCACCTTATGCGATAAAGGAGATAGCCCTTTCCATAAGCTGGAATGTGTAAATCGCGAATGTGCTGATTGTCGAACAGATCTGTTGATGGCTCATTTACAGCCCTTGCTTGAGGAACATGGTCAAGACATTGTGGAGTACACCAGATGGGATCCATTTAGGACTGTAAATAAACACGGAAAAACTGTTTCAAAGGTGATTATGGTGAAGCACAGGAAGGGTCTGACCGATACAGTTATTGAATTAATGAATCAACTGGAAAGATTAGCAAAACATTTATTCAACGCAAGATGGCAACAGAGTCAGTTCAGTGGATTGATAAAGGACATTCCTGACAAGTGGTTGGTCCTAAATCTCGATTTTGCAGAGAATTATGCATGCGTCAGTCAGATGGAAATTCAAACAGCACATTGGTACCATCAACAAGTGACCATTCATCCTGTCGTAGCCTATTACAACTGCCACAAGTGTCAGGAGACAGTCCAGGAGGACATTATATACATCAGTGACGATTTAACACATGATGCCCATGCTGTCCACAAATTCATTTCTTTAGCAACCAAACACTTGAAAGAGAGCAGAGGACTCGATATTCAGCATGAAGTTCAATACTCAGATGGCTGTTCAAGTCAATATAAATCATTCACTCCATTTTGTGACATTTCGTATGCGCTTGAAGATTTTGGATTTCCCATTGAGCGGCATTTTTATGGCTCTAGACATGGGAAAGGACCTTGCGATGGTGCAGGTGCTGTTGTAAAAAGTGCAGCCAGAAGAGCAGTCATGGGACAAGACTCTGTCATAAACAATTCTCTCGAGTTTTATGAATTTACCAAGAACAAACTGACCAAAGAAGACCGACCAAATACAGATGACCATCTACATTTCAAACGGACAATGTTTCATGTTTTAAAACAAGACATCCCTAGAAATAGGCCAGAGCGAATAGCACAGACGGTCAAGGGTACACACGGTCTGCACTGTGTTAAAACCAATAGCAGCATGAATGTTCTAACAAGGAAACTAAGTTGCTTCTGTGATGCATGCCAAACTGGTCATGGCCAGTGCAGAAACTTCTTCGAGTATGTAGACAATTGGCATGAAGAACATTTACTTAGAATAGGAGAACGCAGAGTACAACGCAATAGAGCCGTGAGGCGAGGTGTACAACCCAGGGGCAGACGGTTTGGAGTAAGAGGAGGAGATGCAGGCGGCCTAAATCGAAGACAACAGCAGGGTGGTAGAGTACGGGGTGTTAGAACTAGAGGGGGACAAAGGGGTGGCAGAGGGAATGGTGGACTTAACCAGAGATCACCTATACTTACTGTAGGTCGCAAGCAACGTGGACATGGGCGAGGGCGACTCAGAACAAGAGGGGGAAGAGGACAAACAAGGAAGGACTCGTCTTCTGATTCATCCGAGGCTGATAATGAAACGTTTGAAGGGTCAGAAAATAGCGGATCCGAAGTATCTACACAAGATGAACAGCCTGAGACAAATTCTTCAGATGATAACAATGACAGAACTGAAAGGTGAGCATTTTATGAACATTTAATTTGTGTATGCTGTTTTTACCTATGTTTTCCTGGCTTTCTTTTACCAGTACACACAATATTCTTTCCTAGCCACTGCCTATTTTCTCATAGTTTAGAGGTGAGAGAAATTGGCCCACCACGACCGGGATTCGAACCAATTTTATGAATAACAAACACATCAGTAATGAGCCAATGAGCTCTGTTTCCATTGACATTTCTAGCCTTACCCTTTAAAGTTCTCAGAGGTACTAAGCTTTGCTAAATTATATACAGGTACTTTTTCAGTATTTCAATCAATGTACACCAAGAACAGAGTCCTTGAGAGATGTTTTCAGATCAGTCTGTCCGCAAGTGGCAGTGCATGAATCCACAGCAGGTATATTTAATGTAAAGCCCTCTGATATTTGTTTCAGGTCTTCTGACGCCGAGTATTCTATGATACTTGATGAGCCTGACCAGGTGGTGGACGCCGAGTTGCCCGACCAGGTGGTGGATGCTGAGTTGCCTGACCAGATGGTGGACGCCGAGTTGCTTGACCAGGTGGTGGACGCCGAGTTCCCTTTGATACTTGATGAGCCTGACCAGGTGGTGGACGCCGAGTTGCCCGACAAGGTGGTGGATGCCGAGTTGCCTGACCAGATGGTGGACGCCGAGTTGCTTGACCAGGTGGTGGACGCCGAGTTC
The DNA here is from genome assembly GCA_031761405.1 of Serripes groenlandicus. Taxonomy (NCBI): domain Eukaryota; kingdom Metazoa; phylum Mollusca; class Bivalvia; order Cardiida; family Cardiidae; genus Serripes; species Serripes groenlandicus. The sequence continues at coordinate 4,103,368 of JASEVX010000003.1, forward strand.
CCTATGATACTTGATGATCCTTTCACATTTGATCTGACAAGTATTTTAGCATTGTAAGTATTACATTGAATTTCACTTTTTCAAGATAAACCTGCTCAACCTTCTGTGCTCAATAATGGTGTAAAGTCTTTAATGTGTACTATATTCCCCTCTAAATACTGTGATGCATAGAGTTTGGTAGTTGGTAGACACTTCCTGTTGGTTTTATTGCCCTTTTAACACATCTACATATGTCTATCTTTTAATCAGAATAAATACACCATACATTTTTAATACACAATTGTCAGGTCTACATAAATTAACCCATTACAAAACGACACATTTTCATTTAGACTTCCAATTTGAAAGAAGTTGCAAACGACAAATTAAAAACTGATTCATGTGAATTGTGATGCTCTTATCTATAAGCTACTGAGCTACTGGGGCTCGGTTATAGATAAGCCCTGTGGAAACTGATGATTTATATATATTTTAGGGCTGACAGAAGTCCGGTGCCAGGCCTGAGCTCCATCAATGAAGAATCAGGACCAATCTCCAATGATGAAGAACCAGGCCCAATCTCCATGGATGAAGAACCAGGCCCAATCCCTAGGAATGAAGAACCAGGCCCAATTCCCAGGGATGAAGAACCAGAACCAATCCTCAGGGATGAACAACCAGACGAACCAAGCTGCAATGATGACATACTAGGCCTGACCCTCATGGATGAAGAACCAGGCCCAAGCTCAAATGATGAAAAACCATTTGATCAGACAAGTATTTTAGCATTGTAAGTATTACATTGAATTTCACTTTTTCAAGATAAACCTGCTCAACCCGTTGTGCTCAATAATGGTGTAAAGTCTTTAATGTGTACTATATTCCCCTCCAAATACTGTGATGCATGGAGTTTGGTAGTTGGTAGACACTTTCTGTTGGTTTTATTGCCCTTTTAACACATCTACATATGTCCATCTTTTTATCAGAATAAATACACCATACATTTTTAATACACAATTGTCAGGTCTACATAAATTAACCCATTACAAAACGACACATTTTCATTTAGACTTCCAATTTGAAAGAAGTTGCAAACGACAAATTAAAAACTGATTCATGTGAATTGTGATGCTCTTATCTATAAGCTACTGAGCTACTGGGGCTCGGCTATAGATAAGCCCTGTGGAAACTGATGATTTATATATCTTTTAGGGCTGACAGAAGTCCGGTGCCGGGCCTGAGCTCCATCGATGAAGAATCAGGACCAATCCCCAATGATGAAGAACCAGGCCAAATCCCCATGGATGAAGAACCAGGCCCAACCCCTAGGAATGAAGAACCAGGCCCAATTCCCAGGGATGAACAACCAGAACCAGTCCTCAGGGATGAACAACCAGAGGAACCAAGCTGCAATGATGACATACTAGGCCTGACCCTCAATGATGAAGAACCAGGCCCAAGCTCAAATGATGAAAAACCAAGCCAAAAACTCATAGATGAAGATCTAGGCTTAACAGATCAAATAAGGTGAGTTACAATCAAAAGTATGGTGGCCATAAAACACCCAACTGTTATTCAGCTGACTGTTTTTATACTCTCTGTGTTACATATAACATTAATTACTGCTCATAAACTTGATCAAATCGAGTGAGTTAAATTTACTGGATTATTTCAGAATAAATATAATTATGGTGGCCTAGTTGGTGGATTGATTGGGGGTTTAAGGCCGTTTTCAATAATTTATCAGTCATATCACGGCAACCTGTTCACCTACTCATGCATTTCCTGGTTTTCTCACACCAGTACACCACACAACTTAATTTTGAAGCAACTGGCTGCTTTTCAACATAGACAGTTAAACAGCCCATTGGTGAAAGACAATGAAGCATGTCACAGTCACTTTTGTCAAACGTCGGAAAGAATGTTGGTCGAGCTGGGATTCAGACTCAAAACTCCTGGATTGACAGCTCGCGTCGCTACCGACTGAGCTACCGGAGTTTGGCTGGTAGCTTAGTAATATGGTTGATGGTATATAATTATATATGAGTTATGTCTAGAGAATAATGGACTTTACACCCAACAGAAAAATCAGAATGATTCCTGTTTATCAATACACAGGTACACTGTAGGAACACATATTTTGGTATCTCATGGAAACCAAAATTTTCCAGCTGTAGTAAGTATTTTAGTTAGACCTAAGTTTTTGGATTCAGTATGTTCATGGCCTCAACATATCTATGAAATTCATGGCCTCTTATCTACTGACAAAATAACTATATACATATGACTTGTAGTTTTATTTGATTAAACATTACATAGTAAAAACTGTGTTAAAAGTCATTTTTACAGTTGTAATTAAATTTAAACTCATCATTGAATTGATCACATGATTTAATCTATAGACTGAATTGTAGTCTAGAGGCCATGTATTGAATCATTTATGTAAGTAATGTGAAAGCATTTATATTCATGGGTATGATAAAAAAAGGCATATTTTTGCAACTTGGATTTATGGATTTATACCAGTAATAATAAGTGAAAGGCAAAAATACAAAGTTCTCCTAAATGTAAATCTACAAAATGAGTACCCAATGGATAATTATGTTTTCACAATACTTAATCAAAATGTTGGTGTTTCTTTTGAAAGTTCTTATTTTCATGTTCTTAATTTTTGATTTTGATTTAATGTTCTTGTTCATTAATTGTATTACTGATTTTCATATTACCATGTCATGCGAAATGTGACCTTGGGGTTTGAACATGATCCACATTTTTCATTGTACATTCAAGGAGAAATTTTGAGCAATTTCTTCTTTTGTCACAATGTTTGCAAAAAGCTGTCTGCTGCCTAGGCGTCAAAAAGCGTCAATATTAGGAAAAGGGTTAAAGGCCAAATGAATCTGGTTCATATACTATTATAAGTGGGTTCTGCCTTTGGGTTGAGTACTGGTTAAGTCTTCAGGAAGCATTATGAGCAATTTCTCATTTTGCCACAATAAATGCAAAGGCTTAATAGGCGTCTGTATGAGAGAAAGGGTTGAACCCTATTGAGTTGGTTGTTTCTCCTTGTCTAAACCTGCTTCATAAGCAATACTTTGATTTTTGTTCATAGATGTTTTCAAATCATACATGACTGTCAGAAACTGGCTCTGACCAAATTCTTGAATTGCACTCATGCAGGCTGGTCAAATCTGGGTCCACTCTGATAACCAAGGTTCCAAGTCTACTTTTGGTTGAAACAATATGAGTATGTACATGTATGCTAATATATATACAATTATATATATACAGAATGAGAAAATAAGTTTTCTAGGAAATCTCACATTGAAATCATCATATATTCAAATGTACAACAACTATTTACAATAGCGGCATATTTACAGATTTTAATAATTAAATGTAAATATCAAGACTAGTGTATTGTTATAAATTTAGAGGATTTAGATATATTATCTTTATAAATTTTATGATAAATGAATTAGAATTTGAAACGCCTAATAGGCCTAGTGCATATATGAATGTAATTTTGATAAACCTATAAAAAGTTCACTTCTGAATTTTTCAGGTTGTTGATGCCGAGACTGATTCGCTGCTGGGGATATGGGTCCATTACTTTAGGAAGTGCAAAAGATCATGGATACTGAACGATGAACGCCATTTCATAGTGTACTCTGACATCAATAAATGCCTCGATACTCCATCAATAACTTGTTCAGGATCTAGAATTTATTACTCATTTCAGGATCATTTATAAACATATGATCATTTGGAAGCTTAAATAACATGGTCCTCCAGAAGTGTATATATTCTATGCATTACAAAGCACTCTTGGGTATTCAATGGAATATGGTGGTGAATGATGACATTCAGCTGTAACAACAAAACAACACAAAGATGATAATAACATTTAATAATATTAATAATTATAATAAAAAAATACTTTTCAATAAATATGTTTCATTTTATCTTCCTGTTACTATTTTCTACAAGTTGATATATTTATCTTTTGATTTAAGTCAAGCAAACTAGTCTTGAACTGATTTGAAAATTGGTAATTAATGTCACACTTAATACACTCATTAGTATGGATATCCTCACATATGTCATATTTAAGTCAAAACAACAAAATAGTACAATTATCTTCTTATTAATTTTGCATTTAACATAATGCCTCCCTCCCGCTTTTTATACAGACTTGGGACTGCTAAGTACTTCTATTGCATGTTTTGAATTCACTGTAAGCTTTTAGTAAAACCATTGTTATTGAAACAAGATATACATTATATACTTTTATGGTGAATACAAAAAAGCCAACCAGAAATTTATACAACATTTTCTCTATCAATATGAATGATTAACTAGTACTACATTATAACCAAACCACAACATCCACACAAGTGTATGAGATTAGTACAGGAACGGGATAAGGTACATTAATCTACAGCTACAGTTTTAATAAAAGTGTGCAAGAGTTGAGCACAAGGTGGGTTAGGGCATTGATTGCAGTTTTAATAAACGTGTGCAAGAGTTGAGCACAAGGTGGGTTAAGGCATTGATTACATGTACACACACAAAACATAATATTTACAAATTTTATAATGATTTAAAAGCAAGTTAAAAGCTACTTAGCACTCTCAGTCTCTCACAAAGTTACAAATATTTAGTATTACATATTACAGCATTGTAATTAATACTAAAATACTTGTAACTTGGTGGGGAGTCGTTAAGAAATGATATGGACGTTACCGCTTGACATGGTTGAATGGACGTTATTTGATGCATGTGTCAAAATGTCAATGGTAACGTCCATAACGATTCAGATAATAAAGATCCATATTTCACAATGGGAAACATACTAAGATCTTGGCCAACTGAGCTTTATACTTTCACCAAAGTTTTGCAAATGCATAATGGAAAATAAAAGTCACTTTGACATATTTAAACAAAGAAAAGTTTTCTATTTTCAGTTACGTCCGTAACATGATGTCAATATTCATTTTTTTTGTATATGTATTACTTATAACAAAGGAAGTTATTTTCTGATTTGTTCATCTGTTTAGGAATAACAGAATCAATAGCACTTTGGGGTGATTTTGTTTTGTTTACCGATATGTTTCATCATTTTCAGTGGTGTCAAGGTAACATCCATAACGGCTCGGTCGCCACAGAAAAAAATCCAAATTTGTGCTTAAATGTGTAATAACTATCTTTTAATGTCCAAATTAGCAAAATTAAATAATTGAACTAGATTTCTAAACAGCAATTATTACAAAAAAATGGATTTGAAAATTTGGTATGATTGTCCATGAATGTTGCAGTTTATCTCAGAAGGACCCATATATATAATTACTAGAAACAGTGTTGTATATATATATATACTTATTGTTTATTTGTTATTTCAATTGTTCTGCCCCTTCCAAGTACCCTACAGAATAGAATGTTGCATGGATCATTTGCCTCGTAGTATGGCACATGGAAAAACTATTGAAAGTTACAAAGTAGAAAATGAAGATGCCAAACAATAACTAGAACCCATGACCCTTCAATCGATTGTAAAGGAGAGGATATAATTGAAGCAAAACCTATGGCTAGTTACTAGCAACCTATTCTATTCTTGCAATGTTTTCAAATTTCGTCCGCTGCAGATGCGTCAAAAGACATTTACTTGTCGGAAAATCAATCCATCAATTCTCGTTATTGATATCTATAGATATGATATAAAGAGGAAAGTCGTTAACATACTTTACAAAGAGATTCCATTTCAGCATGATCTCGATTTTTGGGTTAATCTATATCACTGATAAAAGCAATCAAACACATTATATATTTAAAAAGAAAACCCCGGATATGATCATATGTTAACAAATTATACACATTTGCCTATCTTTAATTAAACATTTTTTACAACAAATCATAGCGTCCGCAGATTTGCTCTATATTCTATAGCGTCCGCATTTTCCCTCTATATTGCATTTGTCCGCATTTTCCCTCTATAATGTATTTGTCCGCAGATCGCGTCCGCACTTTAGACCCTCCCCCCATACCGTCGTATTTATAAATAGAATTCGACGATCACGATTTCTCTGCAAATGTGTTACTCTCATTTTAAATGCATTTTATGACGCACATATTTGCTTTTTAATTCTTTATACTATATTTATATGGCCGACAAGGCACAAAGAAAATATTTTCAATTCTGTTTTTATCTACATTTTCAATGCGTGATTGAAAATTCAAATACCGTATCTGGAGCTTAAATCGGAAATAGTTTTCTCTGTAGCAGTTCACTCATTGAGATTTATAAATCTCTCCGCGTTCATGTTTTAAAATACAATGTTTCATTTTATTTCCAAATTCTCTTTGAATATAAGAACCACATAAGAAAACAAAGACGATATAAATATATCATTATTTCAAATATCGTGATACATTTGAAATGTAAGAGCAAGTATTGAGTACTACTTTCACGCGTATGAAATTCATGGACTTTTCCATAAGACGAACGGCTTCAGAATTGCAGTAACTAAATTTGTTTGTTCCAAACAAATAAAAATGCAATCTCTATAGTGTTAACAAGACTTTTATACAATATGGCCTAGGGACCTTGTTTTTGACCTGACCAAACCAATATTTGATTTGGCCTAGATATCTTCAGGGCAAATATTCTGACAAAGATTCAAAATGACCCATAATTGAACTAAGCCTAGATATCATCAAGACAAACTTTCTAACAAAATTTCAACATGCTCAATTTTAAAATGCGGCTTTTAGAGTATTAACAAGATTTTCCTTAAATTAAGCCTAGTAACATAGTTTTTGACCAAACATGACCTATATTCAAACTTGGCCTAGAAATCACTAGACAAAGATTCTGACAAAGTCTCAACATGCTCAAGCCAAAAATGTAGCTTCCAGTGTGTTAACAAGAATTTCCTTAAATTTGAGCTTGTGACCTACTTTTTAACCAGACATGACACAGTTTCAAACTTGGCCTAAATATCACCGAGACAAACATTCTGACAGTTTCAACCAGCTCTAGCCCAAAATGTGGCTTCCAAAGTGTTAACAAGATTTTCCTTAAATTTGACCTAGTGACCTAGTTCTTGAACGGACATGACCCATATTCGAACTTGGCCTAAATATTACTTAGACAAACATTCTGACAAAGTTTCAACTTGCTCAAGCCAAAAATGTGACTTCCAGATTGTTAACTAGATTTTCTTTAAATTTGACCTAGTGACCTAGTTTTAGACCCCACATGACCCAGTTTCGAACTTGGCCTAGAGTTGATGGAGATATATGTTCTGATAAACTTTCATGAAGATTGTTGCCTCTAGAGTGTTAATAAGCAAATGTTGACGACAGACGATGAACGACGGACAAAAGGCGATCACAATAACTCACCTTGAGCATGTAGCACGTAGTGAGCTAAAAATGACATTTGGAAACATCTAAACCAATCATGAACATGGAACATATGACAAACCACCGGAGCAGTGAAAGTCACTTTTCTGGGAGCTACTCCCTAGAAGATATAAAATATCACAATACAGAAATCCTGCTCGTGGTGGAACCGTACCAGACACCACTGCTCAGGTGTTTTAAATGCCAAGGATGCATCAACACATGCTGCCCAAACTGTCAGGGGAGGACACAACACCAGATTCAGACTGTGCCCTGCCTACCTACATGCATCCAAAATCCAGGAGTTTAAGAACACTCATGGTTGCTCATGGGCACAGGCTGGGTCTCATGTTTTGAACTCTCGAGAGCAAAAAAAAAAAAAACCCAGCCTAGACCTCTGGCCCCGATAGTTATTCATTACAGCCCAGCTGACAAATCAACAATGGATATCAGCAATGATTAGCCTACCTTCTCACAAATATTCAGGACCCCTCTTCATATCATGAATCCCATTTCAACCCCCATACTACCAAGAAAGTTAAATGGTAGGCCGGATGAAGGGATGTAACTGGGTTTGAGCCCTTACACCCAAAACAGCCCAAAGGTCAACCCAAAAATAACCTGGTGCTCGGGCGGATCCAGTATTTTGATGGAACGTATGTGTTCGGAAATTACAGAGCTGTGGTTGGTGAGGAAGGAAGAATTAGGTTCCGGCGAACAACTCCACAGTTTGCACCTCAAATCTGGAATGTTCATGATGCGCTGGTGACAGATCAGCATGGCAATAATAATCACTTATAATGTGCATGGAATAATGGTTTCAAGCATTTGGTTGGCCACAACAACCCATCATTGTGGACTGTAATCCAGTGCTTACAGAAGGACGCCACACTGGTAGAGTGTGCAATAACCAACCAGCCAAGAGTTTGTTTGTTTGTTTGGAGTTTAACGCCGCTTTAAACAGCTTTGGTCATATAACGGCGGTCAGTGCACCTACCTATGTTTTCCTGGCTTTCCCACACCAGTACTTACACAACATTCTATCGAAGCCACTGACTACTTTCTCACATAGATCAGAGGTGAGAGGCAATGGAAAACATCGCCCGAAAGAATGTCGCCGCAACCGGGTATCGAACCCGTGACCTCCAGATCACGAGTCAGATACGCTACCAATTGAGCTACCCGGCCGGGTACAACCAGCCAAGAGAACAAGAAACAAGAGGGCCATGATGGCCCTGGAATCGCTCACCTGTTTTTTTTTTTCACTTTAGCTATATAAGCCCCGCCCCCTGGCAGCCATAGTTTCCGACCAATCAACTTGGCTTGAAGGAATCTGATAAAGGGTCACCCTAGGAACATTTCTACAAAATTATTTAAAAATCAGCCTGACACTTTCGTCGGAGAAGATTTTTTAAGTTTTCACTTTGGCCATATAAGGCAAAAAAGCCCCGCCCCCTGGCTGCCATGTTTTTCGACCAATCAACATGGCTTGAAGGAATCTGATAGAGGGTCACCCAAGGAACATTTCTAGAAAATTATTTGAAAATCGGCCCGACACTTATGGAGAAGAAGATTTTTTAAGTTTTCACTATAGCCATAAAAGGCAAAATAGCCCCGCCCCCTGGCGGCCATGCTTTTGACCAATCAACATGGCTTGAAGGAATCTGATAGAGGATCACCCAAGGAACATTTCTAGAAAATTATTTGAAAATCGGCCCGACACTTATGGAGAAGAAGATTTTTTAAGTTTTCACTATAGCCATAAAAGGCAAAATAGCCCCGCCCCCTGGCGGCCATGCTTTTGACCAATCAACATGGCTTGAAGGAATCTGATAGAGGATCACCCAAGGAACATTTCTACAGAATTATTTGAAAATCGGCCTGACACTTTTGGAGGAGAAGATTTTTTAAGTTTGCACTAAAGCCTAATAAGGCAAAATAGCCCCCCCCCCCTGGCGGCCATGTTTTTCGACCAATCAACATGGCTTGAAGGAATCTGATAGAGGGTCACCCAAGGAACATTTCTACAAAATTATTTGAAAATCAACCTGACACTTTTGGAGAAGAAGATTTTTTAAGTTTGCACTCTAGCCATATTGGCAAAATAACCCCCCCCCCTGGAGGCCATGTTTTTCGACCAATCAACATGGCTTGAAGGAATCTGATAGAGGGTCACCCAAGGATCATTTCTACAAAATAATTTGAAAATCGGCCTGACACTTTGGGAGGAGAAGATTTTTAAGAATTTTGAAGTTTTTTTCATTTCGTTGCCATGGAAACCAGAATTCTGCATGGATCCCAAAAATTTTAAGGAATTCTGGTGAAGGCATTGCGAGGATGCTTTCTGTGAAGTTTCATCCCAGTTGACCCACCGGTTACAGAGGAGAAAATGTTGACGGACGACGGACGACGGACGCCGGACATAGGGCGATCACAATAACTCGCCCTGAGCACTTCGTGCACAGGTGAGCTAAAAACAACCTCGTACACCAGAAGCGCTTCAAGACATTGTGCCTTCAGCTCAACAACGGACAGAAGACCCTGGGCCAGTTTCTGCACACCATGGAACAGTGCATCAGACTGCATTAAACTGGACTTAACATGTTTTAAGTGCTAAAAACTAAGTGCTAAGTGTAGTTTATATTGAATAATTATGTTGGTGTATATATCATATGATTTTACATTATAACTTGAAATCTACAATTTACTATATACAGTAAAGTAAGGAAACGTATATTGACCCCTCTTATATTTTAAATAAATAAATATGTCGTTTCCAATGCGTTATCTATTAACTTTTTAATATAATCTAGATCTATATATCATAGCTTTATCAACATGGTGAAACATAATGAATTGGTAAATTAAGACGATAAAAATATTGCGATTATAGTTACTGAAAATAAATAGCTTTTTTATATTTTGAATTTATGACTTGGCAATTTTCTCTCAGATATAAATACTTTTCGCACAAAACTTAACGTTTCGTCAATTTATATACATACGCTTGTGGTGTGCATTACGTCACTAAGCGCCATTTTGAATGTTGCATCTGCTGACTGGGGCTAGCAACATAAATATCAACCAATCGTAGGACATCTATTAGGAACTCGGATTAAACCCTTTCAAAATGTCGGATTTTCGACATTTGCCAATTCTTTTTCGGAAAGATAAGCACGTTAACCGAAAAAATAATCAGAATTAAGCCACATTAGACAAAATGTCCCACTCATCAACCAGTACAGTACCGGGTTTGCCTGTAAAATCATCTAGAGCCTTTCAAATATTGTGACTGAGCAGTTTTCAATGGCTACGCTTCGATGCAGAAAAACAGCATTTGTACAACAATTTCTGCACCCCAAATGTATTGACAGACGGGACTTCTTATTTCCGGACCAGTACATTAACAAGGCACGAAGTCCACAAGTCTCTGTGATTTGTGCAAATCTGCAGCCAAGTTTTGAATGACTTGTCAAAAAGGCCAACAGTGAAGATCAAAACGCCATTACAGAAGCAATAAGAACTGTTTATTGACAAACAAAAGAAAATCTCCCGCTTCATAATATATAAGCCTACTTGAATGAATGTTTAAACATTTAAGACTGTTCCAGTGTATCTCGCCTCATTTCCCTACGAAACCACAGCCAATTATGAGGTTTTTTCTGTCCCTTAATTTATGTTGAAAATTTTAAAATTAAATTATAATGAAAATAACAATAATTCACTCCAGTTTAAATTAGTTTAAAGTTCAGATTAGAGGTTACTAGTTAAATGATGTTAATTGTTTGATTGCTTTAACTCAATCAAGGAAGAGAATTCTTCATAGTAAAGCTTTAATTCAAGGTAAATATGTTTGTCAAATATTGTCCCCTGTTTTAATAGCAATGTCCCCACTTTTTTTTTGCTAGTAGGGACACACTGATTTTGAGTCTGGAATGAACCCTGAACTGTTCCCTCTCCTTTAAAATTTAGGTAAATTACGAAAACAAATTCACTTTCACACATGTTACATGTATATTAGACTATAAAAAAATAAATCTTGTGTATTCTTTCGGTCCAGTAAAAACTTTTTTGGTCAGGCAACTTTTAACCATCTGCCTGACCGGTGGACAGTAAAACATTTCTGACTTTCAGGAAGCCTGCTCACTCTAAATGAGTTCTTATGAATATGGCTATATACTTTATGCAGACTGGCATCTATCTGGTTAAGATGGTTTGTAATCTACTTGCCTGCTCTAGAAAGCTTATTATAACTTGCCTGAAAATACATTTGACACTCAATCCAGTCATTTTGGCACAACTCCCAAAAAGTTTGAATCCCTTGGCATGAAAAGCCTTTGACTTGTCCTTCAGATGGTTGAGAGGATTTTGTATTGTTTTTTGGTTAGGCAGAAACTCTAGTTTACGAATATCTGGTAAAACGTTTTAGTTGAATTTTGACTTGTTTCTAATGTAAGTAAACTAACACCTTAAAGATGCCATATAGACTTTGTGCTCAGTCCAGTTTTATAAAGAAATTTGAATAAATTATTTCAGCAAAGGACAAGTTCCTTATAGAAGGTGCAGTTCGCATCATGACAGCTGATGGCTGCGAAGTTCATGATGAGGGGTTTAATGGGTTGCGGCATGAAGAGAACCTTTCCCTGTTTGTCTTAAGACATGAAGAAAGTCTGCTGTTGCCATCAACATCTGGTAATTACACAGGTATGGTGAATAGCTTTAATTTGTAGCTTCAATATTAGTAAAGAATTGCCATTCAAATTCACTAAGCTTATGACATCATTACACTTCCGGTCAAAACAAACAGCAGATGAGACGTCCATCTTGCCGATCATCAAAACATTTCATAGAAAACCAGGTTTACCCTCCCTGTCGATTAGTCATTGTTTCCTCTCTCCAATTAAGGTGTCTTCTGCATATCCCGCTTTCTGTAATTTGTGTTTTTGTTCATTGATGTGTATATTGTCCAGGTTCCAGCCCGATCCAAGTGAGCACAGTTTGCGTGTACCCCACCCACCCGTCACCGGCAGTGCGATTCAACCTCAATTGTCAAACTGGGAGTCAACAACTCAAATTGTCAGAGATTGTCACCAGTGTCAACCTTTCCATTGTCTGCACTGTTTGGGGACGTTTGCTGGGAGAGGAATAGGCAAGCTCTGGCCTGTGATTTACACATCATCAACAACTACATAGATTCTGCAAATTTCGCACACATGCATCCAACCTGCACAACACACATCATTTTTCAGTTTATCTACAGTTTATCTACAGTTGTAATTATCTTAATTTCATGATTAACCTTTATAGTTTACTGCAAATTAAAGCTGTTTCTGTGTTGTTTTCCTTTTTTATGACATTTAGTTTTAGGATAGTATTCAGAGGTCAAACTCCAAGAGTGGAGGCCCAGTGTTTGAGCTGTTATTAGACGCTTTCGTCATCTTATATTGTTATTTATTTTTGTAGCCTTTTTCCTCCAAGATCTTAAACATGCCATCAGCTTTTTCTGATGATTTTTCTAATCATGGAGAACCAATCAATCCAGGTCAGAGACACTTGCTCTCCAAGAATACCTGGACCCATAGATTGTTCATCAAATCTATCACAAGAGGGAGTGACTTTGGGGGGGTATCCCCAAAGACACTCGCTCAAAACATAGCGAGTGCTCTGACCGGATTGATTCTTAACATAATTATGCTAAAGAATGGGTCTTTTTTAGCCCAACCAAAATCGGCCGAATCCTTGGCTAAGATCCTCAACATGGGAGTCTTTGCTATAGGCAATATCAGAGCGGTGGCCTACAACCCTGATAAAATGGTCACTTGCCAAGGCGTCGTTCACTGCAGACCACTAAAAGATCATAAAGAAAACATTGAATATCAAGGAAACACATTGAAAACATCAACTCCCATACTAACTAGAAATACTGTGAGCAAAGCTCACTGAAGAATACCCCCCGCTCCATGTTTGTTTACCATTTGTGTTTAAAATTCAAATTAGTTAGCTCTTAGTTGAATTATCTTCCCTTGGAAGAATCTGAGGAGAAAAATCTTCCTTCATGCATATCTACATATGATGTGTAACCTTCATGTAAAGTTTGAATCAAATCCATTGAGCCGTTTAGGAGGAGTAGTGCTTACATGAAATGTGGAGGTATGTGCACAGGAGTCCCTCGCAGATAACCTCTAAGTTAAATTATCTCCCCTTGGAAGAGTCCGAGGCGTGTGATCTTCCTTCATGCATATCTACATATGATGTGTAACCTTCATGTAAAGTTTGAACCAAATCCATTGAGCCGTTTAGGAGGAGTAGTGCTTACAAGAAATGTGGAGGTATGTGCACAGGAGTCCCTCGCAGATAACCTCTAAGTTAAATTATCTCCCCTTGGAAGAGTCCGAGGCGTGTGATCTTCCTTCATGCATATCTACATATGATGTGTAACCTTCATGTAAAGTTTGAACCAAATCCATTGAGCCGTTTAGGAGGAGTAGTGCTTACAAGAAATGTGGAGGTATGTGCACAGGAGTCCCTCGCAGATAACCTCTAAGTTAAATTATCTCCCCTTGGAAGAGTCCGAGGCGTGTGATCTTCCTTCATGCATATCTACATATGATGTGTAACCTTCATGTAAAGTTTGAACCAAATCCATTGAGCCGTTTAGGAGGAGTAGTGCTTACAAGAAATGTGGAGGTATGTGCACAGGAGTCCCTCGCAGATAACCTCTAAGTTGAATTATCTCCCCTTGGAAGAGTCTGAGGCGTATGATCTTCCTTCATGCATATCTACATATGATGTGTAACCTTCATGTAAAATTTGAACCAAATCCATTGAGCCGTTTAGGAGGAGTAGTGCTTACAAGAAATGTGGAGGTATGTGCACAGGAGTCCCTCGCAGATAACCTCTAAGTTAAATTATCTCCCCTTGGAAGAGTCCGAGGCGTGTGATCTTCCTTCATGCATATCTACATATGATGTGTAACCTTCATGTAAAGTTTGAACCAAATCCATTGAGCCGTTTAGGAGGAGTAGTGCTTACAAGAAATGTGGAGGTATGTGCACAGGAGTCCCTCGCAGATAACCTCTAAGTTAAATTATCTCCCCTTGGAAGAGTCCGAGGCGTGTGATCTTCCTTCATGCATATCTACATATGATGTGTAACCTTCATGTAAAGTTTGAACCAAATCCATTGAGCCGTTTAGGAGGAGTAGTGCTTACAAGAAATGTGGACATACGGACAGACGGACAGACGGACAGACGGACGGACAGACAGGGTGATTCCTATATACCCCCCCAAACTTTGTTTGCCGGGGGGTATAAAAATGGAGAGAATAAAAAATCGTCAGGGTAGTCCCACCGGAGTAGTGAAAATTACCTTTCTGGGAGCGACTCTCCCAGAATACGTATCATTTTCCGATACGGACATATCGCTCCCGGTGGAACCATACCAGACTCCACCGCTCAGATGCTTCAAATGCCAAGGGTTCGGCCATACATCAAAACATTGTAAAAATATGAATAGGTGTGCCCGTTGTGCTAGTACCCCAAATATGAATATGGAATAAGTTATGAATAACCTTGATTAAGATGGGCAGGGCCCACATAGCTTAGTTGGTAGAGCAGCGGTCTCATGAGCTACGGATTGCGGGGTCGTACGTGGGTTAGAATCTGGATTTAGATACATGATTTCAATTTCAATATATTGAACATGTTACCTATCTTATGCTCTGTTTTTAATACTAGTTATATTTTAAATTATATACAGAAAATAGTTCTGCTGCATTCCAATCTGTGATTCATGATCTTCGGAAGAGAAAGTTGGATTCTAAAGAGGTAGTATATACCATACTTTGTCAAGCAAAATTTTGTTGAGCTCTGCTTTTAGTTGCCATAATGCCATGTAATGATGTTTAAAGGCATACATGTACTAGCGCTTAAAAAATGGACTAAAAACTATAAATATGCGATAATTTAAGTATAGAGACGTAAAGAATGGCTAATTTAAGTATCGAGACGTAAAGAATGGCTAAAAATAACGTCTATCACAAGTACTCTTTAGTCATATTGCCCCCGGTTAGTATGTAGTGGGCACTTTTAGTATTGATTTGTTATCTTGCTGGAAGACCGTTATTGTTTGGTGTTTACAAACGACAAATAACAATAAATACACTCGGCTCTCAATGCTTCCCACAATTCATTCCGGAGGTCACGTGATACGCAAATTTCAAATCGCTCAAGTAGGTCAAACGGTTAACAGAGTAAACAAAAATGGAAACTGGTGAAGCTGCGAAATTTCGAACTCGAAAACGGAGATCCTTATTTAGTGAGTTCGAACGGAAACGCCGTTGTGCTGCTACAAACAGGAGGTTAAATAGAACTGGAATTGTTATCGGGGACGAGATAGATCGTTCGAAAACCCTACAGGAATGTCTAGATCTGAAGATTGATGCTTTGCTTGCAAAGTTTCTACTCAACAGGTATTTATATATTGTTTGTTACAAAATCAAATGCATGCAAGTGAACGTTCTGAAACACAAACACTTTATTTCAAATTATTTATATTATAATTGTTCACCAAATGTCGTTCCATGGCATCTCGTTTAATTTTGAGATGGGCCTACAGTACAGAAACAGGATCTCGACATTCGTATAACATTTGAGTACCAAATTATTATTTTCCCGGACCCTTATAACCGAAGCCGATAGTTTCCAATTACTTTTTAAACTATTTTGAGTACCACATTGTGACATGAATAAATTAATTGGATCACTTTTCAGAGCTAGATATATTTCATGTTTTTTCATTCCAAATTTGACCCTAAAGTTTGATCTATTTTGTGTGAAGACCTATTCAAACAAATATGTTAAGTATCAACAGCATAGGGCATGATTTAGTAATACATGATCAATTGTTGAGATTACTTATATGAAATTATCTAGACAGTAAGACCTGACCAATGTCTTATTTATTATTTTGGCCCAATAAAATTTGGTAAATTTTGCCTTTCACAATGTTCTTCTTTTTTTTAAAAATTGTTTGGATCCAAATTCCATGTAGAATATTAGTTGTTGTGTCGGGAGACACTCAAAATCCCCTCACCCTGAAAATGATAGGGTAGTCAAAATCCCCTCGACCAAAATGTTAGGGTAGTCAAAATCCCCTCGATCGAAATGATAGGGTAGTCAAAATCCCCTCGATTGGATTAGCAGGGTAATCATAATGTTATGACATTAGGAGACATCCGAGGTGTCTAAGGCTAAAATAACATTGCACTAAAAAGACAAAAAACATAGTAAGTATTTTTATTTCATTTTTAATGTTTTACATACATAACACAGTAAGTAATTTAATCATTTTAATAAATATTCACTAAATTGATATGGCTAGTTATCAAACTTGTTGAAGATATTATGCCAATGCACATTCTGGCCAAATTTGGTGATGATTGGACAAAGGCTTCTAAAGTTATTTAGCTGACAAGACCAATTTTAGGTAATTTCTATAATTAAAGGGTTTTTATTATATCTACAGAAGAAGAATAAAAGTAATAAAAAGAATGTGTGTTTAGGTTTCAAATACTTTTCAATTTGTTTTCAATTGGGAATTGAATAAAGGGATTTATATGTACATAATTACAAGAAACGAATGTAGGTCAAAATCCCCTACAGCCGAAATCCCCTAGGCATACACAGACATAATCCCCTATATCATTTTTCCCCTACAGACAAAATCCCCTATATGCAAAAATCCACTACAGACAAAATCCACTAAGGAAAAATCCCCTACTTCTAATTCCCTACTATATACATGTACATGTTACATGTCGGTTTAATATGTTATATTTGAGTATTTTCATTTTAATGATTAAATTTTGTTAACTAGCTTACACAACACATTAATTTTATTTAATTGTATATTAATTAAAAAGATTAAAGACTTTGTTTTTATTTATGGACAAACATTGTCGGTGTTAATCAGAGTAATCAAACCAAAATTTAGTATTTAATTATTCATTCAATAAAGTAATCAATTACAATATAATTAAAATGCCTTATAACAATTAATGCATTGATTGCATAATTTTCAATAAAAAGATTAAAGACTGTTTATTTTTTATGTGACAAACATTGATTGAACCATGGATATATATGTATTACATTTCCCTATTGCTCCACAATCTTAAACAAGAGGCCCATGAGGGCCTATGCTCTACTGGTATGGTTCTTTGGTCATTTGACCAAACTTTCAAAAGATTTATTTGTTTGTTAAAGAAGGAATTGTAAAATAATTTCTCAGAAACCTGCATAAAAATCCCTTATAATCCAAATGATTTCTCACAAAATAAAAAAATCCCTTATAATCCAAACAAGAGGCCCATGAGGGCCTATGCTCTACTGGTATGGTCATTTTCAATCCAGAGCATGTATGTATGGTGAAGATCGGATAGTAAATGGGGGCTCTTTTGTTTTCACAAGCTGTATTATAGTAATTTTTACAATTTCATGGGCCATAATCCAGTCTTGCATTGGCGGATCTGGCTGGTTTTCAAAAGGAACCAAGCTCTAATCAGTATTTAACTACTATCTAAGTTTGGTGAAGATCAGATAGTAAATGGAGCCTCTATTGTGTTCACATGCTCAATTATAGCAATTTGGACAATTTCAAGGGCCATAATCCAGTCTTGCATGGGCGGATCTGGCTGGTTTTCGAAAGGAACCAAGCTCTCATAGATATCTAACTACTGTATAAGTTTGGTTGAGATACAATCAAAAGTTAAGACTGTATCGTGTTAACAAGCTTTTTTATAGCAATTTTGACCATTTCAAGGGCCATAATCCAGTCATGCATGGGCGGATCTGGCTGGTTTTCAAAAGGAATCGAGCTCTCATGGATATCTAACTACTGTATAAGTTTGGTTGAGATACAATCAAAAGTGAAGACTGTATCGTGTTAACAATCTCTTTTATAGCAATTTTGACCATTTCAAGGGCCATAATCCAGTCATACATGGGCGGATCTGGCTGGTTTTCGAAAGGAACGGAGCTCTCATGAATATCTAACTACTGTATAAGTTTGGTTGAGATACAATCAAAAGTGAAGACTGTATCGTGTTAACAAGCTCTTTTATAGCAATTTTGACCATTTCAAGGGCCATAATCCAGTCATGCATGGGCGGATCTGGCTGGTTTTCGAAAGGAACCGAGCTCTCATGGATATCTAACTACTGTATAAGTTTGGTTGAGATACAATCAAAAGTAAAGACTATCGTGTTAACAAGAAATTGTTTACGGACGGACGCACGCACGCACGCACAAATCGCCACGACATAAGCCCTTCTGGCCTTTGGCCAGTAGAGCTAAAAATATGGAAGTAATAAGAAGCAACAAGGGTTCAGAAAAACTCTGTAGTAATGGGCATGCCTTACGATACAGCCCCTTCCCAGTTCAGCCAGTTGTATGTGATTAGGTCTGCAGTAAGCGACACCTATGTGACATGTGTTTACGCCTTCCTTCCATCCAAACAACAGAGTGTCTATGAGGAGCTGTTGTCCGCCCTTCTTGATTCATGTTTGTTACGAAACCTTAGACCAAATCCTTCGAGAGTCATAATTGACTTTGAAATGGCAATTCATAATGCAATCAAATCAGTGTTAGGAAATACCATTCATATACAAGGCTGTTTTTACCACCTGACCCAGAGCACGTGGAGACGAGTCCAGAGCGAAGGCCTTCAGGTAGCATATGTATCAGATGAAAAAGTGAGACAATTTTGTGGACAGATCGACGGTCTGGCATTTTTGCGAGTGATGTCAGTGATGGTATGACCTATCTTAGAGATACAGCACCAGACTGTTTAGCTCCTTTAGTGGATTATTTCGATAGTACCTATGTGACAGGTGGTTTTAAGACTGTATGTGACAGGTGGTTTTAAGACTGTAAGGGGTGACAATGGCCAACTAAGGTTTAGAAGGACTCCACCCAGATTTCCCCCACACACATGGAATGTGCATGCGGCAACGCTCCATGACCAAAGCCGAACCAATAATGTGTGTGAGGGATGGAACAATGCCTTCAAAACATTGGTAGGCCATTCAAACCCAAGTCTGTGGTATGTGATAAATTGTATTCAGAAAGACAATTGTAATGTAGAGACTGTCTACGAGCAAATCAACCAAGGAGTCCCACCAAAGTGTTGAAAGAAGGAAAAAACCCAGAAGCACCAAAAGCGCCTTAAATGTCTATGCAGTCAATACCTTGAGAAAGAAAAGACCCTTCCTGCTTAGACGATTAAATTTTTACTACCCCTTGTAGCTGAGGGGCTCCCTGTAATGGCAAAGGGGATAGAATTACAGCCGCTGTGCAGCCTTGCTTGTTCGTCCTCTTAGAATTCACCGGAGGAGACTATAGGTTTATTTCTTCCGTCTGGAATTTTTTTGATACTGCAATATCTCAAGAGATTGCCAGCTTAATTAAGATTTTAAGTCCTCTTGTTAAATCTGCAGGGTTAAGAAGAGGCTTCTTTTTCTTATGTAAATAATATTAGGCCATCATGGCAATTTTTAGCTCACCTGTGCACAAAGTGCGAAGTGAGCTATTGTTATCATTTTTCGTCCGGCATCTGTTCACTTTTTCCAACAAACAGCTTCTCCTAAATCAATGGACCAATTTCACAACATTTAAATTTGTAAATAATTTGGCACAAATGTTTCTTGTTTGAGTCCCTTTGCCAAGGTTGTTCGATTTATTCTGATCCTTTAAAAACCACCAGGAGGGTTGCTTGTTTCTCTCATATTTAAATAAAAACTTTGAAAACTATTTAAGCTCTATTAAATCAGGTGAGCGATAGAGGGCCATCATGGCCCTCTTGTTTGTTTTTTGCCTTATTGTAATTTTCTCTGTTTTCAGCATAAAAAATGAAGTAATTACCAAACTGCAAGAAGATGTTTCATACCTGAAGAGTGAAGTAAGAAGACTCAAACGGAAGTTCAGTCAAATAGAACAAGACCCGGAAAAGGAATCAAATAAAAGACCAATGACTGCTACAGTAAATACAGATACTACAGATGAAAAAGAAGCTGATAAAACTGTAGACCTGGCTACTCTTAATTCATACATAACTGGCAATAAAAGCTTGACCGCAAGCATCTCTATTATAGTTAATACGCTTTTTACAAAAGAAGAGCTAAAAAATTGTTCCATAACGGGCAAAAAATCTCCTAAAAGTGATGGCTGCGGGAGGCCAGCCTTGGATCAATCCAAAGCAAACAAAATGTTCCAAATCATTTTGGACAATTTTCCAGGAACAGAAAAAAAGGTTATTACTGAAAAAATTCAAAATATACAGAAAGTGTTGCGCAGACATTGAAATACTCTTGACTGCTTTAACTAAGCAATGATGAATTAAATGTCTCTTTGAATGCGTTGTTTTGTTAATTTTTGTGGCAGAGCGAATTCAGGCCTGTTAATCTGTTGAGAATTCGATTAATTGTTCATGAACTATTCATGAATCCAGTTCATGAGTAGTTCATGAATAAATTCATGAATCTAGTTCATGAATCCAGTTCATGAACAGTTCATGGATTATGCCCAAATTGTTGTTCATGGTTTTATTCATGAACTTGATTCATGAATTGTTCATGAATAGTTCATGAACAATTCAAATTCTCAACAGGGTACTTGATCTAATGAACTTTCTATTTTTACATTGAATTTAATTAATGTATTTGTTTAAAATATGTTTAGTATATTTATTTAAATTCTTTTCAAGGAAGTTTCCATGCCATCTGTACGAAGATCCCCAAGGAAATCGAAAACTGTTCATCCATCTGATATGGTCAGTAACAACATCTGTTTAAGAACTAAATATTTATTTAAGATAATATGACAAGCATGAACACTAAAGCTTAGCTATATAAATTTGAAAAGGCTTCCTTAAAACCTGATGCTATTTAAGTTGTGTATTAAATTCATGATTGACATCAGTTCATTTTTAGATCACTAGAATTCTGATCACTCTCTGTCCGTCGTTAACTGTTGCCTTTAAACATCATCTACTCCTTAACAACAAGACCAATTTCAACCAAACTCCACAGGAATGTTCCTTTAGTGGTGGCCCACTTTCAAAATTGTTCAAAGATTTAAATTCAATTGAGAACTTTGGTTGCTGCGGCATCAGAAAGGTGGCAAAATATCTAAACTTAAAAAATCTTCCTCTGCTTGTCAGATTCCAATATAATTTTGTAGAAATGTTCCTTTGGTGACTCTCTACAAAAGTTTTTCAATCCATGAAAAACATGGTAGTCAGGCGGCATCAGCAAAGGGGTAAATTGTGCTTTTAGCTACAAATGACAACTCCTACTGAACTGGACCAATTTCAATTTAACTTCACAGGAGAGTTCCTTTGTTGCTCCCCTTTAAAATTGTTCAAAGACAATGCGGCATCAGAAAGTTAGAAAAATACCCAAACTTTTCTTGGCCCTCTTGTTTCAAGTATGATAAAGTTCAGTATTAATTCCTGAAATCAGGCTTGAGAGCTTTATATCTCTATCTCAGACATGTAAACAAATGTAACTTTTGTTTTTCTCCTTTTATTTACCTAAACAAATGGCAAGAAGTACATTAAGATGTATATCAATGGCTGAGACAACAACTTCACGTGTGTTTTAGCCCCTTAACACAGATTTTCAGTCCAAATTCAGGATGGACCTACCAAATTTTTGGGTCTTCAGGATTGGGATATAATGTCGGTTATCACCCCTGTTTTTATATGCTATTTAATATGGAACCTTTATTGAGAATTTCATATATTTGTTTTAATCTTAGCATAAATGTTTTACATTCTCCTACAATCAAGTTTGATAGTGGTTCTTGTTATTTTGTGTTTAAATGATAGCAGTTGTTTTTTGTGATTGCAGGTTAAACTCCTTGAACATAGTGATATTCAGATTGACAGAGATCTAAAAAGAAAGGCGTGCTCTGCAGCAAAAACAAAATCTGGTAAGGAGGGATCTGTCCTTTACCGGCTTTGTAATGGGATTTTTACGATAGAGGAAATGGCAAGCTGCAGAGGTCTAGGCATTGGCCAAGCAAAAACCGACCCATCTAGGCCAACCCTAGACCAAGCAAAAGTCAAATTATTGAAAGGTTAGTAATACCCCCTCCCCCCCCCCCCAAAAAAAAATGTAGAAACAATACTATTCGATAAGCACAAAGATGATTCATGACCTGTCTGTATGTATAACAAACGTATGCACTCGGAATTAATTATTTTATCTGAATTCAGAGATAAAACACATATTTGATACTATAATATAATAGTTGTTTCAGTTTGTTTCTCAGTCACTATTATTTATGTATAATTTTTTCTAGAGATGTTGCCAATTATTCATTGTTCTTTATACAGTTGTGTAATGCTGAATTCTTGTTGATACAGATTATGTTGTTACGTGGTGTAAGACGGAGATGAAGCGCATACCAACAGAGGCGGAGATGAACGGGGCAATAACCGAAAGAATTGGATATGCAAGAAAGCAGATAAAAGCAAGAAAATAGGACATTAAAATTGAATATCAGTCATGTGCTTTTAGACTGGATGGAAAAAAATTACTAAATTTTGTTTCTGTTAATACAAATTGTTAGGAGTGTTTTTTTAAATTATATGATTATCAAGAATAAAATGTTTTTAATTGCTTTCTTGTACACCTGTAAATTTAAAATTATGTTGTAATTGTAATTTTTACACCTGTAAATCTGAGATTTTTCCGGTAAATTATACACCTTTATATCTGAAAATACGCCTGTAAATTATACACCTGTAAATCCGAAATTACACCTGTAAATTATACACCTGTAAATCCGAAATTACACCTGTAAATTCTACACCTGTAAATCTGAATTTACGCCTGTAAAAATTTGCTTAGAATTACGCCTAATTTAAATATTTTGCGCCATATTACAGGTCTTTTACACCTGTAAATGAACTTTGATTGAAGTGAATTCCAGCTGTAATCCTAAGAATAACAGATGTAAAATCGTGAAAAGTTACAGGTCTTTTACAGGTCTTTTACAGTTGGAAATTTCGTACAGGAAATGAAAGAACTATTTATGATTAAATAAAGTAAAACAATCTCATTTGTCATAATTTTTTCTGCTGCAGAGGGGTCAGAAAGTGTTTTTTTATTTCTGCATGTGAAGTGAAGCACTTAGCCATTAATTGACAAATAATTATTGACAGAAATTGACATGGTCAGGAGACTATAAACAGTACAAGAGCTGTCGGAGGACAGCGCGCTCGACTATATGCCTCTTATTCACATAAAGCACTATTTCATTATATTGCACTTAAGTACTTTTAAATTATATATACTCTATATGTAAAAGCAACTGAATAGATACATACATTTAAAAGTCAATCAAGGGCAACAACTCCATATTAAAGTTAAAAATCATGAATGAAAGGTATTAGATGTAATTATATTCCAAATATATGAAAAAAAATATGAAAGCCCTAGCACAAGTACTTATTGAGAAAAATTAAAAATTAAAATAAAATTCCAACTTGCCCTAAAACTTTAACCACCCAAAATCATGTTTTTTACCCCAAAAAGAAGGTCATACTCAGCATCTTCAGCATTCAATGTGAAGAAAGGTATTATATGTAATTAAATTCCAAATATGAAAGCCCTAGCACAAGTACTTATTGAGAAAAATTAAAAATTAAAATAAAATTCCAACTTGCCCTAAAACTTTAAACATCCAAAATAATGTTTTTATCCCAAAAAGAAGGTCAAACTCAACATCCTCAGCATTCAATGTGAAGAAAGGTATTATATGTAATTATATTCCAAATATGAAAGCCCTAGCACAAGTACTTATTGAGAAAAATTAAAAATTAAAATAAAATTCCAACTTGCCCTAAAACTTTAACCATCCAAAATCATGTTTTTTACCCCAAAAAGAAGGTCATACTCAGCATCTTCAGTATTCAATGTGAAGAAAGGTATTATATGTAATTAAATTCCAAATATGAAAGCCCTAGCACAAGTACTTATAGAGAAAAATTAAAATTAAAATAAAATTCCAACTTGCCCTAAAACTTTAACCATCCAAAATAATGTTTTTTATCCCAAAAAGAAGGTCAAACTCAACATCTTCAGCATTCAATGTGAAGAAATGTATTATATGTAATTATATTCCAAATTTAAAAGCCCTAGCACAAGTACTTATTGAGAAAAATTAAAAATTAAAATAAAATTCCAACTTGCCCTAAAACTTTAACTACCCAAAATGATGTGTTTTACCCCAAAAAGAAGGTCATACTCAGCGTCTTCAGCATTCAATGTGAAGAAAGGTATTATATGTAATTAAATTCCAAATATGAAAGCCCTAGCACAAGTACTTATTGAGAAAAAATAAAAATTAAAATAAAATTCCAACTTGCCCTAAAACTTTAACCATCCAAAATAATGTTTTTTATCCCAAAAAGAAGGTCAAACTCAACATCTTCAGCATTCAATGTGAAGAAAGGTATTATATGTAATTATATTCCAAATATGAAAGCCCTAGCACAAATACTTATTGAGAAAAAATTAAAAATTAAAATAAAATTCCAACTTGCCCTAAAACTTTAACCACCCAAAATCATGTTTTTTACCCCAAAAAGAAGGTCAAACTCAGCATCTTCAGCATTCAATGTGAAGAAAGGTATTACATGTAATTATATTCCAAATATGAAAGCCCTAGCACAAGTACTTATTGAGAAAAATTAAAAATTAAAATAAAATTCCAACTTGCCCTAAAACTTTAACCACCCAAAATCATGTTTTTTACCCCAAAAAGAAGGTCAAACTCAGCATCTTCAGCATTCAATGTGAAGAAAGGTATTATATGTAATTATATTCCAAATATGAAAGCCCTAGCACAAGTACTTATTGAGAAAATTAAAAATTAAAATAAAATTCCAACTTGCCCTAAAACTTTAACCACACAAAATCATGTTTTTTACCCCAAAAAGAAGGTCAAACTCAGCATCTTCAGCATTCAATGTGAAGAAAGGTATAAGATGTAACTATATTTCAAATATGAAAGCCTAGCACAAATAATTATGAATGAAAATGCCAACTTGCCCTAAAACTTTAACCGGACGCCGACGCCGACGCTGGGGCGAGTAGTAAAGCTCTCATATTCTTCGAATAGTCGAGCTAAAAATGTATTTACATTTTTGATTTTCATTGTTTCTTCAAGGTCATGATGAATGGAAACACGGACGTTCAAAACACATTGGAAACACATGGAGTCTTTTTAACTCAACTTCAGGAAGCCAGCAATATGACTGAAGTGCCAGTATGTGCTTTCTAATACTGAATACAAATTTCTAAGCTTGTGTCATTTCCCAATTTTTGTCCATATTTAATTTGAGGTAAATTGGTCAACAGAAACTTAACATTTGTCTTCATGTTAAATTAAATAATGAAAAATATTCCTTACACTCTTCAGTTTTCCAATCAATTTAAGAAGAATTATTTTAAACACCGACAAAAAAAAAAAAATCCGTTAAATCTTTCAAACATACAACAAATCTGCAGAGAATGATTTTGAAAACATTGAGTCAATAATATGGCATTCCTTTCTAAAAATGAATGAAAAATTGTTGAATAAAATTGTAGCAAAAGGAGAAATTGCTCATTGTGAACTTTTTCTCCATTTGGTACAATATTTTCAAAAGTCATCTGCTGCAAAGGCGAAAGAAGTGTTATATGTTTGAAAGGGTTAAGAAATAAAAGAAAATTTTCCTCCACAGCACAGCTCAGACTCATGTTTGGTAAATGTTCCAGAACAGCCATTGCCAATAGACAATACTTTCCAAAATCTGTCCAGCACAGTCATGGATATAGCAAATCAGGTAAGCAGTAACAAAACAAGAGGGCCATGATGGCCCTGGAATCGCTCACCTGATTTTTTTTTTTTCACTTTAGCTATTTAAGCCCCGCCCCCTGGCAGTCATAGTTTCCGACCAATCAACTTGGCTTGAAGGAATCTGATCGAGGGTCACGCTAGGAACATTTCTACAAAATTATTTGGAAATCTGCCAGACACTTTTGGAGAAGAAGATTTTTTAAGTTTTCACTATAGCCATAAAAGGCAAAATAGCCCCGCCCCCCCTGGTGGCCATGTTTTTCGACCAATCAACTTGGCTTGAAGGAATCTGATAGAGGGTCATCCAAGGAACATTTCTACAAAATTATTTGAAAATCAGCCTGACACTTTCGGAGGAGAAGATTTTTTAAGTTTTCACTTTGGCCATATAAGGCAAAATAGCCCCGCCCCCTGGCGGCCATGTTTTTCGACCAATCAACATGGCTTGAAGGAATCTGATAGTGGGTCACTAAAGGAACATTTCTACAAAATTATTTGAAAATCGGCCTGACACTTTCGGAGGAGAAGATTTTTTAAGTTTTCACTATAGCCATATAAGGCAAAATAGCCCCGCCCCCCTGGCGGCCATGTTTTTCGAACAATCAACATGGCTTGAAGGAATCTGATAGAGGGTCATCCAAGGAACATTTCCACAAAATTATTTGAAAATAGGCCCGACACTTTCGGAGGAGAAGATTTTTTAAGTTTTCACTATAGCCATATAAGGAAAAATAACCCCGCCCCCCCCTGGCGGCCATGTTTTTTGACCAATCAACATGGCTTGAAGGAATCTCATAGAGGGTCATCCAAGGAACATTTTTACAAAATTATTTGAAAATCTGCCAACCAGTTTGGGAGAAGAAGAATTTTGAAGTTTTTTTCATTTCGTTGCCATGGAAACCAGAATTCTGCATGGATCCCAAATATTATAAGGAAATCTGGTGAGGTCATTGAGAGGATGCTTTCTGTGAAGTTTCATCCAAATTGACCCACTGGTTACTGAGGAGAAGAAGTTGACGGACGACGCACGATGGACGCCGGACGCCGGACAAAAGGCGATCACAATAACTCACCTTGAGCAAAGCTCAGGTGAGCTAAAAATAGATATATAATTTTTTTTATTAATATTCTATAATAGTCTCTTAAAGTTATATGTAGGTTACAATATAGTATGCCTACCGGTATGTAATGGACCACTAAATGTATGCAATTATGACAATATTTTATTATTAGTTTTGCAGAACTTACAATACCATCAGTTTTGTTTTTCTTTCTATTTCTTTTGGTGTATGTAAATCAATTATTTAAGCACTTGATCTGGTGTGAAAGAATTTGAAAGATAGATATAAATGTGATCAGTACACAATACAATTGCTTTCAAATGAATTATATTAGAATTAAATCCTTATTTTTTTACAGACACCAAGACGTACATCCCCAAGGAAATGTATTCATACATCCCCGAGGAAGTTAGTTCAGTCAATATTTCCATCCACTTCCTCGCCGGACTGTAATGATAAGGTATGGTTTGAAGATTAAGTAATCAATTTTGCAAAATAATAACAAAATTCTAATCTAGCAACTATGTGCATTATGACATCAAATTGTGGCTGTGTGTTTTTAATAATTGATAATAATAATGAAAAGACATTTAAGTGTCAGAGGAATTTAAGTTTTCTGTTTGAAGTCATTTACAAAAAAAACTGTCAAAGATTTCATGGTCAATCATGCAATACTTGTTTTATATTACTATAAGTTATTTGCATAGCAATGTTATTTTCAGTATTTATTTATTGTTATTTCTAAAGTTTAGTATTTAAACTGTGATTCTCAGAATCTGTTGGCTATCAATACCTATAGTAACAGTCGCAGAACAAAGAAACGCCTTTCCATCTTTGTAGCAGAGAACAGAAATTCCCAGAATTCTAGAACGGACTTGTTCTACTAATAAATAAATTATCTGTCTTCTTGATTTGAAGTGTTTAACACAATTAAATTGCTGTTTAATAATAAAACATGAAAATATTTGTTTATTTTCACAGACACCGTAACAAACATACCCAAGGACTCTTGGCCTTACAGCTTTTCCCTCCCCTACTACAACAGACTGTGCTGATCAGGTTATATTTTTAAAGAATATAAAACAAATTCTGTCATTTCCTTTTTCCTTTTGTTATTCAGATACAATGTATGTGGAAAAATGTAGCCAGCAGGGCTCGTTCTGCTTATATAATATGTATTGAGTAAAAACTTGGAAAACTGTTCTATTAAATTATGTAAGCAAATAATGCTGCCATATAGGACCATCATGGTCCTCTTGCGAAATATTTTTTATCTGGACTTTTGCTGTATATGCATTGGTTTAGCTCCTTTGATGGCATGTTTATTTGAGTTACTTTCAAATTTGGTAATCTTGTTTAATCTTGAAATGCTTTCAAAAGTGGTTATTTTGTTTGAATGTAAAATAACTTTGATTATGGAAATAACTGCCATGATGAGTCATTGTATAAATTTAGCTAAATTTCTTAAAGGTGAAGCTGTTGCCAACCAGTCCTTTATGTGTGAGTAGACAAGCTTTGAGAAAAGCTTGTCATGTTGCCACCAAAAAAAGGGACAATGCCGCCTACCACCTTATGTATCGGCTGCTCAGTGAAGTTTTCACTGTTGAAGACTTGGCCAGCTCAAGGGGGTTAGGAATAGGGAGGGCAAGACCAGGAGAAGAAGATAGGCCTGTGTTGGATGCAGAAAAAATAGGAATTTTGAAGGGTAAGGAGTATATTGTGTTGAGTATTACACATCATCTGTTTATAGAGAAACTTTCTTATATATTGGGCATGGTAACTTTAAATGTTATGATTAAAGTATTATTAAAACAAAGTCTTTAGTACTTTTAAGCTCTCCTGAGATTGAAGCTCAAGGTGAGGTATTGGGATCACATTTTTTCCATCGTCCGTCCGTCATGCGTCTTCTGTTGTCAACAATTGCCTTGTTAACACTCTACACTCTGGATCAATTCTTCATGAAAGTTTTTCAGAACAAACATCTCCATCAAATCTTGCAAAAGAAACTGGGTCATGTGAGGTCAAAAACTAGATCAATAGGTCAAATTGAAGGGGAAAAGATTTAACACTTTTACTTTGAGCATGTTGAAAATTTGTCAGAATGTTTGTCTTGATGATATGTAGGCCAAGTTCAAATATGGGTCATGTCAGGTCAAAAACTAGAACACTAGGCCAATTAGAAATAAAATATTGTTAACACTATAAGCCGCAGCTTAAAGTATGGTCAGAATTTTTGTCTTAATATTATCTAGACCAAGTACGAATATGGATCATATTAGGTTAAAAACTGGGTCACTAGGTCAAATTGAAGGAAAATCTTTTAACACTCGATGGGTCGCATTTTTTGCTTCAGCAGCTTTTAATTTTGTCAGATTGTTTGTCTTAATGATTTCTAGGCCAAGTTTGACTATGGGTCATGCCGGGTCTCAAACATGGTCATTATACCAAATTGAAGCAAAAACTTGTTAACACTCTGGAGGACGCATTTTAAACTTGAGCATGTTGAAATTTTGTCAGAATGTTTGTCTTGATGTGTTTTGCATTGGAAATGACATTGCATCAGGTCAGCGATCTAGGGCCACCATGGCACTCTTGTTTCTAATTAGCATAAGTTTTGATTGATTGATTAGGGTTTAATGCCGTTTTTAAACAATTTCTCAGTCATATTGCGGCGGCCAGTTCACCTACTCATGTGTTTCCTGGTTTTCTCACAACAGTACCCCACACAACAATCTTCCCAAGCAACTGGCTGCTTTTCCACATAGACTTAGCCCATTGGTGGAAGACGAATGACGCATGTCGCAATTACTTTCGAAGCCCCAGCGGAAATATGCGAGTGGGCGTGTTTTAATTTGTTTTCCGATTATACATTATGTTAACTATTCTATATTATTTACTCTACTTCCCAAATAGTAAATTTTGCAGGCATATGCATCACGAGCGATTGTTTACTTTTCAAAATAATCGCTCGCCAGATTGATTATTCTGCATGGCGAGTGTTAATAAAAAAAATCAATATATTGCAATTTAATTTCAATAATAGTTACGTTCTTTCTCAAGCTCCTCGAGATTAAATGTTTTAGATGACGTTCCCTCTTTTCATTGGCTTTTAAATTGTGTTACTATATTTCATTTACTATATTTCATATTGTAACCCATTTCCATTAATCCGAACCAGAAGTCTGTAAACGCATCTACAGGAGTCGATTTATGATGTAATTACGGACGGAAGAGAGAACACTGAAAAGGGAGGGACTTCTACGTCTCTTAAAATATGACCCCCTACTCAAATCTACATGTATACTGCTATTTTTCAGGTCATAACATGTTTCCTCGGATATTAGCAAACCAATGGCTAAATCAAATAATGACAATTGAGTCAGATCAGATAAATCACTGTTACTAAATGTACCATGTACACTGTAGACCTGGATTTGTATGCGCATATATGTGCAAACTTGACTCATCATGTATATATACGAGTATGTTTTATATGATGAAACTAAGACTAAAACAAAGAAACACTGGAACAGTCGCTAAAATACCTTACTTAAATACTTTGAACATCGAGTTGTCTGAGCTCTATTGCGATGAAATCTGCATGTGCATATTGCAAACATTTATAATCAAATTCATTGTTCTACAGCATAATTGAGAAATAAAGCCTTACCTTTGAGAATGATAATCCTATTTTTACATTCACATACTATTAAGATCAACCGATTATGATAAATCCATTAACAAATTTATATTCATTTACCAAATCAAACAAAAATCACTTTTTATACGACACTACATTGAAGACAAATGAATCGCAAAACAAATTTTGTTTCAATATAAACATTAATGTTTGCGTGTAAAGGGTGTAGCACTTTATAAAGCACGTGACAGATGAAAAACGTGTGATATATTTTGTGTTGGTTGTCAGGCTGATTGAAAGACGGTGGCGTGCATATAGATCACAGGGCATTGTTTTTATTGACCCGACTAACCAGCTGGTAATCTGACAGTTTGTTTCGTCGTTTAAATAACATCGTTTTTTGGCAAGCAAATTTCATACATATATACATACATTTTATAAGATTCGGCTTAAAACTTGCATTTTGCTATTTTCAATAGAAATATGTAAAAGAAATTTATCTATGTCCCCTAAAAAACACAAGAGATTGGAACAATGTAAAACGACAACATAAAGTATATATGATCAAAGGTAATATAATTTGTTTTTAGCGTAGGCAGTGAAGTGTAGATCGAAACCACTATGCGTATTCACGCAGGCAAATCTAGAAATTCCTTCGAACTATGTACAACAACATTGGATAGCATGAATGTGCGTGCTGATCTCTATATATACATTTAGAAAATGCCATAACGTTGGGTGCCCTTAATCATGATTGTTTGCAGTGTCGAGATATGTGAATTGGCCGCAGTAATTTGACTGAACAATTGTTGAAAATGACGTTTTGAGCATTGTTAAAAGCATATGATGAAATGCTCATTTTAAAAATAAACGGAAACTTTTATGAAATCATTTAATTCGGAGTAGAGATTTCAAATATATTCCAATAGTCTGCATGTTTAAACTAATTGTATCGGAGCAAAATATAGGTCCTGTTTCTGGTTTATATTTATTTACGTTTACCAATATATGCCTGTATCATAAGCCTCGAACATAGGACCTGTCCCGAAGAAAGCTAGGAAACACATGAGTATCTGAACTGGCCGCCGTGATATGACTGAATAGTGTACAAACGGCGTTAAGCTTTTCTTACTGTAATGCGATTAATTAAATCATGCGCAGGCAAGAACAAATAAAACATGCACAAATCAACCGCTGCACACTAGTTCAGAGCGAGTGTATGAGAAAAGGAACAAGCTATTTTAGGTGTATGTTCAGATTGTCTTGTGAACCTGGTCAGTTTAATCAGAATCTATCAAAGTTGACAGTTTCGTCTAACAATCTTGTAAGTTATATATGAGCTGTGTGCATCCCTGTTCTGGATCTAAACTTTGCACAAAAGCCAACTTTTAACTTGTGACATGCACAAGCTCATAATATCCTCATCTTTTAGTAGTGTCTAGTGACTTTGGGTATTGTTGATTTGACATCAAAGTTTTTTTTGCATTAAATAAGGAATCAACTTTTCTGTTAATGTTGTGTTTTTGCCATTTATGACTGTATAACAGGTTGCAACAGGTTGCTGGTGTACATACACTATACTGTTCGAATTGGCATCAATATCCCCTAACACGCCTCATTTATAGGTAATATTTTGTACCTGTGCATAGTGGACTTCGTTTAGATATGCATACAGTAAAATAAAACATCATGGAAAAAGCTGGTGTATCTTAAAATTGCCATCTGATACGTCGACTATCGTAAACAGATCCAAGTTACATCATAAACCGGTGCGTGATCGCCCCGCCCCGCTCAATGAATATGTATACTTGATATACATGTATGCAGCAGACGACATATAAAATATCTACGCAAAACTTCGTGATATTACAATAAATAGAAGCTTAATTATTGAGCCCCGATAACTCAGTCGGTAGCGACACAGGCTGTAAATCCAAGGGTTATGAGTTTGAATACCAGCTCCGCCAACATTTTCGAAGTTTGACGAAACGTCACTCGTGTTTCACCAATGGGCTAACAGTCAATTTGGAAAAGCAGCCAGCTACTTTTGATGTATGTTGTAAGTAGAACTGGTAGCTTAAGTACGTGAACCGACACGCGTGATATACTGAACAATAGTTGAAAACCGAGTTAAGCCCTAATGAATGAATCAATATTAAATAAAGTTGAAACATGAGAAATTTTACATTTTGTCACAATGTTTCATAAGTCATCTGCTGTAGAGGCGTCGACAGCATCTGTATGTGGTTAAAGGGCAAAATAGTTTCCCGGCATACCAAACACTTTAAAAAACGTATTAATGGGTTTCGTCCTACGCGCTAATAGATTCGGTAAAATATATGTTATCGTGTCAGGGTAAATAAAGTCGCGAGTATTGGTAACTTAACAATACAATACCATGATCTAACTGAAATACAGTTGAAAGTCATCTACAGAAAGTCTGGGTAAAGGGTTGACATGTGTTGTAATAAACAGCCACTTTATCTTAATCCGTATTAAAGAGTGGTATATCTCAAAAGTAGGTTGGTTAATCAGCGTGACAATATTATATGTATAAAGATAATTCCTGAAAAACAAGCGCATTTTTATTAACTGTTTATCATTAAACATCGTGTAAAAGAGTGACTTAAAATAAATGATTTTTAAAATAACTGCCGTTCTGAACTATATTTACATTTCATTTTCAATTCATAGATGGCGTCATTCGTCTTCCACCAATGGGCTTAGTCTATGTGGAAAAGCAGCCAGTTGCTTGGGAAGATTGTTGTGTGGAGTACTGGTGTGAGAAACCCAGGAAATGCATAAGTAGGAGAACTGGCCGCCGTGATTTAACTGAGAAATTGTTAAACATGGCGTTAAACCCCAATCAATCAATCAATCAATTCATAGATCACTGTCCTGTACAATGGTCACCTCATGGTTCTAGCTACTTAACTGTTTACAACCTATTTAAAAAGGCTAATACAAAACAGAATGTGACTTCGGAAGCTAAGGGACGATTCCATCGGCATAGGGAATGTTGGACTAACCTTAACACGACTTTTTTTCCGGAGTTATTCGGTCCGGGAAATATAAGATGGGGGAGTAGTTGGTTCGGTGGTAGAGTGAAGATTAAGGAAGAACTAGACTCGGTAAGGAAAACATCATCAGAAGATATGTCAAAGCCTTTTACCCCGCTGCAGGTAAAACATTTGTTTGAGAAGACACCATCGTGAGCCGCACAAACGAGGGACTAAGACGAAAAGATGACAAAGAAGGTTCTTCTAAGAAAAGACCAGAGGGGGAAAAAACAAGTGTAATTCCACTCTTTAGCACTATGTACTATTGAATCAAGTTGCAGACGGGAAGAGCATTGTGGCAAATGGATACAGAGCTGAAAATAATGATTGACAAAGTGTTTTAAAAATCGTCTGCTTGGTGTTTGTTGGAAAGGGGTTAACTTGATAAGATCATTACACGATCAGCTAACAAGCGCTCATCTTTTTATTTTTTCTTTAACCCCCCTTTCCAACATATGATAAATCCGCAGTAGACGACATTCAAAACGTCTACATATAATACAGAAACATATATCAAAAACTTAAAGATCTATTATGGACTAGAGATGAAAACATTTGACAAATGGAGAACTTGCTCATGACTGGTTTTGTTAATACATGTTTCACGTCACGCCAAAACCGACCTTCGGATATATTGACATAAATAGAATTTACAATAAAAAAATCGTACGTTTATAGTTAGTGTTTGGTCATAACCGTTTGTGTGAGGCTTGTAAGCCTAGATGCATGTAGTAAGACGGTTACATCATGATCTTATTGCGCGTATGCGAATGGTGATATTATTTTTCTGAATTACATTACATGCACATCCTTTAAAACTAAGTTGTATTATGCCACTGAGAGGAAGGCTATTCTTATTAACCATTTTCCACATGCAACATCAGCAGTAGCCAATTTGAAAACTTGTAGGTAAACATTTGGAAACTCTATAAACGGAAGTACACTTATTATTGAATAAGGTTGAAACCATTGAGACAGTTTTGTATTATGTCACAATGTTTCCAAATTCTTCTTTTGTAGCAGCGTCAGAAAGCGTCTGCAAGTGGAAAAGGGAAAACATATAGACGACATCATAATTGAACTTCATCATCTTTCCAGTCAATATTGTGTATAAGTTTCCATATTCAAAACCGTACCAAATGCGAGTATTGTGAATTAAACATTGCGATTCTCATTAACAAGCGTCCAGTTGTCATTTTATTTCTTGTCTGACTTATAGGCCAGAAAACAGATCCGGCAATCAAAGATTCGCCTATATTAATAGGGGAGGACATATGACACCGGGTGGTTGAATTGATTTGTGAATTTATGATACATGAATGCTTCATAAAGCCGACAGCATAAGTGATTAACCATAACATAATAATACCAAACAACTCAGATTGTCGACATGTTTTTAACACCTATTAATTGAAAGTAATAATTGACGTTCACTTGCTTTGATCGCATTACAGATGGGTTAATGTTACATGTCGCGTCTGGGTTACTGAATAGGATATCCCTCTTGATTTAAAAACATTTTAGTCCAATAGTGTGATGTTGTATATTAACTACCGTTTGAAAAATGATGAAATTCCGCGGTACCGCCGGGGGACTGCCTTAATCACAGCTGTCAATCATCGTGACGTCATAAATCGTTATCGGATTTCCCTCCGCGGGCTTAATAGTTGAATGATCAAACCCCGCGGGACCGCCGGGTTATTGTAGGGGAAACCCTGCGTACAGGTGAGCGGGAACGCGGAGGGCTGTCTTATCAGCCCGCGGGGGCGAGGGTTTTTGGGAAAAAACCCTTGAGCTGTACTGTATGGACTCTGCATGGATTTTCTAATTCAGGAATCATTACTCTATACCTCTTTCTCCCGGAGACAAAAAGTGTCGGTCCAGATTAGTCTGTCTGCACAGACTGATCTGGGTCCATACTTTAGGCATAATGCTGGCTTTCTCGTGGAACGGCTCATTTATACTTTATTGATAAAATTATGAATTTCCCTTAATTATGTTACTATTTTAAATGAAAATGTTTCAAAACAATATATTTTTTGTGATTTGTAAACTTTCAGCATTGTGAAGCAATATTTGGTTGAAGCAGACCCAGAACAATTCTTCCTGGAATCTGCCTAAACCTTATTTACGTCCGCAATTCCGCCTGAACCAAATTTATGCCTGTTATCCGCCTGAACCAAATTTCCGCCCCACTTCCGCCTAGAATCCGCCCCGCAATTCCTGCCTGGAAAGTCATTTAGTGTCCCAGGCAAATTTCCGCCAATAAAAAATTCCGTCTCATTTGCATATTTCGCCCCAAATTCCGCCCCATTTCCGCCTGGAATCCGCCTCAATTGCATTATTGCTGCAAATAACTTTCCCAAGCGGAATCTTATAATTTCTGGGTGGAATTTCATTGTAAATTCCGTCCCAATTCCGGGTGTAAAATTTCCTACAGGTCTAAGACAAGACATATGACACACCAAGTGAGGAACTCGCTTAAATGGATGAAATTTCACGATAGAGTTACATATAAAAAGGCTATACTTGTGTACAAATCCCTTAAAAAATAATTCCCAGAATACATGACTAATCTATTTACATCATCAACCAATACAAATTTAAGATCTGCCACCCAGCATACACATAGCATTCCTAAACCTAGGATAGAATTTTTTAGAAAATCTTTAACCTTCTCAGGACCAAAAATATGGAACCAGATTCCACTACATGTCAGGAACTGTGAAAATTTAAAGAAATTTAAATCCACATATCTTTCCTGGTGGCATAGTGGTGGCTGGTTTCCTGAATGCAACAGTTGACTACATGATACATGAATATGTGCATGATACCTTATAATATTATAATGTAAATATTTGTAAATGTTTTAACAGAGGCTCACAGGGAAGACTGGGCATGCCCAACTGTGCAGCCTCTATAAATAAAGTCTTTATTATTATTATTATTATACTTACCTGAAAAGTAAAATATAAGGTAATTAGAAAAATATTTTTTTGGAAAAAGCAAAAATGTATCATCAAAACTTCATTATTGAATATAAATTATCCAGCCATAACTAAATGCTCTTCTGGTAAGTAAACAAATAATATATAAACAAAATGTATTATAAAGTGTTGCTTTTTTCCTACTCTAAAGTCATTCATTTATGTCTTTCCTTATTGATATTTAATTGCATTTAACATTTTTATTTAGTATCGTGTTTTTATTAAATAAAATCATTACAAATACAATTGTTCATTCAATTTATTACAGTAAAAAACCACAGAAAAATCATCTATCCCTTTTTCATCCTTCCATGTCCTACATACTACTCTTCCATTGATATACTTTTTTATACCATAAGAAAGAGAATTTAATTGGCTACATACTTTATTTTTATACAAAAATTGTTTAAACAATATTTGATATAGTACCTTATATCCGCGGCCATAAGTCGAATTTTTGAGACTCAAATTTTGGTGTTGAAGCAAGGACTCGACTTATGACTGAATGACAAAGTCAAATTATAAAAAAAAAAAATTCAGAGAATTTTCGAAGTTTTGGGGGAAAATATTAGGATGGGTAAAATTTTTAGATATTTTTGTGGTTTTTTTGTGTTGGATATAAAGTTACCGTACTTTTTACGAACATTGATTTTTATAATTATAAAAATCTTACCATCTTATAATTACCAGTAATCCAAATTTCACAAATTGTAGGTTTCTTTATTTCTAAAGACATGTCTAATTCTTTTTTTTATTTCACAGTTTGTGTAAACATCAAAGACACAAAGACGCGACTGCAACGGACACCTGGTCTAACGAGGCCAATCAAAACTAGAACTATCACTGAAGATGATAAATACCCCCTAAACAGCACCTTGATCTACACCTAACTTAATTAGTAAAAGGGCTATAACTCTGTAAAATATCATGCAATTGTAACCTTTAGGATATGCACATCTCCTCTCGGTATAGAAGCTTCAT
This sequence comes from Serripes groenlandicus, assembly GCA_031761405.1. NCBI lineage: Eukaryota > Metazoa > Mollusca > Bivalvia > Cardiida > Cardiidae > Serripes > Serripes groenlandicus. The sequence goes on from JASEVX010000003.1 coordinate 4,141,387, forward strand.
GTAAAATTTTATTGAATTCCACCCAGTGGTTTGTAAGAAAAAGGCCGGACAAAATATGGCTTCCGACCGACCGACGACCAACCAACCGACCGACCGACCAACCGACCGACCGACAGACAGACTGCCCGACACAGTGACTCCTATATACCCCCTCTTCTTCGAAGGGGGTATAATTATTATTTATCTGAGTAGATAACGTACAATAAAGAGATAATTAAATGCCTTCACACTTCCATATATTTGTTTTGACAAACATTAACATATTACCGTAATTAGCAATTATCAAGTTAATGACTGTTAAAGAACTTCAGATTTGTGATAGGGGCACGTAGTTTTGATTAGTCTATTCTTTTTGGCGTGTTTCATTAATTGTTGTTTGTATAATGCTATTTATACTGTTGAAATAAACCATATTTTATAAATCATTCTATTTCTTATTGTCACTTATACCGTAACTATCTACAAGTAAATAATGCCTAAGAGAAAGCGTGCTGCATATAATGCAGGGTTTAAACTAAGAGTTGTGGAGTTTGCCGAAAACTCGAATAATCGTGCCGCAATGAGAGAGTTCGACATGAATGAGAAATTAGTAAGAGAATGGCGTAAGAATAAGTTGGTAGACGCACCAAAAAGTGAAAAGCGTCGAGTGGTCAGGATTAGTCCTTATGACAATATGGAAATGGAATTAATTAAGTCGATTCTTGATCTTCGGCAAAAGGGTATAGTTGTTTCACGGAATAGCATCAGGATTAAAGCGTTAACCTAGGTAACAGCAACCGGTGATTCAACATTTAAGGCCTCTAAGGGGTGGTGTTCGCGGTTTATGAAAGGACATGGACTATCTCTACGCGCTAGGACACACATTGCCCAAAAACTGCCTTCTGACGTTGGGGACAAAGTGTCCAGTTTTCAGCAATTCATTATAAGAGAAAGAAAGTTAATTGAGTTTGAGTTAGTGCAAATAGGTAATATGGATGAAATGCCTATATTCTTTGATATGCCAGGTACTAGGACTGTACATATTAAGGGTGAAAAAACTGTCGGTTAAAACAACAGGAAATGATAAAAACCACTTTACTGTAATATTAGCGTGTACCGCCGATGGTAAGAAATTAACCCCCGCTGTTTTATTCAAACGCAAAACTATGCCAAAGGACACATTCCCTATAGGAATCATAGTGTACGTCCAAGAGAAGGGATGGGTTGACCAGCATGTGTTAATTCCTGGGGGATGTACCTCATTGGTACAGCCATTGGATAATTGTTTGAACAAACCATTCAAAGTCAAGATGCGCTAATTGTGGGGGGATTGGATGGTTAACGGCGAGAAGGAAACGACAAAGTCAGGAAACCTTAAGCGCCCTGGCCTTGTTTTAGTGTGTGAATGGGTTATTAAAGCGTGGGAAAGTATTCCGTCGGAAATGGTTATGAGGTCGTTCCTCAAGTGTAGCATTTCTAACTATGGACGGTAGTGACAACGATGAACTGTTCAGTGAGTTTCTCGGTGGACAAGACTTTAGTATCAGACGACGCCATCATCAACATCTATGGTTGAATGTGAGTCGCAGAGTGATGACAACGAGATGTATGACCGGCCAGCACTGACCAAGGAGTTGTGTGAACAACTTTTTGGGAACGAGTCGGATGAGTCTTTCGAGGGTTTTGATGAACGTGATGTTTAAATGAACTGTGTTGTATTGAAATATGACAATAGCCAGATGTACAGATATCTTTACTGTGTTCCGTTTTGTTAAATATCTACGAAGGTATTTATAAATAATTTAAAAATAAAAATAAAATTGGCATGGCTTCCTAATTTAATATTTAGAATTGATATTATATTTTACAATTATTCAAAAGAAAAAGATATGATAAAAAAAAAGATTAATATAAAAAATAATGTACATAATTATGTCTTTATGAGTTTTCATGTTTCCCCCTAATCCCGTGTTTGTGTTATTTATTTACTCCACTTTATTCCCGTGTTTGTGTTGACTTAACTTTGCTGACAAATTGAAATAAATCATAAGACAATACTTGGTAATTATAAATAAAAACACAAAATCAATAATGGACATAAAATATTTATTACACAGGTTAAAAATAATAATACCGATAACAGCAAATCTTACAAAAAGTTCATCTATAATCAACCAAGTTTACATTATGACAACGACGTAATTACCGGTATATCATCAAAATCAATATTTACAACAATCATATAAAAAAAGTTTGGTTAAACAATCATTAATAATCAACAAAGTTTACTTTCAATTAACAAGCGGTTAACTTTTAAACTGCTTTCCAATTTCATCGACCGTATCTAGGGTGGTTGCTAACGCATTACATGATCTGCACCTGTCCCCTGTGTAGACTGTAGGACTGCGTGTGGTGTATTGGAATCTGACAGGATGTGTGTGTACTTTACAATTATAAGTTAAATATGACTGGATTATACTTAGAATCATAAAACTTAAACTTAATCATATTTTTAACAAAAGTTGCAATATGGGATGTGAAAATTAAAGAAATAAATACTCTTTTCTTTAATGAAAAAAAAAGTTTAATCTACGCAAATTGCTGAAATTGAATGTAATTTTACGCAACATTTACGTTTTTTTAAAATTCAAAACATTTATTTCAGTAACGTATTCCACTTCTTTTATGTCAACTTTTGTATATATTTTAATATTTCATGATAGCACTGGTCCGAATTTTTTTAAAAGTCGACCTCGTGTTATGGCTGAGAGTAACCTCAAAACCACTGAAATTGGGGTCAAAATGGACCCTCGACTAATGGCCGAAGTAGACTAATAGCCGAGTATATGTGGTAATAGTTGTATAAAATAGACAGGTGTCAAATCACTACATTTTTCCAATAATGTCTATGGAAATGGTGTACACTTTTTTATCATTATTTTATTAGTTTTTTGTTATCAGATAGCATAGCCTTTTATGGAGATAAGGTAGTAAAATAGCCAATTCTCTAGGTGGGAAAGGGTTAAGACACATTTGTCCGATTTCACACATGAAAATAAATCCTTTTGCAGACGCATCTAAAGCTGACATTACATGCTTCTACTTTTCTCACAATGTAAGAAGAGGAGATATTGCCTATAATGAACATTTTCTTTTTCCCTGTAATGTTTAGACTTATAAGTTGCTGGGCAGGAGCCGGCGACTTATATTTTTAATAGCTTTTCAGAAATGACATGGGAGGACGAGTTGTTATTAGAAACAAAAGGGCCAAGATGGCACTAAATCGATCACCTGAGTGATACATATAGTTTTTATATGTCTAAAACTAACCTTTCTGAGCTTCTTAAACTACTCAAAGAAGTTAGAATTGATAAATGTAATTTTTTTTTATTGATTTTCTTAGTTGATGTTATGCCAGATTCATATATCTTCGCGCCCTGTCCTTTATTATATGTGTTGGCAATTTGCAAAATCTGTTCATCTATGCAGCCTGATCGGCAATTATTGTACGAAATCACAATGTTTTCTTTATGTTTCTTGTTTTTGATTAAGGGTGGAATATGCATAACTCAGAATTATGACATAATTCAAAAATCTGTATTAGCTATGAGTGTTAACCCTTTCCCACATACAACCAATCAGCAGCAGACGACTTTAACAACATAGTGACAAAAACCTGAATAATCTCCATAAAAGATAGATAATTGTTAAATAAAGTTTAAAACATTGTGGCGAAAGGTGAAATTGCTCATCATGAGCAATTTCACCTTTCGCCACAATGTTTTCAAAAGTCTTCTGCTGCTTAGTTGTGTCAAAATGCGTCTGCAGGTGGGAAAGGGTTAAGGAAATGTTAATTTTCATTTTGTTTATAAACCAATGCACCCGATTTGTTTATGTTATTGTCACAGAAAACTTTGTAGTTATTATAATTATTTAATAAATCTCACAAAAACAGTTCATTCTTAACTGTTAATATAATTATTATGAAATACAACAGAATTAATTCTTCAACTTGAAATGTCATGTATACTAACTTAAATAAATGGTTCTGAACGGCAAAGACAAGTGTAAATACAAGTACATGTACAGCATGATATTTGTTGCTAAAAATCTGTTCTCTGAAACATGTGATGGGAATTTGATAGGTGCAGGCAGTATTTATGACTCTGCGGCTTGCTTTAGATCATTAGCAGTGAGGTGTTAATAAACACTGACCCCAGGATAGCCTTTATCAAAATGATAAGTTTGGAGGGCAAAAACTTGGGACTGGATAGTAAATTATTAGCAAATATTTTACTGCAAATATCTGGAAAATTTGATCAGGAGTGCAAATGAAACTGCAAGGAGTGGACACTGTTAACCCTTGCCCTCATATGACAATTCTACATCAGCGCTTTACAATCAAAAACATTTGAAAACCAGTCATTTCATCTAGACGCTTTCATTGCAAAAATTACAAAATAAAGCATTTATAATATTGAGATTAAAAAAAATACCAATCTGGCGAGCTATTTATAGATCATTTTGGAATTTCCGAATGCAGCATATCGATATAGATTTACCAAATACAAACAATCTAATATTTTTGTAAGTTTAAATTGAATAATGCCTGCGCCAAACTTATCCTTTCCTAACAGATTTGTGCACCAAATTCATTAATAATCTGTCAACCATGCAAGGCTGAAGCAGTCAACTTTAAAAACATCTGTTGATGCAAAAATATGGAAATTTAAGATCTCTTGAAATTAAATGTAAATCCTTACTTGTATTCTGTTGAAATAATGTGGCAAAAGGAAAAATTGCACAGTATGAGCAATTTTTACTTTGAAATAAATTCTTTTAAAAGTCTGTATTATTGTGAGAAAGGGCTGATATTTCAAGTAGTAAATAATGGCCAGATATGCGACTCAAAAACTGGCTCCAGAATTGCAAATTTGGCGCAAACTTTACTCATGGCGAAAGTGATGGCGCAAGAAAATAAAATGTCCAGGGTGAACTCTGTGTTTCATCGGAGAATTAATTAGTGCCAACTTAAAAATATGTGCATTTTTTTTTAAAGAGTAAAGAAGGCTGTATAACATTAATTATGATTGATTGATTGATTGGGATTTAACGCCGTTTTAACAGTTTCTCAGGCATATCACAGCGGCCAGTTCACCTACTCATGTGTTTCCTGGTTTTCTCACACCAGTACTCCACATAACAATCTTCCCAAGCAACTGGCTGCTTTTCCACATAGACTTAGCCCATTGGTGGAAGACGAATGACGCATGTCGCAATGACTTTTGTCAAACGTCGGAAAGAAAGTTGGCCGAGCCGGAATTCGAACTCACAACCCCTTGATTGACAGCCAGCGTCGTTACCGACTGGCTACCGGGACTCGAACATTAATTATGAGTGACAAACAAATTACGAACAATTATAGACTTCTCTTGTTATTTTTAAAAAGTAGACAAGGCTGTATAACAACTAATGTGTGACAATCAAACAACAAACACTTATAGATTGAACTTCTATTGTTGTCCAAATAAAAGAATCAAAGCGCTGAAGGCACTTACTTTGTTTGGGTACATAAAACTGTTCAAACATTTGCCTTTGCATAGCTGTGTGATTTATAAACTATGCATTGTTTATAAATATTACAACTTCGGGTAAAAGAATAAATGACGCATCCGTTAAAATTAAATGCCATTTTAGTTGTCTATAAACATAAATCATGAGACATACATGTGAATATTATATTTAATTTCAAAGTTTCAAAAGACATGTAAAACAAATGGATAACCAGTATGGCCCTGACTCACTCATCTAAGTATTTACCAATTTTTGTTACAAAAAAAAATCACAATTGACCAAACGTTTTCTAAAATCTTACTCAAAAGCTTCCTGTTTAACCAGAGATTTTTCAAGTTTTCACTATAGCCATATTAGGCAAAAAAGCCCCGCCCGCTGGCGGCCATGTTTTTCGACCAATCAACTTGGCTGGAAGGAATCTGATAGAGGGTCACCCTAGGAACATTTCTACAAAATTATTTGAAAATCGGCTTGACACTTTTGGAGGGAAGATTTGAGTTTGAACTATAGCCATATAAGGCAAAAAAGCCCCGCTCCCTGGCGGCCAAGGATCACTTCTTTAAAATAATTTGAAAATCTGCCAACCAGTTTGGTAGAAGAAGAATTTTAAAGTTTTTATTTTCGTTGCCATGGAAACCATAATTCTGCATGAATCACAAACATTTGAAGGAATTCTGGCGAGGTCAATGAGAGGATGCTTTCTGTGAAGTTTCATCCCAATTGACCCACTCATTACTGAGGAGAAGATGTTGACGGGCGACAGACGCAGGACAAAAGGAGATCACAATAACTAACTTTCAGCACTTCGTGCTCAGGTTAGCTAAAAAAGAAACATCTATCCAAATGAAAGAGTAATTGAAATCATGTAGAAAACATTGTAGAACAAGAAAATGTGTCCATGGAACACGGATGCCCCGGTTATTAACTATATTTTAAAACGGACGGACGAACAGTTGGTCCAACCTCAAATTGATACAATTTTTTAAACAATGATATGTTGATTGTCATTTGTGTGAAGTTTCATAATGATAGGACATCAGGTTCACTAAAATCTAACTTGACCAAAAACTTTAACCTGAGAATGGAATGGACGAACAGACAGACGAACAGACGAACGGACGGACGAACAGTTGGTCCAACCTCAAATTGATACAATTTTTTAAACAATGATATGTTGATTGTCATTTGTGTGAAGTTTCATAATGATAGGACATCAGGTTCACTAAAATCTAACTTGACCAAAAACTTTAACCTGAGAATGGAATGGACGAACAGACAGACGAACAGACGGACGAACAGTTGGTCCAACCTCAAATTGATACAATTTTTTAAAGAATGATATGTTAATAGTCATTTGTGTGAAGTTTCATCATGATCGGACATCAGCTTCACTAAAATCTAACTTGACCAAAAACTTTAACCTGAGAATGGAATGGACGAACAGACAGACAAACAGACGGATGAACAGTTGGTCCAACCTCAAATTGATACAATTTTTTAAACAATGATATGTTGATTGTCATTTGTGTGAAGTTTCATAATGATAGGACATCAGGTTCACTAAAATCTAACTTGACCAAAAACTTTAACCCGAGCGGGACGGACGAACGGACGAACGAACGGACGGACGGACGGACAAACAGACCGGAAAACTATATGCCCCTCATACTTCGTATGCCGGGGCATAAAAAGGCAGTACTAATATTTATATGAGCACTTTAAAAGAAACATGCTTCAGACTTCAGAGGCTTTTGAATTCATTTGCATTATAAAAGGATTAAATGCTCCAGAGAAAACCAATACCTGTGCCGGCCGCTTTTTACTCTACAGTATACACCTAACCTGGCCGCTGTTTCCTTTAAAGGGTGTTTAAGCTTGCCAAATCAATTAAGGATGCGTGACCATACACTGTATATATATATATACTTATTGTTTATTTGTTATTTAAATTGTTCTGCCCCTTCCAAGTACCCTACAGAATAGAATGTTGCATGGATCATTTGCCTCGTAGTATGGCACATGGAAAACTGTTGAAAGTTACAAAGTAGAAAATGAAGAGGCCAAACAATAACTAGAACCCATGACCCTTCAATCGATTGTAAAGGAGAGTATATAATTGAAGCAAAACCTATGGCTAGCAACCTATTCTATTTTTGCAATGTTTTCAAATTTCGTCCGCTGCAGATGCGTCAAAAGACATTTACTTGTCGGAAAATCATTTCTCGTTATTGATATCTATAGATATGATATAAAGAGGAAAGTCGTTAAAACACTTTACAAAGAGATTCCATTTCAGCATGATCTCGATTTTTGGTTTAATCTATATCACTGATAAAAGCAATCAAACACATGATATATTTACACAAAAAAACCCGGATATGATCATATGTAACAAATTATACACATTTGCCCATCTTTAATTAAACATTTTTTACAACAAATCATAGCGTCCGCAGATTTGCTCTATATTCTATAGCGTTCGCATTTTCCCTCTATATTGCATTTGTCCGCATTTTCCCTCTATAATGTATTTGTCCGCAGATCGCGTCCGCACTTTAGACCCTCCCCCCATACCGTTGTATTTATAAATAGAATTCGACGATCACGATTTCTCTGCAAATGTGTTACTCTCATTTTAAATGCATTTTATGACGCACATATTTGTTTTTTTAATTCTTTATACTATATTTATGTGGCCGACAAGGCACAAAGAAAATATTTTAAATTCTGTTTTTATCTACATTTTCAATGCGTGATTGAAAATTCAAATACCGTATCTGGAGCTTAAATCGGAAATAGTTCTCCCTGTAGCAGTTCACTCACTGAGATTTATAAATCTCTCCGCGTTCATGTTTTAAAATACAATGTTTCATTTTATTTCCAAATTCTCTTTGAATATAAGAACCACATAAGAAAACAAAGACGATATAAATATATCATTATTTCAAAAATCGTGATAAATTTGAAAAGTAAGAGCAAGTATTGAGTACTACTTTCACGCGTATGAAATTTAGGGAATTCTCCATAAGACGTCTGGCTTCAGAATTATAGCTCTCTAAATTTGTTTGTTCCAAACAAATAAAAAACTAGCTTTACATAGAAGAGATGAAAGATGTTTGTTTAAGTGTGTTCTTAGTAAGCTCATTTTAGTTCATTAGAATAGAGTTAGCATATCGTTTGGTTGTCTTATTCAATAGTGTTGTTCGATATTTTAGTGTCCCAAAACATTGTTTTAAATTGAATCTTTTAGTGAACAAACACATTATATTGGATTTGCACCTGTGTATTTTTTATTACGGACAGTGTTAACTGTGATAATTTGCTATTTAGAAACAATGTCCATGCCATCAAAGAAGAGAAAGGCATTCACAATAGTCCAGAAGATCGCCATTGTTGACTGCGTTCGACGTAAAGAAGCCCAGATGTCAGTCGCTCGAAATCTCGGGCTTGCCAAATCTACGCTGAGGGGATGGCTCAAAGATGTGAAGAAGTTGAGGGCAGCATTAGCAGGAATGGAAGACACGGGCCAAGACAGAAAGCGCAATTCTGGAGCACAAGACCCGCAGCTAGACTCGGCCGTTAACAGCTGGGGTGACCGGGAGAGAGTGAAGGGAAACACCAGTGTCAGGAACACTTATCAAATAATCAGGCGATCGTATTGCACAACCAGCTCAACCCAGACCAGCCAAGAGAAGATTTCAGCAGCAGATGGCTAATGGGCATTTTAGAGTCGTCATGGAATCTTCGACATTAGACACAAAAAACCTACACATACATTTGTACCTCAATAAGAGACCACCTGTCTTAAGAGACTACTTACAGCATTTCCCTTGGGTGGTCTCTTAATACAGGTTTGACTGTATAAGGAAAACAAGCGCTGCAATCTGGTGGCCATGTTTTTCAACGGATCAGAATTATTTGAACAATCCTGAAACAGGGTCACTAAAGGAACATCTGACAAATTATTTTCATTTTTATTTGCTTTAAAATTTATCAGTGTGAAAGTTTAGTGCACTAAATCTATGTTTATGATACAATTCACTGCAGAATAGTTGATTTACTGGTACTTAAAATGAAAGTATTGACAAACAGTTTGATAGGTAGACAGGCTATTTCATTACTTATTTTGATGGGTGATAAAACAAGGCCCATGAGGGCCTATGCTCTACTGGTATGGTTCTTTGGTCATTTTCAATCCAGAGCATGTATGTATGGTGAAGATCGGATAGTAAATGGAGGCTCTTTTGTGTTCACAAGCTGTATTATAACAATTTTTACAATTTCATGGGCCATAATCCAGTCTTGCATGGGCGGATCTAGCTGGTTTTCAAAAGGAACCAAGCTCTCATCAATATTTAACTACTATCTAAGTTTGGTGAAGATCAGATAGTAAATGGAGCCTCTATTGTGTTCACATGCTCAATTATAGCAATTTGGACAATTTCAAGGGCCATAATCCAGTCTTGCATGGGCGGATCTGGCTGGTTTAGGAAAGGAACCGAGCTCTCATGGATATCTTACTACTGTATAAGTTTGGTTGAGATACAATCAAACTTGAAGACTATCGTGTTAACAAGCTCTTTTATAGCAATTTTGACCATTTCAAGGGCCATAATCCAGTCTTGCATGGGCGGATCTGGCTAGTTTTCGAAAGGAACCGAGCTCTCATGAATATCTAACTACTGTATAAGTTTGGTTGAGATACAATTAAAAGTGAAGACTGTATCGTGTTAACAAGCTCTTTTATAGCAATTTTGACCATTTCAAGGGCCATAATCCAGTCATGCATTGGCGGATCTGGCTGGTTTTCGAAAGGAACCGAGCTCTCATGGATATCTAACTACTGTATAAGTTTGGTTGAGATACAATCAAACGTGAAGACTGTATCGTGTTAACAAGCTCTTTTATAGCAATTTTGACCATTTCAAGGGCCATAATCCAGTCATGCATGGGCGGATCTGGCTGGTTTTCGAAAGGAACCGAGCTCTCATGAATATCTAACTACTGTATAAGTGTGGTTGAGAAGCAATTAAAAGTGAAGACTGTATCATGTTAACAAGCTCTTTTATAGCAATTTTGACCATTTCAAGGGCCATAATCCAGTCATGCATGGGCGGATCTGGCTGGTTTTCGAAAGGAACCGAGCTCTCATGAATATCTAACTACTGTATAAGTTTGGTTAAGAAGCAATTAAAAGTGAAGACTGTATCGTGTTAACAAGCTCTTTTATAGCAATTTTGACCATTTCGAGGGCCATAATCCAGTCATGCATGGGCGGATCTGGCTGGTTTTCGAAAGGAACCGAGCTCTCATGGATATATAACTACTGTATAAGTTTGGTTGAGATACAATCAAAAGTGAAGACTGTATCGTGTTAACAAGAAATTGTTTACGGACGCACGCACGCACGCACGGACGACGGACACATCGCCACGACATAAGCCCTTCTGGCCTTTGGCCAGTAGAGCTAAAAATGAATTTTAACCCTTTCCCTCATATAGACGCTTTCTGACGCCTCCGCAGCAGACGGCTTTTTAAAACATAGTGACAAAAGAAGAAATTGCACAAAACGTGCAATTTCTCCTTTTGCCACAATGTTTTCCACTTTTTGTCATAGGTTATCCATTCAATTATGGAGATTTTCTATTTAATGACAAAATACGTTTAAAGTCGTCTGCTGCAGATTTGTTGTATGAGGGAAAGGGTTAAGACATTGTGGAAAATATTGAAATTCTTAATAGCAAAAGATATTCCATTTACCACAATGTATGTGGTTTGTGAACATGATTCACAATATATATGTGAATCTAATTAAGCATGGCCAATGCATTTAATGCTGGATAGAAAAAGATTATGACAAATGTCTAGAAGAGAGCATATTAATAGATCACATAATCAATCTACTAGCTGGTTTAAATTAACACTAATTACAAAGGAGCATCATCTGCTTTTTGTACAAATTTGCTTCTATTCAAACAAGCAAATTCAGAGAATCATGGTCCCCCGCCAGGGTCAAGGTCACAAAAATTGGTATTGATGGAAAGGGGTTGTCACAAGGAATACACATGTGAAATATGAAAGCAGTACCTATTACGGTTCAGAAGAAAGGGCCATAACTCCGTGAAAAATCATCCAACCGGAACGCAAACACGATATGCCCATCTACACTTGGTGGTGATCCTTCCTATGAAGTTTCATAAAATTGCAAAAAGCGGTTGCAGAGAAATAGCCCGGAAATGAATTTAGTCATACATAGCCTGATGGTGGAGTAAAGGGCCATAACTCCGTGAAAAATAATCCAACCGGAACGCAAACACGATATGCGCATCTACACTTGGTGGTGATCCTTCCTATAAAGTTTCATCAAATTCCAAAAAGCGGTTGCAGAGAGATAGCCCGGAAATGAATTAAGTCATACATAGCCGGATGGTGGGGTAAAACTCCGTGAAAAATCATCCAACCGGAACGCAAACACGATATGCGCATCTACACTTGGTGGTGATCCTTCCTATAAAGTTTCATCAAATTCCAAAAAGCGGTTGCAGAGAAATAGCCCGGAAAAATGAATTTAGTCATACATAGCCGGATGGTGGGGTAAAGGGCCATAACTCCGTGAAAAATCATCCAACCGGAACGCAAACACGATATGCGCATCTACACTTGGTGGTGATCCTTCCTATGAAGTTTCATAAAATTCCAAAAAGCGGTTGCAGAGAAATAGCCCGGAAATGAATTTAGTCATACATTGCCTGATGGTGGAGTAAAGGGCCATAACTCCGTGAAAAATAATCCAACCGGAACGCAAACACGATATGCGCATCTACACTTGGTGGTGATCCTTCCTATGAAGTTTCATAAAATTCCAAAAAGCGGTTGCAGAGAAATAGCCCGGAAATGAATTTAGTCATACATAGCCTGATGGTGGGGTAAAGGGCCATAACTCCGTGCAAAATAATCCAACCGGAACGCAAACACGATATGCGCATCTACACTTGGTGGTGATCCTTCCTATGAAGTTTCATCAAATTCCAAAAAGCGGTTGCAGAGAAATAGCCCGGAAATGAATTTAGTCATACATAGGGGTAAAGGGCCATAACTCCGTGAAAAATAATCCAACCGGAACGCAAACACGATATGCGCATCTACACTTGGTGGTGATCCTTCCTATGAAATTTCATCAAATTCGAAAAAGCGGTTGCAGAGAAATAGCCCGGAAACGAAAGTGTGACAGACTGACGGACTGACGGACTGACGAATGAGAAATAATAGTCCCCGCGCTTTCGCGAAAGCGGGGGACAATAATGATTTTATAAACCGAAACAAAGGGAAACAATAGAATGTGCAAGATGTGGAAAAGCCAGTGCGGCATCTGGGACTTCGAAGAATTCTGACCAGGACTTCTAAAATTCAGACCCAAGAAGTCAGGACTTACTGTTTCAAAAAGTTAGTGCAAGCACTGCGATTACAAGTAAAATACAGTCTCAAACATGTGCTTGCTGTTTATTCTATTTTATTATGATAAATTTGCCTTTAAATTTCCATACCCCCTGAAAATAAATCTTACCCCAAGATTTTCAACCCAAGGCATAAGTTGACCCTTGGAAAAAAGAAGTGAGTGGGAACATATTAGGAAAACAAGCCAAGCCCCCTGGATGCCATATCCAAAGAACATTTGTGAAAAATAATTTTCAAATCGGGTCTGTACTTTTAGACAAGAAGACTTTTAAAGTTGTTCCTTTCCATTGCCATGGCAACCAGAGTCTGCATAATTTCTAACTCTTTGAACAAAATTTGAAAGTGGACCACCCAATGAATATCCCTGTATTGTTATCAAAATTGGCCAAGGGGTTTAGGAGATAATGTTGACTGACGACAGACAAAGACCGGTCACAATAACTCACCCCGAGTTCTGTCCGAGGTGAGCTAAAAATATACGAAAATGCTTACTTCCTCAATCTTTGACTAATATGACGTCGCCATTTTCTGTTGATAGATTGAATTTGATCATATGACTCAATCACATGACCTGCCAGTGCTCGCAAAAGAGGGAAATTTTAAACAGGAAAACACAGATTGGACGGGTTTTTTCCATGTTTAAAAAACTGCTTATTTTCTATAAAGGAATGAAAGAGTGGAGATCTACAACCTGCTACAGCTTTCCATTACATATATATTGACAATTTTAGGATTAATTTTTATAAGTATAAGATATTATGATTTTGGAACCATATGCAGTTCCGCACCTTGAACCCTTTCCCTCATATAGACACATTCTGACATCTCTTTAACAAGCACCTTTTGAAAACATTATTGCAAAAGGAGAAATAGCTCATAATGGAAAATTGCTTTATCATGGACTTTTTCTCCATTTACCACAATGTTTTCAAATCTTTTGCATTGTTGCAAAAGTAGAAATGGCTCATAATGGAAAATTGCTTATCATGGACTTTTTAAAACTCCATTTACCACAATGTTTTCAAGTCTTTTGCATTAACTATTTCATTGCTTTAACCCTTTCCCTCAAATAGACGCTTTCTGACGCCTTTGCAGCAGAGGGCTTTTTGAAAACATAGTGACAAAAGAAATTGCACAAAACGTGCAATTTCTCCTTTTGCCACAATGTTTTCCACTTTTTGTCATAGGTTATCCATTCAACTACGGAGATTTTCTATGTTTTGACAAAATAAATTCAAAGTCGTCTGCTGCAGGATTGTCGTATGAGGGAAAGGGTTAATTTAAAGAGATCTTTTGCTAGAATTTCTTCAAAGTCGTCTGCTGCAGATTTATGGATGCTGGAAAGTATTAGCTTTACCCACAGCAGCGGACGGCTTTTGAAAACATAATGGAAAAGGGAAAATTGTATCCTTTTACCACAATGTTTTCAACTTCTAGCCAATAGATGAACTCTCCACAAAATACAGAGAAGTTTATGCTTTTTTAAATGTTTTAAAAGTTGTAAAGTCAAAAAGGGGTATCATAACCGAACTGTCTCCCTGGTGTTGTGGTTATTATGTTCACCTTGAGAAAAGGAGACCAGGGTTCAATCGCCGGTCCGGTCACACCAAAAAAATGATGTCCTGTATATTTTACACAGGAAACGCCATATGACTGAAATACTGTTGAAAGCAGTGTAAAACACCATAAACCAAACAAAACAGAAAAAGTGACCATTTAACCCTTTCTCACCTGCAGACTCATTTTGACACAATAGTAGCAGATGTCTTTTGAAAACATTGTGGCCAAAGGTGAACTTGCTCATAATTTAAACAATTAAGCTATCTTTTATGGAGATTTTTCAGGTTTTTTTCACAATGTTTTCAAAGTCGTCTGCTGCGGAATTGCTGTATGTGGTAAAGGGTTAACCTTTCGCTGATGGCCTTCAAAAGAAGAAAGCTTTTAAAAATAAAATATTCTGAATGAGAATTCTTTTCCAATAGGTAGTGTTGGGACGATGATTGATTATAATCGAAAGTTGATCGGATATGCATCACGTTAGCGATAATCGATTGTAATTTACCACAATCGATTATCAATCGGTTCACCTTTTTTGCTTCATTTATGTTTGATTAATATTCGCTTCCACAAGGGAGAATACTCTCGTGGGCTAGCATGTAAATACAACAACTTGAAATCGAAACAAAGTGTTTTTTTGGCAATAAAATGATACAACCTAGTAAAGACAAGACATTAAGACGGTATATTTTTTATCAAACATAAATAATAAGAAGCATTATGAACATTAAGGCTTGTTAAATACAACTGTATGAACCGATTATATAATCGATGTCTAATCGAATGAGGCAAAGTGATTGTAACCGATAATCGATTGTAAAAATGGAACCGATGGCCCAACACTACTAATAGGGACTTCCACAAAATCTCAACAGACGAAGGAGCGGTGTACAGCTCTTTTCCCCACAACATTTATCTTATGAATTATGATCCAACCAAACCCTGTGAGGGTATTCAAAAGAATAGTCTCATTGAGTACACACAACATAGGGCTGGGAGATTTAGACCTTGTTTAATGCCCCTTATCTATAGCTCTGTCTTAACCCTTTCCCTCATACGACAATTCTGCAGCAGACGACTTTGAACATATATGGTCAACAAATAGAAAATCTCTTTAATTGAATGGATAACCTATGACTTAAAGTGAAAAAGATTGTGGCCAAAGGAGAAATTGCTTGTTTTGAGCAATTTCTTCTTTTGTCACTATGTTTTCAAAAAGCTGTCTGCTGTAGAGGCGTCAGAAAGCGTCTATATGAGGGAAAGGGTCAACCCTTTCCCACATCCAACAATTTTGCAGCTGACGACTTTGAAAGCAATTTCTATTTTTGTCACAATGTTTTCAAAAGTCAATTGCTGCCCAGGCATCAGAAGGCGTCTGTATGGGCCTGGGAAAGGGTTAATATTATTTTCAAATGTAAATTTATTAGTCGCCAGGCATAAGCCCGCGACTTATATCTTGATGCTTTTAACTCCTTTAAGCATACAACAAATCTGCAGCAGACAACCTTGAAAACATTCCTGCCAAAATATGGAAAAATATCCAAAATGAAGATTTAATAATTGACTGGATTCAAAAACACCGTGGCAAAAGGAAAACATGTTTATTTTGTGCTTATTCATCTGTTACCTCGATGTTTACAAAATGTCCTGCTGCAGATCTGTAAAATAACAACTGCTTGATTGTATCGTGTTTTAAGCCGCTTTCAACAATTTTTCAGTTATAAGTGTTTCTTGTGTAACTGGTCCATTAACCCTTTCCCTCATACGACAATTCTACAGCAGACGACTTTGAACGTATTTTGTCAAAAAATAGAAAATCACCTTAATTGAATGGATAACCTGTGACAAAAAGTGGAAAACATTGTGGCAAAAGGAGAAATTGCACGTTTTGTGCAATTTCTTCTTTTGTCACTATGTTTTCAAAAAGCTGTCTGCTGCAGAGGCGTCAGAAAGCGTCTATATGAGGGAAAGGGTTAACCGTGACACCAGTCAGTCAATCGTAATGCTATCCCCGTAATGGCTAATCCCACAACCTTTGCCCCAAAGACAGCAGCCATTATTACCATGTTTAAAGACTTTGGTATGACCTGGCCAGGATTATTACAACAACAACATAATCAGATAAAATCCATTTTCACAATAAAACGACAATGAGATGCAAAAAGTTTTAAGATTCACGGCCCTACTTCAAGCATTGAGTCACTACATTCACAGCCTTTTGGTATTAGTCCCTGTGTTTAAACCCTTTCCCTCATATAGACACTTTCTGACGCCTCTGCAGCAGATGGCTTTTTGAAAACAGTGACAAAAGAAGAAATTGCTCAAACCGAGCAATTTCTCCTTTTGCCACAAATTGTTCTACTTATAGTCATAGGGTTATCCTTTCAATTAATGAGATTTTCTACTTTTTGACAAAATATGTTCAAAGTTGTCTGCTGCAGAATTGTCGTATGAGGGAAAAGGAGGGTTAAACCTTTCCCACATACTTTCTAACACCTCTGAAGCAAAAGACTTGAAAACAGGGCAAAAGGGGAAATTGCTAATAACAATGTTTTTGACTCTTTTCATTTGTGATTATTTTTCCTATTGTTGTATACATGTTTTCAAAATCGTCTGCTGCAGATTTGGTCTATGTGGGAAAGGGCTTAAAATCTAATAGTGCAGCCATTGCTAAGTGCTCACATTCAAATATAACAAAACCATTTGTGTAACAATTTAGCTCAGGCGGAACGAATGATACCATATTAACCCTTTCCAACATAAATAGAAATATGAAGCAGACGCTTTTGAAAACATCCTAAAATTTGCAAAATTGACATGCCATGTTGCCGAAAAAATTGTGTCACAAGAAGACATTGCTCATTATTTGCAAAAGTTGTCTGCTAGAAAAAGGTCTACACGTTGGAATGAATTCGTTGGTGTCTTTAACTTACGTACTGCAGCTGCTTGGTCGTTCACCCATAACAAGCTGGCTCAAACCACCATCCAATTTGTAAACTTGCTGTCATCTTGGTTGCCTACACTGGCGCCTTTGCGCTGCACGTGCACATGTGAAACTTTGGTTTCTGATTGGCTCCGTTGTGCCAATCAAATAGTCAAGTGCTTCTTGGTCTGGAGTACATTCCCCTTATTACTATATGGGAACCAGACTAAGTATATGTTTCGGAATCGTCACCCTTCGCCTAAACTCGTTAATTCGATTTTCCGTAACTAAGAAAAACGTGTTTTGTACTTGAAATGTTTGTGTGTCTCCAGCGGACTACATACAGTATGCGAAACTGAGTTAACATATCGACTTCTCTATTACGTATTAGCCTGTACACTCGCATTCACATATTTACTGACTAGTTGGCATTTGCTTCTGCAGATAATTTAAGGTTTGGTTTTAAAGAAAACGGTTAACCATACCGCAAACACATACAGCAAATATTCAGCAGACGACTTTGAATAAAATGAAAGTATAATTACTGAAAAAAAGTTAGAACATTATGGCAAAAGGAGAAATATCTCGTTCCGAGCAATATCTCCTTTGGTCATGATGTTTTCAAAAGTCGTCTGCTGCAGATGCGTCAAAATGCGTCTATAGGTGGGAAAGGGTTAAAATACTACTCTGTCTCGAGTTGGCTCATATGTTGAAGCCGTTGAAGTCATAATTTGAACTGTTACGTCAAATGCCAATAAAATGGCGTCATTTTACCTTAAGTAACTCCCTATATGTCCAGACACTTCAAATCTAGATGCATGCCCGGCAGTTGTTGATTTACCGGGGGCTTGTAGGGCCCGCCTCCTCCAGTTGGCCGACAAGTGAAGTTCACGAGGGCACACTTTATTGAATGAAAATTAAGCTTTATTAGATAAAAGTTAACATTCTCCATTCGCTCCATAACCAATCTCATTAAAATCATCTCCTATTAATGCTACGCATAGGCTTACATTTAGTCAGATCGTGTACTGTTGTCAGATTGGCTCCATAACGGAACGTTTTTTTTTTTTTAAATCATTAATCAACAGCCTCTTCGGCGAGGGATTTGCCGTATACGTGGACGCCACATCCACTCAGTGTTGTATTTGAATATTACAATTAGTTGTTAAAATCTTATAGCTAGACTATTGGGACGCTATATGATGGTCGTATATATACACCAATTCAAACATTCCATCGTGGCTTTACGTTGCCTCGCATGCATTTACCGTCGCACGCCAAGGTGGCATTAACTTATATTGCATACTTGTTATCATTTGTATATAAGCAGTAAATTAAATGATAGTGTTTATTATACTGGCACCCCTATTGAAAGGACCAGCCGTTTTGACTTATTTGTCCCGATAACATTTTTACTTGCAGAGTTCTATCTTTTTGATAGGCACCGGGAAGACAGGCTTTCGGAACCATTATTTAACTAGCTGGCGGCTTATCAACCGGTCATATCAGAACAATTCAATTCAATTCAGATTGTATTGCATAATCGGGCCACCGGCCCATACACAAGTTGTATACATTTATACATTTTACAAATTGTGATTTTGTGTAGGGGTTATCATTAAATCAAATTAATAATGATACAAATAAACAATAATGTGCCCTATCTACAAAAACATCATTGCTATACAAATTCGTTTAACATTAATATTGCAATAATCAAACATGTCGCAATTGTTAAATCAGTATAGTATCTATAACTATAGTATATAGTAAAACATATATTATATCACTAACATACGGTAATCATGCGATACAAATACAATCTCATAATAAAAGAACGAGCTTAATCCACTTTAGAAATTCATAAATCCTGTCCATTGAGATATTCTGATCTCCTTTTAAAGGCATAGAAAAGAAACATTGCCAAATTACGCATAACCAGCTCATTTGTTGCAGACATTATATTATAGAAAGAAGTTTCATTTGGCTTTTTAAGATATCTCTCAGCTATATACTTTGTCCGAATATCGGCATATAATGGACAGCGCAATAGTAAATGTAGCTCGTCCTCGATACTGGATTCACAATAGACACAGAAACGATTTTCCCTTGATATGCCATAATGTCTGCCTTTCTCGATCATAAGACAGTGACATGAATTTCTAAAGTTTGCCAGGCAAGTTCTGAATTTACTCACATCAATTACAGATAGATATGATTCTTGAGAAAATAATTGTTTATACCCGCAGTAATAATTGAGTTTCCTATTTTGTATGCAGTCAGCTCTCCATTGTTGCATATATTGGTCTTTAAGACGCTGTGTATAGTTATGCGCCCATTTCACTTGCGCTGCGTCAGTGTCAATCAGGGTCGGTCAGTAAATTTTGGGCTGTCGCAAAACTCTTCGAGCATTTTCGAACATTTTCGAACACAAATGTCACATCCACGATTCATATCGGTCAGAGTTACGTCAGTATTCGGTCAAAATGGGCCGGTGTCGGTCGGTGTGCGGCAATAGCTGCATTGATGGTGCGATGATGAGTGTCAGAGTTGCGATGCACTGGGATGCACATAGGACAGACATACGTCGATGTGGGTTAGTGTGCGACGCAGTTGCGTCGATGTTACGCCATGGAGGGTCACAGAGGGTCAGACATGTTAATGGCTGCGATCTTCGTTGATTTAAAATAGTGTGATTGCAGGCCTGGGGTGGTCCAATCTAGTCCAGTCCAGTCCAGGGACAGTATGGATGAGCAAGTACTAGGACTTTTCCAGGCTGATCTGATTGTTCAGCATCATGCCTACATCCGTGCCCAGGCCGAGGTCCTCCAGAAAAGAAGGAGGCAAAGGGCCCGAAGAAGATATAGCAAGAAGCGGTTCTGGGTGAGGACCTGGTTAACAGAAGATGAGCGAGTCTCAGCTGGCCAGTACCACAACCTTATGGTCAAGCTCCGGAACGATGATGTGCAGTCGTTCACTAACTACCTGCGCATGCCTCCAGACATGTTCCAATTCCTGCTCAACCGGCTGACGCCTCGCCTCCAGAAGAAGGACACCAAGTTCAGACGACCACTGGAACCAGGGCTGAAGTTGGCTGTGGTACTCCGACACCTGGCTACTGGGGACAACTACCCAAGTTTGCAGTACAACTTCAGAGTGTCCAGACACACCATCGCCAGCTTTCTGCCAGATGTCTGTCAGGCCATCATCGATGAATTTGCAGAAGAGGAGGTCCAGTGCCCCGTCACCCCCGATGAATGGAGAGAGGTGGCCCTGCAGTTCCAGAGGAGGTGGAACGTCCCTCATGCTCTGGGTGCCCTGGATGGGAAACATGTGGCCATTACATGCCTGATCAAGTCAGGCTCCTACTACTATAACTACAAGGGGTTTTACTCCATTGTCCTAATGTCCCTGGTTGATGCCAACTACAGGTTCCTGTGGTGTGATGTGGGAGGAGCCGGTCACATGTCAGATGCCCAGATCTTCAACGGCAGTGAGCTCAAAGAGGCCATGGACAACCGTACCATAGGGTTCCCCCCCCCCCCCCCCCCCCCCCCAGAAGATCCACTGCCTGATGATGATGAGGACACCCACTACTTCCTCCTTGCGGACGACGCATTCGCACTCCGTACCAACTTGATGAAACATTACTCCACCCGAGGCATGACCAGATCACAGGCAATGTACAATTACCGCATATCAAGAGGACGTCGGGTTGTAGAGAATGCCTTAGGCATCATGGCAAACCGGTTTAGAGTACTCCTTGGTAGGATGCAGCAGTCTCCATAGGTTTCTTTGGTGGCATGATGCTGTGGAAAACAAATGTATCACTAACCAACCGTGTGTGGCGCACCCGTATTTATAGCAACCGACATTGACCAAACTACAACCCAAGCTGACCGAATATTGACGTAACACTGGCGCAGGCTGACGCAGCATGACCGAATGGCGACCCATGTCTAACCCCGCCAGGCAGTGCATGACTGTCCCTGACATTGTTGGCTGACTGAATGTGACCAAATGTCGACGCAGAGCAACCGACTGTGACGTAACACCAACGCAGAGAAACGCACTGTTGACCGAGTCTGATAAAACACTCGGACAGGCAGGGTTTCTCAGGGTTTGTGTTAGGTCGATGGGGATTGATATTCGGTTAGACTTACGTCACATTGCGATGCAGTTCGGTTGATGAGGGTTAGTACTCGGTCAAAATGCTATCTTGGCCTGTCGCAGCCGATTTTTATGCATGCTCAAAATTTGCCGGGGTCAGAAAATGTTCTCTCGGTCACTCTGCGTCAGTTGGGGTTTCTCGAAGTCACCCTTCGGCCAGTGTTTGGTTGATATTCGGTCAATCTACGTTCCTGTCGGATGCTGTCGGATGGTGGCTAACCGACACCGACGCCGCCTGTCGTAGCCTAGTGAAATGCGCCCATTATGGATAAAAAGGTTTTCATTTTCTACGCATTGAGCTTCCCAAATATGACCAAACCCGTTACTATATAAGTTAAGACGAACAGAAGTTACCCAATTTGTATATCCTATATTGTCGTAATACATTAATATATTGTAGCATAATTTTACGTACCTATTATGTGGCAATTTAGTTATTCGAATCCAGTATTTAATTACTTTTTTAGATGACATAATGTGAACTGGGTATCTACCCCTATCGCCTAAAACTGAATTGCAAGCTTCCATACCTATTTTTAATAAGCGTTTACATGCACAAATCTGCACTTGTTCAATAGAGTTCATAGGTGTAAGGCCCCATATCTCCGAGCCATAGAGCATAATTGGAAGTATTTTGGTATCAAATACTTTGAGGAAAGTCTTAACTGGTATGTATGACAATTTATTAAATGCGTAAAATAAATACATTACAACTTTCTGTGCCTTAAGAGAAGCGGATTCTGCCATTTTAAACAATGACATTCTATTTGTGAAGTTGATACCCACATATGAGAAATTTTGAACAACTTCTAATGATTTCCCATTATATGACAAGTGTTCCTTTTTAGATAATTGTCCCCCGTTTTTAAATACTACGATTTTTGTTTTATTTATGTTGACCTTTACCTTATAATTATTACAATAGTCCTGCAGATGGTTCAAATCTCTTTGCATACCAATGACAGTGTCAGAAATAAGCCCTATGTCGTCTGCAAACATAAGCATAACAATTTCCGTTATATCCGGGAAAAGCTGTATGCCTCTGACATCACTGTTTTTCATTACATCATGAAGTTCGTTAATAAATAAGCTATCGGGGTCGATTGTGAAGGATTTAAACTGGAATTTAAACACACATTTGAACTATACGTATTGACCATTGCGCTATTCTATAATACATTGTCGTTAATTTCGAAAAGTTTATAAACACTCAAAACACTGATCTAATACTTATAATATACAGCTATCATCTCTTGTTAGTCATAGGCCGAGCCCCGGTAGCTCAGTCGGTAACGACGCGGGCTGTCAATCCAGGGGTTGTGAATTCGAATCCCGGCTCGGCCAACTTTCTTTCCGACGATTGACAAAAGTCAATGCGACATGCGTCATTCGTCTTCCACCAATGGGCTGAGTCTATGTGGAAAAGCAGTCAGTTGCTTGGGAAGATTGTTGTGCGGAGTACTGGTGTGAGAAAACCAGGAAATGCATGAGTAGGTGAACTGGCCGCCGTGATATAACTGAGAAACTGTTAAAAACGGCGTTCAACCCCAATCAATCAATTGTTAGTCATAGGAAGAGCTGTTAATGTGGTTGGTGTTCTGAAAGAAGTGGAGGCAGTCTACGATTCTCCCCGAAAGAAAAGCGGTAGATTGTGAACGACTTCCATAGCAATGACTGCTATTGGTGAAACGGTCGGAACAATTACTGTACGAACCGTACATATACCCTGTGAGTGTGATCAGCAAACACGCCATAACAAACCCCGTTACATTGGAGGAGTATTATAATGTCATTACAATCACCTTCTTGGATCACTTGCTCCGATAACTCGCACATCGCTTCTCTCCAATTCCGAGTGGGCTGCTTCGGTATTCTTGCTGTTGCCAGCAGTTGATCCAGCACTTGACGACGTGTAGTTAAGAGTTCTTCATGGAAGACCTATCGTAGGAAGATACTCTTCGGAAATAGAAGTGTTTGGGAATAAATTAGATAGCGTATCAGTCAAATATTTACAAACTACATGTACCATTGATGACCTGAAAAAGTATTGTGTTCCAAAGATGTACAAAAATGTACTTCAGATAGCAACCACATATCCAGAGACGAGTTCCGACTGCGAGCTCATTATTTTTACTGTAGGCCACGCAAAATCCGCCATAATGTCAAACACTTTGAGGAAACGGCAGACAGGTATGTGCCTTAAGTCTTCACACCTGGATGTACAAAATACTAAGACTGTTTCAAATATAATTCACGACTTCATGTCTTGACGCCGTATCATGGTATGATAAAGATAATTTCCGAAAAACAAAGTTTTCTTCTATTGGGTATTTTTGTTGCTTGAATTAAGAAATTGAACTTAATTTTAACCTTGATCAGAAGAAGAATAACTTAACACATATAACTGTGGTGTGTCCATTTACTATATAACGCAAATAGGGTTGACATGTAAATTATTATTATAAGTATGTTCAACTTATATGTAATGTTGAAAAGAACTCTTGAATGAAGGATGGAAAGCACAAACCGTTTAAAACTTGTCATTTTAATAAATCATTGGAACACATATTCAATGCACTTGTGCCCCCACCCCGGTAATGAATTCCTGGATCCGCCACTGATGGTGGATTAGACCCGGTATGTGAGCTTTGCACTAGAAATACTAACATTAGGGCATGTGTAATTAGAACCGCACTGTAGGCTACTGTTCGCTGAAATGTAAAAGACTCTCCCTAGAAACGTTTTGAGCAATTTCTTCTTTTGTCGCGTTTTCAAAAAGCCTCTGCTACAGAGGCGTCAGAAAGCGTCTATATGAGGGAAAGGGTGGAAATGATGCGGTACACCTCGAGAGAATGCGATATATCGGGGTCCCGATATATCGCGATGAATCGGATCTATGTGTGTCCGATATATCGCGGTGATTCGCATCTCTGTATGTATATAAGTTTCTCTTACGCCTAAATAACGATTCAACTCTAAGTAGCCTAGTAACGATGAGAAATTGTACATGTACCATGGTATTTTAAAGCAGTGAAATTCAATGTTCCATAAATTTTAGTTTTTATAAAAGTTGACATTAATGCTATATAGAAACTGGGCTAGTGAAACGTATTAATAGTCCAAATAGAAATAGAAAGTTCGGACTACTTCTATAGGATCTCGGATCTGTGGCTAATGAAAAATCATTTTAAAATAGATATAAAGGACTTTGGTTTCGGATAAAGGTTGTTTAGTGTGCGATATCAACATTAGTGAAACATTATCCGTTAATGTTTGGTTAAAAAATATGATATTAAAATACTATAATGGCCCGACCATATTTGGTTAGTCTACATCTTACATATGTGTATTTCTGACGGCCGTAACTGTTTTAACTCTCTAACAGTGAAGATAAATAAGCTATTTAGGAAGAAAACAAATTTTCTTTTTCCTGAATCCTGTCAAGATGTCGAATCCCTTTGAAGTTAGTTCGAACCCATTTGAACAAGATGAAGACAGTTCATACGGCGGTAGACGAGACAGAAATGAACGGCGCGACGAACACGAGTCTCACGATGAGAGAATTCAGAGAATAATGCAAGAAATCGACGATTCTGAATCGAGACAGCTAGACAGTACGAGAAGAGCTTTGGCAAGCATTGATGATTCAGAACGAACTGGAATAGCTACGGCAGAGGTAAATCTAAGACAAGATACTTTAAGATAGACCTGTAGATAAGACACGTGTTGTGTGTTAAACATTTTGAATTTGATGAACATATAGATTTATTTGTTTAATGAAATTGGCATGTCAAGGCATTCTCTAAAAATAGATTTTACTCATGCCGCCATATAAGTTATGTTACAGCGAAAGTCTATACGAATTTGTCATTTTTGTCTATACAGATTTGAACTGCCGTAAACCATCGCAAAGAACGATTTTCAGCATCCTCTGTAGCCACTGAATTCCAAAACAGCTAAATTAAGCATAAACATCTTTACGCGTCTGTATATAAATTTGAATTTGATTTTACCGTACAGATTTTCTAAATTCTGCCAAATATAAGTTGAAAACGGTCTATATAGATCTTACGGGACACTAGTTACTCGAGAGATAGTTAGTGCGTGTCTACACTGATTTATATCTTACTTCGGGTAGTCTCTTGATCTATACTATTAGTGTCTATACAGATTTGATTTTGATTTATTTTCTACCGGTTCCATTTCGACAGTGTTTCTATACAGATTTAAACCCTCAAATTGGGTATCCTCTTGTTCTATAGTATTAGTTGAAAACTGTCTATACATATCTTACGGGACTTAGTTATTCGCGAGTTATGCGTGTCTATACAGATTTAGATCTCTTACCAGTTCGACAGTGTGTCTATATAGATTTAGATCACACCTCGAGTAGTCTCTTGGTCTATAAGAAAAGTGTCTATACATATTTGAAATTGATATTTTCCTATCAGTTCGACAGTGTGTCTATACAGATTTAGATCACACCTCGGGTATCCTCTTGGTCTTTAATATTAGTTAAAAACGGTCTATACAGATCTTAATTAAGGGACACTAGTTACTCGCTAGTTATAAATGTGTGTCTATACAGATTTAGATATCACCTCGGGTGGCCTCTCGATCTATAATATAAGTTGAAAATGATAGTTTTACAGGTTCAACTGTGTGTGTCTATACATAATTGATTTGTTCTGTCTGTCTGTCTCTATCTCATTCTCTGTCTCTCTCTCTCTGTGTTGTGTCTCTCTGTCTGTCTGTCTGTGTCTCTGTTTGTCTCTCTAGCTAGCTCTGTCTGTCTTTCTCTCTGTCTGTCTGTCTGTCTGTCTGTCTCTCTCTCTCTCTTTCTCTGTATGTATGTATGTATGTCTCTCTCTCTCTTTCTCTGTATGTCTGTCTGTCTGTATGTATGTCTGTCTGTATGTCTCTCTCTCTGTCTGTCTGTCTGTCTGTCTCTGTGTGTTTGTCTGTCTGTATGTCTCTCTCTGTCTGTCTCTCTGTCTCTCTATCTATGTCTGTCTGTCTGTCTGTCTGTCTCTGTCTGTCTCTCTCTCTCTCTCTCTCTCTTTATCTCTGTCGCTCTCTGTATGTCTCTCTGTTTCTCTCTATATGTTTGTCTGTCTGTTTGTCTGTATAGACACACATTTTAAAATGACTAGCAAGTAACTAGGGTCTATATAGATGTATATAGACAGCTTTCAACAAATATTAAAGACTGAATTGAAGTCGAACCTTTAGTAAATTGACACATTCAAATCTGTATAGACACACTGTCGAACCTATGGAAAAATCAAATTCAAATCTGTATAGACACACTGTCGAACCTATGGAAAAATCAAATTCAAATCTGTATAGACACACTGTCGAACCTATGGAAAAATCAAATTCAAATCTGTATAGACACACTGTCGAACTTATGGAAAAATCTATTTCAAATCTGTATAGAAACACTGTTGAACCCATTGAAAAATCACATTCAAATCTGTATAGACACACTGTCGAACCTATGGAAAAATCTAATTAAAATCTGTATAGACACACTGTCGAACCTTTGGAAAAATCACATTCAAATCTGTATAGACACACTGTCAAACCTATGGAAAAATCAAATTCAAATCTGTATAGAAACACTGTTGAACCTATGGAAAAATCACATTCAAATCTGTATAGACACACTGTCGAACTATGGAAAAATCACATTCAAATCTGTATAGACACACTGTCGTAGGCCTGCCTACCTATTGAAACAAATTATGTATATACACGCATTTTAAAATGACTAGCGAGTAACATTGAAAAATCACATTCAAATCTGTATAGACACACTGTCGAACCTATGGAAAAATCAAATTCAAATCTGTATAGACACACTGTCGAACCTATGGAAAAATCAAATTCAAATCTGTATAGACACACTGTCGAACCTATGGAAAAATCAATTTCAAATCTGTATAGAAACACTGTTGAACCTATGGAAAAATCACATTCAAATCTGTATAGACACACTGTCGAACCTATGGAAATATCACATTCAAATCTGTATAGACACACTGTTGAACTTATGGAAAAATCACATTCAAATCTGTATAGACACCCCGTCGAACCTGTGGAAAAATCAAATTCAAATATGTATAGACACACTGTCGAACCTATGGAAAAAATCAAATTCAAATCTGTATAGACACACTGTCGAACTTCTGGAATAATCAATTTCAAATCTGTATAGAAACACTGTTGAACCTATGGAAAAATCACATTCAAATCTGTATAGACACACTGTCGAACCTATGGAAAAATCACATTCAAATCTGTATAGACACACTGTCGAACCTATGGAAAAATCTAATTCAAATCTGTATAGACACACTGTCGAACCTATGGAAAAATCACATTCAAATCTGTATAGACACACTGTCGAACCTATGGAAAAATCTAATTCAAATATGTATAGACACACTGTTGAACCTTTGGAAAAATCACATTCAAATCTGTATAAACACACTGTCGAACCTATGGAAAAATTAAATTCAAATATGTATAGACACACTGTCGAACCTATGGAAAAAATTAAATTAATATGTGTATAGACACACTGTTGAACCCATTGAAAAATCAATTTCAAATCTGTATAGACACACTGTCGAACCTATGGAAAAATCCAATTCAAATCTGTATAGACACACTGCCGAACCTATTGAAAAAATCAATTTCAAATCTGTATAGACACACTGTCGAACCTATGGAAAAATCCAATTCAAATCTGTATAGACACACTGCCGAACCTATTGAAAAATCAATTTCAAATCTGTATAGACACACTGTCGTAGGCCTGCCTTCCTATTGAAACAAATTATGTATATACACACATTTTAAAATGACTAGCGAGTAACTAGTTCTATATAGACAGCTTTCAACAAATATTAAAGACTGACATGAAGTCGAACCTTTAGTAAATTGACACATTCAAATCTGTATAGACTCTCGGTCGAACCAGTAGAAAAATCAAATTCAAATCTGTATAGACACACTGCCGAAACTGTAGTAATATGAAATTAAAATATGTATAAACACATAGTAAAGGCATGAACACAGCATGTTTAAATAACAACACTAATTTAATGGAGACAAAATAATGTAACGACAATAAACTGCTTTTACGACATTCAAATTAGTATAGACTTTCGCCGCAGATTTCAACCAAATCTGTATAGACTTTCGCCGCTTCCTATAAGTTAACTTTGCTGGTACCTTAAACGGAAACCAGACGTTTCCCCCCAAAACCGTTTCCTCCCTATAGACGTTTCCTCCCCAAACCATTTCCTCCCAAGACGTTTCCCCCCCGAAGTTATATACCTATAGACGGTTCCCTCCCAAAATGATTTTTGATCTCAAATAGATAGTTAGTTTATTATCACTATTTCTTGATTTTTGATCTCAAATAGATAGTTTATTATCACTATTTCTAGAAAAAGTACAAAATAAGGAACATGAATTTTTTATATATTTATTATACAATATATACATATTAACATATTATACATATTTACAGAGAAAAATTTGCCAAGAAATAGAAAATCTTTATAATTGAATGGATAATCTATGACTAAAAGTTGAAAACATTGTGACTTTTTTTCAAATAGCCGTCTGCTGCAGAGGCGTCAGAAAGCGTCTATTTCATCATGATTATAGTCACTACAGCCGTGTGATCTGGACCACTGGCTGACTCGGACCTACTGCATCACACACAGGTCCAAAGTACTTTGCACACTCAGCCAACAATGTTCCAGTCGCAATGTCTTTATCACGGTACTGCTGCCACAGTTTTTGTAGCCTGGCATCCCGTGCCAAGACAGGCGCTCGCACTCTCCTTGTGGACGTTCCCTCTCTGAGGTGGCGGAGTTTGTAGTGTATATTTTCCGATTCCCTCCTCAGTACTGGAACCAGCCGATGAAAAGTGAGGCTCTGGTGTCCCGCCATATTGTTAAGGCGGTGGTGCCAGCCTGAAAAGTACAACACAAAATTGATTTCATTTTCAATTAACTTATTTCCACAATATATTAAATAACACAAAGTATTCCCTAATGCATTGAATGAAAACTGCTTTTATTTTACTTGGTTGTATTCTGAGAACATAATATAAATCATTACAATGGGTTTGCTTGTAAACAAATTTAGATGAAAAAAACCATTTGTCTCTTTTATGGTTTCAATTAACTTATTTCCACAATATATTAAATAACACAAAGTATTCCCTAATGCATTGAATGAAAACTGCTTTTATTTTACTTGGTTGTATTCTGAGAACATATAAAAATCATTACAATGGGTTTGCTTGTAAACAAATTTAGATGAAAAAAACCATTTGTCTCTTTTATGGTTTCAATTAACTTATTTCCACAATATATTAAATAACACAAAGTATTCCCAATAATGCATTGAATGAAAACTGCTTTTATTTTACTTGGTTTTATTCTGAGAACATATATAAATCATTACAATGGGTTTGCTTGTAAACAAATTTATGGTTTCCTACCTTCGACATCATTGTTTGTTCTGATGGAGAGCCCGAAAACCGACCAGGAGGGGATGTTGCAGATTGGGTGGTTCATCCACTGACGATCCATATAGTTGACCAGACCACGGAGTTGTTCGGTGTTAGCTCTGGGAGCAATCTCTTCGAATGCCGGCTCAATGTGTGTAGCTGGAAGGAATGGTAGCATCATGACCTGTCGAATGTAGTGGTACACTGTGGCGCGCTGCATGTAGACTGGTCTCAGGCCAAGGTCCTGAATCTTCTTCCACACGGCCTGCTGGAAGTGGAAGATGCACCCTTTGATCGTTGTCCCAGGGAACACCTGTCGAACGGCCAACCACATTGCTAAAAAAAAAGGAATTTATCTTTAAGTAAGATGTTCAGTGAAGCCGTCACTACAGACTAACAACGGTTTTCCCTTCTTTGTACCTTCGTTAAACACTTCAAACTCTATCTCAGTCTCTTCTATAATAGTAGTAGACAATGGTTCCGGCTGGATGTTGTCTTCCCGCGTCTCCGGCTCCTGTACGATTGTCCCGTCGACATTGAATGGCGTCATCAATGCGTTTTTGTTCTCTGTATCGTCCATCTCAGTGGTGTTCTCTGTATCATCCATCTCGGTGGTGTTGTTGGATAGCAGAGACGTCTGTACAACAAACGTTGCTCCATGTTCGTCTGTGATCGGGTTTTGTCTCTGACACAGCGCACACGTGAAAGGTATGTCGTCGCCATTCTGTACAGCAGTTCTGTACTGGTGTATGGAGATGCCTGTAAGACAGAATTTTTACCTATATTGATTTAGTTGATCGAGTGGTAGTTTTTAGCCAAAAGAGTTTGCAGTTGATTTGATTTCTTGACCACCTCTGAAACTAAAATTAATTATACTTAAATGGCTTTTTAGCTCACCTGAGCTTTGCTCAAGGTGAGTTATTGTGATCGCCTTTTGTCCGGCGTCCGTCGTGCGTCGTCCGTCGTGCGTCGTGCGTCAACTTCTTCTCCTCAGTAACCAGTGGGTCAATTTGGATGTAACTTCACAGAAAGCATCCTCTCATTGACCTCACCAGAATTCCTTCAAATTTTTGGGATCCATGCAAAATTCTGGTTTCCATGGCAACGAAACCGAAAAAACTTCAAAATTCTTCTTCTCCCAAATTGGTTGGCAGATTTTCAAATAATTTTGTAGAAATGTTCCTTGGATGACCCTCTTTCAGATTCCTTCAAGCCGTGTTGATTGGTCGAAAAACATGGCCGCCAGGGGGGCGGGGCTATTTTGCCTTATATGGCTATAGTGAAAACTTAAAAAATCTTCTCCTCCGAAAGTGTTAAAGGCCGATTTTCAAATAATTTTGTAGAAATGTTCCTTGGGTGACCCTCTATCAGATTCCTTCAAGCCATGTTGATTGGTCGAAAAACATGGCCGCCAGGGGGGGCGGGGCTATTTTGCCTTATATGGCTATAGTGCAAACTTAAAAAAACTTCTTCTCCAAAAGTGTCAGGCCGATTTTCAAATAATTTTGTAGAAATGTTCCTTGGGTAATCCTCTATCAGATTCCTTCAAGCCATGTTGATTGGTCAAAAAACATGGCCGCCAGGGGGCGGGGCTATTTTTCCTTATATAGCCAAAGTGAAAACTTAAAAAATCTTCAACATCTTCTCCTCAGTAACCAGTGGGTCAATTGGGATGAAACTTCACAGAAGGCATCCTCTCATTGACCTCACCAGAATTCCTTCAAATTTTTGGGATCCATGCAAAATTCTGGTTTCCATGGCAACGAAACCGAAAAAACTTCAAAACTCTTCTTCTCCCAAATTGGTTGGCAGATTTTCAAATAATTTTGTAGAAATGTTTCTTAAGTGACCCTCTATCAGATTCCTTCAAGCCATGTTGATTGGTCGAAAAACATGGCCGCCATGGAGGGGGCGGGGCTATTTTGCCTTATATGGCTATAGTGCAAACTTAAAAAATCTTCTTCTCCAAAAGTGTCGGCCCGATTTTCAAATAATTTTGTAGAAATGTTCCTTGGATGACCCACTTTCAGATTCCTTCAAGCCATGTTGATTGGTCAAAAAACATGGCCGCCAGTAGGCAGGGCTATTTTGCATTATATGGCTATAGTGAAAACTTAAAAAATCTTCTCCTCCAAAAGTATCTGGCCGACTTTCAAATAATTTTGTAGAAATGTTCCTAGGGTGACCCTCTATCAGATTCCTTCAAGCCAAGTTGATTGGTCGGAAACTATGGCTGCCAGGGGGCGAGGCTTATATAGCTAAAGTGAAAAAAAAATAAAAAATCAGGTGAGCGATTCAAGGGCCATCATGGCCCTCTTGTTTGTTTTTGCTTTTGACCAAATTATTTCTTTGATGTCTTTTAGGTCTTTATGATATCTAGGCCAAATTGTAAAAATTGCAATTTCTGCTTAAGGGTGATTTTCAAAATAAAGAAGATATAGTGTGACACAGGGGGTCATAATTGGGTAATGAGACCTAAATAACATACTTAGAGAGATATTATTTTTTTTAATTTTACTATCTGGTAACTAAAAACGTACCTCAAATTTCTTTTAATATTAATTTAATTAACCATTTCAGCTCATTTTAAATAAATATAGTACAAGAGAAAGTTGATGCATCAATGTCGCCGGAAATCCATACTGCAGTTATGCATAACACTAACATTATAGTAGTTGAATAAACAGTTATCAACTAATTATAAGATTTATGAATTACACATACACTTTTCAAGATGTTTGTCAGAATATTTGAATTTTATTATTTTTCAATAAAACCACAAAACAGACAATTGAGGATTTGCATGCAATAGCACGTCATTTTACCGTTCCTCTATTAAAGTCAACAGTGGACACCTTTGCAGCAATCTACTTTTTTTTTCAAAAATGTTGGTACTGACAGAAAGGTCATGTCACAAGAAATACACATGTGAAATATGGTAGCCGTATCTGTTATGGTTCAAAAGTAGTGGTCAAGGTTAAAGTTTTTTTCGTGTAGACAGACAGACGTGCAGACAGGCCAAAAACTATATGCCCACCGAATCTATGATTCCGGGGGCATAAAAAAGTCTTCATTATTTGGAAAATAAACCATAATAAAAACATTAGCTCTTAAATTCAGATTTCTGAATGATTTTTAATGTAACAGCAGACTAGGGAATCTACTTGCTTCTGCTACTAGGCAAAGTTTATCATTGGACATATGAAAATTCTCCGCAAACTTTATCAGTCTTCATATAAAGTTTGCCAAGTTTCAGCTAGGAAGATCAAACCGTAAAATTGTTACGTAAATTATGTGGCTACACTTAATCCTGTATTTATTCAAAAGAAAAAAGTAACATAACTTCATTATTTTCAAAAGCACCCATAACTGACTTATCATAAAATAAAATATAAAAAAATGTCTTACCTGTTCCACAGGTTCTATGTTGCCAAAGTTGGCAAGAATCACACATGATTCCATGTTGCCTTGGACGTACGACCTCAGCACACACAATACACTGATCTGGCATTTATAAATAGTATATCCAAATAATCACAAATGAACAAAGTCAATATAATCCAGCCAAAATGTATAAGAAATTTATGAAACTCTATTTTAACAGCAACTAATTAATGAAAGCATAGAATAAAACTGCATTAATTTCTTTGGTTTATATACTTTATTACATATTACTCAAAACATTAATTATCCCAATTAAAATATTTATATCTAAATGAAAACAAAACAACAACGTTACAGACTACAATTAATAATTAGCAATCCCCAGTTCAGAGAACATCAAAGAAAATATTGAACCTTCAAACAACACAATGTTATTCACTGATTGTCAAACATTTAAGCAACACCTAATTATATTTAACAATGAAATCAAGATCAAAAAACTTAATTAATTAATAAAATTTAAAAACAAACAAACATCAAACATACTTTAAATGCAAACATACTAATTACCTTTATATATGATTTAGCAACCTTTAAGTAACATCATTAAAGAAAATTATTTTTTATTCAAAACCCTTAACAAAGTGATATTACATTAAACTAAATATATAAAACTATTCATACTTGTTTATCTAGACTACTATAAGGTGTAGTGACCCCTCTCACTCTCCATATATATAATGCTACTGCAGACGTTCACCCCCCCCCCCAATTTTGGGGGGGAAACGTCTTGGGAGGAAACGGTTTGGGGGAGAACCGTCTGTCATTCCCTTAAACTATCTATCTATGGTAATATTGGTATAGTAGTCTAAATCGCCGTTACATATTGCATTATCATAGGATGCAAACAGTCAAAATAAAAAAATCGCATTCCTAGTACAGAGACTAATTAGTATAGGTGCTACCTATTTCGGGTAAACATTTATTAACTTTTGTGATCTATAAATTATTCCCCATGAACTGCAGTTAGCTGGTATCCAGATAACCTGACACCTAGGTAGCCAGACATCTAGTTACGCCGACCCCTTTTCTTTTAAGTTGACACCTTTTTTGTATGAACCGACACCTTATTGACAAAATTCAAGTCGAGCCGACGCATCATTTAAAAAGTAGTATTGTTATACTATGAAAAATTACCATATTATTAAACGGTTTTTTCACTTTCTCTGTGAAGTAATGTGACAAGCACATCTCAGTCAGTTACTATAAAAGGGTTGTTTAAACATCTGAGGAATCATACTTTTTCTTTGAAGACATGGTTGGAAAAGTAGCAATGATATTGAACCATTTCTGCTTTTCCGACCATGTCACATAATTTTAAGTGAACATTTAGATATGCGAAGAGCTTCACGCAGTATTCTGTAAAACTTTTGAAAACTTTGTGATATACGACGCCATGTCACAAAATTTTAAGTGAACATTTAGGTATGCAAAGAGCTTCACACAGTATTTTGAAAACTTTTGAAACACTTTGTGATGTGCGACGTTAAAGACGTTCAGCGATGATTATATTGTGCGCCGTGCTACCGATATGTGCAGAATTCGCGTTGTAGGTCACCATTATTTAATGAAGACAGCGTTCCTTTTGTTTATTTGGCGACGGAAAATTGAAATTTACAACTGGATAAAAAAAATCGTCTTCTAATCATGTATGAGAGTATGAAAACACGTGCCAATGAAGCGTTAACGACTTTGTTTATCTCAAGTGTCATACCACTGTGTTAATTACAAGCGCTTGATTGGCTGCGGGTCATCGTCTTATAAGTTAATCCTGGAGTGTAATACACTTCGATGACTGCAATTTTGTTCAATGCCGCTAAACTTATTTCCTTTCATTGTACACTTTAATCGCCCCAATTAAGAATGATAACAGCTTAAATTAGTTCAATGCCGATATATTTTTCATATCATATTGTAATAATTGTTTTATGCCCTTTCCCTCATATAGACGCTTTCTGACTCCTCTGCAGCAGACAGCTTTTTGAAAACATAGTGACAAAAGAAGAAATTGCACAAAACATGCAATTTCTCCTTTTGCCACAATTGTTCACTTTTAGTCATAGGTTATCCATTCAATTCTAGAGATTTTCTATTTTTTAGCTCTACTGGCCAAAGGCCAGAAGGGCTTATGTCGTGGCGATTTGTCCGTCGTCCGTGCGTGCGTGCATGCGTCCGTAAACAATTTCTTGTTAACACGATACAGTCTTCACTTTTGATTGTATCTCAACCAAACTTATACAGTAGTTAGATATCCATGAGAGCTCGGTTCCTTTTGAAAACCAGCCAGATCCGCCCATGCATGACTGAATTATGGCCCTTGAAATGGTCAAAATTGCTATAAAAGAGCTTGTTAACACGATACAGTCTTTACTTTTGATTGTATCTCAACCAAACTTATACAGTAGTTAGATATCCATGAGAGCTCGGTTCCTTTTGAAAACCAGCCAGATCCGCCCATGCATGACTGAATTATGGCCCTTGAAATGGTCAAAATTGCTATAATAGGGCTTGTTAACATGATACAGTCCTTATTTTTTATTGTATCTCAATCAAACTTATACAGTAGTTAGATATCCATGAGAGTTTGGTTCATTTCTAAAAAACGGCAAGATCTACCCATGCATGGCTGGATAATGGCCCTTGAAATTGTCAAAATTGCTATAATACAGCTTGTGAGAACACAATAGAGCTTCCATTTACTATCTGATCTTCACCAAACTTAGATGGTATTTGAATATTGATGACATATTGGTTCCTTTTGAAACAAGCCAGATCAATGCCAGTAGAGCATAGGCCCTCATGGGCCTCTTGTTGACAAAATATGTTCAAAGTCGTCTGCTGCAGAATTGTCGTATGAGGGAAAGGGTTAAAATCAGTACACTACATGATTGTTCATGATCTGTAGAGGTTTTAACTGACACAATCCAGGAATTTTATTATTTTTTTATAGGAATTGATGCATCAAAAGGAACAGCTGACCAATATTGAGAAGAAAACAACTCAGATAAACCAGGATCTGAAAGTCTCCCAAAAACACTTAACTGGCATAAAAAGTATTTTTGGTGGCTTCAAAAATTGGTGGAATGGTGATAAGGATAAGGATGTCACATCTAAACAAACAGAACCCAAGACGAGTAAACTTCAAGACACGCTTGATCAGACAGCTAGTTCTAGGCCCCACCCTGGGGAGAGGCTTAGAACAGACGATGGTCGAGGGTTTTATGATGATGACTTGGATGATAGATTTATGAAAGGAGCCAGAAAACCACAAACACAGTATATAACTCCAGTAACTCGCAGTGGAAAAGAACAACAGCTGAATGAAAATTTAGGTAACTACTCAATAAAAACCACCGTCTCTTTTCTGCATCAATAACTGAGCTATTGTTTTCAAAAGATGCCTGCAGAGAAGTGAAACATATGAGTACTAGGGAAAGGGTTGAAAATTAGTTTTGAACTGTATAAACATTTTTGTAATTCTGAAAAAAAGTCTCTGGATCTTTTTGTACCATCTATTAGAACAGACTATATACACTGATGTCCTTTAAGTAGCAGACTGATGTTAAGGATGAATAGCTTATTTCAACTTTGTCTTCATTTTCTACATCTTTTCCTAGTATCCATGTTATTCTGTCTATCCATCTGTGTGTAAACAATTATTGAAATAACTTCTCATGCAACACAGGACTTTTTTTAGCTCACCTGTGCATGAAGTGCTCAAGGTGAGTTATTGTGATGGCCTTTTGTCACGCGTCCGTCGTCCGTCAACCTTTTCTCCTCAGTAACCAGTGGGTCAATTGGGATGAAACTTCACAGGAAGCATCCTCACATTTACCTCACCAGAATTTCTTCAAATTTTTGGGATCCATGCAGAATTCTGGTTTCCATGGCAACGAAATGAAAAAACCTTTAAAAATCTTCTTCTCCGAAAGTGTCAGGCCTATTTTCAAATAATTTTGTAGAAATGTTCCTTGGATGACCCTCTATCAGATTCCTTCAAGCCATATTGATTGGTCGAAAAACATGGCCGCTAGGGGACGGGGCTATTTTACCTTATATTGCTATAGTGAAAACTTAAAAAATCTTCTCCTGACATTGTCAGGCCGATTTTCAAATAATTTTGTAAAAATGTTCCTTGGATGACCCTCTATATCATATTCCTTCAAGCCAAGTTGATTAGTCAAAAAACATGGCCGCCAGGGGGGGCGGGGCTATTTTGCCTTATATGGCTATAGTGAAAACTTAAAAAATCTTCTACTCCGAAAGTGTCAGGCCGATTTTCAAATAATTTTGTAGAAATGTTCCTTAAGTGACCCACTTTCAGATTCCTTCAAGCCATGTTGATTGGTCAAAAAACATGGCCGCCAATGGGCAGGGCTATTTTGCATTATATGGCTAAAGTGAAAACTTAAAAAATCTTCTCTTCCAAAAGTGTGTGGCCGATTTTCAAATAATTTTGTAGAAATGTTCCTAGGGTGACCCTCTTATCAGATTCCTTCAAGCCAAGTTGATTGGTCGGAAAATATGGCTGCCAGGGGGCGGGGCTTATATAGCTAAAGTGAAGAAAAAAAATCAGGTGAGCGATTCCAGGGCCATCATGGCCCTCTTGTTTATAAAACCTGGCAGAAAGCATTCTTTCAAAGTTGTACATGTACACACATTGCATTTGAAGTAGCAGTGTAGAATATGGCTGCCACTGCTTAACACATTTTGCAAATGTTCTCCTCTGAGCCAGAGCTCGAGCTTTCACAATTGATATTTAGCCAATTTTTTAGACCCCTCAGAAAGGTTATATAAATGATTACCTTTGGGTCAGAATTGTCACCTAGAGACTTGGAGTTTTACATAAAAAAATAGTAACTTTTTCTCGCATTAAACAAATCTGCAGCATTTTAAAACATGCATCTAATCAATCTGAAAATGATAGTATGATTTTTCAAAACATTGTGGCTAAAAGCAAATCTGCTTCTCATAAGAAAAGTTCTCCTTTTGCCATTTTTAACGAATTATTTTTTCTCAAAAAATAATACAGTTAACGCGATCGTTTTTTTTTCCGGAAGTCACGGTTAAACTACACTTCCGCTTAGAATACACATTCGCTGCACCTAAATAGTCCTAGTATTTTTTCGATATTAAAATGACTTCTACGTGTTATTTCAATACAGTGAAGTCATAATTATACTATCGAATCATCATAGATAATCAATTTTCTAGAAAATATCAAATTAACAGTACGCGCATATATATTTCATTTGTCGGCACTCGGCAGGTACGTATATATGGCACGAGTATGAATTTTAGTCGTATGCCCATTCACTAGAAGTCGACCCCACGCTGTATAGAACAATGTTAATCTCACAAATATGCCACTACGCAGAGCTAATTATAGATCATGGTTTACATACGCGCGCATTCAGTTAGCTTAATATATATACGAAAGTAACGCTCATACGTTGTATCAAAGTACCGTGGTGTAATGCAGAGCGTGTAGAACTTCTAAGCATGGACTATTTATGGACGCGAGTTCGGGTCCCAATTGGAACTGTTCTTTTTTTTTTTTTTTTTAATTCTTATTTTATGCGATTTTTGAAACATTATAGATTTATAATAATTAATTCACTCACATGAAACATAGTTATAATATAAGCCGAAATCCTGGATCCGCCCCTGGTGACGAAAACAAATCAAACTAACAATGTAAATCTCACAAATATGCCATGGGTGTTTTGACAGACTTTACGCAGAGCTCAGTGAAAGAGTTAGTGTGCATGTTAAACGCTCGCATCGCCGTTGAAATGCTACATTTACTAAAACTGTCAACTGATAAAAAAAATCTCTGGACAAAAATATTAATAATAATAAAATAGACTAAATTGTGCAATAGCATGATCAATTACATTCATAAATTTGATTTTACAATACATGTTCAAAATAATTCGTTACCAGTACTTTCTGTACTTTGATTCACTCCCCAAAAGTAGTCTACAGGTGCAAAAGGGCTAAGAAATTAAATCTTCTTTGATTTTTCATGCTACGAGATACCAATGGAGTAGTAGTTCCATCAGGGAAATGGCTTAACCCTTTCTCACATACAACAACAAATCTGCTGCAGACGATTTTGAAAACATCATAGCAAAAGCATAGAAAATTCGTTTAAATGAAAGAACAATAATAATTGAAAAAAGTTGAAAACATGGTGTCAAAAGGAAAATGAGCAATTTCTTCTTTTGATGTCAAGTTTTCAAAAACTGACTGCTGCAGAGGTGTCAGAAAGCATTTATATGAGGGAAAGGGTTTATGTTGATGTAAGCAGAGAGCAACTGTGATTAGAGTGATTAGAGTTTTCTGACATTATATGAAATTTTATGAACTCAATCTATCATCGAGGAAAAAAAACAAAACTGTTTTTTTTGGTCGAGACAACGAAATCTTGTTATGCCTCTTCAACAGACAACTTCTTGAAAAAAATTGCTGTTGAAAGAAGAAAGTGTTCGCAATGTGCCTCTTTCTCCAAATATGATTTCAACTCGGTATCAATTTTATTTTCTCATACAGTTTCAAAGCAGACGAAATAGAAAAAGTAAAAAAAAACTCAATGCGTAAGATCTATCATTTTATAGATTAAACAAAAACAATGTTGTTTCTGTTTGTTTCAGATATGATGTCGGATGGCCTAGGTCGCCTAAAAGGTCTTGCCAAGGGTCTTGGGGATGAAATTGAGACACAGAATGAACAATTAGATAGAATCCATGGAAATGTGGACAGAGCTGATATCAAATTGACAGACCAGAATAGACAAATGAGAGGCATATTAAAATGACACTTTCATTAGAAAACAACATCCCCCTGTTATTATCTTATAAAACACTCACTATTGATGACTCCAGGAAATGACTAAAAACGAGAAAGCATTTTGAGAAATAAGGAAATTTCTTATGATAAACAATTTCATCTATACTCAATCTGCAGCAGAAGAGATTTAAAAACATTGTGGCAAAAGGTGAAAATGCTCAATGTGAGCAATTTCTGCTTTTTAAAAATGTGTTCAACTGTATTCAATTATGGAGAAGTAATACAGTGTTGTCTGCATCAGATTTGTTGTAAGTGGGAAAAGGTGAAACACCATTACATTTTGTGAACACTGTAGATCTAGATCAGCTTACACATTGATGCAGTCTAATCTTTCTCTTCACTGGTATCTTTTCATACATCAATTATTGACCAAGTGGTCTCAATAATTATAAATATAGGAACATTTGTTGAAGAATAAAAGTGCAACTACATTAAGAGTCCACATCTCAGTAACTACTTGATGTATTGCATTGAAACTGTATACAACCCTTCCCAACCAACACACCTGTAAACAATCAAGTATGATAACTATATCCTGCATTTAATGCAAGTTATGGCCCTTTTTGGACTTAGAAATTCTGGTATAAGTTTTGCGTGCAACTACATTAAGAGTCCGCATTTCAGTAAGTACTTCATGCATTGCATTGAAACTTTATACAACCCTTCCTAACTATCAAACAAATGTAGATTATCAAATTAGATAACTTTCTTGCATTTAATGCAAGTTAAAAGCTCTTCTTTTACTTAGAAATTATGGTTAAAGTTTTGCATGCAACTACATTACGAGTCCATATCTTAGTAACTACTTGATGCATTGCATTGTAACTTTATACAATCCTTCTCAACAATCATACCTATGTAAATAATCAAATACTATAACTCTATCTAGCATTTAATGCAAATTATGGCCCTTTTAATACTTGGTTAACGTTTTGCGTGCAACTACATTAAGAGTCCATATCTCCGTATTTACTTGATGCATTGTATTGACACTTTATAAATCCCTTCCCAACCATCACACGTATATACACAATCAAGTAGGATGACTCTTTCCAGCATATAATGCAAATTATGGCCCTTTGATACTTTTAAATACTGGTAAAAGTTTTGTACTCAACTACATTAAGAGTCCATATCCCAGTATTTACTTAAAGCATTGTATTGAAACTTTATACAACCCTTCCCAACCATTACACCTATATACACAATCAAGTAATATAACTCAATCCTGCATATAATGCAAATATTATGGCCAATTTTTTACTTAGAACTTCTGGTTAAAGTTTTGCATCCCAAATACATAAGAGTCTATATCTCAGTAACTAAAAAGCCGTGAAATAGTTTAGCGCTGTAATTTAAAATTTATATTCTCATTTGTTCTGTCTTCAAATTCTTTTCTAATTTTAAACTTTTGGTATATTCTCAAAATGGAAGACAATTCTTTTATTTTTGTATTATTATAATGAATAGGAGAGTCCTTTGATGAGTAATTGTTTATTCTGCCTATCCATGGGAAAAGGTATAAGTTGGTTTGGATTAACAGTGTAGATCCAGATCAGTTTAAGCAATTCCATCTGGTCAAGATCTACACATTACACATTTTCTTTACACAAGCCTTCCAGAAGCTTCTGTCATCATATGTAGATACCGATAAGAAAGAGCAGATATATAGGCTGATTTGAATCTTCACTGTTCAAGTTGCAATCTTGTACCTTTTAGCCCAGATAGCCTTAAACCCTTTCCTACATACAACAAATCTGCAGCAGACAACGTTGAAAACATACTGGAACAAATTTGGAAACTCCCTTTAAATGAAAATACAATCATTGAATAGAGTTCAAAACATACTGGAACAAAAGGAGAAATTGCTTGGTTTGGGCAATTTCTCCTTTTGTTGACATATTTTCAAAAAGCCATCTGCTGCAGAGGCGTCAAAAGCACCTATATGAGGGAAAGGGTTAATCCATGGTGTCCTTATGTACCACCTTCACATCCACTGCATATTTTGTATAAGTAATATTAATCCATTCCTACATACAGATACAGCTGCCTCATCTACAGCAGAAGACTTTTTAAAACGTAGGAAAAAAATATGCTCACAACGTCCAATTTCTCCTTTTGTCACCATGTTTTCAGCAATATTTTAATAGATTCATTTATAGAGAATTTCCATATTTGACTATATATTTATCTGCTGCAGATTTGCTGTATGTGGGAAAGATTTAAATGTACTATAACTTGGTATTACAGTTAAACAAGAACTTACTTTTTTTGTTTCCCTTACGCGGTATATTTATCTTTCACAGCAATTGTTTAAAATATATGAATAAAAAGTGTAATTGTTGTATACTTGTAAAGTTTGTATTGAAAAAAATCCTGTATTGTATAATTGTTGTATGTACTATTCTTGATGAAGTATTCTTTCAACCCTTTCCTTCGGACGTCTCTGCAGCAAACGGATTTTTGAAAACATAGTGACAAAAGAAAAAATTGCTAAAAACGAGCAATTTCTCCTTTTGCCACAATGTTTTCCTCTTTTAGTCATAGGTTATCCATTCAATTGTAGAGATTTTCTATGTTTTGACAAAATATGTTCAAAGACGTCTGCTGCAGAACTGTTGTATGTGGGAAAGGGTTAAAGAACAGTTGGCATGAAATCTGATGATGTCCGTTCTTATTGTGAGATTTTCTAGTCATCAAATTGTCAGGTTGGCTACAGACATTTTAAAAGTAGTCTATAGTGGGGGGGGGTCGAAAGGGTGAAAGTGTTATTGTACCAATATACACATATTGTTATCGATATCCTGTTTAATAGTTTCAAACCTTCCAAAGCTAAATTTATGAAATGAACTTGTCCAGCTTTGCAAAGTCCATAGGTAATTCTTGGAATATCCAGATAAAAGTGTCAAGTTGGGCAGCCAACAGTATCGGGGCCTAGTCAGACAGTGCTGAAAACATTGTGACAATATTTTCAAAAGTTGTTTGCTGTAGGAGCGTAGGAAAGCACCTGTACGTGGGAAAGCGTAAAGACTTATTTTGAATGAAACCATTCAATGATTTGTTTTGTTGCAAAAGTTTAGTGTTGACTGTTTAGTGTTAACAGAAAATTAAAGATTAAATAATCCCGGTGTCAAAATAGTTTGTTAGAAAAGTATTTTTGTTGGATCATGTGAAGATAAACCATTAACTGGCCATGACATCTTAACCCTTTCCCACATACGACAATTATGCAGCAGACGTCTTTGAACATATTTTGTCAAAAATCTGAAAATCTCTATAAGTGAATGGATAACCTATGACTAAAAGTGGAAAACTTGTGTCAAAAGGAGAAATTGCACGTTTTGTGAAATTTCTTCTTTTGTCACTATGTTTTCAAATAGCCGTCTGCTGCAGAGGCGTCAGAAAGCGTCTATATGAGGGAAAGGGTTAATATACTTCACCATGATGAGGCATCTGAATCCCAACACTATGAAAATTACATGGTTAAATGAAAAATTGCTAAAAATAAGCATTTTTCCCTTTTAATTATTCTTAAATAAATGTATGTTGAGATCTACTATATTTATTCCATAGAGTATTTCAAAGTTGTTTGCTGCGGATTTTTTGTATATGAGAAGTGTCTGCTTTGAAAATAATTTAAGCCTTTACCTCATACAGACGCTTTCTGACGCCCCTGCAGCAGATGACTTTTTGAAAACATTGTGACAAAAGGAGAAATTGCTCAAAAAACACTATTTCTCCTTTTGCCACAATGTTTTTAACTCTTTTCATTAATTAAACTTTCATTTATATAGATTTATATAGATTTATATAGATTTTCCAAAGTTTTGCCTCGATGATTTCAAAGTTGTCTGCTGCAGATTGGTTGTATGAGGGAAATGGGGGTTAAGCAACGCATTGGACATCTGAGAAATTGTAAGTGTCTTAAAAAGTCACCTGCAAAAGTTTTAAAGGTATTTTAAGTATAAGTTGGATATTTATATATGTATATGCAGGCATGTCCTCATTCAAATTTTGATCACTGGCCACTTAAATAAGCATCTGATCCTTCTCATAGGAGTGTATTTGTATTAGATTGTAACCAGTCTGCAGATTGTAGGGTGATTATTCTAACCAAATCTGTAACAACCAGTGTGGTGAAGTTGTAGAGTGTCTGCCTTTGGTGCAGGTCACAGGTTTGATCCCCTGCCAGGTAATACCGAAAACCTTTAAAATGGTAGAAATAG
The DNA here is from genome assembly GCA_031761405.1 of Serripes groenlandicus. Lineage (NCBI taxonomy): Eukaryota > Metazoa > Mollusca > Bivalvia > Cardiida > Cardiidae > Serripes > Serripes groenlandicus. The sequence goes on from JASEVX010000003.1 coordinate 4,186,103, forward strand.
CTTTCCCTCCTTGGCGCTAAAAGTTGTGGGGTTGACTTTCTATAATCAGAATAATAGGAACTGGTGACTTACCCAGGACATTCTGTGATAAAACTGAAAAATTCCCAACCAATCTCTCAATCAAAGATTATCACTATGAAATCCCAGGTGGCTAACATTTTCTGATAATTGACAAAAGTCATTGTATACAGTAGAAACTGGACCCCACTACTTTATAAACCCTTTCCCACATACAGACACCTCTGTAAAAGAGGACTTTTGAAACCATGATGAGCAATTTTCTCAGTTTGCCACAATGTTTTCAACCCTTTTCAATAATAATAGTTTACTACATAGATATGTTTCATGTTTGTCTAGGTAGATTCAAAGTCATCTGCTGAAAATTTGTTGTATGTCACAAAAGGGATAAAATATTAATGCTGGATTGCAGTCAAAGCGATTTTTTCCCCTGGAGTCAGGGTACAAGCCAGCCATGAAACACGGGAATAGGTGAACTGGCAGTCACGATTTGACTAATTATTGTTATTTCCATGTAACTATCCCAATCAGACAATGAAAGAGAATACACATGCATCTTCATAGGTAGACTTAACTCTTTCCCACATACAACAAATCTGCAGCAGATGACTTTAATTTTTTTTTTACAAAAACCATAAAAATGTCCATACAAGATAGCTTAATTGTTAAATAAAGTTGAAAACATTGTGGCCAAAGGAGAAATTGCTCATTTTTTTTTGCGTCAAAATGTGTCTGCAGTTTAGTTGGGAAAGGGTTAAAAACATAGTAAAATAAGAAATTGCTCATAAAGAGTAATTATTGTTAGCACTAGACATTTATTTCTTTCATGTTTTATCCCTATGTGTAAAAGGGATAAACAACTTTTTAACCATTTCCCTCTTATAGACACATTTTGACACCTCTTCATTTGCCACAATGATTTCAACTCTATAAAATAATCATACTATCATTTATTCTAAATTTTTAAGTATATAATTTCAAAGTTGTCTGCTACAGATTTATTGTATGTGGGAAAGGGTTTGAGTGGTTGATGGAGACCTTGATCAACCTGACTTAAGTACACGATCTGACCTATGCGTAGCGTTAATAGGAGGTGATTTTAATGAGAATGAGACCTTGATAATTGTATAAAATGTATATTTATGGTAAAATTCTTGACTTTGTACTTGTCGAATAAAGTTTATGTTCTGTTATGTTCTTTTAAAGATAAGTTTCAAATCCTGTATATGAGTATATATGTATGACATGACGATTTCATGCAAAAGGGTTGTAAATACATCTTCACAATATGTAGTTACAACCATATTACATGAAGCCTCAGATAGGATGTAAACCATAACATTTGAGCAGTGATCAATTTATAGATTGATTGATTGATTGGGGTTTTACGCCATTTTCAATAACTTTTCAGTCATATCACGGCAGTCAGTTCACCTACTCATGTGTTTCCTGGCTTCCCCACACCAGTAATCCACAACTTCCCAAGTACCGTATATCCGCGGCCATAAGTCGAGTTTTTGAGACTCAAATTTTGGTGTTGAAGCAGGGACTCGACTTATGACTGAATGACAAAGTCAAATTAAGAAAAAAAGAGAATTTCGGAGAAGTTTTGGGGGAAAATATTAGGCTGGGTAAAAATCCTAGATTTTTTTGTGTTGGATATAAAGTTACTTGCCGAAAATTCAAACAATTGTGCCGCAATGAGAAAGTTCGACGTGAATGAGAAGTTAGTAAGAGATTGGCGTAAGAATAAGTCCAAGTTGGTAGACGCACCAAAAAGTGAAAAGCGTCGAGTGGTCAGGATTAGTCCTTATGACAATATGGAAATGGAATTAACTAAGTGGATTCTTGATCTTCGGCAAAATGGAATAGTTGTTTCACGGAATAGCATCAGGATTAAAGCGTTAACGTTGGTAAAAGCAACCGGTGATTCAACATTTAAGGCCTCTAAGGGGTGGTGTTCGCGGTTTATGGAACGACATGGACTATCTCTACGCGCTAGGACACACATTGCCCAAAAACTGCCTTCTGACGTTGAGGACAAAGTGTCCAGTTTTCAGCAATTCGTGATAAGAACGAAAGTTAATTGAGTTTGAGTTAGGGCAAATAGGTAATATGGATGAAACGCCTATGTTCTTTGATATGCCAGGTACTAGGACTGTACATATTAAGGGTGAAAAAACTGTGTCGGTTAAAACAACAGGAAATGAGAAAAACCACTTTACTGTGATATTAGCGTGTACCGCCGATGGTAAGAAATTAACACCCGCTGTTGTATTCAAACGCAAAACTATGCCAAAGGACAAATTCCCTAAAGGAATCATAGTGTACGTCCAAGAGAAGGGGTGGGTTGACGAGCGTGTTTTAACTACGTGGCCAGAACAGGTGTGGTTTGCGAGACCTGGTGGGCTTTTGAACAAACCAGCTTTGTTAGTGTGGGACATGTTCCGCGCCCATCTTACAGACACCATCAAACATAAACTTAAAGAACGTAAGACGCGACAGGCGGTTATTCCTGGGGGATGTACATCATTGTTACAGCCATTGAACAAACCATTCAAAGTTAAGATGCGCTAATTGTGGGGGGATTGGATGGTTAACGGCGAGAAGGAAACGACAAAGTTAGGAAACCTTAAGCGCCCTGGCCTTGTTTTAGTTTGTGAATGGGTCATTAAAGCGTGGGAAAGTATTCAGTCGGAAATGGTTATGAAGTCGTTCCTAAAGTGTAGCATTTCCAACTCTATGGACGGTAGTGACGACGATGAACTGTTCAGTGAGTTTCTCAGTGGATAATTATCAGACGACGCCCCATCATCAACATCTATGGTCGAATGTGAGTCGGAGAGTGATGACGACGAGATGTATGACCCAGCACTGACCATGGAGTTGTGTGAACAACTTTTTGGGAACGAGTCGGATGAGTCTTTCGAGGGTTTTGACGAACGAGATGTTTAAATGAACTGTATTGTATTGAAATATGACAATAGCCAGATATCTTTAAATAATTTAAAAATAATTATATAATGATATTATGTTTTACAATTATTCAAAAGAAAAAGATATGATAACAAAAAATATTGATATAAAAAATAATGAACATAATTATGTCTTTAAAGTTTATGAGTTTTCATGTTTCCCCCCAATCCCGTGTTTGTGTTATTTATTTACTTCACTTTATTCCCGTGTTTGGTTAAACAATCATTCATAATCAACAAAGTTTACTTTCAGTTAACAAATTACAACGACGTAATTAATGTCAAAATCAATTAAATATCGTGACGAATTACTGCATAAATGTAGTGTAGAACACAAGATTATTTGATATTGGCCTAAGTGGTTAACTTTTAAACTGCTTTCCAATTTCATCGACCGTATCTAGGGTGGTTGCTTCTGCACCTGTCCCCTGTGTAGAATGTAGGACAGCGTGTCGTGTATTGGAATCTGACTTTACAATTATAAGTTAAATATGACTGGATTATATTAAGTGTTCTTTACGGTTAGAATCATAAAACTTAAACTTAATCATATTTTTAACAAAAGTTGCAATATGGGATGTGAAAATTAAAGAAATAAATACTCTTTTCTTTAATGATTTTTTTTTATTTCAGTAACGTATTCCACTTCTTTTATGGCAACTTTTGTGAAAAAAAATGGTAAAAATTTAATATTTCATGATAGCACTGGTCCGAAATTTTCAAAAAGTCGACCCTCGACTTATGGCTGATAGTAACCTCAAAACCACCGAAATTGGGGTCAAAATGGACCCTCGACTTATGGCTGCGGATATACGGTAACTGGCTGCTTTTCCACATAGACTGTAAGTCCATTTGTGGTAGACGAATGAGGCTTGTCACATTGACTTATATCAAATGTCAGAAAGAATGTTGGCCGAGCTGGGAGCAGTTATCACCGAAAACAAAACATTTGTACAAAGATCTGTATCTGAGTCAAGGCTATATAAAGGCTTGGTAGTAATGGCTTTACTGCCTTGGCGCTCAGGATTTTGTGGTTAGCATTACAGGTGACTCCCTGCTGTCAGGTCAAATTGATCAGTACTACTGGGTCCAATTCCACCAACCTTACTTAGCACTTATAATCCAAATAAAACGAAACACTCTTTTGACTTGAAACCTAATGATAGACCAAACTTATTGAATTCTTTAGATGTACACCTCATTGTCATTTACAATTTTACTACGGTAACAGATTATGAGATGACCTATTGAATAGTGTTGACACTGCATACAGATCTGCTCACAGTGATAAAACAGCGAAAGGGTAATAATTCAAACATTACAAAAAGCTAGAATTATGGTTTATATTAAACGCATTCCAAAATATATATCTTCCAACTATAGTTTTGGTATGATTTTCCTGACAAAATTGTGTGACAGACACGGCAATTAGCATAAAACTGATATCTTGAAGACAGGAGGCTTAGTTTTAATGCTAGGGTGAAATCTGTCACAAAATACGCCCAGCTGGGAAGCATGCACACATACACATTTACAGCAAGTATGATGAAGGTTGTATAAGAACTGTTGAAGTTAAACAGTGGTCAAGGCCTATTTGGGCAGATTTGGAGTATTTGACAATTTAGCTAGTTATTAAATTTGGCACAGACATTACAAAGTTTACAAAGTTAAGTAAAGAGTAGATGAAAAGCTGAAAGGCTATTTTGGCCAATTTTGGATAATTCCAGGGCCATAATCCAAAATCCCTGGATGATTTGGATGGTTATCGCACTTAACCGAGACATTAAGCCTTTAACCCTTTCCCTCATACGACAAATCTGCAGCAGACGACTTTTGAACGTATTTTGTCAAAACATAGAAAATCTCTATAATTGAATGGATAACCTATGACTAAAAGTGAAAACATTGTGGCAAAAGAAGAAATTGCACGTTTTGTGCAATTTATTCTTTTGTCACTATTCTTTCAAAAAGCCATCTGCTGCAGAGGCGTCAGAAAACGTTTATATGAGGTAAAGGGTTAAACAAATTCATCAAATTTGGTGAAGATCAGATGAAAACTGTTTGACTTTGTAAGTGGACTAATTTGGCCAATTTTGAATAATTTAAGATGAAGACAGTGGTTACGGCATTGGCCTCTTGTATCAAGGGTCCAGGGTTCGAATCCTGTGATGAGCGAGTTCTGCCTTTGGGATTTTTCCACACAAACGGCACAAGTACTGGTTATGTCTCCAGGAATCAGACATCGATCATGATTAATATAAGTTTAAAGCTGGTTCTGCAATTGATGTAATAAATAAAATTCAACAAGTACATGACATTGTATTTTGAAGATCTGATGAAAAATGGTAGACATAACGAGCGGACAATATTTGGATGCCGAGTCACACCACAGGTGTTCCAATAATACAGTCTGTCTATCTCAAAAACATTGTAACAAGACGAAAATTTGCTCAAAATCAGCAATTTCTCATTTTGTCAAAATATTTTCACTTTAAAGCATTTTCATCTAGATATTTTCATAGTTGTTTGCTTCAAATTTCTTTCATGTATGGAAAGAATAAATGCTTCTGCAGCTAAAAAATTAGAAAAATGTTCTCACATTATTCTTAACGGCCTTCTACTGTCGAGGCTTTTAAAGGCATCTGTATAAATATCCAGGCAAAAGACATACAAGAAGAAACAAGAAATTTTATTTTCAACGAGTTTCATTATGCCAGTGGTTCTATTCTCATTGTAACATGTGAATGTATAAATTCAATTACTAAAACCTTAGTAAAAAATATTAACCCATTCCAAAATGACTTTTGACACATCTGCAGCCGACAACTTCTGAAACATTGTAAGAAAATGGTGAAAATGCCCATCATGAGCAAATTTTCCCCATTTTTTAAAAAATGTTCTCAACTCTATTAAATAATTGTACTTTAATTACAGAGGTTTTGTTGACATGTTTGTCTGCAGCAGATTTGTGGGAAAGGATCAACTTAATGCCTTTGTAAATGAATTTGTCAAGCAAGTTGAATTTAGATTTTTGTTAACTATAAGGGTGCTTATTAAACCTTTTCCCACATACAGCAAATCAGCAGAAGATGACTTTGATAACATCTATACAAAAAATATAGAAAATCTGGAAAAAAAAAAGGAAAGTATGATTATTGAAGAGAGTTAAAAGCATTGTGACAAATGGAGAATTTTTCCTTTTGCCAGTATGATTCATAAGTTGTCTACAAGTTGGAAATGGATCAAAATTGAAGGGCTACACTTAAAGTGTTTTTAAGTGTTTAGACAGAAATAAGAAACCTAGGCTCAAAACAATTTCTCCTTTTCCAACATTGTTTCAAACTCTATTGATTTAAAATCATACTTTAAGATATTTTTATCTTTTTCATTACATGTAAAGAGGAGTACTAAAGAAATATCATATCAAGTAAATTGTAAATGCAGAATTGTTCAATTGTTCATGAGACAATATCAATATATAAACTTACATTCAGTACAAATATAAATGTCCTACTGAAACTCAATAACAAGTAACAAATAACTCATATAATTGCAATATATACCAATTTAAATGCAAAATAAATTTCATAATAAATGATTTTCATACAAATTAAAATGTCTATACAAAATTGAATTTAAATGCTGAGTATACATTTTGTATTTTGTTGGAAAATACATCCTAGAAACAATAGTATTGAGATAACTTAATTACCATTGAAATCTGAAAACAACATTCTGACCATCTTACTCAAAAACAAATAGATATGGTGTCTTTATGAATGTTGATACAGATCTTTAGAATTAGCTTGCTTACCTGTCTTAACCCTTTCCCACATACAACAAATCTGCAGCAGAAGACTTTGAAAACATATCTGAACATTTTTGGAAACTCCCTTTTAAATGAAAGTACAATAATTGAAGAGATTTAAAAACATGGTGTCAAAATGGGAAATTGCTTGTTTTGGGCAATTTCTTCTTTTGTAGCCATGTTTTCAAAAAGCTGTCTGCTGCAGAGGCATCGAAAAGCATCTATATGAGGGAAAGGGTTAAGACTGTTCCACATATAACACATCTGCAGCAGATAACTATGAAAACAATTTGCAGCAAATATTTGAAAAATCTCTGAATGAAAGTATTAATATTGAATCAAGATGTAAACATTATGGCAAACTGAGAAATTGCATTTTATGAGCAATAAACTCTTTTTCACAATGATTTCAAATGTCGTTAGCTGGAAAGGCATCAAAATAGGTCTGTATGAGGGATACGGTTATGAGAAGTGTAATTTAACACATCGAGACTGAATAATACAAACATTCAGACAAGCACTGTGTATAATATAGTCCAACGTGTGCTTACAGACCACCCATGGGAAGAGAACAAGCTGGTCTTTAATTACAGGGTCATTTAACCCTTTCCCATCTGTAGACGTGTTTTGACACATCTGCAGCAGACGACTTTTGTAAACATTTGCCACAAAGTTTTCAACTTTTTAAAGTAATAATACCTACAAATAGAGATTTTCCATATTGTTGAGTAGACATTTTTGAAGTATTCTGCTGAAGATTTCATCATTAGTTGTATGTCAAGTAGAAAATGATTAATTGGGAAATTAAAAGTGTTTTACCTATAGGCAGGGAATTGCTAACAAAGGTGGTCTTTAGCACAGGTTTGACAGTACCTATTTTTGTTATGCAGTGATCCAAATAGTAATACCTGTCTGTTGTTAATTCACTTTCACAATAGCAGCACAAGAACATCAATATTATGTACATAAAACAATAGAAGAAAAGCAGAATGATTTTTCATTTTTTTGAATATATTTTATACAAAAAGTCACTTTTCTGTAGAGTCCTTACAAAATGTTGAACCCTTTGACTGCTAGAATTGATATAGCCTGTGCCACAAGCATACAGGTAGTCCAGCCGGCGCGACCCTACTGCTAGAATTGATATAGTGAAGCCTTTGCCACAAGCATACAGCTAGTCCAGCTGGTCCATCAACGCCATCTGATAATGCTCTATACTGTTTTCTGCTGAAATCAACAAACGCTATCTGATAATGCTCTATACTGTTTTCTGCTGAAATCAACAAACTTATATTCCTATAATTGGTTATGGATTCTTCCAGTTGCAAAGCTAAACAAGTCGATTTTGAAATGTCAGCATTGAAAGGTTAAAACTGTTTAACCCTTTCCCACATTCAACAAAATTGCAGCAAACATCTTTGAAAACATCTAGACTAAATTGTAGAAAATATCCGTAATATTAAGTTTAATTATTTAGTTGGGTAGAACACATTGCAACAAAGGGAACATTTGCTAATTTTGAGAAACTTCAAATTTTGTCAATGTTCTGCTGCAAATGCCCAAAGATGCGTATATAGGTGGGAAAGGGTAAATGCTGTTATAACGCTACCCAGTACTGCAGTGGACAACTCATAAAAAAATAGTGAGAAATGGAGAAATTGTTTAAAAAAGCAAATTCTACTTAAGCCAAAGATTTCTGTCTTTAAATCACTCTTTCTCATGTGCATACTCATTTCGATGCTTCTGACCAGCAGGTGTCTTTTTTTGAAAACATTGTGGCAACAAAAGACACATAATGTGCAATCATTCTCCTTATGCCACAATATTTTCGATTCTATTCAATAATCATGCTTTCATTCATAGACATTTTCCATAAATTTGCCTAGATGTTACAGATGTCCTCTGTTATAGATTTATTGTTTGTCAGAAATGGTTAAGATCCAATTTACAAGATTTTGTTTTATATCAATCACTTTCAAAGTTGACAACTAAAATACCATATCAGGCAAACAGTTAAAAGATTTTTATACAAATATCAAATTTAACAAGAAACATCAGAATGAACACAAAAGATATGAACACAGATCATATGCCAGGTATGAAAATTAGGTAAGAACTTTTCTACATGTAAACCCATCTGCAGCAGATGAATGAAAATATTGCGGCAAAATGAGAAATTGCTCATTATGAGCAATGTCTACTTTTGCCACAACGTCTTCAACGCTGTTCAATTACTAAGTATACTTTTAATATAAAGAGAGATTCTTTCTTATTTTTGTTCAAGATGTTTTAAGGTTGCTGGCTGCAGATTTGTTGTATGTGGGAAAGGGCTTAACTTTAACCCCCATCTCAATTAATTAATGTAAACAATAACAAGTAAGTCTAATTCCGCATATCACTCATTATGCCTCATATTTTAAATTTTCTTTATGCCCTCTTCCATGAAAGTTCTCAATTTGCCACATTGATTTTAATTTGATACAATATTAAGCATTTTTTGAGAGATTTTTCATATGTTTACTTTGATGTCTTAAAAGTCATCTGCTGTTGATTTGTTGAATTTGGGAAAGGGTATATGTTTGAATTGATTTTTTTATACAAAACTGAAAACACTGTACAATTTTATTTTTTATTTTGTTTTAACACCCTATTTTCCATCTTATATACAACAAATCTGTGGAAGACATCTTAGAAAATATCTAGAGTAAAAATATGGATGATCCCTTCCAAGTGAATGTACGATAATTCAATAGAGCTATAAACCTGAAGGCAAAAAGGAGAAAATGTTCATCATCAACAATTTCCCCTTTTGCCACAATGTTAACAAGTGTAACCATCTTTAGATTGGTCTGCATATGGTAAAATGGTAACCATTTCCCTCATACAGACTCTTTGTGACGCCTCTGCAGCAGACAGCCTTTTAAAAACATGTTGACAAAAGAAGAAATTGATCAAAACAAGCAATTTCTCCTCTTATCAACATGTTTTCAACTCTATTCAATAATTGTACTTTCATTTAACCCTTTCCCTCATACGACAATTCTGCAGCACTTTGAACATATTTTGTCAAAAAATCGAAAATCTCTTTTTAACACTTTCCCTCATATAGACGCTTTCTGACACCTCTGCAGCAGACGGCTTTTTGAAAATATAGTGATAAAAGAAGAAATTGCACAAAAGTATGAAGGAAAGGGTTAATTAAATGGATAACCTATGACTAAAAGTTGAAAACATTGTGACAAAAGGAGAAATTGCACGTTTTGTGCAATTTCTTCTTTTGTTACTATGTTTTCAATATATATAGCCGTCTGCTGCAGAGGCATCAGAAAGCGTCTATATGAGGGAAAGGGTTAAGGGAGTTTCCCATTTTTTTTCGGGTATGTTTTCAAAGTCGTCTGCTGCAGATTTGTTGGATGTGGGAAAGGGTTAAATTTTCAATTTCTCCATTTCCAAATGAGGCAGTGGTCTGTCTGTATGAGGGATAACATTGTAACACCATATTGATGGCTTCATCCAAAACAGTTGTAAATACATACTGTAACAATCTGTAGTTACAACTGTTTAACATGAATCCCACAATATCTGGTAATGGGTTAACCATATCCTACATACAGCAATTCTGCAGCAGACGACTTAGCAAACATTTACATAAACATAAGTAATGTTACAATAATAAAAATTTAATTCTTGAATAGATTTGAAAGCATTGTGGCAAAAGGAGAAATGGCTTATTAAGAGTAATTCCTTATTTTGTCACAATGCTTTCAAAGGTCATCTGCTTCAGGCATGTCTGTTTTTGGGAAAAGGTTAAACATGAAATTATTTTTGTCTTAAATCACCAACAGCTGATTTTTGGATAGTTTTCCACTGACTGCCAGCTTAATCACCAACAGCTGATTTCCGGATATTTTTCCCACTGGCTGCCAGCTTAATCACCAACAGCTGTTTTTGGATAGTTTTCCCACTGGCTGCCAGCTTAATCACCAACAGCTGTTTTTGGATAGTTTTCCCACTGGCTGCCAGCTTAATCAACAACAGCTGATTTCCGGATATTTTTCCCACTGGCTGCTAGCTTTAAGAAAAAGTTGACCACTTCACTCTGGAGTGTTGCGTCTCTAGCTGCCCTTGCCATTTGTACCATAGGATCTGCTGACCCCTCTTTCACCGCCGGGGTCAAGAGAGTAGGCCCAAATATGGTGGCAATGTTACTTATAGACATTTTATTTTCCAGAGACTGTTTCGACACCCTGACTAAATGTTCGATAATGTATACGATTGTGTAGTAATTGGCTACTGGTAACGAATGTAACAGCTCTAACATACACTTTTCTTTGGCCCCCTCATTTTGGAGTTCTGGAAAAGAGATGGATAAATAGTGTGTCATACTGAATGCTGATTATTTAAAATGGAATTGTTCAGTTTTGCACTTGGTACTATCCAAAGCGAGTTTTAGGAATATCAAAATAACAAGACATGGAAATTCCATGAAACCAGGTTTTCTATAATGGAAGGTGTTTAATTAAGAATTAACAGATCTGTCAAATCTTTCTGTTAATAGTTAATCAAAGCTAGTAATTCAAGTAACAGGGAATATTTCTATTGATGAATAATCATAATTACTTTGTCAATTAAATATATCACAATTTTATCTGACAAATATCAGTTCAATACAGTCAATCGTGTGTTGATGGCCTCATTTATTAAGAACATATAATAGATAACAGATATTAAGCAACCTTTTGTTGTAAGCAGCCACATTTTAGGATCCCTAATGCCAGGTTGATAATCAGTGATCTGCCTTAACCCTTTACTTGATAGTAACGCGTTTATGCCTTTGCAAACAGACTAGATCCAGGGCCCGAGGTTATGAAACTTACTCATATCTATGCCATATTCTTTTAAATTGCCAAGTTATTTAATATGGAGCATATTTGCGCAAAGTTATTTGAAAATATCTATATGCATGGTAAAGTTATGGTCTGAACCAAAAAAGTTCAAGTAAAGTATATTTTCTGTCACTGTGACCTTGACCTGGAAGCTAAACACATAAATTGTGCATATGACACGGCGTCTTGATATGGTGTATATCTGTTCCAAGCTATTTGAAAATATCTCTATGGATGAAAAAGTTATTGTCCGGACAAGAAAAGTTCAACTGATGTCTATTTGTTGTCACTGTGACCTTGACCTTAAAGCTACAGACAAAAGTTTTGCATGTGACACATCATATTGATATAGTTCATATTTGTGCCAAGTTATTTAAAAATATCTCTATGCATGACACAGTTATGGTCCGGACAAGAAAAGTTCAATTAAAGTCTATTTTTATCACTGTGACCTTGACCTTGAATCTACAGATTTTTTTTTTGCATTTGGCACATCGTCTTGATATGGTGCATGTTTGTGCCAAGTTATTTGAAAATATCTCTATGTATGACAAAGTTATGGTCCGGACAAGAAAAGTTCAATTAAAGTCTATTTCTTATCACTGTGACCTTGACCTTGAATCTACAGATTTTTTTTTGCATTTGGCACATCGTCTTGATATGGTGCATGTTTGTGCCAAGTTATTTGAAAATATCTCTATGCATGACAAAGTTATGGTCCGGACAAGAAAAGTTCAATTAAAGTATATTTCTTATCACTGTGACCTTGACCTTGAATCTACAGCATTTGGCACATCGTCTTGATATGGTGCATGTTTGTGCCAAGTTATTTGAAAATATCTCTATGCATGGCAAAGTTATGGTCCGGACAAGGAAAGTTGACGCCCGCCCAACTGCCCGCCCGCCGACTTCGCCAAACTAATAACCAGATTTTTCCTTCGGAAAACCTGGTTAAAAATGATCAACTGAGCAGTCGACAGTATAAAGTCCTGGCGAGACAGCACAGATACGCTGGCTTGACAAGCTCTCTACTAGGTGACACAGGCTGCACAAAATCGCTTCCAGCAGTCAAAGGGTATATAAGAAAGACAGCATAGTGTTTTTCATTAGTCGAGACAAATGTTAAATTATGGTATTTAACCCTTTCCCTCATACAACAATTCTGCAGCAGACGACTTTGAACATATTTTGTCAAATAATGGAAAATCTCTATAATTGAATGGATAACATATGACTAAAAGTGGAAAACATTGTGACAAAAGGAGAAATTGCACGTTTTGTGCAATTTCTTCTTTTGTTACTATGTTTTCAAAAAGCTGTCTGCTGCAGAAAGCGTCTATATGAGGGGGGAAAGGATTAAACAATCTTTGACTGCTGGTAGTGTTACAATTAACCAATGGATTGTTTGGTGTTTTACCCCGCTTTCAGTTATATCACGGCGTTTCCTGGGTAAGTTACCAGTACTACTGGTCCATTTATTCTGACACCAGCCAGTCAGTCGTAATGCTAACCCCGCAACCCTGAGTGCCAAGGAGGGAAGCCATTACTACCATTTTTATAAAGTCTTTGGTATGACATGACCGTAGATCGAACCCACAACCTCCCGCACCTGAGGCAGACGCTCTACTACTACACCACCGGGGCGGTCAATTAACCAAACACAGGCAGCTGAATACATTATTTGAAATACTGCTCTCACATTAAGTAGAAAGGGTAGCTTTGTGAATGTTTGTTTAACCCTTTCCCCTATACGACAATTCTGCAGCAGACGACTTTGAACATATTTTGTCAAAAAATAGAAAATCTCTATAATTGAATGGATTGATTGATTGATTTATTGGGGTTTAACGCCGTTTTTAACAATTTCTCAGTTATATCACGGCGGCCAGTTCACCTACTCATGCATTTCCTGGTTTTCTCACACCAGTACTCCACACAACAATCTTCCAAAGCAACTGGCTGCTTTTCCACATAGACTTAGCCCATTGGTGGAAGAGGAATGACGCATGTCGCATTGACTTTTGTCAATCCTCGGAAAGAAAGTTGGCCGAGCCGGGATTCAAACTCACAACCCCTGGATTGACAGCCCGCGTCGCTACCGGGGCTCGGCTATAATTGAATGGATAACCTATGACTAAAAGTGGAAAATATTGTGGCAAAAGGAGAAATTTCTTCTTTTGTCACTTTGTTTTCAAAAAGCTGTCTGCTGCAGAGGCATCAGAAAGCGTCTATATGAGGGAAAGGGTCAAGTCTGGCTGTGTTCACCAATTTTCAAATTTCATTTGATTAACCCTTTCCCACTTGCAGACACATTTTGATGCATTTGCACTCTAATCAACAATTATACTTTCATTTAAAGAGTTTTTCTATATATTAGCCAGGTTGTCTTCTGCAGATTTATTGTATGTCGGAAAAGGTTAGCAGGCGACTATAAAAACATCAAGGTAGAAATGTGGAAAATCTCTATAATAGAAAGAAAAATTAATGAATCAAGTTAAAATTTATGTAAAATAGAAATTGCTCAATAAGAGCAATTTCTCTTTTTGCAACAACATTTTCAAAAGGTGTCTGATGCAGAGGCATCAGTCTGTATGTGGGAAAGGGCTAAACACAGTACACTTACCAATACTTTTAATGAAAGACGGGTATTGTGTTTCAGTAAACAATGGTTCTGGAAGCTCCCTGAAGTATAACTTGAGAACCCCAGTTAAAGCATGGATGTCCGCTACTTCAGCTTCTGCACTTGCGGCTATTGGATCTAGATAAAAAACAAAAAAGATTATACATGTTTCTCAAGCTTCAACACATTTGCAGTAGACAACTTTGAAAACATCAAGACAAAACTATGTTAAGTATCTATCAATGTAAATGTTATTATCAAATAGTTTTGATAAACATTGTGAAAAAGGAGAAATTGGTTATAATGAGCAATTTCTCCTTTTGGCATACTAATTTCAGAAGTTGTCTTTATATGGGAAAGGGTTAAAATTACATAATCCATTTTGAACAAAAATACAGTTTGGAAAAATTAAAACTTAACTTAAATCCGGCACTCTGTGATTTAAAATTTCATATGATCCTAAATACTAACCCTAACCCTTGCCCTCATACAACAATTCTACAGCAGACGACTTTGAACACATTTTTTCAAAAAAAAATAGAAAATCTCTATAATTGGATGCATAACCTATGACTAAATGTGGAAAACATTGTGGCAAAAGGAGAAATTGCTTGTTTTGAGCAATTTCTTCTTTTGTCACGATGTTTTCAAAAAGCTGTCTGCTGCAGAGGCGTCAGAAAGCGCCTATATGAGGGAATTTACAATTGATCAGGAGTGCAAATGAAACAGCAAGGAGTGGCTAAGAAATAGCTTATCATTAAAGGCCATATGTTATAAGGCATTAAATCTTTGCACTAATAGGACCACCACTTGAAATAGGACCACCAACGGAACATTCCTGTGAAGTTTGATAGATATCGGTCCAATGGTTTAGGAGATGTCGTATGAAGCTATAAGTTCATTAAATCCTTTTCTGATGCCACAAATCATATATATTTTAACCAAAAAAATTATGTAAAGGAACATTTCTGCTAAATTATCTTGAAATCTAACAAGAACTTTAATAAGAAAGGCATTATAATATTTTGTAATTTTGCCCCTTTCCTGATGTCGCCTTGCTGCCCTGTTTTTCAACGAATCAAATTTTCTTGGAATCGAACAAGCAGATACTGGAGGAAAAGGATTTTAAAGTTTGGGCACTTTCTGATGATGCAGCAACTAAAGCTGGACACATAAGGTAATTTTTTAAACAATTTAGAAATAGGATCAAGAAAGGAACATTCCTGAGAAGTAAAGTTTAAATTGGTCCAGTTGAATGGTAGGAGTTGTTATTTGTAGCTAAAAGTTCAATTTAGCCCATTTGTGATGACGACTGGTTGCTATGATTTTGTAACCAATCAATATGGCTTGAACTTATTAAGTAGAGGATCACTGAAGTAAGATTTGTATTCAATTATCTTTAAATCAGACAAGCCCTTTAAAAAAAAAAATGGAATTTTTAAATCTTGTAATTTTGCCACTTTTCTGATGCGGCCTGGTTGCTGCTGAATCAAAGTTCTACATGGAATTCAAATATTTGTACAATTTTAAACAAGGACCACCAAAGGAACATTCCTGTGAAGTTTGGTTGAAATTAGTCCAGTGGTTTAGGAGGAAATGATGTTTAAAGCTAAAAGTAAACGATGGACGACAGACGGATGGACGGCGGACAGAGAGTGATCAGAATAGATCATTTTGAGCCTTTGGCTCAGGTGATCTAAAAATACAGAGGCCTTTGGTCAAACTCACTACACCTTTGATAGAGACATGTGGAAGTTACCACATCAGATATAATTGGCGGCTAAGTAAAAAAGAAATTGTTAAGCGTACTTACTTTTATCAAAGAGTTTTTTCATGTGTTGTATATCCGAGGTAACACCAGACACTCTGTATATACCTACTTCCTCCAAACCTGAATATAAAAGAGAAAGTGAATTAATTAATGGATGACCCAGTTCCCCGATCCAGAATGACTTTTGATACTTTCAATGCAGAAAACTTTCAAAAACATTGTGGCAAGACGAGAAATTGTTTGAATTCATTATAAGCCATTCCTCCTTTCGCTACAATGTTTATAAATTATTTCATTCATTCTTTAATTTGTTTACCCTCGCCTTGCAGATTTAACTATTTGGCGAGCATAAATCTCTTCAGCAAGTATAACATCATTTATATAGAGTTTCTCTGTTTTTCTACAAACAACTTAGACGCCTATCATTGCCAATTACCCCTATGTGGGAAAAGGTTTGGCACTATGTCGTGTACCAGAGAGTCTGGGTGTGATACTCTTGCTCTTTCCGACAAGACATTTTGGTTCTTTAAAGTGCTCAGTGTATAGCACCGATACATGTTAGGCCATTTTACTTAACCTCTAGTTGATTGCAAATGCTACTAACCCTTTCCCTCATAGACAATTCTGCAGCAGACGACTTTGAACGTATTTTGTCAAAACATAGAAAATCTCTTTAATTAAATGGATAACCTATGACAAAATGTGGAAAACATTGTGGCAAAAGGAGAAATTGCACGTTTTGTGCAATTTCTTCTTTTGTCACTATGTTTTCAAAAAGCCGTCTGCTGCAGAGGCGTCCGAAAGCGTTTATATGAGGGAAAGGGCTAAGGAGGTTAAAGGTAAATGTCAAGGTCATAAGATCAAACAATCTGATATCATTTGAAAAGTTTTGTCACAAAAAATACACATCCCAAAAATGGATCTCCAATTCTAATGATAATATAATGTTAACCCTTTCCCTCATACGCCAATTTTGCAGCAGACGACTTTGAATGTATTTTTTTCAAAAAATAGAAAATCTCCATGATTGAATGGATAACCTATGATAAAAAGTGGAAAACATTGTGGCAAAAGGAGAAATTGCACGTTTTGCGCAATTTCTTCTTTTGTCACTATGTTTTCAAAAAGCCGTCTGCTGCAGAGGCGTCAGAAAGCGTCTATATGAGGGAAAGGGTTAACTCTTTTATCCATTTCCCACTTGTGAACGCAATTTGACAAATCTGCAGCAGACAGCTTTTGAGAAAACTGGCAACATTTTCTGTATATGGGAAAGGGTTATTAATTAAGGTGGAAAATCCTTACCTCTAGCCTCGACTTGCTGAACACAAGTTGTAACAATAGATGGCACAGTTTTACTTTCTCGTCTGCAAAATAGTCAAATGATTTGTAATTATTAACCCTTTCCCTCATATAGACGCTTTCGGACGCCTCTGCAGCAGACGGCTTTTTGAAATCATAGTGACAAAAGAAGAAATTGCACAAAACATGCAATTTCTCCTTTTGCCACAATGTTTTCCACTTTTTGTCATAGAAAATCTCCAATGTTTTGACAAAATATGTTTAAAGTCGTCTGCTGCAGATTTGTCGCATGAGGGAAAGGGTTAACTTACATTTGCAACAAGTTCTTTTGGTTTGTTACACTATACAACATGCAGACACAGATTAACCCTTTCCCTCATACGACAATGCTGCAGCAGACGACTTTGAACATATTTTGTCAAAAAATAGAAAATCTCTATAATTGAATGGATAACCTATGACTAAAAGTGGAAAACATTGTGGCAAAAGGAGAAATTGCTCGTTTTGAGCAATTTCTTCTTTTGTCACTATGTTTTCAAAAAGCCGTCTGCTGTAGAGGCGTCAGAAAGCGACTATATGAGGGAAAGGGTTAATATCTTAACGCATCTGCATGGGACAACTTTTGCAAATGTAGTGGAAAAAGGAGAGATTACTCAAAATGAAATGATGTATTGGACAGAGGTCTAGCTCCATGGTCTAACTTCATGGATGTAGTTACAACCATTTGGCATGAAGCCCACATACTGTCTTTGGCTATCAATATCTCTCAAAACATTGTGACAAAAGCATGGAAATTTTCAATAAATGAAAGTTTGATTATTGAACCAAGTTAAACACATTGTGACAAAAAGAGAAATTGCTCAATTTGATAAATTTCTTCTTTTGTCACAATGTTTACAACAGTCGCCTGCTGCACAGACATCAGAAAGTGTCTATATGTTGAAAAGGGTTAAAGCCCATTTGGGGTGTTAAAAAATATATACTGTGTAAGAGAATTCCCTGAATAGCCCCAAAATAAGCCACAGTTTAATATTTTATGCTCTAACTAGGATTTGAAAAAATCTTTTTAATAGATAGTGATGCTTTTTTCGGGTTCGTTTTCAAAGTCATCTGCTGCTGATTTGCTGTATGTGGGAAAGGGTAAACTAAATCTTTTTAGAGATATTGTTAGAGAAAGGGTAAATGGTACATTCAAATAACCCTTTCTCCCATACATCAAATCTGCATCAGTCAAATTTAAAAACATGTAGTACTAGTGTAACACTCTATAACTGTATGTACAATAGTTACCGTAAATAAAGTTTCCCCT
Source organism: Serripes groenlandicus (assembly GCA_031761405.1). NCBI lineage: Eukaryota > Metazoa > Mollusca > Bivalvia > Cardiida > Cardiidae > Serripes > Serripes groenlandicus. The sequence continues at coordinate 4,204,789 of JASEVX010000003.1, forward strand.
TTGCCACAATGTTTTCGAAAGTCCCATCTGCATGTGGGAAAGGGTTAAGGTTGGTGTTCCTCGATCATTTCTCCTTTCTTTTTTAACCCTTTCCCACAATCAATTTTTTTATAGCAGACGACTTTGAAAATGTCTACTAAAAAATATGGAAAACCTCTATAAATGTAGGTATAATTACTGAAACAATAGGGCCATGATGGCCCTGGAATCGCTCACCTGATTTTTTTTTTTTTCACTTTAGCTATATAAACCCCGCCCCCTGGCAGCCATTTCCGACCAATCAACTTGGTTTGAAGGAATCTGATAGAGGGTCACCCTAGGTACATTTCTACAAAATTATTTGAAAATCGGCCAGACACTTTTGGAGGAGAAGATTTTTTAAGTTTTCACTATAGCCATATAATGCAAAATAGCCCTGCCCACTGGAGGCCATGTTTTTTGAACAATCAACATGGCTTGAAGGAATCTGAAAGTAGGTCATCAAAGGAACATTTCTACAAAATTATTTGAAAATCGGCCTGACACTTTCGGAGAAGAAGATTTTTTAAGTTTTCACTATGGTAATATAATGCAAAATAGCCCCGCCCTCTGGCGGCCATATTTTTCGAACAATCAACATGGCTTGAAGGAATCTGATAGAGGGTCACCCAATGAACATTTCTACAAAACTATTGAAAATCGGCTGAACACTTTCGGAGAAGAAGATTTTTTAAGTTTTCACTATAGCAATATAAGGCAAAATAACCCCGCCCCCCTGGCGGCCATGTTTTTTTACCAATCAACATGGCTTGAAGGAATATGATAGAGGATCACCCAAGAAACAGTTCTACAAAATTATTTGAAAATCGGCCTGACACTTATGGAGGAGAAGATTTTTTAAGTTTGCACTATAGCTATATAAGGCAAAATAGCCCCCCCCCCCCCCCCCCCCCCACTGGCGGCCATGTTTTTCGACTAATCAACATGGCTTCAAGGAATCTAATAGAGGGTCACCCAACGAACATTTCTACACAATTATTTGAAAATCGGCCTGACACTTTTGGAGGAGAAGATTTTTTAAGTTTCACTATAGCCATATAAGGCAAAAAAGCCCAGCCCCCCCGGCGGCCATGTTTTTCAACCAATCAACATGGCTTCAAGGAATCTGATAGAGGGTTACCCAAGGAACATTTCTACAAAATAATTTCAAAATCTGCCAACCAGTTTGGCAGAAGAAGAATTTTGAAGTTTTTTCGTATCGTTGCCATGGAAACCAGAATTCTGCATGGATCCCAAAAATTTGAAGGAATTCTGGTGAGGTCATTGAGAGGATGCTTTCTGTGAAGTTTCATCCCAATTGACCCACTGGTTACTGAGGAGAAGAAGTTGACGGAGGATGGAGGACGGACGACGGACAAAAGGCGATCACAATAACTCACCTTGAGCAAAGCTCAGGTGAGCTAAAAAGTTAAAAACATTGTGGCAAAAGGAGAAATTGCTTGTTTTGAGCAATTTCAGATTTTGTCACAATGTTTTCAAAAGTCGTCTGCTGCAGATGTGTCAAAATGTGTCATGAGGCGGGAATGAGTTAAGTTAAAATTTAAATTTATTTTTTGCTGAACCATCGTAACAAAATATTATATTAATTAATCCACTTACTTCGTGACGTTTTCAATTCTGATACCAAATATTCCTGTTTTCAACTTGGATTGTGTTCGCCTCAGTGTCTTAGATGCTGCTGTATGTCGTATGGAGACGGTGATAGATACCTGAAATCAAAACAAGGATGAGTAAACTGATGAGTCATTGAACAGTTTACCCCACATGATATCTAAGAGTCGTCTGCTTTAACCCTTTCCCTCATATAGACGCTTTCTGACGCCTCTGCAGCAGACGGATTTTTGAAAACATATAGACAAAAGAAGAAATTGCTCAAACGAGCAATTTCTCCTTTTGCCACAATGTTTTCCACTTTAAGTCATTGGTTATCCATTCAATTATAGAGATTTTCTATCTTTTGACAAAATATGTTCAAAGTCGTCTGCTGCAGAATGGTTGTATGAGGGAAAGGGTTAAACATATCTCTATCAATGAAAGTATTGGATGAAGTTAAAAACATTGTGACTAAAGGAGAAATTGCTCATCATGTCTCAATGTTTTCAACAAAAGAAGCCTGCTGCAGAAGCATAAACATGAATCTGCAAGTGGGAAAGGAATAATCTGTTACATCTGGAAAATGAAAGTTTGGTATTGTTGACCTTCAAAAGGTTAAATATAGGAAAATGCTCTCCAAAATCTTTAATAATTAAAATTGAAAGCTAGTTAACCCTTTCCGACATGCGGCAAATCTGCAGCAGACGACTTTGAAATTATCTCGGCAAATATATGAAATAACTCTATATAAGAAATGTTGATTTTTTAAAACATTGCTCATTATGAGCAAAATCTTCTTTTGTCATGTTGTTTTCAAAGTGTCAGAAAGTGTCTGCAGGAGGGAAAGGGTTAACACACCTTCAAATTCAAACTCTTAAACTCAAAAATACTTTGTATCTGGCTATATTATAGTACCAAATTATACAAGTAAATTGTAACCTTTCTGTCAACAGCTTTTTGCAACTTCAATTAAGCCAGTCTGCTGGTTCTTTTGTTGATGAAGAACTTGTATATATTTCACATGTTTGTGATTCTCCCACAAGTATCAAATCAGGTCAAATGTCAAAATTATGAGACAATATGAGAATAAATACATGTACATTATAACATAAATGTCAAGGAATAGAATCAATATGGTCCTTTAACCCTTTTCCACATATGAAACATCTGCAGCAGACGACTTAGAAAATCATATTGGCAAAAGCATGAAAAAAATCCATAAATGAGTGTATAAGTATTAAATAGAAATGTAAACATTGTGACAAAAGGTGAAATTGCTCATTGTGAGCAATTTCACCTTTTGTATCAATGTTTTCAAAAGTCGTCTGCTGCAAAGGTGTAAAAAAGCGTCTATAAGTGAGAAAGGGTTAATGAACCAGCTGTTTAAAATTTCTTACCTCATTCATTGTGATGGTTTTCTCATTAAACTTTGAATTTAGCCAGGAATAACTCAACTGTAATATAAGACATATAAATATTTCATTTAACAGAGATTTTTTAAACTGAAATTCCCTCACAAATAAGTTTTTTAATTAACAGTTTCCATCATACAACAAATATGAAGCAGGCGACTTTGAAAACGTCTTGGCAAAAGATCAAAATCTATGTAAATAGATGTATAATTATTGAATACAGTTCAGAAATTGTGACAAAAGGAGAAATTGCTCAATATGTTTTCATAAGTTGTCTGCTGCAGAGGGGTCATAAAGCAGATGACTTTTGAAATGATTGGGGTAAGAGGAGAAATTGCTCATGATGCGCAATTTCTCCCTTTGCCACAATAATTTCTACTCTATTCAATTATTACACTTTCATTTAGTGAGATTTTCTATATTTTGATCAAGATAACTTCAAAGTTGTCTGCTGCAGATTTGCTGTATGTTGGAAAGGGTAAACATGAGGTGTCACAGGACGGTAACCAGACATTATCCCCTTCATCAAAAACTGCATATGTGGACATTATCCCTTTCATGTTTTTCACATGCGGAGATTATCCCCTTCATAATTTATTACATGACTGACAAAAGCCCCTTCACATAGCTGACATGAGCCCCTTCATTATAAAAGATCTTAAAATAACTGGCCGTAATATTAAAGTGTGTTTAACAATTTGCCTATAATGAATCGATAATAATCAAATTAGATATTTTCTTAATTGAAATTAAATGGGACAATTATCATGTGTTTAACAGTTTGCCTATAATTACCTATAATAGGCCGAAGGTCATTAAACAATTAAATGATGATATGTGGCAGCTTCATTATTATAACTCTTAATTGCAGGTTACAGTTGCGGCTGGAAACATCCAGACATTGAAGAGATTCGCTACTTAGAATAGGGACTTTCCATACCATTGCATTGATGTAGTCAATGTCATCTTGATGTAAGGTAAAGGGAAAGGGTAAATCCAGTGCAGATTAAAAAGATATTCTTTATTAATATCGAAGGGGCTAATGTCTGTGAAGGGGATAATGTCCTTATACGAAGGGGATAATCTCCGCTTTCATCAATAAGGTGAAGGGGATAATGACCGCAATTCTTACAGGACACCCATGACTAACCTACAAGTTAAGAGGGTTTGATAAACAATCTTTAATGTAAACTTAAACATTTTACTAGAGCCACAGCAAATGTCCCTGATACCAACAACAGGTTGGCAATGTGAATTCTCTTGGGAAGCATAGAATGGATTTCACTTTTCATAATTGACATTGCTGTTTTTAGTTTCATATTGTGAGAGACTAACCTATTATATGATGTAATTTCATATCATTTGTCTGTTTAAGAAATGGTCTTACTTCTAAAAACAAGAGGGCCATGAGGCCCTGGAATCGCTCACCTGAGAATGGGCTATTTAAGACATAACTCTCTCATGCTCAAGCCAAACATGTGGCTTCCAGAGTGTTAACAAGATTTCCCTTAAATTTGGTCTAGTGACCTAGTTTTTGACATGACATGACCCATATTCGAACTTGGCCTGATATCATCAGGACAAACTTTCTGATAAAGTTTCAACATGCTCAAGTTTAAAATGCGGCTTCAAGAGTGTTAACGAGATTTTCCTTAAATTTGGCCTAGTGACCTAGTTTTTGACCCGACATGACTCATATTCGAACTTGGCCTAGCTATTACTTAGACAAATATTCTGACAGTTTCAACATGCTCAAGCCAGAAATGTGGCTTCTAGAGTGTAATCAAGATTTTCCTTAAATTTGGCCTAGTGACCTAGTTTTTGACCGGACATGACCCATATTCGAACTTGGCCTAGATATCAAAAGACAAACTTTCTAATAAAGTTTCAACATGCTCAAGTTTAAAATGTGGCTTCCAGAGTGTTAACAAGATTTTCCTTCAATTTGGCCTAGTGACCTACTTTTTGACCGGACATGACCCATATTCGAACTTGGCCTAGATATCATCAAGACAAACTTTCCGACAAAGTTTCAACATGGTCAAGTTTAAAATGTGGCTTCCAGAGTGTTAACAAGATTTTCCTTCAATTTGGCCTAGTGACCTAGTTTTTGACCCGACATGACCTATATTCGAACTTGGCCTAGATATCACTATGACAAACATTCTGACAAAGTTTCAATATGCTCAAGCCAAAAATGCGGCTTCAGGAGTGTTAACAAGATTTTCCTTAAATTTGACCTAGTGACCTAGCTTTTGACTCGACTTACCTATTTTCGAACTTGGCCTAGATATCACTAAGAAAAAAATTCTGACAAAGTTTCAACATGGTCAAGTTTAAAATGTGGCTTCCAGAGTGTTAACAAGATTTTCCTTCAATTTGGCCTAGTGACCTACTTTTTGACCCGACGTGACCTATATTCGAACTTGGCCTAGATATCACTATGACAAACATTCTGACAAAGTTTCAATATGCTCAAGCCAAAAATGCAGCTTCAGGAGTGTTAACAAGATTTTCCTTAAATTTGACCTAGTGACCTAGCTTTTGACCCAACATGACCTATTTTCGAACTTGGCCTAGACATCACTAAGACAAACATTCTGACAAAGTTTCAACATGCTCAAGCCAAAGATGCGGCTTCAGGAGTGTTAACAAGATTTTCCTTAAATTTGGCCTAGTGACCTACTTTTTGACCGGACATGACCCATATTCGAACTTGGCCTAGATATCATCAAGACAAACTTTCCGACAAAGTTTCAACATGGTCAAGTTTAAAATGTGGCTTCCAGAGTGTTAACAAGATTTTCCTTCAATTTGGCCTAGTGACCTAGTTTTTGACCCGACATGACCTATATTCGAACTTGGCCTAGATATCACTATGACAAACATTCTGACAAAGTTTCAATATGCTCAAGCCAAAAATGCGGCTTCAGTAGTGTTAACAAGATTTTCCTTAAATTTGACCTAGTGACCTAGCTTTTGACCCGACATGACCTATTTTCGAACTTGGCCTAGATATCACTAAGACAAACATTCTGACAAAGTTTCAACATGCTCAAGCCAAAAATGCGGCTTCAGGAGTGTTAACAAGATTTCCCTTAAATTTGACCTAGTGACCTAGCTTTTGACCCGACATAACCTATTTTCGAACTTGGCCTAGATATCACTAAGACAAACATTATGACAAAGTTTCAACATGCTCAAGCCAAAAATGCGGCTTCAGGAGTGTTAACAAGATTTTCCTTAAATTTGACCTAGTGACCTAGATTTTGACCCCACATGACCCAGTTTCGAACTTGGCCTAGAGTTGATCGAGATATATGTTCTGATAAACTTTTATAAAGATTGGATGCAAAATGTTGCCTCTAGTGGATTAACAAGCAAATGTTGACGACGGACGACGAACGACGAACGACGAACGACGGACGACGGACAAAAGGCGATCACAATAACTCACCTTGAGCACTATGTGCTCTGGTGAGCTAATAAAATCCAATTACATGTTTTACCTCTAAAGCGCATTTTCCAACAATAACATCATCTTCAGTGTCAGGGCGTTTCCGATAACACAAAATCCTTAAAGTCTGGGAACCATCCAATTCCAATTCAAAGTCCTGGTCCCAGGCTGCGTCGCTGATATATTTGCTGACTCTGGTTTGTGCTTTCTTGTAGAAATGGCCATAAGAATCCATCTCCAGACAACAGTACACCTCTAAAATTATCAATACAAATAGCTGTATTAACCCTTTCCCTAATATAGACGCCTCTGCAGCAGACAGCTTTTGAAAACATAGGGACAAAAGAAGAAATTGCTCAAAACAAGCAATTTCTCATTTTGCCACAATGTTTTCCACGTTTAGTCATAGGTTATCCATTAAATTATAGCGATTTTCTATGTTTAAAGTGGTCTGCTGCAGATTTGTCATACAATAAATTTGTAGCAGACGACTCTGAAAACATCTAGACTTAACCCTTTCCCTCATACAACAATTTTGCAACAGACGACTTTGAACATATTTTGTCAAAAAATAGAAAATTTCTATAATTGAATGGATAACCTATGACTAAAAGTGGAAATCATTGTGGCAAAAGAAGAAAATGCTCGTTCTGAGCAATTTCTTTTTTTGTCACTATGTTTTCTAAAAGCCGTCTGTTGATTGTAAACTTTGCAGCAAAAAGAGAAATTGCTCAGAATGTGTATATAAGTTGGAAAGGGTTAGGTTAAATAATGAACCTTTTCATGATAAAGACGAGCTTTAATCTTCTTCCACTAGATGACATTCAGCAATGACCTTGGATAGTGGCAGTAGGGACGGACAATAACTGTGCTCAATGGAAAATCTTGTTACCATGTTGTACTCTGACCAGAGCAAAGAGGCCTCATGTTTGATATGGTTAATTTTGGACCTTATAAGTTAAGAATTTGCTAAACATATTAAAAGACTATAAAAGATCCTTGAATATCAATGTTTCACTAAAGTAACAAGAGGGTCAAGATAGCCCTAATTCAATCACCTGAGTTATAGTATAGTAGCTAATGCTACTGCTAATAAAGGTCAATTTGATCAAGAGCGGGAATGAACTGCAAATGAAACAGCTTATTAGTAAAGGACATTTGTAATAATGCATTAAAACCTTTAAACAATTTCAAACAAGATGTGTTTGTGAAACACTGATGCCCCCGAATGGCAACATCTAGGTCAAAGGTCAAGGTCACCAGGTCAAAAATGTTGGTACTGACAGAAAGGTCATGTCACAAGGAATACACATGTGAAATATGGTAGCCGTACCTGTTATGGTTCAAAAGAAGTGGTCAAGGTTAAAGTTTTTTTCGAGAATGGCAACATCTTGGTCAAAGGTGAAGGTCGCAAGGTGAACATTTTTGGTACTGACAGAAAGGTCATGTCACAAGATATACACATGTGAAATATGGTAGCCGTACCTGTTATGGTTCAAAAAAAGTAGTCAAGGTTAAAGGTTTTTTTCGAGAATGGCAACATCTAGGTCAAAGGTCAAGGTCGCAAGGTGAACATTTTGGTACTGACAGAAAGGTCATGTCACAAGGTATACACATGTGATATATGGTAGCCTTACCTGTTATGGTTCAAAAGTAGTGGTGAAGATTAAAGTTTTTTTTGAGAATGGCAACATCTAGGTCAAAGGTCAAGGTCGCAAGGTCAAAAATGTTGGTACTGACAGAAAGGTCATGTCACAAGGAATACACATGTGAAATATGGTAGCCGTACCTGTTATGGTTCAAAAGTAATGGCCAAGGTTAAAGTTTTTTTCGAGAATGGCAACATCTAGGTCAAAGGTCAAGGTCGCAAGGTCAACAATTTTGGTACTGACAGAAAGGTAATGTCACAAGGAATACACATGTGAAATATGGTAGCCGTACCTGTTATGGTTTAAAAGTAGTGGTCAAGGTTAAAGGTTTTTTTGTGCAGACAGACCAAAAACTACATCTAGGTCAAAGGTCAAGGTCGCAAGGTCAAACATTTTGGTACTGACAGAAAGGTCATGTCACAAGGAATACACATGTGAAATATGGTAGCCGTACCTGTCATGGTTCAAAAGTAGTGGTCAAGGTTAAAGTTTTTTTCGTGCAGACAGACAGACGTGCAGACAGGCCAAAAACTAGATGCCCACCGAATCGGAGATTCTGCGGGCATAAAAAGGACCACCACAGGAACATTTCTTTGAACTTTGGTTGATATTGGACTATTGGTTTAAGAGGAGATGTTGTTTGAAGCTTAAAGTTTCTTTTACCCCCATACTGATGACCCCTGGCAGCTATCTTTTACAACCAATCATTAAGGCTTGAATAAATTACGTACAGTGTCACTATAAGAACGTTGCTGCTAAACTATCTTGTAATCAGACAATAACTTAGATAATAATCGAATCCTAAAGTTTTGTCAATTTGCCCCTTTTCTGATGTTGTCTAGTGGCTACGTTTTCAACCAAAACAAATTGACAATTGACGGCTCAAACAAATTTTGTAGAGGGTCACTTAAGGAACAGTTCCACTAGTTTATCATAGAATCAGACAAGTGGATTCAGAGAAGAAGAGTATTAAAGTTATGGCATTTTTCTCCATTTCTGATGCAGCAGCAACCAAAGTTCTAAATAGAATTCATAACTTTGAGAAATTTTGAAAGAGGATCCCCAAAGTAAAATACCTATTTAATTTGTCCAATTCTTAAGGAGATGTCATTTGAAGCTAAAAGTTAATTTTACCCCTTTTCTGATGTAACCTGTATGCTATCTCCTTTAACCAACAATTGTTGCTTGGAAAGGTTATGTAGACAGGCACTTTCATAAGAATACCATTTTAAAAAATTATATTGGAATCAGACATGCAGATTCAGAGGAGAAGAATTTTAAAGATTGGCAGTTTTACCCCCTTTCTGATGAGGCTGCAACCAAAGTTATGGTATAATTTAAATCTTTAAACAACTTTAAAAGAGGAACACCAAAGGATCATTCCAGTGAAGTTTGGTTGAAATTGGTTCAGTGGTTTAGGAGGAGATGTTGTTTAAAGCTAAAAGTTAACGACAGACAACAACGGACAGAGAGTGATCAGAATAGATCACCTTGAGCCATCGGCTCAGATGATCTAAAAGTAGAAACAAGAGGGCCATTAATGCTCCACTTGCCTAAGGCGAAAAGATCCTACCTTTTGTCATATAAATGACTTGAGGTTACTGGTGATAGAAGGTCACCAGAGGAATATTCATGTGAAAGTATTTCAGTATTATAGGTCATAATCAAACAATTTATAGGAATTCAGGATAGGACATTGAGAGGATGCTACTTAGGAAGTGTCATCACAATTGGCCATATTGTTTCTAGATGAGATCTCTCTTTTATGGAGATTTTTGTCTAGATGTTTTCATAGTGGTCTGCTGCAGTTTTGTTGTATGTGAGAAAGAGTTATACCCTTGCCCTTTTACATAAATTTTTGATAAATCCTTTCCCTCATACGACAATTCTGCAGCAGACGACTTTGATCGTATTTTGTCAAAACATAGAAAATCTCCATAATTGAATGGATAACCTATGACTAAAAGTGGAAAACATTGTGGCAAAAGGAGAAATTGCACGTTTTGTGCAATTTCTTCTTTTGTCATTATGTTTTCAAAAAGCTGTTTGCTGCAGAAGCGTTTATATGAGGGAAAGGGTTAAGAAAATAAGGCACACTCAGCCTGGTACTTACCACATGGAATATCAATCCCTTGCAGTTTATGGATTGTTACATTTAGGGAACCAGTCAGCATCTCTTCATCTAGAAAACAAACAGAAAATATTAAGTTTTAACCCTTCCCCAGTTGCAGATGCATTTGCAGTAGATGCATTTTGAAAACACAAGAGATATTGTTTATAATGAGCAATAACACATCTTGGATAATTAATTTCTTCTATGTCTCAAAAGCTGTCATTTTATCACAGATTTATGAGCAATATCTCCTTTTACCACGATGTTTCCAAAAGTCGTCTACTGCAGAGGCGTCAGAAAGCATATGCATGTGAGAAAGTGTTCAAAAGAATGTACCTTTTTTCAAGAGGACAATCCCTATACCATTGACTTGAGTGTGTAGCTTAGTGGAAGCAATCAACTGCTCGCATTCATGGTTGGATGGCTGGAAAGGGGGCGCATCTGTTACAAAAATATAAAGAACAATGTACCCTCTCCAAAACAACATCCAGCAGCTGTTCTAGAGAGGGTTTGTTACACATTAATTTTTTTCCCACCTGCAGATGCATTTTGAAGTAATAGCAGCAGACAACTTTTGAAAACATTGTGTCCAAAGGTGAAATTGCTCATGATGAGCAATTTCTCCTTTGGCCGCAATGTTTTCAACTTTATTTAACAATTAAGCTATCTTTTATGGAGATTTTCAGGTTTTTGCCACTATTTTATTAAAGTCGTCTGCTGCAGAATTGTCGTATGTGGGAAAGGGTTAATCTATTTCTAATTTTGAAATATCTTGAGTATTTATTTTCTTGTCAAATGAGGGAAAATGTTAGCCATTTCATACATACAACAAATCTGCATTTGATGTCTTTGAAAAGATCCAGGTAAAATCTCTTTAACCCTTTCCCTCATATAGACGCTTTCTGACGCCTCTGCAGCAGACGGCTTTTTGAAAACATAGTGACAAAAGAAGAAATTGCACAAAACGTGCAATTTCTCCTTTTGCCAAATGTTTTCCACTTTTAGTCATAGGTTATCCATTCAATTATGGAGATTTTCTATGTTTTGACAAAATACGTTCAAAGTCGTCTGCTGCAGAATTGTCGTATGATGGAAAGGGTTAAAGGAGAGTACATGTATATCTATTTTGAAAACATCGTGGCAAAAGAAGAAATTGTTTTTTATTAGAAATTGAACTCTTCTGTAGCAGACCTACTTATGAAACTGATGCTTCATAACGGGTCTGCAAGTGAGAATGGATTAAATTGTTGGTGTAAAGAGTTTAAATACTCCAGATGTGTCATTGTAATACACAATTAGAAAATTATCTTGTTGAGTAAATAACATGAGATTCATGAGGGATTGAACTGCTGTACTGTACTATTTATTTTATATATTGCCCACTTGCAGATGCATTATGAAGCATCTACTACAGAAGAAGACTTACATTTCTCACAATGAACAATTTCTTATTTTGTCAATGTTTTCAAAATAGATAATTATACTCTCCTTTATACAGATTTAGCCTAGATGTAGACTTTTTGTATATGGAAAAGGGCTAACATTTTCTATCTTTTGACAAAAATATATGCTTTAACCTTTTCCCACATACTACAACTGAGATGAGATTCGAAACATACTGACAAAAACGTGAAAAATCTCCAATTTAATTATTAAAAAGAGATGAAAATATTGAATGTTTTCATGCTTTCAAAAATACTATAATTAAAGATATAAAAGAATCAGATGAAACCTTTGGTATCAATTGCACAAACAAATGATTTTCGAGCTGTAAGTAAGTCAATGTAAAAGAGCAATGGATGAAATATATTTACTTTTGGTAGAATTTACACACTCAACCCAAAAAAGCTATACAAAACTCAAAAAGTTTTAACAAAAGCTTGTCTCTGTAAATCCAAAAGAGTTATTTCCAACTTAAATGATAGTGGTCTCTTGAAAAAGTTATATGCATGAAGAAAATAATTAGTAATTTTCCACCTGCACACATATCTGCAGCAGACAACTGTTCATTGCGAGCGTTTTCTCCATTTACCTTAATGTTCTTAAATACTATTCCATAGTTACACTTTCCTTGTTAAAGAGCTTCCATATTTTTGCCTCGATATTTTCAAAGTCGTCTGCTGCTGATTTCTTGTAAGTGGGAAAGGGTTAAGTTGTCTACAATAAATCTGTCGACTAATTGCACAACACTTACCGGTCTCCTGGTATTTATGGATCTGCGTGTCCATTGCTTCCCTCCACTCTTCTCGCTCATAGTCTGAAGCAAAAAGGAATGTGTGTGGCCTACAGCCGTCTGCCTCCAGATGTAAGGGTAAACGTGGTAACGCTTCCACAAGCGTTGCTTCTTGTTCATGAATCTTCTTTTTCAGTTTTTCTACATTTCTAGCCGCTTTTCTGTAAACTATTGAAAATGCTTTCTGAAACAGAGATAGAAACAAGTAGTGTTATATCATGCACTCATGTACGACTGAGTATATTCTATTTTTTTATTTTTTGCAACTAGAATAAATAATGGATTGAGTTTTAATGCTTTTCAACATTTTTTCAGTCATATCACGTTAGCCAGTGCACCTTCTCATGAATTCCCTGGCTTACTCACACCAGTACTCCACAAAACACTATTTGGAAGAAGCTGTATGCATTTAACATAGACTCTTAGGTCATTGGTGGAAAACAAATGACGCATGTCATATGTCAAAAGAATGTTGGCTGAGCTGGGGTTTGAAATCACAACACCTGGATTGAGAGCCCCTGTCAATACCACGAGGGGCTAGGCAAGAACAATAGAAGAACAAACAATAGATATGTGATGAACAAAAACCTAGTTTCGGCACTGAAGGTAGTTCATACATCCACACTTTGAAAGGATTAACCCTTTCCCTCATACAACAAATCTGCAGCAGACTACTTTGAACATATTTTGTCAAAAAATAGAAAATCTCTATAATTGAATGGATAACCTATGACTTAAAGTGGAAAACATTGTGTCAAAAGGAGAAATTGCTCGTTTTGAGCAATTTCTTCTTTTGTCACTCTGTTTTCAAAAAGCCGTCTGCTGCAGAGGCGTCAGAAAGCGTCTATATGAGGGAAAGGGTTAAAACATGGGATATGTTTAACCTATTACCAGCTGCAGATGCATCTTGACCCATCTGTAGCAGACAAATTTAACTTTTATGTTTAAAGAGATTTTCAATAGTTTAGCCTAGATATTTATGAAGTCGTCTGCTGCACACAAGTCACACACAAATATTTTAAGAATACAGAACATACAGAGAGTTGCCAATAATGTTCCTAACTAACCTTATCCCACCTACGAGTTGCCAATAATGTTCCTAACTAACCTTATCCCACCTACAAGTTGCTAATAATGTTCCTAACTAACCTACAACAAATCTGCAGCAATGCCTTTGAAAACATCTCTACAAAGAAAATCTCTATAAATGAAAGTATCATTACAGAATAAAGTTGAAAACATTGTGACAAAAAGGAGAAATTACTCATAATGAGCAATGTTTTCTACTTTTAGTCATAGGTTATCCATTCAATTATAGAGATTTTCTATGTTTTGACAAAATACGTTCAATGTCGTCTGCTGCAGAATTGTCGTATGAGGGAAAGGGTTAAGCACAGAGCTCTAGATAAGATGGGTATTTCTTGTTCTAAAAACCTTATTTGACCTTTAAACCCTCATTGAGACGATTCTTTTGATAACCCACAACATTGGGTTTAGATGAATTATAAGAGAGATATTGGTGGGAAAAGACCAGTTTACTCTAGTCCTTCGAATTTAAGTATATACAGTTCATGGTTGTTATGCGCAAATAAACATACAGAGGCTGATTGACACTTACATCTTTCAAACTATCCACTTTTAGCATCTCATCTCTAAGTTCGATTTTTAGATTACCAATCTTGTATTTCAACTCATCCAGGCTCTCCTTGAGGCTATACTTTTTCTCACCTGCAATGAAATTATTTTATTTACCTTTTCCCAGGAACAATTGTGATAAAAGGAGGAATTGCTCACCAAAAATTGTCAACTCCAATTAATAATTCAAATGTTATTTATACTAAAGAGATGTTCCATATGTTTGTCTACATGATTTCCAAATATCGTTTGCTACATATTATGTGTATGTGGGAAAGGGTTTTAACTTTGTTAGAGAGTTGATGACATGACTGGGAAAGGGTTTTAACTTTGTTAGAGAGTTGATGACATGACTGGGAAAGGGTTTTAACTTTGTTAGAGAGTTGATGACATGACTGGGAAAGGGTTTTAACTTTGTTAGAGAGTTGATGACATGACTGGGAAAGGGTTTTAACTTTGTTAGAGAGTTGATGACATGACTGGGAAAGGGTTTTAACTTTGTTAGAGAGTTGATGACATGACTGGGAAAGGGTTTTAACTTTGTTAGAGAGTTGATGACATGACTGGGAAAGGGTTTTAACTTTGTTAGAGAGTTGATGACATGACTGGGAAAGATAAAATACTTGAATCCTTCCCCCACATACAACAAAATTGCTGCAGATGCATTAAAAAGCCTACATGCAAAACTATGGAATATTGCTGCAAAAGAAAGAATAATTATTATATAGAGTTGGAAACATTGTGACAAAAAAAAGCAATTGCTTATCACGAGCTGTTTCTCTTATTGCCACTCTGTTTTCAAAAAGCCATCTGCTTCATATGCCTCAAAATTATCTCTATGTGAACAAAGGATAAAAACGTTATCCATCATTCATTTCAGCTAAAACAGAAGTAAACCTCTAGTTTTTCATCTTATCTTTTTAAGCAAATGACTCTGTACATAGCATATGCAGGAAAAGGAATTTACTGCTTCGAATGTTGACCCTTTCTTGCTAACAGAAACATTGTGACAAAAAGTAATGCTCTTTAATTTCTCCTTTAGCCCCAAGGTTTTAACTTCAATTCAATTATTCAATTATTTTACTTTTATTTTAAGAGATTTTTCATATCTTCGCCTTTATGTTTTCAAAGTCGTCTGCTGCAGTTTTGTCATCATCTATATCATGGAAAGCATTAATTGTCAGCTTTAGCAGACTCTTTTGTAACTTTGATGACTTTTTTACCCTTTTCCACTTTTTGACGCTTCTGCAGCAGACAACGTCACACAAAACCATCATTGATAGGTTCAACTTCTTTCAGTATTATTACATTCATTTACAGGAACATTCCATTGTTTTGTTAAGATGATCTGAAAGTCGTCTGCTGCCGATTTGTTGTATGTTAACCCCCTTTCCAACCTTAAGACACTTTCTGATACCTCTGCAGCAGATGACTTTTGAAAACATTAAGACAAAAGGACAAGCAATTTCTCCTTTTGCCACAAAGTTTCAACTCTTTTCAGTAATTGTAATTATACCTTCATTGTCAGAGATTTTCCATAATTTTTTCTAGATGTTTTCAAAGTCGTCTGATGCAGATTTGTTGTATGTGGGAAAGGGTTTAAAGAGATTGAATAAGATCATCCAAATGACTTACCTTTAACATGAATTCTTAGTTGAGACATAGGAAAGCACCAAACAAACTTAAATGCTCCTTCTTTAGGTCTGAAAAGAATACAGAGTAAAAATATTCAAATATCTTTGAATTATATATTACCTAAAAAAAATACGATGATTTTAAGTCAGCTTTTCAGACAATAAGAATATTTCTGAAACATTTTAATATGATTTTGAAAACCATTATTGGAAAATAAGACATTGCCCATATTTAGCTTTTTCTTTTTCTTTTTCAGAATGAATTAAAAAAAATTATACATCAAATCTTATTTGTTAAAAGAGTGCAATTGGAACAGATGGGGTAATCCCTAAAAACAAGCTATTTCACCATTTAAAAAGACCTGGTTTCAACTTGAACTTTCATATTTCAATATGAGTCCTAGTCTGGAGTTACTTCTCCTTATTACTTCATAGGAAGTCGGGAACCATGAAAAGGACTTCCTTCGACTAATAACTTCATAGGAAGTCGGGAACCAGACTAAATGAGCCCATCCATGGAAATAGGTACAAGTTGGCAGATCTAAATCAACACAGTCAAATCAAGATCTAAATAGTCTGATCTAGATCTAAATTGTTCACATATTACTTACAAAATCTTGTTTGAAGCTTCTGTCAACAGGTATCGATTCTGATAAGACAGCACATGTAGGAAAGGGTTTAACTTATATTTCAGACTTTCCTGTTCAGGTGTTTAACCCTTTCCCTCATACGACAATTCTGCAGCAGACGACTTTGAACATATTTTGACAAAAGATGGAAAATCTCCATAATTGAATGGATAACCTATGACAAAAAGTGGAAAACATTGTGGCAAAAGGAGAAATTGCACGTTTTGTGCAATTTCTTCTTTTGTCACTATGTTTTCAAAAAGCTGTCTGCTGCAGAGGCATCAGAAAGCGTCTATCAGTGGGAAAGGGTTAATAAATGCATGACATGTACTTACTTAGAGCTGCCTTTATGTTTCGTACAGATGATTATGTCGTTGAATAAGAACACGTATCTTAAATGTCTGTTGTTCTTTTTGTCCCGGGATACCTCGACAACAAATCCATTCCTCACTAAATGCCGAGAGTCTGTTGACTGAAATGGGAAGTTGACAATATTTAACCCTTTTCCACTTATAAAACATCTGCAGCAGACAACTTTGAAGACATCTCGGCAAAAGTAAGGAAAATCTCTACAAATCAATCTGTGATTATCTTACCCTTTCCCTCACACAGATGTATTTTGATACCTATGCAGTAGACAACTTTAGAGAACATTGTGTCATGAAGAGCCATTTCTCCTTTTGACACAATGTTTTCAACAGCTGTCAACTTTAGAGAACATTGTGCCATGAAGAGCCATTTCTCCTTTCGACACAATGTTTTCAACAGCTGACAACTTTAGAGAACATTGTGCCATGAAGAGCCATTTCTCCTTTCGACACAATGTTTTCAACAGCTGACAACTTTAGAGAACATTGTGCCATGAAGAGCCATTTCTCCTTTCGACACAATGTTTTCAACAGCTGACAACTTTAGAGAACATTGTGCCATGAAGAGCCATTTCTCCTTTCAACACAATGTTTTCAACAGCTGACAACTTTAGAGAACATTGTGCCATGAAGAGCCATTTCTCCTTTCGACACAATGTTTTCAACAGCTGACAACTTTAGAGAACATTGTGCCATGAAGAGCCATTTCTCCTTTCGACACAATGTTTTCAACAGCTGTCAACTTTAGAGAACATTGTGCCATGAAGAGCCATTTCTCCTTTTGACACAATGTTTTCAACAGCTGACAACTTTAGAGAACATTGTGCCATGAAGAGCCATTTCTCCTTTTGACACAATGTTTTCAACAGCTGACAACTTTAGAGAACATTGTGCCATGAAGAGCCATTTATCCTTTTGACACAATGTTTTCAACAGCTGACAACTTTAGAGAACATTGTGCCATGAAGAGCCATTTCTCATTTTGACACAATGTTTTCAACAGCTGACAACTTTAGAGAACATTGTGCCATGAAGAGCCATTTCTCCTTTTGACATAATGTTTTAACAGCTGACGACTTGTGAAATATTTTTTGATTTCTACTTTATTCAATAAACATTCTATCATTTATGGAGATTTTCTATATTTTGGACTTGATCATTTGTTGTCTTCTGCAGATTTACTGTATGTGTGAAAGGTTAACCTGTTTTGCCAATTGCTGATACATTGTGACACAGCTGCAGCAGATGACTTTTGAAACATTATTGCAAAAGGAGAAAGTGCTCATGACAAATATCTATTGTAGTCACAATGCTTTCATCTCTATACCATCAGTATATTTTCTCTTACAGTATGTTCCATATGTTTGACTAGATGTTTTCAAAATCGTCTGTTGGAAACTTGTTCTGATGAGAAACAGTTAACCCTTTCCCTCATATGACAATTCTGCAGCAGACGACTTTGAACATTTTTTGTCAAAAAATAGAAAATCTCCATAATTGAATGGATAACCTATGACAACAAGATGTGTTTGTGAAACACTGATGCCCCCAAATGGCAACATCTAGGTCAAAGGTCAAGGTCGCCAGGTCAAAAATGTTGGTACTGACAGAAAGGTCATGTCACAAGGAATACACATGTGAAATATGGTAGCCGTACCCGTTATGGTTCAAAAGTAGTGGTCAAGTTTTTTTTTTTTTCCGAGAATGGCAACATCTAGGTCAAAGGTCAAGGTCGCAAGGTGAACAATTTTGGTACTGACAGAAAGGTCATGTCACAAGGTATACACATGTGAAATATGGTAGCCGTACCTGTTATGGTTCAAAAGTAGTGGTCAAGGTTAAAGTTTTTTTTCGAGAATGGCAACATCTAGGTTAAAGGTCAAGGTCGCAAGGTAAACAATTTTGGTACTGACAGAAAGGTCATGTCACAAGGTATACACATGTGAAATATGGTAGCCGTACCTGTTATGGTTCAAAAGTAGTGGTCAAGGTTAAAGTTTTTATCGAGAATGGCAACATCTAGGTCAAAGGTCAAGGTGAAAAATGTTGGTACTGACAGAAAGGTCATGTCACAAGGTATACACATGTGAAATATGGTAGCCTTACCTGTTATGGTTCAAAAGTAGTGGTGAAGGTTAAAGTTTTTTTTTAGAATGGCAACATGTAGGTCAAAGGTCAAGGTCGCAAGGTCAAAAATGTTGGTACTGACAGAAAGGTCATGTCACAAGGAATACACATGTGAAATATGGTAGCCGTACCTGTTATGGTTCAAAAGTAATGGCCAAGGTTAAAGTTTTTTTCGAGAATGGCAACATCAAGGTCAAAGGTCAAGGTCGCAAGGTCAAAAATGTTGGTACTGACAGAAAGGTCATTTCACAAGGAATACACATGTGAAATATGGTAGCCGTACCTGTTATGGTTCAAAAGTAGTGGTCAAGGTTAAAGTTTTTTTCGTGCAGACAGACAGACAGACGTGCAGACAGACGTGCAGATGTGCAGACAGGCCAAAAACTAGATGCCCACCGAATCAGTGATTCCGGGGGCATAAAAAGTGGAAAACATTGTGGCAAAAGGAGAAATTGCACATTTTGTGCAACTTCTTCTTTTGTCGCTATGTTTTCAAAAAGCTGTCTGCTGCAGAGGCGTCAGAAAGCGTCTATATGAGGGAAAGGGTAAACTCATCCGTAGAAGGTAAAGAATAAATTCAAAATCCATTAAGCAAATAATGGAAAAAGAAATATTTACCCCTCTTCCATGTAAATAAGCCTTTTGATGAATCTGCAGCAGAATCTGCTTTTACCACATTGTTTACATATAATTTATTGAAAGAGATTTTCCACTTTTTGGCCTAGAAATTTGAGTCATCTGTTACAGATATTTTGTTTGTGGGAAAGGGTTCACCCTTGGACAAATGAAATAAGATTCTTACATCACAGGAGCTGACATTGTTGGAATTATATGTTTTTAAATTCTCCTCGCTAAGTTTGAGAGCTTTCTGTAGAATCTTGTAATCTGGATGGTCCTCCGGTGTATGCTTGATGAGATCCTGAAAGTATACGGTTTTGGTTATCATTCAGCCCTTTCCCAAAAACAGATGATTAAGGACTTCTCTGCAATAGACAATGCAAATGCTTTCAACTTTATTCAATTATTGTTCTCTAATTTAAAGAGATTATCCATATTAATGCTTTTAAAAGCTCCTTTTGCCACAATGTTTATAACTTTATTCAATCATTGCTTTTTCATTTTAAAAGATTTTCATTATCTTTTGACTAAACACTTTCAAAGTTGTCTGCAGCATATTTTAAGTATGTGGGAAACGGTTAACCCTATTTAACATACATACCAGTCTCTCTTTTAAGGCATCTGAAGCATTGATATTGAAAATATTGTGGCAAATTGAGAAATTGCTTATCATGAGCAATTTCTCAATTTGCTAAAATGTTTTAATTCTATCCAATTATTATGCTTTCATTAACAGAGTTTTTTACCTTATATATATGCAAAAATGATTTAAGGAAATGAGATCATTTGAATTGATTGAAAGATTAATTTGAATTTTATGCTGCTTTCATCAAATTTTCAGTGATAACATGGCGACCTTCTCATGTGTTTCCTGGATTTCTCACACCAGTAATCCACACATTTGTATACAGGCAACTGGCTGCTTTTGCACATAGACTGTTAGCCCAATGGTGGAAAAGATCAATGATGCTTGCCTCATTGACTTTGTAAAATGCCAGACAAGAATGTTGGACAATCTGGGGTCCAAACTCAAAACCCCTGGATTAACTTGAGATACTGAGAGCTGGTGAAAGTATTTTAACTCTTTCCCACAAGAGACACTTTCTGACACCTCTGCAGCAGACGACTTTTCAATTGTTATACTTCCATTTAAAGAGATTTTCATATTTTGCCGAGATATTTTCAAAGTCGTCTGCTGCAGATTTGTTGAATGTGGGAAAGGGTTAAGGAACACATGTGTCACCTGCAAATAAATCAATTTTTTGCATCATGGACCTGCAGACGTCAGAGAGGTGAACCCTATGTGTCACCCTGCAAAGGCTAGCAACTAGAACATTCTCAGAAAGAGGGAGGGAGTATTATTTACAAACATAGTTGAATATTATGTCCTTTTCTGCAACAAATCTGCCAAACATCATTTTTGTCAGAAAAACTCAATGTCAAGGTCAATGTAAAAATGAGGTAAGAGGGTTCAAGGTCACACATGTGTTACCAGAGTAACAAAGCATGAGAAATAGACCTTTGTATTATTATTATTATTCCCCTTGTCTCATAATGATTGTTAATCCTTACCAACATAATTGTATAGATGCATTTTGATGTAACTGCAGCAGATGACATTCAAAAACATTGTAGCAAAGGGAGAAATTGCTTATAACTGGCAATTTCTCTTTTTGCTTCAATGTTTTTCACTTTTCAGCTGTGTTTAGTAATCATACTTTCATTTATAAAGATTTTCTATATTTTGCCAAAACATGTTCAACTTTGTCTGCTTCAGAATAGCTGCATAAGGGAAAAGGGGGTTAAAGTCATCAGCAGGTAAGATGTATTAACCCTTTCTCACTTACAACATATCTGCAGCAGACGACTTTGAAAATATTTGGTCAACATATAGAAAAATATATATTAACCCTTTCCCACCTGCAGACGCATTTCGACGCAATAGCAGCAGACGGCTTTTTGAAAACATAGTGACAAAAGAAGAAATTGCACAAAACGTGCAATTTCTCCTTTTGCCACAATGTTTTCCACTTTTTGTCATAGGTTATCCATTCAATTATGGAGATTTTCTATGTTTTGATAAAATACGTTCAAAGTCGTCTGCTGCATAATTGTTGTATGAGGGAAAGGGTTAATGAAAGTATATTTATTGTATAGGGTTGAATTGTGGCAAATGTAGAAATTGCTCATAATAAGCTTTTTCTCCTTTTGCCAATGTTTTCAGAAGTCGTCTGTTGCAGAGGCATAAGAAAGTGTCTGTATCAGGAAAAGGGTTAAGACAAGCAAGGGGAATAATTTCATACTTGTCTTCAGGTCTGTATAGACTTACATGTAAGACGAGACTGTTGGTTTGAATCCGTTGTACTGGCTTCAGAAGAATATCTGTAAAATAAAACAGAAACCTAGGCTTTACCCTAAACATATACATTAAATTTTAAACAAGATTTAACACATTTCTATATGCTGACATATTTTGACGGATCGGCAGCAGACACTTTTTGATAATGAAATCATTGAATAGAGTAGAAAACATTGTGGCATTATGAGAAATGTCTCCTTTTTGTGCAGATGCAACAGAATGCGTCATCATGTGGAAAAGGGATACTGAACAATTCTATTCTATTTTATTTCAAAATGTTGAAGTCTTCTTTCCAAATGACAGTTCTTTCTTTCTCAATTGAACAGGAAATATATCTTGTTATTTCTACAATACATTATATGACAAAAAATTTGAACTTTTTCCACTTTTGCCATAATCTTTTCAAATGTCTGCTGCAGCAAAGCAGAAATGCGGAAATTCTCTATGAATGAAAATAGTTATTCATAAGATTTGACAACAAATTTAATATGACAAAAGGAGAAATTGCTCATAATGACTTAATGTTTTCAAAAGTGGTCTACTCTGCTGTGGATGTATCAAAATGTGTGGTAAAGGGTTAAAACATCCCACTTCAGTATCAAGGAAGAAGTTCACACTGACAGGATGATGTTCGGTTTCAGTTTATTTGTTTGTATGGTGTTTAAACCCGCTTTCAACAAAATATTAGTTATATCAGTGTTACCAGTACTGCTGTTCCATTTATCCTGACAGTAGCGAGCTAGTTGTTATTTATGTTAATCCATCAATCCTCAGATAAAAGGAAAGCAATAACGTCATTTTCAAGTCTTTGGTAGGACTCTGCTGGGGATCATATTACATTCAGGCAACATCACAAAAATACCAACAATTGGATGTTACAATATTATAATCCTTTCCCTCATACAACAATTCTGCAGCAGACGACTTTGAAAACATTTATATATATAGACATTTATGGAAAATCTCTTTAAATGAATATGTAACTATTGATTACTGTCGAAAACATCGTGGCAAAAGAAGAAATTGCTTGTCACGCTGTTTTCAAAAGACATCTGCTGCCGAGTTGTCAGAAAGTGTCTATTTGTGGGAAAGGGTTTATAGCAATTACAATCAGTGTTTACAACTTTTGAAAACATTGAGGTTAAGAAGAAATTGCTCACAACAAGCAATTTCTCCTTTTGCTATAACGTGTTCAACTCTTTTTAATAATTAAACTCTCATTTGTGGAGTTTTATCACGTTTTTGTATTTAAGTTTTCAAAGTTGTCTGCTTCAGATTTGTTCTATGTGAGAAAGGGTTAAATAATTGATCATAATCATTCTCCAGGTGCTTTTGAATTAACTTAACTGCGCAACTAGATGGCAAACGGATCCGGAATAGACTGTGCAGGCTTTATCCTTTCCCACATGCAGTTGTAATTGGATGCGTCTGCAGCAGACTGTTTTTGAAAGTTTTGTAGCAAAAAGGAATCGTTGTTCATAACAAATTATTTCTTTTTTTTTCATCAATGTGCAATAATAACACTTTAATTATAAAGATATTTCCTATTTTTCCCACGTTTCTACTGTTTCTTTTCAAGTCGCCTGAAGGTGATTTGTTATGTGGAAAATGGTTATTTATTATGGATATTTACCTTCTAGCTTACTTCCTTCATCTTTGAATGCTTCCATTTGTTCCTGGATTATAAAAATAAATAAATGTGAGCCACGGCTATTGACTGTAAATAACCGGATCAGATAAAAGTTAATTGCAGCAAAAACAAATAGGGCTACATTTCTAGCTTTATGTTAAAAGATGCATCTAGGATTAAATTACATGCAGACGGAAAGTGAAGGCTAAAGTTAGACTGTGCATACTCACAGCCTTGCCAGAGTCTTCACTGAATGCAGGTCAATAAAGATCTATAACTAGAATTGTTTTTGAAAAAACAGATGTCTCCCCCTCAAATATCTGTCAAAATCTCTCAAAACATTCCAACCTATAAAGCAGACAATGGGTTCTGCACATCACCTTGATGAGGTGAACATCTGACACAAGTTTCATGAAAATCCTTCAAGCCGTTTTGGAGATATGGAGCGGACACGAAAAACAGGCTCAAACCTTTGACCTTCAAGCCTGACCTTGACCTTGAACCGGTATGGTCGGAACATGGGTTCTGCACATCGCCTTCGTGAGGTGAACATCTGACACAAGTTTCATGAAAATTCTTCAAGCCGTTTTGGAGATATGGAGCGGACACGAAATTAAGGCTCAAACCTTTGACCTTCAAGTCTGACCTTAACATTGAACCTGTATGGTCGGGACATGGGTTCTGCACATCGCCTTCATGAGGTGAACATCTGACACAAGTTTCATGAAAATCCTTCAAGCCGTCTTGGAGATATGGAGCGGACACAATTTCGGACAGACGGACAGACAGACAGAAGGACAGACAGACAGACGCCCAGGACAAAAACAATATATCTCCCCTGTATACAGGGGGAGACATAATTAATAAATGAAGCTCATATCTGTTATACAAGTGATAAGATTCCCGACAACTGTTTGCCTGACATGATTTGTTTAACCCTTTCCCACATACAGCAAATCTTCAGCAGACGACTTTGTAGATATCTTCTCAAAAATATGGAAAATCTCTATACTTGTAGGTTTAATTACTGAAAAAATTTGAAATCATTGTGGCAAAAGGAGAAATTGCTTGTTTTGAGCAACTTCTCTATTCGCCACAATGTTTTCAAAAGTCGTCTGCTGCAGAGGCATTATAAAGCATCTACAAATGGGAAAAGGTTAACTCTCTCCAACGTGCAAACGCAATCTGATGTATCTGAAGGAGACTACATTCAATATCAGTCCCACAAGGAGAAATTGCTCTTGCATCATGATGAGCAATTTCTCCTTTTGGTACAATGATTTCAACTATATCATATAACAGTTTTCAAAAGAAATTCTTCTGCTGAGATGTCAGAAGGCTTCTGTATGTCGTAAATGTTTAATAGTCTACTTTCGAGATTAACAAGTTCATTAAAATTCAACCATTTCAGGAAAAAGGGAAATCTGTTAGTTTTCCTTTTCAGACTTGCAGAAGCAATTAGACCCATTTGCATTAGACAACTTTATTTAATAGTTATATATTCATTTATAGTGACTTCACATATTTTTGTGCAGATGTTTTTGAAGTCATCTGCTGCAGATTTGTTGTATGTTAATATGGCAAGGGAAAAGTTATGATCTGTAGCAGGGATAAGTATAATATATTGATAATTCATACCATTTAACCCTATCCCACCTGCAGAACCTTTTTGACGCCTCTGCAGTATATAACTTTTGAAAACATTGTGCCAAAAAGTGAAATTGCTCATGATGAGCAATTTCAACTTTTGCGAGATGTTGTATGTGGAAAAAGGTTAAGATTATACATGCAGAGAAACATGAAATATGTTATGCATATTCCTGTTGCCCTGTTTTTAATCCTGTTCTACATGCAGATGCATTTTTAACGCCTTTGCAGCAGCCGACTTTTAATATCACAATTAAGCAATTTCTCCTTTTGCCACAATGTTTTCAAAACCCCAAATTTTTTGGACCAAATTCTCCAAATTTGGTGTATGTTGGAAAGGAATAACCAATCTCCCATTTAAATCTCATGGTTAATACAATCACTTTGATACATTCCCTCAGGTTGTAACTGTTAGCTACTCTATTTGCAGAGTGTTTGGAATCTATTTGCAGAGTGTTTGGAATCTGTTTGGAATCTATTTGCAGAGTGTTTGGAATCTATTTGCAGAGTGTTTGGAATCTATTTGCAGAGTGTTTGCAATCTATTTGCAGAGTGTTTGCAATCTATTTGCAGAGTCTTTGCTATCTATTTGCAATGTATTTGTCGAATGATTGTAATTTATTTGCAGAGTATTTGCTATCTATTTGCAGATTTTGATGTTGAATTGGCTGCAAACATTCTGCAAAGGGTTTTTTAAATGCTTCATGTACCCTTTGCAATCTGTTTGCAGACTGTTTGCCCGGTTCGTTCCAAATCTACCCACTGCAGAATATATTCTGCAAACACTTGAGCAAACAATTTGCAAAGGTTTGGAATATATTCTGCAACCCCTTCCATTTGTAGGGGGATACATGCAGAGAAACATGAAATATGTTATGCATATCCCTGGGTATTTTGTTGCCCTGTTTTTAATCCTGTTCTACATGCAGATGCATTGTTAACGCCTTTGCAGCAGCTGACTTTTAATATCACAATTAAGCAATTTCGCCTTTTGCAACAATGTTTTCAAAACCAAATTTGTATGTTGGAAAGGAATAACCAATCTCCCATTTAAATCTCATGGTTAATACAATCACTTTGATACATTCCCACTGTTAGCTACTCTTTTGGGAGTCTATTGTTCAAACAAGGGGAGTAACTCTCTCCTTCTGCAAGAATGTTTCAAAAGGTTATCTGCTGCAAATTGCATTGTCTGTATGTGAGAAATGGTTAATTTGTTATGTGTAAACAATGTTATAATCGGCATCAAGGTTATTGAACTTCTTATAATCTCATAAGATCTTTTAACCAACAACCTAAAATATTACAATTTTTGTTATAAATTCATCTGCCACAAAAGTGTCAGATGCCATCTTTGACTGGTGAAGAAAAAAGAAATAACATTCAAGTCTCCCTTTTCAACACACACATGAGAAGCAGATGACTTGTTGTTGCAAACAGATAAATTGATCATAATGAGCAATTGCTCAATTTGCCACAATGTTTTCAGCTTGATTTAATAAGTATACATACATTAATCCTTTCCCTCATACGACAATTCTGCAGCAGACGACTTTGAACGTATTTTGTAAAAACATAGAAAATCTCCATAATTGAATGGATAACCTGTGACAAAACGTGGAAAACATTGTGGCAAAAGGAGAAATTGCACGTTTTGTGCAATTTCTTCTTTTGTCACTATGTTTTCAAAAAGGCGTCTGTTGCAGAGGCATCAGAAAGCGTCTATATGAGGGAAAGGGTCAAATTAATAGAAATGTTCCATAGTTTAGCATAGATGTTATTTAAAGAGATTTGCTACAGATTTGTTGTATTTGGGAAAGGGTTAACATTCAACTAAAGAAGATATCAAGTGAACCAAAACAGAAAGAACCACAACTTTGAAAAATATTATAAAGGATATATTTACAACAGCTGAATTAACATAAACTAAAAGATTAGACAAAAATTAGAATAAATAATATGAAATTGAAAAATATGGCAATATCCATAAGGACTCCACAACACAAAAAATACATGTTAGAATTTATCCTCTAACATTTTATATCATGAGAAACATTTCATTGCTTCCATTTCCAAAATGATTTTATCACCAAATTAATAGGTTATTTAATCATATACACTTCAATAGTTTTCAAAGTTCTTTTTCTATGCATGTATGGAAAACAAGCTCCATATACTGCATGTTTTCCAACAGATCAGAATAATCTTCGCAGAGGGTCACCTAAGAAAAACAAGCCTCGCCCCCCTGGCCGCCATGTTTTTCAACGGATTGAAATAATTTGAACTTAATTGATAAAGGGTCACTCAAGGAACATTTTGTGCCAAAAAATTAACAAATCAGGCCAATACTTTTGGACAAGATGAATTTCCTTCTGTTGCCATTGCAACCAGTTTGACATGGAATTAATTTCTTTAAACAGTTTGAAAGTGGACCACACCTAAGGCACATTTCTGTGTAAATATTATGAAATTGGTCAATTGGCTTAGGATTAGAAGTTAAATGTAGGAAGATGTTAAACGACAGTGATCAAAATACCACACACCAGACTTTGTGCTCATGTGAGCTAAACAGTTACTTGGTATCGCAAAACTTTTAAAGCTTTCATGCTGAAGTCTTAGGGTCAATTTTGGTCACCACTGTGTTTAACAGGATTGTGAAAATGTGCAGAGCAAGGCTAAAATGAGAATAAAAGGTGAAACAACGTGTCTGAATCATTATCAACGTGACAACGTGAATTGGAGATATTAATTTTGGACATTTTCAAAATTCACCGACCTTTAAGAACATCATACTAAAACATAGCAAGAGATTGAAGATACAGCATGTCTTTATACAATGGAATAGAATGTGAGCCCTCCTAGATCCTATGAATTAAGATGTATTTCCTTCAGCATTCAAATTAGTAATCACTTGATGAGCCCAGCCAGATGGTGCATGCAGTTTTAACTGAACGAGTTTCAGCATGGTGCCAGAGAAGCATAATTTAGGAGCCACAACACGGTGACAGAAAGTCTAGAGCATGGTACAACAATATTACATTTAGGGGAGACAGCATGGCACTATGACTGGGGCTAGAGCATGGTACTACAATATTACATATTGGGGGAGACAACATGGCACTATGACTGGGGCTAGAGCATGGTACAACAATATTACATATTGGGGGAGACAGCATGACACTAAGACTGGGGCTAGAGCATGGTACAACAATATTACATATTGGGGGAGACAACATGGCACTATGACTGGGACTAGTTTGTTTGTTTGGAGTTTAACGCCGCTTTCAACAGCTTTGATCATATCACGGCGGTCAGTGCACCTACCCATGTTTTCCTGGCTTTCCCACACCAGTACTTACACAACATTATTTCGAAGCCACTGACTACTTTCTCACATAGATCAGAGGTGAGAGGCAATGGAAAACATCCTGACTGGGGCTAGAGCATGGTACAACAATAATACATATTGGGGGAGACAGCATGACACTATGACTGGGGCTAGAGCATGGTACAACAATATTACATATTGGGGGAGACAGCATGGCACTATGACTGGGGCATTATGCAGGAGGGATATGATCATTCAAGGATAAATTCCAACATATTGACTTGTATCTCTCAATGATTCTTAGTCTTTTACTATCCTTTGACAGGCAACATTCATGACATTTAACCGAGAAGAAAGAAAAATCTTCAAATGAAACATTTAATTTGAAACTGTTTTTCTTGTTTTTTTATTCATGCTAAACTAACAGATTGTAAAACAGCTATTTAACTAAAGCGTTAACCTTTCCCCACATATGGATGCTTTCTGATGCCTCTGCAGCAGGTGACATTTGAAAACATTGTGGCAAAAGGAGACATTGCTCATGATGAGCAATTTCTCCTTTTGCCACAATGTTTTCAACTTTATTCAAAAATTGTTCTTTCATTTATAGATCGAAATGTTTTCAAAGTCATTTTCAGATTTCTTTTATGTGGGGAAAGAATTAATTGCTGTTAATGTGGAAGTGTTTTTTGTAAGAATCATTGAGCGAAAAAAGCCAGGGATAAACAATAACAATATCTGCAATCCACCATGAAGCAAAGATACCTGCTCAGGCATAGCAAGATGCACGAATATCCAAGTAGAAGGACTGATAAGCCTTTGACTTACATCGATGCTTGCTATGCTATTAGATCGCCCTCTAGATTTAAACATTTTCTGAAAAATTGTAAACCAGTACAGGTTGTAAAAGAGACTTCCTCTAAACACTTTCTTGTTTTATCATTTTCATAATTTTTTCCACATACAGATGCATTCTGTTGCAACGGTAGCATAGGAGACATTGCTCATTGTGAGTTATTTCACCTTTTGCTACAATGTTTTCAACTCTATTCAATAAATATACATTAATCTATATAGACTTGTCTTTGTTTTGGCCAAATTCTTTTCAATTTGTCTGCTGCAAATTTGTTTTATGTGGAAAAGGGCGTAGGAAAAGCATGGCCAAAATAGAGACAGACAGACAGGCGACCAAGTTACACATGATCCATAAGTGTCATCCAGCCACAAAGCAGGGGACACAATAATCCATGATAATTGGTTTCTGTCAAGAAAACATTAATATTTGACCACACCATACTGCCCCTGGATATAGGTCATTTACCTCTTAATATCTTAAACTTTTAACCAATGCGATATTTCTAGTCATCTTCTTCGTAAAAATCTAAGGCAAACAATTTGTAACTTCTGCAAAATTAAATGTTCTACTTTGACACACAGTTCACCTGTTCCCTTAATTGTTTCAGAATTTCTTCTGCTGTAGAGGTATCAAATATTATTTGTATCAGTTATTATTCTGGAACAAGAGCGCCAAATGTCACAAAATACGCCTGTCCTGTATTTTTGAGACCAATAAATATAGTGATAATTGGTTGTACATTAGGCAAATTTAGAGAGCAGACGCTGTTAGTACAGTTTTGGCCATTTTGAGGGACATAAGTGTGTAGTGACTAAGATAACGTGGTAAATTATCGAAGATATTATGCCAATATACATTCTGACCAAATTTGGTGATGATTGGACAAAGGCTTCTAAAGTTATTGAGCTGACAAGACCAATTTTAGGTTATTTCTATAATTAAAGGGCAATAACTCTTGATTGACTAAAGCAATATGGCTAGTTATCGAACTTGTCCGAGATATTATGCCAATACACATTCTGACCAAATTTGGTGATATTGGATAAAGGCTTCTAAAGTTATTGAGCTGACAAGACTAATTTTAGGTAATTTCTATAATTAAAGGGCAATAACTCTTGATTGACTAAAGCGATATGGCTAGTTATCGAATTTGTTCGAGATATTATGCCAATACAAATTCTGACTAAATTTGGTGATGATTACACAAAGGTTTCTAAAGTTATTGAGCTGACAAGACCAATTTTAGGTAATTTCTTTAATAAAAGGGCAATAACTATTGATTGACTAAAGCGATATGGCTAGTTATCGAACTTGTCCAAGATATTATCCCAATACACATTCTGACCAAATTTGGTGGTGATTGGACAAAGGCTTCTTAAGTTATTGAGCTGACAAGACCAATTTTGGGTAATTTCTATAATTAAAAGGCGATAACTCTCGATTGACTAAAGCAATATGGCTAGTTATTGAACTTGTCCGAGATATTATCCCAATACACATTCTGACCAAATTTAGAGATGATTGGAAAAAGGCTTCTTAAGTTATTGAGCTGACAACATACTGGACGCCGCCCTCCCGCCCGTACACCGCAGGTAAAACTATAATACGATCCGTTTTTTTCAAAACGCCCTATAAAAAGGTTAATGTAGGGATTATCTATATCAGCGTAGAAATTACTTGCCATTATGAATCTGTAATGTTTATCCCTCCTTTCCTACCTGCAGATGCATTTTCACATATCTTCAGCACATGACTTTTGAAAACATTGTAGTAAAAGAAGAAATAGCTTGTGATGAGCGATTTTCTCCATTTGCTACAATGTTTTCATCTCTATTCAATAGTTATACTTTCATTTATGTGATTTTCCATGTTGTTGCACAGATGTTTCATGATTCGTCTGCTGCATATTTGGTATACATGGGAAGGGTTGAACAAGAAATGAGGCAATGAAAGAATATCAGGTTTGTAACATTGCCTTTAACCCTTTCCCACATACAACAAATCTGCAGCAGACGACTTTGAAAACATAGCGACAAACACCTGCAAAAATCTCCATAAAATATAGATTAATTGTTAAATAAAGTTGAATATATTGTGGCCTAAGGAGAAATTGCTCATCATGAGCAATTTCACCTTTGACCACAATGTTTTCAAAAGTCGTCTGCTGTTATTGCGTCAAAATTTGTCTGCAGGTGGGAAAGGATTAAGCATGGAGCCAGATCTCTACATAATCTATCCATCCCTGCCGTTTTGGCACATTGTAATGTAATAACCAGGTCAGCCTATTTAGTTTCTATATTTAGTATAAGTGACCTTGAACTTGGCTGTAGTGACCAAATTGACATTGCTAAGCTAGGTTGTAATGTAAGCATTAGGTAAAAAGTCAATGTCAAGGTCGCAAACTATAACAATTAATATTAATAACCAGAAAGGTTTTGTCACAAGGAAAACACATGTCTAATAAATTGAAAGCACCAACAGGAAAAACCCTATTAGCCCTTTCCCACATACAACCAATCAGCAACAGACTTAGTCTAACAACTTTGGAAACATCTTGGCAAAAACATGAAAAATCTCAGTAAGTGATGGTAAGAAATGGTGCTCTACATGAGAAACGCTTAGAAAGTGTGACAATTAAGGATTGAAACTGGTCGATTTACATGGAAACAAAGAAGGATTTCTTTTGGTGTATTGTAACCTAAAGATATTCCTAAAGGAGAACTTAATGCTTTGTTGCAAATATTTTCTCCAATGTTTTCAACTTTGTCTCACAACTTTTCTTTATCTATTTTCATTACTGTGTCGGATGTTCTATTTGTGGTGGAACAAAACTTCTAAGTAAATAATCCAGAAAGTACTTAGAAGAACATAAAACCACAAGTTTGGTTGTAACTTTGTCAAACAATAAACCAGAGACGTAGATCTTATCTACGTCCCTGAATAAACCAAATCATATCTTTTGGTTCTATTCTCTTAAATGTTATAGTTGTGTAACATTTTCCCTCATATAGAAACATTTTAATGCATCTGCAGCAGACAACTTATAAAAACATTGTGACAGAATAAACTGCCAGAGAAATTGTTCATAATGAGCAAGTGATCCTTTTGTCATAATGTTTTCAAGTCTATTCAATAATAATTATTTTGTTGATGTAGATTTTCTATATTTGGCCTAGAGTGTTTTCAGAATTGTCTGTTGCAGATTTGTAGTTTGTGGGAAAAGGTTAATATAATGTCTGAGAAATTTGTTATCAATATTCTTACATGTAGTGTAGTTCTTACATGGCAAAAAGATAAAAAGCTTATTTGAGCAATTTCTCCTTTTTTTCCACATGATTTTTTTAAAGTTATCTGCTGTAATTAGGAATGAATGTCAGAAATACCCAAATCACACCGTTAAATGGCATTCACACAATGTCTGGACCTTAATTTGCTGGTCAGCAATTATTAAAGGCATAATTTTCATGATTCATGGCTCGCATTTACTCAACAAACGTACATAAGTTAAGGTTAGTTATATACTTGTATACTATATAAGTGAACTGTCATAGGGGAACTCAATACTTCTATAAAATAACCCTTTCCCACATACAACAAATCTTCAGCAGATGCCTTTGAAGAGAGTTATATTATTAAATTGAGGTGAACACATTGTGGCAAAAGGAAAAATTGCTCATTATGAGCAATTTCTCCTTTTGTCACAATATTTTCAAAAATCGTCGCTGAATAGTCGTCAAGAAGCATCTGTATGAGGGAAAGGGTATATTAAGGTTATGATACATAGATAATTTATATGGGCATCAAAGTTCAAACATTTTGTTATTTTAACTGTCAATATCTGCACATCTCCACACAGCATCTTTTCGACCACATGTATTGCTAGCAAAACTCATGAAATTTTACGAGAATAAAAAACTTCTTTTCCCCCTAAACCCTTTCCCCCATGCTGACACAACTTGACACATCTACAGCAGAAGATTTCAATTCTATACAATATTTCATAGATTATTTTCCTTTACTTTGGACAAGATTTTTTTCGAAGTCTTCAGCAGCAAATTTGTTGAGTGTTGAAAAGATTGAACTGTAAAAAAATCGGTTTTGTTCCAAAAAAATTTCATCTAATATACAATAGACAATAATTTTTTAACACCCCAACCAGTTATGAAAGTTCATAAGTTGTCTGCCTTGAAAACATTTCATCAAACGACGACAAAGTAGAAGATGTAACATCAGGCAAATTAAAAAATATCCTAGAATGGATTAAAAAAATATCACAAAATTCCAATTTTATTTTCAACATACACAAGCCTTTACAGCAAGACTTTTGAAAATGTCAAAGTCAAACCAAAAATATGAAATAATTATTTCTGCTATAGATATGTCAATTGTACATGTATATGTATACATATGGGAAAGGTTAAAAAAAAACAGGATAATATTCCAATTTTCATTTTCAACATAGATAAGTTTGAACACTTTTCTACATACAAGAAATCTGAAGCAGACGACTTTGAAAATATCTACACAAGATATGAAAAATCCTTCTAATTAACCGGAAGTAGAATAACGAGAAATAGTCATAATGAACAATTTCTCCTTATGCCACAATATTTTCACAAATCATCTGCAGAAGATATCTCAAAAGCATCTGCCTCAGGGAAAAGTGTTAAAGATGCTAATGTGGACATGTTTTAAAGTAGTCAATATTATGTAGCACACTATTATCAAGCAGGGGGTGAGTATCATCACTTTCTGTTTAGCTCTACATATAACATGAATTACCAGTTGTATTTCTATCTTATTCTTTTGGTATGGTTTCCTATTTTTCTGAAGCGATATTTAAGCACTGTCCATGGAAAAAGGTACAAAAGGCTTGGCATTTCTGACCTGTGTTGGTTTAGATCAGCATGTACACATCTGCTCTGACTTATTAGAATCTACATTAGTTGACAGAAGCTGCTAACAAGCTTATGTAAGTAATATGAGAACAGTGAAGAAATTTATCAGATTGTGCCTGATCTGGCTGCACTGTTCACAACAATAAGTAGTATTCAACAATGTAGACCAAGATAAGATTGCAAACAAATGCAGGCTTTTTTTCATTTGTCTACATTGTATCATTATTGATTTAACCCTTTTCCCTGTTACAGACAATTTCAGATGCCTTTGCAGCAGACGACTTTTGAAAACATTGTGGAAATGTTTTCAACTTTATTCAATTACCATATAATTATGCTTTCATTGACAGAGATTTTTACATATCTTTGCAAAGATGTTTTCAAAGTCCCCTGCTGCAGATTTGTTGGATGAGGGAAAGGGTTATAATTGTGTTTAATATATAACGCTAATGTTGTTTAAAATCAGGGAAACCTGATAAGGGTTTAAAACATTTTAAACTTATTTTAATATTGACATTTATTATTCAAGGTAACGGGAGAAGTTGAATAGAATGCATGTAGCATAATTGATTTTATCTTGATCTTTTATCCCTTTCATAAAACAACTAAAGTATGTAGCAGATGACTTTGAAAACAGTTAGGATAAAATATGGACAATCTCTGTAAATGAAAGTATATTTAGCCCTTTCCCACATACGACAATTCTGCAGCAGACGACATTGAACATATTTTGTCAAAAAATAGAAAATCTCTATAATTGAAAGGATAACCTATAACTTAAAGTGGAAAACATTGTGGCAAAAGGAGAAATTGCACGTTTTGTGCAATTTCTTCTTTTGTCACTATGTTTTCAAAAAGGTGTCTGTTGCAGAGGCATCAGAAAGCGTCTATATGAGGGAAAGGGTTAATTAATAAACATTGTGACTAAATGATCATGAGAAATTTCTCCTTTGGCTACATTGTTTCTAAATGATGTCTTTTGTAGAGTCGTCAAAATGCCTCCTTAACCCTTTCCCTCATACGACTATTCTGCAGCAGACGACTTTGAATGTACTTTGTCAAAACATAGAAAATCTCCACAATTGAATGGATAACCTATGACAAAAAGTGGAAAACATTGTGGCAAAAGGAGAAATTGCACGTTTTGTGCAATTTCTTCTTTTGTTACTATGTTTTCCTAAAAAACGTCTGCTGCAGAGGCGTCAGAAAGCGTCTATATGAGGGAAAGGGTTAAGTGGCAAGAGTAAACAATGACGAATTTGTTGTATGTGGAAAAGGGCTGAGATTTACCTAGAACGTATATGAATTTCGTTAACAGTTAACTCATTAACCCTTTCCCTTATAGGACAATTCTGCAGCAGACGACTTTTATTTGTCAAAAAATAGAAAATCTCTTTAATTGAATGGATAACGTTACTATGACTAAAAGTGGAAAACATTGTGCCAAAAAAAGAAATTGCTTGTTTTGAGCAATTTCTTCTTTTGTCACTATGTTTTCAAAAAGCTGTCTGCTGCAGAGGCATCAGAAAGCGTCTATATGAGGGAAAGGGTTAAAGACATAAACGTGCTAGATTACAACAATCATAAACCCTTTCCCTAACATGTACAGATGAAATCTGATGACTTAGCAGCAGAAACTTTCGAAAACATGGTTTGGAATGGAATAAATGCTCAAATCAGCATTCCATCATTATACTTTTATCTCTCTTACTTTTGCCTGCTGTGGATTGTTTGTACCTATTAACCCTTTCCCTCATGCAGCAGACGACTTTGAACGTATTTTGTCAAAAAATAGAAAATCTCCATAATTGATTGGATAACCTATGACAAAAAGTGGAAAACATTGTGGCAAAAGGAGAAATTGCATGTTTTGTGCAATTTCTTCTTTTGTCACTATGTTTTCGAAAAGCTGTCTGCTGCAGAGGTGTCAGAAAGCGTCTATATGAGGGAAAGGGTTAAAGTGGTAAAATAATTTTCATAAATGTAATATAAAAGTTTTTTTAATGCCAATCTATACCTCAAACAGGTGTTTGGTTTCGTCATTGTCCTGGTACTTATGGATGGCTTCTACAGCAGTCTGGTAGTTCTTCACATACTCTTCATATACTTTAAAGTACACCACCTGCAAATGTACATTATATTAAAAATTCATTCCATAATTTATGATCTTTTACGATTCATGAAAATTGAAAACATCTGACCGTAATTGTAAAATCTAAAAAAAATGAAATAGACAATGTTAAAACAAAAACAAAACTTCCCCGAGTTTGTGACCCAAGAAGATGAGGATCAGCATGAAACATGCAGTCTGATCAGGTTCTTCTCTGTTCATGGAGTCCTTTGAAGAATGATTTATTCAGGGACATAGATAAGATCTTATCTATGTCCCTGATTTATTATAAAAGCCATATATCCAAGTAACACTTTTTCCAAAATGCAACAAATCTGAACCAAGTTATTTGAAAACATGTATATAAAGATGTGGAAAATCTATACTTGAAAGAGATAAAACAACATTTTGTGGCAAATAGAAATAATTCTGATAATGAGCAAAATTCTTCTGTTGCTATAATGTTTTTAAATGTCATCTGCTGCAAATGTAACAAGTTGCATAGCACAGTAACACTAGAGTAACAAAGATCAAGATCAGTCTACATAGAGTTTCTGACGCCTCTGCAGCAGACGGCTTTTTGAAAACATAGTGACAAAAGAAGAAATTGCACAAAACGTGCAATTTCTCCTTTTGCCGCGATGTTTTCCACTTTTTGTCATAGGTTATCCATTCAATTATGGAGATTTTCTATGTTTTGACAAAATACGTTCAAAGTCGTCTGCTGCAGAATTGTCGTATGAGGGAAAGGGTTAAAGGAGAGTACATGTATATCTATTTTGAAAACATTGTGGCAAAAGAAGAAATTGTTTTTTATTAGAAATTTAACTCTTCTGTAGCAGAACTACTTATGAAACGGATGTTTCGACAAAATACGTTCAAAGTCGTCTGCTGCAGAATTGTCGTATGAGGGAAAGGGTTAAAAGGTTACAGAATATTAAGTTGTTGCTTTGGGTTTTTTTCAATCGGCTTTTCTCAAAGTAGAGGAGCATATCTAAATGATCGAGCTATGCTATTTGGTACATGGTGATTCCTTGAAACTATCACCAATGACAGAATATTGATTATTTCGCAATGTGACACCATAGACAATGACAGAATAAAATACAATATTAATCGTCTCAGGTGGTAAAAATTATCACAACACCTGCAGCATTTTCACCTGCACTATCAATATGATTTCATCAACGATTTTTGTTTTGTCTTAATTCCAGGTATCAGAAAACCCTTTCCCTCATGTATACGCTTTCTGACGCCTCTGCAGGAGACGGCTTTTTGAAAACATAGTGACAAAACAAGAAATTGCTTAAAAAGAGCAATTTCTCCTTTTGCCACAATGTTTTCCACTTTTAGTCATAGGTTAGCCATTCAATTATAGAGATTTTATATTTGTTGAAAAAAAATGTTCAAAGTCGTCTGCTGCAGATTTGTTGTATGTGGGAAAAGGTTAATTTATAGTGTCCTTATGTATTTTTTTTTTTAGATATGTCTGCTTTGATAGCATCTGAGGAAGAGAATGTGTTCTCTTGAAAACTGGAAATAAAGTTCCACACATTAAAATGGTTCTCAACCCTCTCCATATAAACAATTATTTGTATCAGACGACTTTTTAAAAATATCTTGACAATATCATGTAAAATATTTTTTTAATGAGAGAGTAATTAATACAAGAGGGCCATGATGGCCCTGGATCGCTCACCTTAATTATACAATGTACTATAATGCAAAATACATCAGGACAATTATTCTGAATGCAACCTCCACAGTGTTAACAAGATTTTCCTTCATTTGGCCTAGTGATCTATATTTTTTTACCTGATATGACCCATATTCCAACATGGACTAGATATTATCAAGACAACATTCTGACAAATTTTCAACTTGCTCAAAGCAAAAATGCGGCCTCCGGAGTTTGAACAATATTTTCCTTTATTGACCTTGTTTCTGACCCTACATGATCCATATTCGATCTTGGCTTAGATATCATTTAGATAAACATTCTCATAAAATGTCAAGCTGCTGTAGCAAAAAATGTGTCTTCTACAGAGTTAACAAGATGTTCCTTCAATTTGGCCTAGTGACCTAGTTTCTGACCCAATATGACCCATATTCGAACTTGACCTAGATATAATTCAGACAAACATTCTGACCAAATTTCAAGCTGCTGAAGCAAAAAATGTGGCATCCAAAGTGTTAACAAGATTTTCCTTCAATTTGGCCTAGTGACCTAGTTTTTGACCCCACATGATCCATATTCGAACTTGGCTTAGATATCATTTAGATAAACATTCTCATAAAATGTCAAGCTGCTGTAGCAAAAAATGCGTCTTCTAGAGTGTTAACAAGATTTTCCTTCAATTTGACCTACTGACCTATTTTTTGACGCAACATGACCCTTGATCGAACTTGACTTACATATCATCAAGAAAAACATTCTGATAAAGTTTCATCATGCTAAAGTTAAAAATGCAGTATCCAGAGTGTTAACAAGATTACCCTTCAATTTGGCCTAGTGACCTAGTTTTTAACCCGGCATATTCGAACTCGGCCTAGATATCATTTAGACAAACAGTCTGACCAAATTTCAAGCTGCTTAAGCAAACAAGAGGGCCAGGAGGCCCTGGAATCGCTCACCTGAGAATGGGCTATTTAAGACATAACTCTCTCATGCTCAAGCCAAACATGTGGCTTCCAGAGTGTTAACAAGATTTCCCTTAAATTTGGTCTAGTGACCTAGTTTTTGACATGACATGACCCATATTCGAACTTGGCCTGATATCATCAGGACAAACTTTCTGATAAAGTTTCAACATGCTCAAGTTTAAAATGCGGCTTCAAGAGTGTTAACGAGATTTTCCTTAAATTTGGCCTAGTGACCTAGTTTTTGACCCGACATGACTCATATTCGAACTTGGCCTAGCTATTACTTAGACAAATATTCTGACAAAGTTTCAACATGCCCAAGCCAGAAATGTGGCTTCTAGAGTGTAATCAAGATTTTCCTTAAATTTGGCCTAGTGACCTAGTTTTTGACCGGACATGACCCATATTCGAACTTGGCCTAGATATCAAAAGACAAATTTTCTAATAAAGTTTCAACATGCTCAAGTTTAAAATGTGGCTTCCAGAGTGTTAACAAGATTTTCCTTCAATTTGGCCTAGTGACCTACTTTTTGACCGGACATGACCCATATTCGAACTTGGCCTAGATATCATCAAGACAAACTTTCCGACAAAGTTTCAACATGGTCAAGTTTAAAATGTGGCTTCCAGAGTGTTAACAAGATTTTCCTTCCATTTGGCCTAGTGACCTAGTTTTTGACCCGACATGACCTATATTCAAACTTGGCCTAGATATCACTATGACAAACATTCTGACAAAGTTTCAATATGCTCAAGCCAAAAATGCGGCTTCAGGAGTGTTAACAAGATTTTCCTTAAATTTGACCTAGTGACCTAGCTTTTGACTCGACATGACCTATTTTCGAACTTGGCCTAGATATCACTAAGACAAACATTCTGACAAAGTTTCAACATGGTCAAGTTTAAAATGTGGCTTCCAGAGTGTTAACAAGATTTTCCTTCAATTTGGCCTAGTGACCTACTTTTTGCCCCGACATGACCTATATTCGAACTTGGCCTAGATATCACTATGACAAACATTCTGACAAAGTTTCAATATGCCCAAGCCAAAAATGCAGCTTCAGGAGTGTTAACAAGATTTTCCTTAAATTTGACCTAGTGACCTAGCTTTTGACCCAACATGACCTATTTTCGAACTTGGCCTAGACATCACTAAGACGAACATTCTGACAAAGTTTCAACATGCTCAAGCCAAAAATGCGGCTTCAGGAGTGTTAACAAGATTTTCCTTAAATTTGGCCTAGTGACCTACTTTTTGACCGGACATGACCCATATTCGAACTTGGCCTAGATATCATCAAGACAAACTTTCCGAAAAAGTTTCAACATGCTCAAGCCAAAAATGTGGCTTCCAGAGTGTTAACAAGATTTTCCTTCAATTTGACCTAGTGACCTAGTTTTTGACCCGACATGACCTATATTCGAACTTGGCCTAGATATCACTATGACAAACATTCTGACAAAGTTTCAATATGCTCAAGCCAAAAATGCGGCTTCAGGAGTGTTAACAAGATTTTCCTTAAATTTGACCTAGTGACCTACTTTTTGACCGGACATGACCCATATTCGAACTTGGCCTAGATATCATCAAGACAAACTTTCCGAAAAAGTTTCAACATGCTCAAGCCAAAAATGCGGCTTCAGGAGTGTTAACAAGATTTTCCTTAAATTTGACCTAGTGACCTAGATTTTGACCCGACATGACCTATATTCGAACTTGGCCTAGATATCACTAAGACAAATATTCTGACAAAGTTTCAACATGCTCAAGCCAAAAATGCGGCTTCAGGAGTGTTAACAAGATTTTCCTTAAATTTGACCTAGTGACCTAGATTTTGACCCCACATGACCCAGTTTCGAACTTGGCCTAGAGTTGATCGAGATATATGTTCTGATAAACTTTTATAAAGATTGGATGCAAAATGTTGCCTCTAGTGGATTAACAAGCAAATGTTGACGACGGACGACGAACGACGAACGACGGACAAAAGGCGATCACAATAACTCACCTTGAGCACTACGTGCTCTGGTGAGCTAAAAATGCGGCATCCAAAGTGTTAACAAGATTTTCCTTCAATTTGGCCTAGTGACCTAGTTTTTGACCCTGCATGACCCATATTCGAACTTGACCTAGATATTATTTAGCTCAACATTCTGACCAAATTTCAAGCTCCTGAAGCAAAACATGCGGCTTCTACAGAGTTAACAAGATTTTCCTTCAATTTGGCCTAGTGACCTAGTTTCTGACCCAATATGACCCATATCTAAACTTGACCTAGATATCTTTAAGACAAACATTCTGACAATATTTCAACATGCTCAAGTTGAAAATGTGGCCTCTACAGTGTAAACCCTGCATGACCCATATTCGAACTTGACCTAGATATCATTTAGCTCAACATTCTGACCAAATTTCAAGCTCCTGAAGCAAAACATGCGGCTTCTACAGAGTTAACAAGATTTTCCTTCAATTTGGCCTAGTGACCTAGTTTCTGACCCAATATGACCCATATCTAAACTTGACCTAGATATCTTTAAGACAAACATTCTGACAATATTTCAACATGCTCAAGTTGAAAATGTGGCCTCTACAGTGTAAACAAGATTACCCTTCAATTTGGCCTAGTGACCTAGTTTCTGACCCGATATGACCCATATTCGAACTTGACCTAGATATTTTTAGAGTGTTAACAAGATTTTCCTTCAATTTGACCTAGTGACCTATTTTTTGACCCGACATGACCCATGTTCGAACTTGACCTACATATCATCAAGACAAACATTCTGATAAAGTTTCAACATGCTCAAGTTGAAAATGTGGCCTCCAGAGTGTTAACAAGATTTCGCTTTAATTTGACCTAGTGACCTCGTTTTTGATCTCATATGGCCCAGTTTCGAACTTATCCAAGATTTGATGGAGATGAATGTTCTGATACACTTTCATGAAGATTGGATGCAAAATGTAGCCTGTAGAGTGTTAACAAGCTGAAATGTTGACGACGCACGACGGACGACGCACGACAGACGGACGCCGGACAAAATGTGATCACAATAGCTCACCTTGCACTTCGTGCATAGGTGAGCTAAAAATTAGTAAAATAAAGTTGAAATCATTATGGCGAAAACCTTTTGCTTCAAATGTGTCTACAAGTTGGAAACGAAGAGCTAATTAACCCTTTTTCCGCATACACTAAATCTGCAGCAGTCACAACTTTGAAATACTTAATTCGCAAATATATAGAATCTCTATAAATGATACAGAGCTACAGATAACTTTTTGCATCAATTGGGTCAGTACCCAACCATTTTTCAAGAATTGGGTATTTGGGTTTTTATTTGT
Organism: Serripes groenlandicus; assembly: GCA_031761405.1. Classification (NCBI taxonomy): domain Eukaryota; kingdom Metazoa; phylum Mollusca; class Bivalvia; order Cardiida; family Cardiidae; genus Serripes; species Serripes groenlandicus. Next base: position 4,247,107 of record JASEVX010000003.1, read on the forward strand.
TTGGAACAAACAAATTTAGTAGCTGCAATTCTGAAGCCGTTCGTCTTATTTAAAATTCCATGAATTTCATACGCGTGAAAGTAGTACTCAATACTTGCTCTTACTTTTCAAATGTATCACGATTTTTGAAATAATGATATATTTATATCGTCTTTGTTTTCTTATGTGGTTCTTATATTCAAAGAGAATTACGAAATAAAATGAAACATTGTATTTTAAAACATGAATGCGGAGAGATTTATAAATCTCAATGAGTGAACTGCTACAGGGAGAACTATTTCCGATTTAAGCTCCAGATACGGTATTTGAATTTTCAATCACGCATTGAAAATGTAGATAAAAACAGAATTGAAAATATTTTCTTTGTGCCTTGTCGGCCATATAAATATAGTATAAAGAATTAAAAAAACAAATATGTGCGTCATAAAATGCATTTAGAATGAGAGCAACACATTTGCAGAGAAATCGTGATCGTCGAATTCTATTTATAAATACAACGGTATGGGGGGAGGGTCTAAAGTGCGGACGCGATCTGCGGACAAATACATTATAGAGGGAAAATGCGGACAAATGCAATATAGAGGGAAAATGCCGACGCAATAGAATATAGAGCAAATCTGCGGACGCTATGATTTGTTGTAAAAATGTTTAATTAAAGATGGGCAACTGTGTATAATTTGTTACATATGATCATATCCGGGGTTTTCTTTGTAAATATATAATGTGTTTGATTGCTTTTATCAGTGATATAGAATAAACCAAAAATCGAGATCATGCTGAAATGGAATCTCTTTGTAAAGTGTTTTAACGACTTTCCTCTTTATATCATATCTATAGATATCAATAAAGAGAATTGATGGATTGATTTTCCGACAAGTAAATGTCTTTTGACGCATCTGCAGCGGACGAAATTTGAAAACATTGCAAGAATAGAATAGGTTGCTAGTAACTAGCCATAGGTTTTGCTTTAATTATATCCTCTCCTTTACACTCGATTGAAGGGTCATGAGTTCTAGTTATTGTTGGGCCTCTTCATTTTCTACTTTGTAACTTTCAACAGTTTTCCATGTGCCATACTACGAGGCAAATGATCCATGCAACATTCTATTCTGTAGGGTACTTGGAAGGGGCAGAACAATTTAAATAACAAATAAACAATAAGTATATATATATATACAACACTTTAAATCTTAATTTATTTCTAGTAATTATATATATATGCAACTATAATACTAATCTATAACAAATAAGTTAAATGTTTTTTTCTTGCTGTGTAAACAGTAAAAAGCAACATATATTGAAAACATTGTGGGAAAAGGAAAATTTGCTTATTTAAACAATTTCTTAATTCCAATAACCTTTCTTTACCGTCGTATAAACCAAATTTGTATTTGAAGGCTGTTATAAGTAAAAAACTTAAATGTTGCCAATTTAATCACATATCTTATCATTATAATAGCCAAATAATTAACAAAAGTTACAATTAAAGTCCGCATCTGTTGTCGAAATATCCACATGTGCATTAACACAAGATTTGTGAAACCAATTTGTGCATATATCACATTGTACCATTACGGTATCGACACATCCCGGCAAGTTACAAATACATACATGTATATGATAGGTTTATTGGGAAAAGGGGTTACATTTATAATTTGTTTGGAATGACACTCGTAAACAATGGTAATTAACAGTGTATGGTCACGCATCCTTAATTGATTTGGCAAGCTTAAACACCCTTTAAAGGAAACAGCGGCCAGCTTAGGTGTATACTGTAGAGTAAAATTCGGACGGTACAGGTATTGGTTTTCTCTGGAGCATTTAATCCTTTTATAATGCATGATTTCAATAACTCTTTCATTTGGATAGATGTTTCTTTTTTAGCTCACCTGAGCACGAAGTAAATAACCAACGCTAAATGTCGCAAAATCTTCTAACGTTATATGTCGCATCTGTAACGCCAAATGTCGCAAAAAATTGTACTGCCGCTATATGTCGCAACATCAACGCTAAATGTCGCACTCTTTTATAAGCACTCTTTTGTAGTATTACTGTTTCACAATGTACATATTACAATGTTTCATCTGACTCTGTCCCTTCTTTTTTTAGTTACGGCTCCTGAGGTAGTCATTTTTTGCGACAATTAGCGTCAGCCTTGCGACATATAACGTCAAGTGCGACATATAGTCAAAATATATATGCACTCTCGTACTATCGATATGGATTCGCACTCTTACGATAAGGACTCTCACACAAGCGATATGCACTCTTGTACTACTGATATGGATTCGCTCACTTACGATATTGATTTATACACTAACGATATGGACTCTCACAAAAACTATATGCACTCTCGTTCTAACGATAATGACTCGCACACTAACGAGATGGATTCTAGTAATAGTGGTTCATTAGAATAACAGATTGTGAGAAATGATACATTTAAAACGGAAACCGAAACACGTTCATCAAAAGCACCATGTAGAACTACCACAGTTGATTTGGTATATTATTGTTAACCTTGGTTCGAAACAAAATCCTTCGTCGCGATACTCCCTTCAACGGGTGAATACATTGTTCAAACACATTGTGAGCAAGACACAACCGCCTCGGTTGTATCTCAACCCTTGCCGGTTCTGTGATATATCTGTGTCGCCTTTTAGTGTTAGAAGAATTATATGAATAGCAGGACCTGGCTGTTGGTTAGTGCAGGCAATCCGTGATGTGTTAACACATTCCTCGCGGGCCAATGCCTGGCTCTACTCTATCTGCGGATAGCCACATTTGGTGGCTAGTATACAATAGATGGAATATGGTATAAACGTTCAAAGTATCAGTTACGGGATGTTAAAGTGCTACATTTATAAACTTTTTTATAAGTAGGTTAAGGAATGGCAACAAAAAGCATGTTACTTATTCCGTGTCAGTTTTTATTCCAGTATTAGCTTATACAGTTTGTGACAAGAGAGACAATTGTATACCAGTTACAATATGTGGCTATCCATAGAACGCATTAACATTTTGAAAACACATGTACACGGACATACACTGTTACATTACGTTATAACATGTACAATTTTCTTTAATTTTACAGTTTTAAAAAACTTAAGAAAATTGTACATGTTATAACGTTATGTCACAGTGTATGTCCGTGTACATGTGTTTACAAAAAAAATGTCTTGGACGTTTATACCATATTCCATCTATTGTATACCAGCCACAAAATGTGGCTATCCGCAGAAAGAGCCAGTCATTGGCCCGCAAGGAATGTATAAACACAAAGCGCAATCTGTTATTCTGATGAACCACTATTACTAGAGTCCATATCGTTAGTGTGCGAGTCATTATCGTTAGTACGAGAGTGCATACAGCTTTTGTGAGAGTCTATATCGTAAGTGTATGAATCAATATCGTTAGTGAGCGAATCCATATCGTTAGTACAAGAGTGCATATCGCTTGTGTGAGAGTCCTTATCGTAAGTGTGCGAATCCATATCGATAGTACGAGAGTGCATATATATCTTGTATATATGTCGTACTTGACGTTATATGTCGCAAGGCTGACGCTAAATGTCGCAAAAAAATGACTACTTCAGGAGCTATAACTAAAAAAAGAAGGGACAGAGTGAGATGAAACATTGTAATTTGTACATTGTGTGAAACAGTAATACTACAAAAGAGTGCTTATAAAGGAGTGAGACATTTAGCGTTGATGTTGCAACATATAGCGGCAGTACCTTGTTTTGCGACATTTGGCGTTACAGATGCGACATATAACGTCAGAAGGTTTTGCGACATTTAGCGTTGGTTGCGACGTTTAGCGTCAGCCTTGTGACATAAAACGTCAAGTGTGACATTTAGCGTTGGTGCGACATTTAACGTTGCTACAGTGTTCCTTGGCCGCCAGGGAGCGGGGCTTTTTTGCCTTATATGGCTATAGTGTAAACTCAAAAAAATCTTCTCCTCCAAAAGTGTCAGGCCGATTTTCAAATAATTTTGTAGAAATGTTCCTAGGGTGACCCTCTATCAGATTCCTTCCAGCCAAGTTGATTGGTCGAAAAACATGGCCGCCAGCGGTCAGGGCTATAGTGAAAACTTGAAAAAATCTCTTGTTAAGCAGGAAGCTTTTGAGTAAGATTTTAGAAAACCCTTGGTCAATGGTGATTTTTTTTTGTAACAAAAATTATTAAATACTTAGATGAGTGAGTCGGGGCCATAATGGTTATCCATTTGTTTTACATGTCTTTTGAAACTTGGACATTAAATATAATATTCACATGTATGTCTCATGATTTATTTTTATAGACAACTAAAATGGCATTTAATTTTAACGGATGCGTCATTTATTCTTTTACCCGAAGTTGTAATATTTATAAACAATGCATAGTTTATAAATCACACATCTATGCAAAGGCAAATGTTTGAACAGTTTTATGTACCCAAACAAATTCAGTGCCTTCAGCGCTTTGATTAATTGGGTAACACCAATTTTAATACCCAACAATTTTTTAACAATTGGGTATTTTCTGAAAATGATATATGTATATGAAGGACTTAATGAGCCAATACATTGCTTAACTTTAGTTTGTCTTTAAATTCTAGGCATGTTTTACAACAAAGTCTTATTTGTTCATCTTCATCTTAATCATAAGCCATGGGATACTTATCAATCCAATCTCTCAACGTTTTTTTCGAAACGCGACTGCCTGAATGCGCCGTAGGCTTCTGCACACGAGTGAAAACATCGTCTGCAATTTCGTTCACGATTGATCGTGCAATGCCGTAGCTATCACTATCAGTTATGCACACGGTAATAATGTCATCAATGATACTTTTTGCGTATTTCTCCGCGTCAGAAGTAGATTTGGGGACCGTAACATACTTAAATATATCGTTTTTCTGTGAAAGAGTTGTCACATCGAACTTCTTTCTTTCCCGTTTCGACATTTGGTATACTAATCACTGGGCGCTTGTTTCCGCAGTACAAAACAGTTTGAAATGTGAACCAATCTCTCGACTGATACAGATACCATTATCCCACAATTTGACCAATAAGAGATATCCCCCTCTAGGCGAAATCTATTGTTATCACTGGGGGCTTGTTTCCGCGGTACAAAACAGTTTGAAATGCGAACCAATCTCTCGACTGATACAGATTCCATTATCCCACGATTTGATCAATAAGAGCTATCCCCCTCTGGGCGAAATCTATTTTTAATCACGGAATTTCCAGTTTCTAGTATCATTTCAACCTTTTGTCGCATACACAGGCCGAAAAAAAGTTTTGCGTAACTGGATTTTTCTATGCTTTTTTGTACGCGTAAGTTTAATTTTTATTGGGTTTTTGCTATTTTTAATTGGGTATTTACGCAAATACGCTGCTTATCTGTAGCTCTGATGATATGATTATTGAAAAGAATTGATATCATTGTGTCAAATGGAAAATTCTCATTCTGAGCAATTTCTCCTTGTGCCACAATGATTTCAAAAGTCGTCTGCTGCAGAGGTGCCAGAAAGCATCTATAAGTGGGAAAGCGTTAACCCCTTCCCCCATACAACAAATCTACAGCAGACGACTTTAAAAACATTAAATTACAATTATGTAAGTTATCCACAAATGAAAGTATAATTGATAATTAAGACTTGAGAACATTGTTGCAAAAGAAGAAACTATTCATAATAAACAATTTCTCTGTTAGCCACAATCTTTGCAAAAGTAGTCTGATACAGCTGCATTCGAATGCATCTGTATGTGAGAAAGACTTCATTAACCCTTTCCCTCATACGACAACTCTGCAGCAGACTTTGAACATTTTTTGTCAAAACATAGAAAATCTCAATAATTGAATGGATAACCTATGACAAAAAGTGGAAAACATTGTGGAAAAAGGAGAAATTGCACGTTTTGTGCAATTTCTTCTTTTGTCACTTTGTTTTCAAAAAGCTGTCTGCTGCAGAGGCGTCAGAAAGTGTCTATATGAGGTAAAGGGTTAAAGAATCTGCTAAAAATGGCTTCTGTACCGGTATATCAGAGAAAGTATCAAATAAAAGAAACAGTTACCAGGGTTTTGAAAGTATCACCGATATTCTGATCATCTGACCAGGACTTCACTTTTTTCTCGAGGTCATCTACGAATTCCTTATGCACTTGATAGATGTCATCTAGTTTATAGAATATCGTGGTCACATCCTCCACTGCTATCGGTGACTGTGGTCCCATGGCAACACTTTGTAAATAATGTTTGGCCTGAAAATACGATGTATAATCAGGTGCTTATTGACGTCTATGCAGCCGAAGACATTTTAAAACATTGTGACAAAAGGAGAAATTGATAGTAATGAGCAATTTGTTCTTTTGCCACAATGATTTCAACTCTATTCAATAATTCTTATTTCATTTGAAGAAAGTTTCCATATTTTTTTCAAAATATTTTCAAAGTCGTCTGCTGCAAAATATGGAAAATCTCTATAACTGAAATTGTAATTATTTAACCCTTTCCCACATACAACAAATCTGCAGCAGACGACTTTGAAAGCATAGTGACAAAAACCTGAAAAAAAATCTCCATAAAAGACAGCTTATTTGTTAAATAAAGTTGAAAACATTTTGGCCATAGTAATTTCACCTTTGGCCACAATGTTTTCAAAAGCTGTCTGCTGCTATTGCGTCAAAATCCATCTGCAGGTGGAAAAGGGTTAATAGAGTTGTAAACCTTGTCACAAAAGGTGGAATTGCTCATTTCTGCTTTTGCCACAAGGTTTTCAAAAGTCCTCTGCTGTAGATGTAACAAAAAGCTTTAGCAGGTGGTGGGCTTAGCTTAACGGGTTTAACAAATATATAACTATGTCTATAGATTAAATTACAGTTAATGAATAAAGTTGAAATTTCTCCTCTTGCCACAATGTTAACAAAAGTAATCTGCTGCAGATACATAAAAAATACGGGTTAAATTGGCTTTTGGTTGCATTATTATAACAGTTAACATAACAGCTGGAAGTCAATTAGGCGAGAAATATCAACCTTTTTCTTGACAAAGTGGGTTTTATGATTTTTGTAATGAAACTTTCATAAAATTATATTCCATAAAATACTATCAGGGTCATCCAGATAGCAGTGAAAGGTCAGTCAGGTTAGGACAACGACAATTAACCCTTTCCCACATACAACAAATCTGCAGCAGACAACGGTCTAGCATACCAAACCTGAGCAAAAATTGGTCAACCAAACGAAAAATGTTCATTCTTTTTTAACAAACCTTGACTAGTTGGTTAACAACATGTAGATAACTCTTTTCACTCTCCAAAATTCCTTTAGCCACCAGGTGTCGCATGCGTAGTTGTTCCGATCGGTATGTCATTTTATCCGCCGCCAGTTCATCCCCGTCTGGTTTATCGAGCTGAAAATGAAATCAAAATCGTCAAACAATATTGTGTAAAGAAACCTCTAGTTATCCCTTTTGCAGGGGTGTAGCTTTGCAATAATCAATGTGTAGGCCGTTTCGTGAGAAAATCAACATTGTGGACTGCGTATCGACCCGGATCAGCCTAAGCATGACACACAGGCCTACCCGGATAGACACTTTTCGCCTCCTGTGGATTTTCTGTTTCAGGAATAACTACTCTATACATCTATCCCCCTAAGACGGAATGTGTCGGCCGGATCAGTCTGCGCGGACAGTGCAGGCTGATCTGGTCGATACATTACGCAGATGTCTATCGTTGAGAAAAAATGTGCACATGCCTACAGTGCCTAACGGGAGCTACGCCCCTGTTTTGCATATGCAGATACTTATAATGAGCAATTTCTCTATTTGTAAAAATGTTTTCCACTATCTTTCCAAATCAAAATAGTAGAATAATTTTTATACAATTAGAAGCACATGATGAATATGTTTTCCTTTACTCATAATGTTTTCAAATGTGATAGATTTCCTAAGGTAAATTGATCTGCTTTGATGAAACGAGAGAAAGGATCAAAATGAAAGGGATAAAACCCAGCACAATCAACAGGAAATAAAAATATCGATGACTATCAAGTGTCACAAAGAGAAAATATCATCCACATTCTGTTATAAATTTCCTATCTCTTTGATATAACCCTTTCCCACATACAGATTTTGATGATGCAGCTGCAGCATAAGACCTTTGAAGACAGTGAGGCAAAAGGAGACATTATGAGCAATTACTCCTTTTGTAACAATGTTTTCAACTAAGTTTTATTATTATATTTCATTTATTGAGATTTTCCATATCTATTCCTGGATATTTTCAAAGTTTTATGCTGTGGATGAGGGACCTGGAAAATATATATAAGTGCACTTTCTCATCCTATGTATGAACAATTAACAATTGGATTGTTTAACCCTTTCCTACATAACATGAAATCTGCAGCAGACAACTTTGAAAACAATAATGCAAAAACATGGAAAATCTCTATAACTGAAAGTGTAATTACTGAAAAAAAGATGAAAACATTTTGGCAAAAGGTGAAATTGCTTGTTTTCAGCAATTTCTCCTTTTGTTGCAATGTTTTCAAAAGTCGTCTGCTGCAGATGCGTCAAAAAACTTCTACAAGTGGGAAAGGGTTAATCCTGCTTTTCCTGTGATTCATACGATATTTTTAACGCTTTCCCACTTACAGATACTTTCTAATGCCTCTGCAGCCTCTGACACCTCTACAGACATTACTTTTGAAAACATTGTGACAAAAGTAGAACTCGCCACACTGTTTTCAACTCTATTTAATAATGAACTTTATGGACGTTTTTCACATTTTTACCATAATGTTTTCAAAATCATCTGCTTAAGATTTGTTGTATGTGGAAAAGGGGTTAAAGTCATCTTGTTTGAAAACATCATTCTGAAGAAGAAAATGTAACATTAGGAAAATAAGAAGTAGGATTCTGACACAAAGAGTGATTGATTGTTCATTTGGTATCTTCCCTGATTTCTACAATTGTTCAGTTATATCACGGCATTTCCTGGTCCATTTATCCTGACAGCAGCCAGTCAGTAGTAATGCTAACCCGCAACCCTGAGTACCAAGGTGGGCAGCCAGTACTACCAGTTTTAAAGTCTTCTGATACAAAGAAAAACATGCATTGACCATTTGAGTAGTTTCTCTTTATTCAACAATGTTTCTAACCCTTTCGCATGCCTCTGCAGCAGACGACTTTTGAAAACATCGTGTCAAAAGTAGAAATTGCTCAGAACGAGCAATTTCTTCTTTTGACACAATGTTTTCAACACTTTTTAGTAAATATACCAACATTTATAGAGCTAGTGTTTTTTCCTGGATGTTTCCAAAGTCGTCTGCTGCTGATTTGCAAGAAAGTATTGTATATCATCTGCTTCATAAGGCATTATAATTGTCTGTATCAGGGACAGGGTTGAATGAATGACGTTATCCAACTTCCAAATTGATTTGTTTGTCTGTATGGAGTTTATGCTACTTTCAACACTTTTCAGTGATATAACAGTATTTTGCGAAAACTTATCAGTTCTACTGGTCCATTTATCCTGACACCAGCAAGTCAGTCGTTACATTACAGTACTACTGGTTCATTTATCCCGACACCAGCATGTCAGTCATTACATTACAGTACTACTGGTCCAATAATCCCGACATCAGGGAGTCAGTCAGTATGTTACAGTACTACTGGTCCATATATCCTAACACCAGGGAGTCAGTCGTTACGTTACAGTACTACTGGTCCATTTATCCTGACACCAGCCAGTCAGTCATTACATTACAGTACTACTGGTCCATATATCCTGACACCAGCATGTCAGTCATTACATTATAGTACTACTGGTCCATTTATCCTGACACCAGCTAGTCAGTCATTACATTACAGTACTACTGGTCCATATATCCCAACACCAGCGAGTCAGTTGATACATTACAGTACTACTGGTCCATATATCCTGACACCAGCTAGTCAGTCGTTACGTTACAGTACTACTGATCCATTTATCCTGACACCAGCCAGTCAGTTGTTACAGTACTACTGGTCCATATATCCTGACACCAGAGAGTCAGTTGTTATGTTACAGTACTACTGGTCCATTTATCCTGACACCAGAGAGTCAGTCGTTACGTTACAGTACTACTGGTCCATTTATCCTGACACCAGCCAGTCAGTTGTTACAGTACTACTGGTCCATATATCCTGACACCAGAGAGTCAGTTGTTACGTTACAGTACTACTGGTCCATTTATCCTGACACCAGTGAGTCAGTCAGTATGTTACAGTACTACTGGTCCATTTATCCTGACACCAGCGAGTCAGTCAGTATGTTACAGTACTACTGGTCCATATATCCTGAATCCAGTGAGTCAGTTGTTACGTTACAGTACTACTGGTCCATTTATCCTGAAACCAGCCAGTCAGTCGTTATATTACAGTACTACTGGTCCATTTATCCTGAAACCAGCCAGTCAGTCGTTATGTTACAGTACTACTGATCCATTTCAGGGCTGTACAAAAAAATAATTCAGCCACTTGTCCAGGACAAGTGACTTTCAGAATGCCACTTGTCCTGCTAAGATTCTCACTTGTCCCACTTTTCTGCAGACCAAGTTTAACATCGCGGTTTCTTGAGTGTTTTATTTGTTTTTTAGTGGGTTATTTTCTAGTTCGGATCAGTATAAAGATAACATTAAGAGCACACACACTGTACATGATTTAAGGGTAGTGACCAATTCAAATAACATTATTTCAAAAGACCTGTAGTGCAGCATTCAGTTAAAAAAAAAAAAAATTGGAAAAGAGATTATTTTTCACTAGGTTATTTGAAATATTCTGCATAAAATGTATGTATTTTGTCCATATTTACAAAAGATTCAAAAGCTATTGACAGAAATGTTAAGCTTGAGACAACATAGTCAAATGATGCAATAGCACTTTTCAAATAGAAGATAACAAAATAATAAGGTCACCGATTTAGGTCCCTCACCGAAACAGGGCAGTGTTCGATACCAGAGTCAGTTTTACCAAGAAAGACATTGATAAATTCAATTTTATTAACCAAAAGTCAAATTTATCAGGTTCAATGTAGTTATTAAATCAAACAAGAGCTGTCGGAGGACAGCGCGCTCGACTATTCCAACGCTTATTTAAGTTACTGAGATAATGGACTCTAATGTAGTTGCATGCAAAACATTAACCACAATTTCTTAGTGGGTGATAATTTGCATTATATGCAGGATAGTGTTATTTAACATGATTATTTTCATAGGTGTGATGGTTAGATAGGGTTGTATAACCTTTCAATGGAATGCATCAAGTAGTTACTAAGATATGGACTCTTAATGTAGTTGCACGCAAACCTTTAACCATAATTTCTAAGTAAAAAAAGGGCAACAATTTGCACCATATACAGGATAGAGTTATCTTAATTGGTTGTGTTTATAGTTGTGCACTTGGGAAAGGTTGTATGAAGTTTCAATACAATTTTTTCAAGTTGTTACTGAGATTACACTCTAAATGTAGTTGCAACACTTTAACCAGAATTTCTAAGTCCAAAAAGGCCATAACTTGCATAAAATGCAGGATAGAGTTATCATACTTGATAATCTACACAGGTGTGATAGTTGGGTAGGGTTGTAGAAAGTTTCAATGCAAAGCATCAAGTAAATACTGAGATATGGACTCTTAATTTAGTTGCACGCAAAACTTCAACCAGAATTTCTAAGTAAAAAAAATGCCATAACTTGCATAAAATGCAGGATAGAGTTATCTAACTTGATAATCTACATAGGTGTGATAGTTGGGTAGGGTTGTATAAAGGTTCAATGCAATGCATCGAGTATATACTGAGACATGGACTCTTAATTTAGTTGCACGCAAAACTTTAACCAGTATTTCTAAGTAAACGAAGGGCCATAACTTGCATAAAATGCAGAATAGAGTTATCATACTTGATAATCTACACAGGTGTAATAGTTGGGTATGGTTGTAGAAAGTTTCAATGCAATGCATCAAGTATATACTGAGATATGGACTCTTAATTTAGTTGCACGCAAAACTTTAACCATAATTTCTTAGTAAACAAAAGTGCCATAACTTGCCTAAAATGCAGGATAGAGTTATCTAACTTGTTAATCTACATAGGTGTAATAGTTGGGTAGGGTTGTAAAAAGGTTCAATGCAATGCATCAAGTATATACTGAGATATGGACTCTTAATTTAGTTGCATGCAAAACTTTAACCAGAATTTCTAAGTAAAAAAATGGCCATAACTTATATAAAATGCAGAATAGAGTTATCATACTTGATAATCTACACTGGTGTAATAGTTGGGTAGGGTTGTAGAAAGTTTCAATGCAATGCATCAAGTAAATACTGAGATATGGACTCTTAATTTAGTTGCACGCAAAACTTTAACCATAATTTTTTAGTAAACAAAAGTGCCATAACTTGCCTAAAATGCAGGATAGAGTTATCTAACTTGTTAATCTACATAGGTGTAATAGTTGGGTAGGGTTGTATAAAGGTTCAATGCAATGCATCAAGTATATACTGAGATATGGACTCTTAATTTAGTTGCATGCAAAACTTTAACCAGAATTTCTAAGTAAAAAAAGGGCCATAACTTGCATAAAATGCAGGATAGAGTTATCTTAGATGATAATCTACACAGGTGTGATAGTTGGGTAGGGTTGTAGAAAGTTTCAATGCAATGCATCAAGTAAATACTGAGATATGGACTCTTAATTTAGTTGCACGCAAAACTTTAACCAGAATTTCTAAGTAAAAAAAGGGCCATAACTTGCATAAAATGCAGGATAGAGTTATCTAACTTGATAATCTACATAGGTGTGATAGTTGGGTAGTGCTGTATAAAGTTTCAATGCAATACATCAATTAAATACTGAGATATGGACTCTTACTTTAGTTGCACGCAAAACTTTAACCAGAATTTCTAAGTAAAAAAGGGCCATAACTTGCATAATATGCAGGATAGAGTTATCTAACTTGATAATCTACATTGGTGTGATAGTTTGGTAGGGTTGTAGAAAGTTTCAATGCAATACATGTAGTATTTAAGAACTTGCATGCAAAACCTTAACCAAAGTGTGACGTGGACGCCGACGCCGACGCCGACGCCAGGGTGAGTAGTATAGCTCTCATATTCTTCGAATAGTCGAGCTAAAAATCTATTCAAAAAAAATGAAAGACAACAAAACGTGAAATTTGTTTCATGTGTTGCGGTCAATCTCATTAAAATCATCTCCTATTAACGCTACGCATTTACATTTACAGATTGGTGTTGCGGTATTATTCGCAGCATAGCCGCCATTTTGATGATTGCGCAATGTTAATCATGGTTCCCTACTTTGAGAATTAGAAATCGGTAAACAGCGTTGAATGTAAACATCGGGGTCGTCAGGTCGCGAATGTCATTCACCCAAGTTCTCATTTCATCCAATGAAATCGCAACTATTAAGTCATATGATTTTTTTCCCGCCATTTATGCTAATTAATTTTGGTAAACAAAGCCGTGATTGGGCAATTATCATATTCGGGGGAATCATTTATATATTTCATTCCAAACAATTTTCTTTGTGTCCCTGATATTACGAATATTATGTCGATCTTGAAGGTATTTCAAATTGATAAACGGCAAGATAATTGTTAGCAGTCGTCGTATTGTCTTTAATTTGGATCGAATTTATTTTATTAACTTCTGCATGGCGAAAATTTCTTACAAGTCTTTCTGAACCGGTTTGCACCAGTTTGCAAACATCGCTTACCGAAAGTAGAAATATGGATCAAAATACATTTAAGGGAATATTTTAATGAGACCGATCCATAGGTAATTCCATAGCTTTCATGAAATAACACAGCCCCAAGGAACAATCGTCACTTATGATTGGATACATATATATCACGTTAATCGACTATTACCGACGCGATTCGGTTGGCTGAAACTTTCGATCTGACAGTTGGGTAACTCCGCCTACTGTTATTGATTTGTTATGGTCACGCGCGAGTGGTTTTTCGCATGTAACATACAGTCAAATTTATACACGACAGACATGTGTGTTAGTAATTAAGCCGGGCTACCAGACACAGTAATTTGCATTCACTGTTACGTAAATGGGTTGATATAATGGGACGTGGATTTTTGGAAATGCCACTTGTCCGGGACTGAGATGTTGCAATTAGCGACTTGCCCGATGCGATTTATGACTTGTCCCGGGCGTCGGGCTATGGGATTTGTACAGCCCTGCATTTATCCTGACACCAGAGAGTCAGTCGTTACGTTACAGTACTACTGGTCCATTTATCCTGAATCCAGAAAGTCAGTTGTTATGTTACAGTAATACAGGTTTATTTTTAGCTCACCAGAGCACAAAGCGCTCAAGGTGAGTTTTTGTGATCGCCTTTTATCCGTCGTCCGTCGTAAACATTTGCTTGTTAACACTCTCGAGGCAACTTTTTGCATCCAATCTTCATGAAAGTTTATCAGAACATATATCTCCATCAACTCTAGGCCAAGTTCGAAACTGGGACATGTCGGGTAAAAAACTAGGTAACTAGGCCGAAATGAAAATCTTGTTAACACTCTTGAAGCCACATTTTTGTTTTGAGCATGTTAAAACTATGTCAGAAAATCTGTCTTAGTGATATCTAGGCCAAGTTCGAATATGGGTCATGTCCTGTCAAAAACTAGGTCATTAGGCCAAATTTAAGGGAAATCTTTTTAACATTCTTGAAGCCACATGTTTTTGACCGGACATGACCCAGTTTCGATCTTGGCATAGAAATCACTAAGACAAACATTCTGACAAAGTTTCAACATGCTCAAGCCAAAAATGTAGCTTCCAGAGTGTTAACAAGATTTTCCTTAAATTTGACCTAGTAACCAAGTTTTTAACCAGACAGTTTCAAACTTGGCCTAGATATCACTAAGACAAACATTCTGACAAAGTTTCAACATGCTCAAGCCAGAAATGTGGCTTCCAGAGTGTTAACAAGATTTTCCTTAAATTTGACCTAGTGACCTAGTTTTTGACCGGACATGACCCAGTTTCGAACTTGTCTTAGATATCACTAAGACAAAAATTCTGACAAACACTAAGACAAACATTCAGACAAAGTTTCAACATGCTCAAGTCAAAAATGTGGCTTCCAGAGTGTTAACATGAGTTTTTCTTAAACTTGACCTAGTGACCTAGTTTTTAACCAGACATGACCCAGTTTCAAACTTGGCCTAGATATCACTAAGACAAACATTCTGACAAAGTTTCAACATGCTCAAGCCAAAAATGTGGATTCTTAAATTTGACCTAGTTTCGAAGTTGGCCTAGATATCACTGAGACAAACATTCTGACAAAGTTTCAACATGCTCAAGCCAAAAATGTGGCTTCCAGAGTGTTAAAAAGATTGTCCTTAAATTTGACCTAGTTTTTGACCACACATAACCCAGTTTCGAAATTGGCCTAGAGTTGATGGAAATATATGTTCTGATCAACTTTCATAAAGATTGGATGCAAAATGTTGCCTCTAGTGTTAACGAGCAAATGTTGACGACGGCCGACGAACGACGGACAAAAGGCGATCAAATAAATCACCTTGAGCACTATGTGCTATATGGTGAGCTAAAAAGGCTGAAAGCTTTACACCAGTTTCATGTATTTTCATGTGTTGTTGTTGACTGTTAAGGTTGTCCTCATGTATAAAAAAACAAAAGAATTTACAGAAATGTTCTCAATTCAAATGAGAATATTATTAAAAGGGAAAAGGAGAAGGAAAAGAAAAGCTCCTTGAATTCAGCAAAAATACATAAGTTTTCTACAAACTAGAAAATTCCAATAGAAGTTGTAATTAGTGGTACTGAACAACTAGTGGTTTTTTATGGGTTTGTTTTTTCTAAACTCAAACTTATAAACTAGAAAGCATGTGTTAACCCTTTTCCACAAATAACAAATCTACAGCAGAGCAATTTCTCCTTTTGTCACATTTCTTTCAAAAGTATTCTGCTGCACAGGCATCAGAAAGCGATGGTAAAAGGGAATAATTATCAAATAATATGTTATCAAAAGTCATCTGCTGCAAACACATCAAAATGTACAATTGGCCCATTTCCAACATACAACAAATCTGCAGTGGATGACTTTAGAAACATCTAGACAAAAATGAGAAAAATGGCTTTAAACAAGAGCATCGCCTGCGGGTGCCTGACGCCTGTGTGATATTATCCTTTTACGGTTTATTTATTTTATATAAAAAATCTTCAAATTCGGAATGAATATTTACAACTGCTATTTTTCAAGTCTTGAAACATTATTTACTGTGTGGAAATAAATCCAAGTTCATATACATGATAAGGAAGATCTCCACGTTGGAAGGCTGTCACAATCAGTCAAGATCATAGGCTGAGTCTTGTGTATGGACAGGCAAATGAGATAAGCCGATCAATGCCTGTTGATCAATCACTATATATTTGACAAATTTATCACTCTTTTATCTAGAAAAAATGGTTAGTCCAAAATTGTAAAAACTTCTGCACAAAAGTTACAGTGACCTTGACCCCCCAAAAAACACAATCTGATTAAAGATATTCATAATATGTTGCAGTACATTATGTTTTTATTGTTTGGGAATGTAAATCAATGTAACAAAAAATGAAGGAACTATGTCCAATTCTCAAAATCTACCAAAATACATCATAATAGATGTTTTTTACCCCAAATATAGGTTGATTGATTGATTGGGGTTTAACGCCGTTTTTAACAATTTCTCAGTTATATCACGGCGGCCAGTTCACCTACTCATGCATTTCCTGGTTTTCTCACACCAGTACTCCAAACAACAATCTTTCCAAGCAACTGGCTGCTTTTCCACATAGACTTAGCCCATTGGTCGAAGGCGATGGACGCATGTCACATTGACTTTTGTCAATCGTCAGAAAGAAAGTTGGCCGAGCCAGGATTCGAACTCACAACCCCTGGATTGACAGCCCGCGTAGCTACCGACTGAGCTACCGGGGCTCGACCCCAAATACAGGCCCGCTCAGCATCTTTATCATGTAATGTGAAGAAAGGTATTAGATGAACAAGTTTTCTAAGTTTCAAAGTAATAGGTTTGATAGTTTCCATGTAAAGTAACTTAAACGCAAAACTTAACAAACACCGCCAATTCTCAAAATTGACCAAAATAAATCAAAATTGATGTCGCCCCCGTCGACGATCAAGTGACAACAATAGGTCCTTTTTTTTCTTTTTTTTTTAAATCAAACAAGCTAAAAAGGAGATATTGTTCATCACCTGTTGCCATACTGATTTCAGATTTATCGGTAAAGGTAATTTGTAACAAAGCATTAAATATTTGAATAATTTGAAAAAGGAACACCGAACAGGAGCACCAAAGGAACATTTCTGAGACACTTAGTTGAAATTGGCTTAATGGTGTAGGGGGAGATGTCGTTTAAATCTTTAAGTTAACAACGATCGATGATGACTGATTGACACTGATGGATTGCCAAAGACGAAAGACAGAGATACCAGAATAGATCACCTTGAGCCCAGGCAATGTAAAAAGTAATTGATCAGACAAAAAACAGTGATCACAAAATGCTCAGGTGAGTATAAAACTGCCCCTCTTCTACAGATTTGATAAGAAATCTGACATGGTAGAGTGGTTAGCGTCGAGGTTTTGAAACTGGGCATCCCAGGTTCGATTCCCAGTTGTGGCACAACGGTCAAGGTGAAGTGCCCTTGGGCAAGTCACATTTCCTAGCCTAGAACTGGTTTGTTTACTCGGGGATTATGAATAAGTGAACTGTTGCCGTGATATAACTGAAATAAAGTTTAAAACGGCGTAAAACTCCAACAAACCAAACAGCTTTGATAATCAGAGACATATTAGACCTATAATGAATGATGTAATACCTGGTCATCAAGACTACAAACACTGACAGTGTCCTCATCGCTTGTCGCATTAGTCTCTAGAGTTGTCGGCAATCTACTGTCGATACTGTCAGAACGCTGCAGGAACACTGCATCCCCATCCACTGTCATAAAGGCTGGAAATATGAAACAGAATATATATTATCTCAGGTTTTTTATATTTTCACTTTTCTCACATGTAGACGCATTTCAACCCTTTCCCACATACACCATATCTGCAGCAGACGACTTTGAAGACATTTAGAATAAAATATGAAAAGTCTCTATGAATGAAGGTATTAGTACTGAATACAGTTGAAAACATTGTAGCAAAAGAAGAAATTGCTTGTTTTTTAGCAAATTCTCCTTTTGCTACAATCTTTTCAAGAGTCGTCTCCTGCAGATGTGTCATAATGCGTCTACAGGTGGGAAAGGGTTAACGCCCCTGAAACTTAATTACCTTTTATAACATTGCGACTAAAGGAGAAATTGCTCATAATAAGAAATATCTCCTTTTGCCAGGATGATTTCAAATCTTTTCAATATTCAAATTATCCCTTGTAGAAATTATATTTTCCATTATTTTGTCGACATGTTTTCAAACTCTTCTGCTACAGATTAATTGAATGTAGGAAAGGGTTAAACTATTTCTTAATGGTGACCCATTTTGACCCATCTGCAGCAGAGACAACTTTTAAAAAACACTGTGGCAAAAGGATGATAAATTTCTCCTTTTGGCAGAATGTTTTCAAATTTATTCAGTCATAATATTTTCTATTGTAGAGATTTTTTTTATGTCTGCCTTAACCCTTTCCCTCAGTCGACAATTCTGCAGCAGACGACTTTGAATGTATTTCGTCAAAACATAGAAAATCTCCATAATTTAATGGATGACAAAAAGTGGAAAACATGGTGGCAAAAGGAGAAATTGCACGTTTTGTGCAATTTCTTCTTTTGTAACTATGTTTTTAAAAAGCCGTCTGCTGCAGAGGCGTCAGAAAGCATCTATATGAGGGAAAGGGTTAAGATGCTTTCAAAGTTGTGTGCTGCAGATTTGTTGTATATGGGTAAGGGTTTAACACTTTCCGACAAATAGCACTTTCTGACGCCAATACAGCAGACGACTTTTGAAACCTTGTAACAAAAGGAGAAATTGCTCAAAACAAGCAATGTCTCCTTTCGTCCCCATGTTTTAAACTCGATTCAATTACTGTACTTTCATTTCAAGTGAGTTTCCAAAATATTCAGGTATGTTTTTGATGAGATGTGTTCAAAGTCGGCTGCTGCAGATTTGATGCATATGGGAAAGGGTTAACCCTTTCCCTCATACGACAATTCTGCAGCAGACGACTTTGAACATATTTTGTCAAAACATAGAAAATCTCCATAGTTGAATGGATAACCTATGACAAAAAGTGGAAAACATTGTGGCAAAAGGAGAAATTGCACGTTTTGTGCAATTTCTTCTTTTGTCACTATGTTTTCAAAAAGCTGTCTGATGCAGAGGCGTCAGAAAGCGTCTATATGAGGGAAAGGGTTAAGAATGAGTAATACATTAGACCTAATTTCTTTGAAAATAAGTGAATTCTTGCCCAGGTAGATTTAACCCTTTCCCACATGCAACCATTCTGCAGAAGACGACTTTGAACACATCTCATCAAAAACACAGACAATCTCTATATCTGAAGATTTACTTACTGACAAAATCTGAAAACATTGTGGCAAAAGGAGAAATTGCTCGTCTCGAGCAATTTCTACTTTTGACACAATGTTTCCAAAAGTCGTCTGCTGCAGGGGTGTCAGAGAGCGTTAGCTATATTAAGAAAAGGGTTTAACTATAAAGCTATCTCTGAAACCAAACATCTATCCAATAACAACAATTTATGTTACTACAGTATTGCCAGATGCATCTTACTCTTATCATCTACTGAGCCTTTTTTTAGGGGGGTTTTACACCGCTTTCAACATAATTTCATTTATATCACGGCGACAGGTCACTTATTCATGATCCCTGGGTAAACAAACCATTATTAGGCTAGGATGTTTGGCGTGACGGGGGATCGAACCTGGGATGCCAGTTTCAAATCCCCGACGCTTTTAAACCACTTGACCCCGGCAAATTCCTATTAGATTTACTGAGCCTTGATCAGGTTGTTTAGAACTCTTTTCCCGCATACTAAATATCTGCAGCAGACGATTTTGTAAACATAGAAACTTTCCATAAATGAAAGAACAATAATTATTATGGAAAAAGATGAAAGCATTCACAGAAGCTGTTGCTTCTGTTTTCAAAAGTCGTCTACTGCAGAGGGGTCAGAAGGTGTCTGTATGTGGGAAAGGGAATATTTGTAAAAAATCTAGTTACAATCTTATGCTGAAAGTGAATTAAAGTCAACTTACAAAACATTTAACCTGAAATGATGTTTTTAAATATTCTACTTTGAAAGCGGTTTGAAGGGTCAGCGGGAAAATGCAGAATTTTTTCAGATGAATCGAGTTTTTAGGAATTTCTCCATTTTCACAATTATTTCAAAAGTTGTCTGCGGCATATAGGTGTTACACACCATCTGTATGAGGAAAAGGGTCAACCTGCATAATTCAGGTCTGTGCTACCTAGGTTTATAAGTAAACAAATCAGAAGATTTTTTACTTTTCAAAAGGCATCCTTAAAATAATATATATACATGTATTTGTTGCTGTGGCAACATGAACACAATTTTTAAGATTTACGATTCTTCGAATTGCGTTATCTTTATACCACTGTACAGGACTTTAACCCTTTCCCATACATATATATATATATATATATATAGACACATTTTGATGCATCTGCAGCTGAAGACTGTAATAAATAGTGCGGCAAAAGGGGAAATGGCTTAATTCTTATTCAGTGAGGCTGAGTATTTGGAAATAATAACTTCTTTTAACCTCTTTTCTTTTTCATTTGATACAATTTGTATACCAAAGAGATCCTGTCATAAATTGTTAACACTTTCTAACTTGCATTTGACGCATCTGCAACAATCGACTTTTGAAAACACTAATCTTCATTTTACTTTTTTCAAAATTAAAGTGAAAATAGAAATTAATGTTTATTTCACTGAAAAAAATGTAGCATTATGCTTTCAAAAGTCATCTGCTGCTGCGTGAGGCTGAGTATACTTTAATTGTCACATTGTGTCTCTGTTTTAGAAGTTAATTACATGAAAACATGAAAACTAATTGCCATATCCTTGTACAAAGTGCATCATTTCCTGTGACTTAGACCCTTTATACTTGATCTTCAATACAAGATGACTTTTGATGCTTCTGTAACAGATAAGATTGTAAATGTTGTAGAAGAAAGAGAAATTGCTTAAAAAAAAGAAGAAATTTCCCCCTTTTTCCGCAATTTCTTCGTTACAATTCTGTTTCAAAAGTATTCTTCTAATCTTATATTAATATTACATATTTTCCCCTTCAGATACTTTCAAAGTAAATTTCACGTTAGATAATTGACAACCTTGGACAGGAAGACCTTGACCCTTTCACACATAAACAAATCTGCTGCAGATGCCCTTGAAAACATCTTAGTCAATTTTAGACAATATTTCTATAAATAAAAGGATACCTGTTTAATAAAGTTGAAAACATTTTGATAAAAAGAGAAACAAATTACGCTTGTTTTGCAAATATTTAGAAAAATATAATTTATCTTCCAATTCAGATCAAGCTCCACTGTTTGTATTGGTGAAATCAGCTAGCTGTGCTTAATGTGCAAAGTGTAAATTATTAAGCAGATTTAAACACTACATTTTGGTCATTTATCACATAACATTGAATCATCTACTTTGAAACGGCTGAAACAAATATTGTAACAAAAGCCGTCTGCTGTAGAGGCGTCAGAAAGCGTCTATATGAGGGAAAGTGTCAAATGTGCAAAGGGTAAATTATTAAGCAGATTAACTCTACATCTTGGTCATTTATCACATAACATTGAATCCACTGCTTTGAACAGGCTGAAACATTAATATTGTAACAAATGGACCATTGGAAGTATGGTTTACATTCAGAGTTTTTTGCACAATGTGGGAAAAGGAGTAATTGCTCTATATTAAAGTTCATCTGCCCCAAAGGCATCAAAATGTTGTATTCTTTATAGTGTGAAAAAAAGCATTGTGACTTAAGTTCTTTCCCTCATATAAACGCTTTCTGACGCCTCTTCAGCAGACGGCTTTTTGAAAACAAAGTGACAAAAGAAGAAATTGCTCAAAACGAGCAATTTCTCCTTTTGCCACAATGTTTTCCACTTTTAGTCATAGGTTATCCATTCAATTATAGAGATTTTCTATATTTTGACAAAATATGTTTGAAGTCGTCTGCTGCAGAATTGTCGTATGAGGGAAAGGGTTAACGTTCATCTGCCCCAAAGGCATCAAAATGTTGTATTCTTTGCATTGTGACTCAAGTTCTTTCCCACATTCAGACACATGTTGACGCCTCTACAGCAGAAGACATTTAAACAAATTGTTACAAAAGGAGAAATTGCTCATCCCTTTACCTCAATGTTCTCAACTCTAATCAATAATCAAACTCTCATCTTTGGACATTTTTCATATTTTTGCCCAGATAATTTAAAAGTAGTCAGCTGCACTGATTTGATGTATGTCGCAAAGGGTTAATCAAAGTTGATCTAGATAATAATCAACAGGAACATAATCATATTTGCTTTAATTAGGCTATAATTACTGGATCTATACAATGGGGGTAGAGCTATTTTAACTGCTCAAGTCTATATCAATTTTTTTTTTATTCCACTGACACAGTTTTTAGTATTATTCCTTTCCCAAATACAGCAAGTCTGCAGCAGACGACTTTGAAAACATCTGGGCAATTAATATGGAAAATCACTATGAATAGAAGTGTTATTACAGAAAAGTAAAAGACGAATTGGTCATATAAAAGCATGAGTAATTTCTCCTTTTGCCGCAATGTTTTCTGTAGTTGTCTGCATGCTGTAGTTATATAACAAGAGCACCGCGTACGGCACAGACGCTGGAATGATAGGGAGAAAACAGAAAAAAAGCTGAGCTGAACAAAAAACCTTAACCGGACGACCAAGAATTGGGAAAGTATCTCTAAATGAAAGTATACTTACTGAACAGAGTGAAAACGTTGTGGCAAATGAAACAAGAGGCCCATGAGGGCCTATGCTCTACTGGCATTGATCTGGATTGTTTCAAAAGGAACCAATATGCCATCAATATTCAAATATCATCTAAGTTTGGTGAAGATCAGATAGTAAATGGAAGCTCTATTGTGTTCACCGGCTGTATTATAGCAATTTTGACAATTTCAAGGGCCATAATCCAGCCATGCATGGGTAGATCTGGCCTTTTTTTTTTTAGAAATGAACCAAACTCTCATGGATATCGAACTACTGTATAAGTATGATTTCAAGGGCCATAATTCAGTCATGCATGGGGCGGATCTGGCTGGTTTTCAAAAGGAATCAAGCTCTCATGGATATCTAACTACTGTATAAGTTTGGTTGAGATACAATCAAAAGTGAAGACTGTATCGTGTTAACAAGCTCTTTTATAGCAATTTTGACCATTTCAAGGGCCATAATCCAGTCATGCATGGGCGGATCTGGCTGGTTTTCGAAAGGAACCGAGCTCTCATAGATATCTAACTACTGTACAAAATCAAAAGTGAAGACTATCGTGTTAACAAGAAATTGTTCACGGACGGACGGACGGACGCACGCACGACGGACGAATCGCCACGACATAAGCCCTTCTGGCCTTTGGCCAGTAGAGCTAAAAATTGTTCAACATGAGTAATTTCTCCATTAGCAGCACTGTTTTCAAAAGTCGTCTGCTGTAGAGGCATGATAACGTGTAAGTATGTGGGAAATGGTTAAGTATTTACTAATCAGGGCAAGGATTATACTAAGTCTGAAAGCAAAATAGAACATGATCTGCATGCATATAATTGCAATGAAATATTGGTTTTCATTGTAAGGCTCACACAATTTACTGATCCATCGATCATTCACAAAACTACACCATAAAGAATGTATGCAATCATTTCCAAGGAGTACAGATTAAAAATATCATAATATTCATTGGCAAGAATTTAGGAGGATATACCGGTAGGTAAACCCTTCCCAACAAGACATATAGATGCATTTTGATGTGTTTTCAGCACATAAACTTTGAAAACATTGTGATGAAAGCAGAAATTGCTCATCCTTTTGCCACAATGTTTCTATACAATAATAATACTTTCATTTATAGAGCTTTTTCCTATTTTACTCAGATGTCTTTATTGTCATCTAGCTGCTGCAGATTTGATGTATGTGGGAAAGGGTTAAACTAGAATGCGTACTTAACCCTTTCCCTCATATAGACGCTTTCTGACGCCTCTGCAGCAGACAGCTTTTTGAAAACATAGTGACAGAAGAAATTGCACAAAACGTGCAATTTCTCCTTTTGCCACAATGTTTTCCACTTTCTGTCATAGGTTATCCATTCAACTATTGAGATTTTCTATGTTTTGACAAAATAAGTTCAAAGTCGTCTGCTGCAGAATTTTCGTATGAGGGAAAGGGTTAAGAAAGCTGTAAAAATAGATCAACATTAAGCTGAGTCAAGGTGAAAAGTTGTCAAATTGATAACCATAACTCATTCCCACATACAGATGCATTTTGATGTCTTTGCAGAAGACTGATATCGAAAACATGTGGCAAAAGGAGAAATTAATCATAATAAGCATTTTCTCTTTTTGCCACAATGTTTTCCATATTTCAGCCTGCATTTTCAAAGTCGTCTGCTACAGATGTGATGTATGTGAGAAGGGAGAATAAAAAGTCAACATTGCAACACTTTTAGTATTATGGTCAGAACAGTAAAAGCTATTAACAACAATTGACCTTCTAACTGATTCTGAAAGACATAGATTGTTAGTATGGTCAGGGACGTATCTACGTCCCTGGTATATGGTGTTTTATGCCATTTCAACAATATTTACAGTTATGTATCACAGTATTACCTCGGTAAGTTTCCAGTAACACTTGTCGTCCATTTAACCTAACACCAGCAACTCAGTCATAATGTAAACCCCAAAACCCGGAGAGCCAAGGAGGGAAAGCCATTACTACAATATTAAACGTTTTTGGTATGACATGAACCAGGACCGAGACCATCCGGCACAGAGGCGCCACTCTACCACTACACTACTGAGGCTCTTCATATGCACTGTCTGACACCCAAGTCTTCACTGTCTGCATAAGAAACATGGCACCCTTTTTATTTGACATGGTTCACACTGCATTTAGTCACTTAAACTTTCAACCAATAAAATTGAGATAATTATCTGAAATAACCAAGTGCAGTAAATCACTTGGTCAGTTAGAGATGACTGGACACTGCATGGTCAGTTTAACCCTTCGCCATATTTACAACAATTCTACAGCAGACAACTTTGAAAACGCAAAGGCTGAAATATGGAACCTCCTCCATGAATGAAAGCATACTTGACATATATTATCGGGAAAGGATAACATTTTCAATAAGTGGAAATACTTAATGATATTTCGACAGTTACGTCTGCTGGAGATGCACCAAAATGTGTTTGCATGATGGAAAACTTATAGACATACATCACCAAGTGACTGAGCTGTCAAACAGGTCCTATTAATACATCAAACATCCATGTTAGGCCAGGATGACAGCATAAAAACTGTACTCACAGTCTAACTTTGTACCACTGACACAGCAAATTGAAAATATAATTTGTCATGTGCTCACAATATGACCTAATTGCTATTTCAAAACCAACAATACAGCATTTGAATCCAGTGTAGAACCAGATCAACCAGCTAGTTCTTGCAGTTTGATCTGGCTCTCCATTGTTTGCCAAATAGTTACAGGATGTTTTATAAGAAACTTGAAGATATCCGAGCTCTAGATAAGGAGCATTTTGCATGTCCTAAAATCCTTATTTGACCCTGTAACCCTATGTTGTGGGTACTCAAAAGAATCGTCTCAATGAGACAATTCTTTAAGTACCCACAACATAGAGTTTGGTTGGATAATAAGAGCGATATTGTGGGGGAAAGAGCTGGATACCCCTGACATTATCGAGACCTCTGAGATAGACAATCACTGTGCATTTGAATGGCTTGCAGCGATGTGCTGAGCCAGCCATATCTTTATATTTAATAATAATAATCAACCAATTAAGTTGCAGTTGTTTCTGAGAAATGTCTGACAAGCACTCTGCATTTGAATCAGATAGCAGTGAAGTACTATAGTCTTTACATTAAATTAATGATACTTGGTTTTTGAATATTAAAAACATTGTGGCAGAAGCAGAAATTTCTCCTATATCCACAATATTTCCAACTTACTTTTATTCTATCATTATTAGTCGCCGGGCAGAAGCCCGCGACTTCTATTTTTAATAGGTTTTCTGAAATCACATGGGAGGGGGGATTATTATTAGAAAGAAACAAATTTAGATGTCTTGAACATATTACAATTGTGTTTGTTTAAAAACACTAAGTGACACATCTAAAATGAAATCAATATTCCGATGTTTTAGGTATTTACAGTTTCTTTATTTTGACTCGCATTTGTGTTTTTTGTCTTATTTACGAAGACACAAGAGGTCCCTGCTAGACTTGCTGCAGAACGTTATGTGTCAATGTCGAGATAAATATCACGTCGAATTCTCCTTTTAATAGCAATTTTAACTTACTAAATGTTGTTTTCATGTTCAAAGAGATGTCTTGATTTGTGTAGAATTCATTTAATAATGTTAATCCATGAATATCTAAAGTAGGAACTGTTTCTAAGCTAAATATAGACCCTATTCTGTTGTGTAGTTTCGTGACCTTTAACATCGATTTTCGCGCATGCGCATTTCGATATGAAAAAGCGAGTGATATTATTTTATTTTAGACAAGTACAAGACGAATGTTTGACGCAAAGCGTCAAAGAGAAGCCGCAATATTTCGTTGTACATGTAGAAATAAGAAAAAAAGAACATTTTTAAATCCACAAACAATAGAACAATTTAAACTGTAGACGGTAATGCTGATATATTTCTCCTTTTGAAGACTTTTGTTTTACTTCAAATTACCTCCCTTTAAAGCAATACCAGGATATTTACCTTGTGATTCGAATAAGATTGACAAACATTGAAATTATATGAATGAATACTATTATTTAAATAAGTAACAACAGCAAAATTAAATTTAAGCCAAGATAAATGTGTACACATTTCGTTATTTTTTTATAGATACCCTAATGTATAGGTATGAATATAAAATTTATAATCAAATTTTTTCATTTCAACGTTCCTAATGTTTGTATAGACTAAGGAAAGTCAAGAATACATAAATAAATCAATGCAGTCTTTTCCGGCGACATTGATGCCTTGCATCAACTTTCTCTTGTACTTTTCTTTGTAGAGGTTTTCCTCTTATTCATTGTCTTTGTTTGTTTCGGTGTTTTACGCAGCTTTCAACAATTTCTCACGGCGTTACCTGCACAAGTTATCAGTAGTTCTGGTCCATTTATCCTGACACCTGAGGGAGTCTGTCAGCGCTGAACCCCTAAATCAAGAGAGCATCAAGAAGTGTTTTTTAAGTTCCTAGATGTTTATAAAGATGTCTGCTTGTTGTACATGGTTGATTGATTGTTCCCTGTTTTACGCTGCTTTCAATACCACCATTTTTAAAGTCTTTGGTTTGACCTGTGAGGGCTGGATAGAATCTGCGACCTCCAGCACCTGAGGCGGGCGCTCTACCACTACACCACAGAGGTGGTTTGTTATATACATGGGAAAGGGTTATAAGCAGTGCAGTCAGGAATTGGATAAAAAGTCTTAAAAAGAAGTGCTGCCAGGGATGGGGGAAAGGTCTAAATTATGAATTAACACTGGGAGAGAGGACAGTCATCAATTATGATTAGTTCAGACAATAAAATGACAATCAATTTGAAATCTAATAAAAGCCAGGTCTGCCAATAATTAACAGATAATAATCAATACTGCATGGACAGCAGTTTTTGCAAATCAAGTCATTGGTTTGGTTGGGATTTTCTCACATATATTCCCACCTGTCTACTTGCGAACTTTCAAATGTTAATTGTCTGCATGGTGAATATAGAGTTTGATGTGGGAAAGGTTTAACCCTTTCCCTCATATAGACGCTTTCTGACGCTTCTGCAGCAGACGGCTTTTTGAAAACATAGTGACAAAAGAAGAAATTGCACAAAACATGCAATTTCTCCTTTTGCCACAATGTTTTCCACTTTTTGTCATAGGTTAATTTATCCATTCAATTATGGAGATTTTCTATTTTTTGACAAAATATGTTCAAAGTCGTCTGCTGCAGAATTGCCGTATGAGGGAAAGGTTTAATTAGAGAGCTTTTAAATAAGCTTAATGCTTTTTGCTCAATCTTTTTTGTAATGTAATATGTATTATATGATAATCAATATGTTTATGAACAAATGTGAATAAAAAAGAAATTGAACCAAAGAAATCCTATCTTGAATCCTTTCTTACATACAGACTTATTTGGATGCATCTGAAATAGACGATTATTTGAAACATTGTGGTAAAAGTTGGAAATTGCTAATAACAATTTAAAACCCTATTTAATAATTAATTGTCCTTTTGCCAATGATATATGTGGCAGGATAAGATGAATTAATTATTATTAATTTCCGAATTTTCAATGAGTTTAAATAACATATCTGCTTCAGATGCATCAAAATGTGTCTGTTTGTAATTTAATTTGCATTAAAGAATTAAGCAAATTTATACTGCATGAAGAAAGAGAAAATAAGACAAACAGGGGTGAACAAATGGTTAAACATAATGAACATAGCTCAAAGCAATTAACAGTAATGTCTTCTATCTTGTAGGACATAATTGTCTAATTTTGTACATTATATGGGATGACAGTAACAATTAAAATGATCCCTTTTTTTACTCTTCCTATCTTACCTTTTCCTTTGCCTTAATAGTTTATAAATGAAATATTGTGTAAAAAACCAAGATAGAGTTTAACCCTTTCCCTCATATAGACGCTTTCTGACGCCTCTGCAGCAGACGGCTTTTTTAAAACATTCTGGCAAAAGAAGAAATTGCACAAAACGTGCAATTTCTCCTTTTGCCACAATGTTTTCCACTTTTTGTCATAGGTTATCCATTCAATTATGAATATTTTCTTTGTTTTGAGAAAAAACGTTCAAATCGTCTGCTGCAGAATTGTCATATGAGGGAAAGGGTTAAACCTTATTTGTTTCCATTCTGGCTATTGTCAGCATAACCCTGTCCAACATGTAGATGCATTTTGATGCATCAGCAGCAGATGACTTTTCCCACAATGTTTTCAACACTATTTAATGATGATACC
The DNA here is from genome assembly GCA_031761405.1 of Serripes groenlandicus. Lineage (NCBI taxonomy): Eukaryota > Metazoa > Mollusca > Bivalvia > Cardiida > Cardiidae > Serripes > Serripes groenlandicus. The sequence goes on from JASEVX010000003.1 coordinate 4,276,422, forward strand.
TTCTTTATAGAGATTTTTCATATTTTTGCCAAGATGTGTTTTCCCATTTATCTGCTGCAGATGCATCAAATTGGTCTGCAATGGTAAAGGGTTTAATAATTGAGTTTCAAAGTTTTACTTAATGTGAAGATTTTGTAGTCAAACACTCAGGACAAAGGATGAGTAATTATGATCATCACCAGCACACTTTACATGAATTAGACCAGTCACTAGAAAATCTATAATCTATAGAATCAGCTGTCACTTCCTTCTTGCAGTACGGCTCATCACTGCAATGTGCATTGACCCTTTCCTACATATAAATAATCTGCAGCTTACAACATCTATAAATGAATATAATTGAAAACATTATGGCAAAAGTAGAAATTGCTCAGCATGAGTAATTTCTCCTTTTGTCACAATGATTTCAAATGTCTTCATAGGCTTCAAAATGCGTCTCTATATGTAGGAAATAGCTAAAAGAGAATGGAGGATAGTCATGTTCCCTTCTCAAAACCCCCATGTCCCTTAAAATTGGAAGAATCTCCCTATAATGTCAATACAACAAGTAACTGTAGGATTGCAAGCAATACCATAATCCCCTACCGGTTTGCACGTTTTGACTTATTAATATTCTAAGTCCAAAAAGGGGCATAACTCATAAAAAAATTGACGAAATCCCATGAAACGCGAACTTGATCTGTGACACATGATTACAAAGCCATATACAAAATTTCAGCTCAATATCTCAATGCATGTAGAAAAAAAGTGCGGAAAACTGATTTGTCGGACTGACTGACAGATGGACTGACAGATGGACTGACTGACAGACTGACTGACAGACTGACTGACAGATGGACGGAGTGCAAACCTAATAGTCCCCTTCGGCACGCCGGTAGGGGACTAAAATAGGTCCAATGTCTGGAAATGAGAACAACAACCTTGTACCAGGATCCTCCCATATTAGCCTTTCAAGCATTCTTAATGCTTTTTGAGATTGCTTCTAACAAACAGAAATCTGAAAATTAAATTCATTGAAACTTATACTTCATAATGACTTTTCAAGAACTTATGGAACAAGAGCTGTCGGAGGACAGCGTGGTAGACTATTTCACCGCTTATTAAATTTACTAAAAAGATAAAGATAATTGACTTTAATGTAGTTGCATGCAAAACTTTAACCAAAAATAGCCATAACTTGTATAAAATGCAGGATAGAGTTATTTAACTTAAAAATCAACATAGGTGTGATAGTCGGGAAGGGTTGTATAAAGTTTCAAAGCAATGCATCAAGTAAATGCTAGGATATCGACTCTTAATTATGTAGTTGCATGCAAAACTTTAACCAAATTTCTAGTTAAAAGAGAGCCATAAATTGTAAAATATACTGGATAGAGTTATCATACTTGATTGTTTACATAGGTGTGATGGTTGGAAAGGGTTATATAAAGTTTCAATGCAATGCATCAAGTAGTTACTAAGAGATTGGTCTCTTAATGTAGTTGCATGCAAAACTTTAACCAGAATTTGTAAGTTAAAAAAGGGCCATAACTTGCATAAAATGCCGGATAGAGTTATCTAACTTGATAACCTACACAGGTGTGATAGTTGGGTAAGGGTTGTAGAAAGTTTCAATGCAATGCATCAAGTAAATACTGAGATATGGACTCCTAATTTAGTTGCACGCAAAACTTTAACCAGCTTTTCTAAGTAAAAAAAGGGCCATAACTTGCATAAAATGCAGGATAGAGTTATCTAAATTGATAATCTACATAGGTGTGATAGTTGGGTAGGGTTGTATAAACGTTCAATACAATGCATCAAGTAAATACTGAGATATGGACTCTTAACCCTTTCCCTCATATAAACGCTTTCTGACGCCTCTGCAGCAGACGGCTTTTTGAAAACATAGTGACAAAAGAATGAATGAATGTATATTGTTTTATGGCGCATCGACAGCTAAGGTCATTTAGCGCGCAATTAAATTTATTTATTCATGATCCCTGGGTAAACAAACCAGTACTAGGCTAGAAAATGTGCCTTGCCCAAGGGCACTCCACCATGACCGTAGTGCCGCGACTGGGGATCGAACCCGGGACACCCGGTTTCGAAATCCCCGACGCTAACCACTCGACCACAGCGGATTCCCCAGTGACAAAAGAAGCAATTGCACAAAACGTGCAATTTCTCCTTTTGCCACAATGTTTTCCACGTTTTGTCATAGGTTATCCATTCAATTATGGAGATTTTCTATGTTTTGACAAAATACGTTCAAAGTCGTCTGCTGCAGAATTGTCGTATGTGGGAAAGGGTTAATTAAGTTGCACGCAAAACTTTAACCAGAATTTCTAAGTAAATCAAAGCGCCAATGGCACTGTAGTGGCAAACGTATGGAAAATCCTGCAAAGTAACAAGCAGTATATCAGTGTAGGGCTTGCTATTTTCAATAATAGTGCACTCTGCTGCGAGTAAATTTGAGAATGTATCAACCCTGCATCTGTTGACAGTAGAATAATGTTAGTTTGCCAGAATGTTGTCTTGGTGATTTTTTAGTTACGTTCTAAAACTGGTCATGATGTGTTAAAAATTAGGCCATTCCAAATTTAAGAAAAATCTAGTTGGTACTCGGACGATAGACTACCGTTTTAGCTCATTAGAATGGATTTTTGTAATCTAAATTGTTCGGGTAATCACATGCTGATCACCAGGTCGCTAGGCCATATTAAGATAAAATATTTCGTACACTTTAGAAATGACAAAATTATCAAGAAAGGACAGAAAACAGTATCCATTAGTTTGGTGTTTGTTTCAATGATGTCCGATATTAAGCAGGTCTGTTCAATTTAGTCCCTTCACATTGCATGATTGAGGGTTGTCAGAGACATATAAACACAGTGTACATGTATTTATATGTCTCTGAGGTTTTTAACTGCTTCGAAAAATTTGAGTGCAATAACAAACACAAAACATGCACAAATAGCACAATTTCACTATTTGCCAAACTGTTCAATTTATAAAAATATAGGCATATATTATAATGCTCGATCTCCAAACTAAACTAGGCTACACTTTCAGCATTGATTGCTAATTGACTCTAGAACGTGCAGACGTGTATACATAACGTGTGTATACATAACGTGTGTACACACTGACATCGTGTGTCCTTTAAACCTTTGTAAACCTGAGTCTTATATATCATCTAGACGCTTTCATATATTTAAACAACTACAAAATAAAGCGTTTATAATATTGAGATTTAAGAACACCAGTCTCGCAAGCTATTTATAGAACTTTTTGGAATTTCCAGATTTGAAAATCATCAGAGTTATTTGCAAGGCAGATAGAACGCGCAGTGATATTTATTATCTGCCCAACAATGACGAAGAAAATATTTACATATTTTAACTCTATGTAGATAATGTCTCGATATAAAACTCAAATATTAGTTACAATCCGGTACAAAAGTAGCACTGACATAATTATTATTAATCGCGTCTCTGCATCAATGATGGAACTATAACGGATGTGTGTAAATTAGTTTGCAGTAAGGAAAAAAAATATCAACCGACTTTTCAAAACCGACTATGTAAATATTTTTCGTTGTTGCTGTTTCTGTTAGCATTGTGCCGATTGTCAAACCAATCGCCACAAAAAGGGCCATAACTTGCTTAAAATGCAGGGTTATCTAACTTAATACATAGGTCTGATAGTTTGGTAGGGTTGTAGAAAGTTTCAATGCAATACATGTAGTATTTAAGTACTTGCATGCAAAACTTTAACCAAGGTGTGACGTGGACGCCTACGCCAGGGTGAGTTAGTATAGCTCTCATATTCTTCGAATAGTCGAGCTAAAAATGAAAAGTTGCACTTTTTTTTTTAACTTTTTATCAAAACTGGTGGCACCATCTTTCATCTTGCATTTATGTTGAATATACTTTATTCCCCCGTTCCAAAATAGAATCCGCAGCAGATAACTCTGAAATCATCTAAGCACAACAATGGAAATTCTCTCTGAAGGACAGCTTAATTATAGAATAAAGATGAAAATATTGTAAGAAAAGGAGAAAATGAGTTTTCAAAAGTTGTCTGTTCTCTGTAGATGCGTCAAAAAAGGAAAGGGTTCAGACTCGCAAATAATGTAGATCAAGAATATTTTGTCTTGACTGTTGGCAAACGCTGATTAACCCTTTTCTACATACAGATGCTTTCTGACACCTCTGCAATAGATGACTTTTGAAAATTTTGTGGCAAAAGGAGAAATTTCTCATTATGAGCAATTTCTCCTTTTACCACAATGTTTCAACCCTTATCCTAAAAGTTAAACATTAATTTATTGAGCTTTATTATTTTTGTCTAGATGTTTTTAAAGTCTTCTGCTCCAGATTTGCTGTATATTGGAAAGGGTTAAGATCGTGTATAGCTAAAAATTGTAAACAAACGTTGTTCAATTAAGTCACATAATAGAAGGATAAGGGTTATAACACTAAAACCCAGAAGGTCTGATTTCCTGTGATATGACGACAATAAGGTGGGGTCTAATCACACTTACCCACCACATTATTCTCAACCCTCATACCCTTATAATCCTTTCCCGCAGCAGACAACTTATGAAAACATTGTGACAAAACAAGATAATGCTAATAATGAGTCATTTCTCCTTTTGCCACAATATTTTCAACTAGATTCAATTATTATAATTTCAGTATACATAGAATTTTCCTATATTATTTCCCAAGATTTGTTGTATGTGGGGAAGGGTTAATATCAACAGCTTCATGTGTAAAAGATTTGTAATGTCCCTTTTTCTTGAAAATGCTGTTACAACGTACTGCTTTAAAAGGCAACCATCATTGTATTAATATTTTTCACCATTTCATAAAACCATTATTTACTGTCTGTGACGTTGACAAGCTTTATAAGTATACATTGATATTATTTGAAGTAGTTTTTTTTTTCAACCACAATCAAATAAATGTAAAACACAAGATGTTGAAGTTTGGGGTTTATATCAAGGTCCAGTTATATATATAAAGTAGGACATGATGTTTAAAAATGTTAAGGTATTCACAATTGTTTTTTTCTTCAGAATTTTACTCAAAGTCCTTTTCAAAAGATTCTGAAACTCATGGTCAGGGCGGGGTTTGTTACAAATACAAATACATTTACATTTCTATAGCATAAACATTATTGTAAAATATTCCATTGCACTTTACACTGTTCAGAAGCTATTTACCAAGTCATTGTACACAGTCAAACATGTTTCATCATAAAAACATGTGATACAGACTAAGGTCTAAGAATAAAAGTGAATTATGTTGTGTGCTAGAATTAGGGCCATATTAAATCATATGATATCATCCAATAAAGTGATATTGAACACCTGTCTGTCCTGTCAATATGATAATTGAAGTCACCAAGTTCTTCATTACCTGATATGCAAAGTATATTCCTTTTATGTTCCTATAATATTACAACAAACTTTGAAAAGATATAGGAAAAACTTAAAAAAGTTTCTATAAATGAAAGTATATAAATTGAATATATAGAGTTGAAAATATCATGGCAAAAAGGAGAAATTGCTTGTTTGGAGCAATTTCTCCTGTTGTCAGAATGTTTTTAAAAGTCGTCTGCTACAGAGGCGTCCCTAAGAACCTGTATGTGGGAAAAGGTTAAACTTATTTATCTAACAATCTAAGAAAAGCTCAGCTTATATGGATCACGTTCCATTCAATATCTGCTTCCTGGTTACTTAAAACTGTGTGGAAATATCCCTAAGGTAGCCCTGCTCAATACAGGACTCCAACCAGGGACCTTTGGTATGATTGGCTGATGCTCTACCTCTGCACCACTGCCTTCCACACTTGGAACTTGTAGAACTCGTGACAAAACATTACATTAACAGAGAGCTATGTACTTATAACTGACTTGTTGCAAAATCAAGATGTAGTTACAACTGTTTTGCATAAAGTCATCACTCATATAATCAAACTTTAAATTTGTTGTTTTCTAATATCATTGAAATGATTGAAAGGTATGACTGAAACGCCTTTTTGTAAACACAAATTATGACGTAAACCTAAATGAACCATGTTAAAGGTGTGTATAAAAACACGTTTTCTTATTCAGTTAGTCATTGAAGAAAACACAGTTCCTTTGTATATAAACTATGTATTTTTAAATCTCGTTTTTTAGATTTCAGTACAATTTCTGCTATTTCTCTTGTTTTATTGGGGTTTTACGCCGCTTTTAACATTAATTCAGATATATCACGGTGACCGCTCACTTATTTATGATCCCTGGGTAAACAAACCAGTACTAGTCCACCAGGACTGTCATGCCGCGACTGGGGATCGAACCCAGGACACCCGGTTTCAAATTCCCGACGCTAACCACTCGACCATGGCGGTTTCCCTATTTCTGTTCTATCACAACATTTTCATGGGTATCATAGTTACCAGAACTGCTGGTACAGTTATCCTGAACCCTGAGCAGGGCCTGAAATTATAAAACTCAGAAATGACTCCAATGAAGCAGAGGACTAGATAAGGAGGATTGAACTGGTCTTTTCCCATCCATATCTCTCTTATGACTCCACAAAACTCTATGTTGTGGGTATCAGAGGACTAGATAAGGAGGATTGAACTGGTCTTTTCCCTTCCATATCTCTCTTATGACTCCACAAAACTCTATGTTGTGGGTATCAGAGGACTAGATAAGGAGGATTGAACTGGTCTTTTCCCTTCCATATCTCTCTTATGACTCCACAAAACCCTATGTTGTGGGTGCTCAAAAGAATCATCTCAGTGAGACAATTCTTTTGAGAACCTGCAACATAGGGTTTGAGGGTCAAATAAGGAATTGGGGATGTGAAATACTCTTCTTATCTTGAGCTCGGAAAGAAGATATATTATTGGTCAGATTCGAGAATGAGTTTTCTAATCTGTCCAACCAAAAACTTTTATAGTTTTGGGGATCTTACTAATTGGAAACCTAGCTGACAGGTACAAAACTCTGCAATTATGGTCTGCTGCTTTTGAGGTTGGCCTGGTTGCTCTAAACCTTTAGCCCACTTATGATATTTATATTTGTTAACCTTTTCCCACATGCAGTAAATCTACTTCAGACAGTTTTGAAAACATCCAGATAAAAATGTGGAATATCTCTATAGATGAAAGTATAATTATTGAATGCCAGTTGAAATCATTGTGGCAAAAGTAGAAATTACTCATTAAGAGCAATTTCTACCTTTGCAACAGTGATTTAAAAAGTCATCTGCTGCTGATATGTCAAAATGTGTCTGCAAGTGGGAAAAGGTAAATTAAGGTTCTACCATAATCCTAATCAAAACATTAAACCTCAAACTAATGTGCCTTTTAATTAGTCATTCCCACAGACAGTTTTATTTATTTATTTATTAGGGTTTTACTCCGCTTTCAACAATATTTCAGTTATATCACGGCGACAGTTCACTTATTCATGATCCCTGGGTAAACAAACCAGTACTAGGCTAGAAATGGTGCCTTGCCCAAGGGCACTCCACCATGACCGTAGTGCCGCGACTGGGGATCGAACACGGGACCACCGGTTTCGAAATCCCCGATGCTAACCACACGACCACAGCAGATTCCTCCCGCAGACAGTAGCTCAGTGGTGGATTTGTTTGTTTTATTCAGTTTTAAGCCATTTTCAACATAATTTCAGTTTTAACTGGTGACAGTTCACTTTAAGTCATGATCCGTGGGTAAACCAACCATCATTATGCAAGGAAATGTGCCTTGCTCAAAGGCAATCTACCATAACGGTCACGACTTAGGATCGAAGCCTGGTAGGCCCGGTTACAAATCCACGATGCTAACCACTCGTGGCCATGGTGGATTCTTCTCAGTGGTAGAGCATCTGTTTTGTGATACAATAGTCCTGAGTTCGGGGTCAACATTGGGGACACACAGCGGCAAGTACTGGTCCAGTATCCAGGAAGCAGACATCAAGAGTGATTAGCCCTTTTCAACATAGAACAAATCTGCAGCCGATGACTTCGGAAACTCTCTATAAATAAGAGTGCAATCATCCAATAAAGTTGAAAACATTGCGGCAAAAGGAAAAATTACTAATGATGACAAATTTCTCATTTGCCACATTATGTTTTCAAAAGTTTTCTGCTGCAGAAATTGTGTCTATATATTGGATAGGGTATTTATAAGCTGTAACTTAGCAGAAAATATATCTCCATCTTTTACAAAAACAATAATTTATACAGTCATGTTCTCTTGTTTCATAGTTGTCAAATTGAAAGGTTGGTGCCATGAACTATTTCAGTATGGAGGAAAAATGCTAAAGTGACAGGTTTTAAACCAGTGACAGTAACCTCATGGTATGTTTTACCCAATGGCTATAATATATTAGCCTATATATAGATAACTCTTTCTCACTTCATCCTTTCCCACATGCAGACGCTTTTTGACGCGGCTACACAAGACAACTTTTGAAAACATTGTGGCAAAAGTAGAAATTAATCATTTTGATCAATTTCTCTGTTTGCCACAAGGTAAACAACTTAATTCAATAATTGTTCATTCATTCATTAAGAATTTCCATAATTTTGTCAAGATGTTTTCTGTAATGGTCTGCTGCAGGAATTTGATTTCCTCCCTTATTGGGTCAGTGAGTGTAAAACTGTCTCTGTGGTGTAATGGTTAGACCCTTATGGAAACTCAAGGGAGACCCGAGTTCAATCCCTGGTTAGGTGCTAAGTGCTTAATTGATTGCTAATAAGGGTTTAATGCCATTTTCAACATTATTTCAATCATATCACCACAACAGATCACTTATTCATGATCCCAGGGGGTTACAAACAAACCAGTACAAGGCTAGGAAATGTGCCTAAACTATGACGGCCATCATCATCACAGTGCGGGAAAAGAATCCAGACTACTCGGTTCCAAATCCCAGATGCTTACCACTCGGCCACGGTCAGGTCAAACAGAAGACATTAAACAGAGTGAGAATAAGCACGATTTCCCCTCTTAGATTGGACACTGATCAGATTATATTTCTTTCTTGACATGACTTGATCAACCCATAACATCAGAAAAATATTGAAAGATATCAAAAGCAAACCGTTAAGTGAACATTACCATTTAGAGCATTTGGATTTATCAGCATTGATTAATTAACCCTTTCCCACATACAGATGTTTTCCTTTTGCCACAATGTTTTCAACTCTCTTCAATAAATATAATTAAAGATTTCCAATTTTTGCCAAGATGTTTTCAAAGTTGTATGCTGCAGAATTGCCGTATGTGGGAAAGGGTTAAAATGTGTCTGTGAGTCGAAAAGCGTTATCACAAACAAGGTCAAAATATATGTGAACAATGTGACATACATTATAATTTTATATTCTTCTACATAATGGCATTCCTATATCTAGGATCTAAAATTTGATCTTAACCCTTTCCCTCATATAGCACTTTCTGACGCCTCTGCAGCAGACGGCTATTTGAAAACATGTGTTTTCCACTTTTTGTCATAGCTAGGTTATCCATTCAAATATGGAGATTTTCTATGTTTTGACAAAATTCGTTCGTCTGCTGCAGAATTGTTGTATGAGGGAAAGGGTTAAATTATGATTCCATTCATGGGAAAATATACAAATTGGCATTGTGGATAGTATGGCTTTAGATACTCATTTACATTCGCCTATTCTGATCAAGATCTACCCTGTCAACTCATATTTCACTTACATGAGCATGATAAAAGCTTCAGTGAATCAGTCTGTCAACTTGTGTAGATTCTGATAAGACGGAGTAGATATAGAGGGTTATCTGATCCTCCACTGTTCAGAAATGCCATTTTGTACCTATTCCCAAGGACTAGGTCATATCATATTGATTTACCATATATAAAGTGGATGCGTCGGGATTTCGAAACCGGGTGTCCCGGGTTCAATCCCCAGTCGCGGCACTATGGTCATGGTGTAGTGCCCTTGGGCAAGACACATTTTCTAGTCTGGGGATCATGAATAAGTGAACTGTCGCCGTTATATAACAGAAATATTGTTGAAAGCGGCGTAAAACCCCAATAAATAAATAAATATAAAGTGGATGATGATTAGTTTATCTATTTTCATTAAATTTGTCTGTATTAAGAACCGTTGTCAAAACCATGTATATTATAAGTTTATCTAAAAGATTGATTTACATGGAATTAATATGTATTGTGGGTGTGTGCATGGCCGAAATTATACATTACAATAAAAGTATATAAAAAATCAAAGTACTGAAGTACTGGTAACGAATTATTTTGAAAATTAATTAATAATTACATTATGTTTTTTGTTTGTTTTAAACTTGCTTTAAAACTTAGTAGTTTTTAGACAATCTAGTCTATTTCATGATTATAAATAATCTTTGTCCATATATATTTTAAAAGAGACATCTGGAAATGTTCAATATATACTGTAATATACTGGGTGTATACGGATAAGTGTGAAAATGTATGGGTAAAACATTTTTTTATTTAAAAAAAATAAACATGCATAATGTAGTAGCATAACGGACAAAATATGCTAGTTGCACTGTTGCATACTATGTCTTGTTCAAAACATTCCTTACTTTATCATTTGAGTAAAAACTTAAAATCACAAAATTTGAAAGCAATATATATATATAGTAAAAATTGAGATAATGTAATTTTGCTCATTTTTTTTAAAGCTTGTTACATGGTTTGTTTATTAACCCTTTCCCACTTACAACACATCTGCAGCAGACGACTTTGAACATATCTTTGCAAACAAATATAAAGCTCTCTATAATGGAGGTAAAATACAAAGGGGAAGAAGATATTATGGGAAAATTGAAATTGCTTGCATTGAGCAAGTTCTACTTCAGTCAAAATGTGTTCTAAAGATGTCTACAGCAATGTCATCAGAAAGCCTCTACATGGGGTAAAGCAGGGTTTTACACCAGTACAAAATGTTGGGAGTCCTTGGGATGCAGTCATGTAAAATTAGGGTGTCCCTCCCTAAAAAACAGGGGTCCCAATACATGATACGGAGCCAAATGTTTATTGTTATATTATGTGTGAGCTGTTGTTATACATATTCATGATTATTATGATTTATCATAAATATGTATAAAACAGCTTATGAATTTAAAATGTATTATCAAATTTAATTTATGCTACTTTGGCACAGTAATGATATTGCTAAGCTTTTTTTTCTGTCTCACAACTTGTGTACTTTTTGGTATCGTAAATAAAGGAAAGGAAAAATGCTGATTGTTTAAGTTTTTTTAATTACTGGAATTTTCTAACTTTCTTTCCAATATTCTCCGAAACTGACGTACTTTCATTGCAACATTTCTCCTCAACTTCTAATTCGGGCTTTCTTTTTCCCAATATCGACCGCAAATCCGTTTGTTTTGACATATTAGCGTTAAGCGTATCGAATAGTTTTCGTACGTGTAAAAATAGCGATAGCTTCGAAGATAGTGTTTTCCGACGACGACGATTGGTCAGTTCATGTCACGTGAGTACTCCAGAGCTCGCATAATGGGATTCCTAATTCTATTATTAGAAGCAGGAAAAACCAGCTTTTTAACATTTGATGGAAGTATAATATATTCTGGGCTAGAATTTATGTTAATTTCAATTTGCCGTGTGAGATTTCAGCCACTAGCATATTATTGCCAGTGAAATTGTTGGACCGAAATACTACTAATCGATCTTTTATGACGTTATTCCATTTCAATTGATAAATGTCTCGCGCAAATGCCAATTCAAAGACCCCAATATTGGTGACGTTTACTGCATACATTGAGAACAACAAGTTTTAATTTACATATCGCAAATACGATTGGCTGGAATAGTCACGTGTATATTTGGTTTCCCAAATTGTATTTTTATCTACAGATATCTATGATTGGCTGGAATAGTCACGTGTATATGTTTGATTTCCCAAAATATATTTTCTCTACGGAGCTTGACTAGATCTAGTTATATTGTACTTTACCTTTTTAATATGATCTTTTTACAGGCATGCGTCCGATGGGACTCAATTTTAATTTTTTCAGGGGTTCCGGTTTATCATTTTATGCGTATTAGACACAGAAATGCGCGTCCCGTAAAACCCTGCATGGTTCTTCAGCATGGGTTCAACTTCCGTTAACTACGTCACTCACTAACTAAAAATTCATACGCTTGCCGACAAATGAAATATATATGCATTTACTGTTAATTTGATATTTTCTAGAGAATTGATTATCTATGTTGATTCGATAGTATAAATATGACTTCACTGTATTGAAAAAACACGTAGAAGTCATTTTAATATCGAAAAAATACTAGGACTATTTAGGTGCAGCTAATGTGTATTCTAAGCGGAAGTGTAGTTGAACCGTGACTTCCGCCAAAGCAACACGATCGCATTAACCGCATTCTTTTTTGAGAAAAAATAATTCGTTAATAATAATAAAATTTATATTTATAATATAATCTTTCTAAATTAAAGAATAATACTTGAAAACAATTGAAAACATTGTGACAAAAGGAGAAATTGCTCATAATGAACAATTTCTCCGTTTCCCATTATGATTTCAAAAACCATCCACTGCAAACACATCAAACTGTGTCTGTAATTGGGATTGAGGGTTTAATTCAAATATCATAATTTAGTTAAAATAGTCAAGATGAAAGGGAAAAAGTTAAAGATATTAGATTCTATCCTAAAATACCCTTGTATGGTCAATTTAGTTTTCTAAAGTCCCATTAACCCTTTCCCTCTGACATATAGACGCTTTCTGATGCCTCGATCTTCAGCAGACGGCTTTTCAAAAACACAGTGACAAAATAAGAAATTGCTCAAAACAAGCAATTTCTCCATGTGTCACAATCTTTTCCACTGTTAGACATAGGTTATCCATTAATTATAGAGATTTTCTATTTTTTGACAAAATATGTTCAAAGTCATCTGCTGCAGAATTGTCGTATGAGGGAAAGGGTTAACTCTTTCCTGTTGACTACTTTGGCCAACTCCGTAGTACATGTACATGTTGTAACATTTCAACAACATCTTGAATGATTTCCTTCTTTTCCTGTAATTTGTAGGGTTTTTTCCTTCGGCAAAAATATAACAAATTACATGGGGGGTTTTCTCAGAGGTTTTGTCTATAAAATGAGACTGAGAGTATCATAATCATTGGATAGAGATGACAACATTGAGGCAAACGTAGAAATTAATCATTTTTCCTTTTGCCACAATTTTTTCGAAACTTGTCTGGTCTGCTTCAAATGTGTAAAATGTGTCTACATATGGGAAAGGGTTAAAGCACATTAAATTAGATAACTAGGTCAAAAGTGAACAGATATGAGAAGCATTTTTGATAATTTAACCCTTTCCCACTTTCAATTGCATGTTGACCCATCTGCAGCAGACAACTTTTGAAAACACTGAGCATTTTTTTACTTTTTGCCACAATGTTTTTAACACTTGTGTAAAATTACAATTCAATTATAGAGATTTTCCATATTTTGCGGAGAATCTTACAAAATGTCGTCTGCTGCAGACTTGTTTGACTCAGGGGAAACTCACTGGCCTGCTTACGGTCAACTTATGCATTCAATTATGATGAGCTGAAACAAGAGCAGCACAAGATCACACCAACGCAAGTCTGCTTTTTTCTAAGTCGAAAAAGGGTATTACTGAATAATTATTAAAGCCAGTGTTATAAATGTGACTAATGGTAGAGACATGCGTATTGTTCCTAGGAACATGTGTGTATCTAAGATTCATTTGAAAATAATGAACTATTTTTGAGTTATGAGGTAAGGTTATTATGTTTTGTGATGATGATGCAGACAACAACGCCAAGGGAATCACAATATCCCTTCTTTTTACTTTGTTAAACAGACAAGCTAAAAATGGCTTTCATATATATGCACTTTTCAAACAGCAATCAAAACAACAATTAACACATCTCTTATTAACACAGTATCCAGGAAGCAGACATCAAGAGTGATTAGCCCTTTTCAACATAGAACAAATCTGCAGCCGATGACTTCGGAAACTCTCTATAAATAAGAGTGCAATCATCCAATAAAGTTGAAAACATTGCGGCAAAAGGAAAAATTACTAATGATGACAAATTTCTCATTTGCCACATTATGTTTTCAAAAGTTTTCTGCTGCAGAAATTGTGTCTATATATTGGATAGGGTATTTATAAGCTGTAACTTAGCAGAAAATATATCTCCATCTTTTACAAAAACAATAATTTATACAGTCATGTTCTCTTGTTTCATAGTTGTCAAATTGAAAGGTTGGTGCCATGAACTATTTCAGTATGGAGGAAAAATGCTAAAGTGACAGGTTTTAAACCAGTGACAGTAACCTCATGGTATGTTTTACCCAATGGCTATAATATATTAGCCTATATATAGATAACTCTTTCTCACTTCATCCTTTCCCACATGCAGACGCTTTTTGACGCGGCTACACAAGACAACTTTTGAAAACATTGTGGCAAAAGTAGAAATTAATCATTTTGATCAATTTCTCTGTTTGCCACAAGGTAAACAACTTAATTCAATAATTGTTCATTCATTCATTAAGAATTTCCATAATTTTGTCAAGATGTTTTCTGTAATGGTCTGCTGCAGGAATTTGATTTCCTCCCTTATTGGGTCAGTGAGTGTAAAACTGTCTCTGTGGTGTAATGGTTAGACCCTTATGGAAACTCAAGGGAGACCCGAGTTCAATCCCTGGTTAGGTGCTAAGTGCTTAATTGATTGCTAATAAGGGTTTAATGCCATTTTCAACATTATTTCAATCATATCACCACAACAGATCACTTATTCATGATCCCAGGGGGTTACAAACAAACCAGTACAAGGCTAGGAAATGTGCCTAAACTATGACGGCCATCATCATCACAGTGCGGGAAAAGAATCCAGACTACTCGGTTCCAAATCCCAGATGCTTACCACTCGGCCACGGTCAGGTCAAACAGAAGACATTAAACAGAGTGAGAATAAGCACGATTTCCCCTCTTAGATTGGACACTGATCAGATTATATTTCTTTCTTGACATGACTTGATCAACCCATAACATCAGAAAAATATTGAAAGATATCAAAAGCAAACCGTTAAGTGAACATTACCATTTAGAGCATTTGGATTTATCAGCATTGATTAATTAACCCTTTCCCACATACAGATGTTTTCCTTTTGCCACAATGTTTTCAACTCTCTTCAATAAATATAATTAAAGATTTCCAATTTTTGCCAAGATGTTTTCAAAGTTGTATGCTGCAGAATTGCCGTATGTGGGAAAGGGTTAAAATGTGTCTGTGAGTCGAAAAGCGTTATCACAAACAAGGTCAAAATATATGTGAACAATGTGACATACATTATAATTTTATATTCTTCTACATAATGGCATTCCTATATCTAGGATCTAAAATTTGATCTTAACCCTTTCCCTCATATAGCACTTTCTGACGCCTCTGCAGCAGACGGCTATTTGAAAACATGTGTTTTCCACTTTTTGTCATAGCTAGGTTATCCATTCAAATATGGAGATTTTCTATGTTTTGACAAAATTCGTTCGTCTGCTGCAGAATTGTTGTATGAGGGAAAGGGTTAAATTATGATTCCATTCATGGGAAAATATACAAATTGGCATTGTGGATAGTATGGCTTTAGATACTCATTTACATTCGCCTATTCTGATCAAGATCTACCCTGTCAACTCATATTTCACTTACATGAGCATGATAAAAGCTTCAGTGAATCAGTCTGTCAACTTGTGTAGATTCTGATAAGACGGAGTAGATATAGAGGGTTATCTGATCCTCCACTGTTCAGAAATGCCATTTTGTACCTATTCCCAAGGACTAGGTCATATCATATTGATTTACCATATATAAAGTGGATGCGTCGGGATTTCGAAACCGGGTGTCCCGGGTTCAATCCCCAGTCGCGGCACTATGGTCATGGTGTAGTGCCCTTGGGCAAGACACATTTTCTAGTCTGGGGATCATGAATAAGTGAACTGTCGCCGTTATATAACAGAAATATTGTTGAAAGCGGCGTAAAACCCCAATAAATAAATAAATATAAAGTGGATGATGATTAGTTTATCTATTTTCATTAAATTTGTCTGTATTAAGAACCGTTGTCAAAACCATGTATATTATAAGTTTATCTAAAAGATTGATTTACATGGAATTAATATGTATTGTGGGTGTGTGCATGGCCGAAATTATACATTACAATAAAAGTATATAAAAAATCAAAGTACTGAAGTACTGGTAACGAATTATTTTGAAAATTAATTAATAATTACATTATGTTTTTTGTTTGTTTTAAACTTGCTTTAAAACTTAGTAGTTTTTAGACAATCTAGTCTATTTCATGATTATAAATAATCTTTGTCCATATATATTTTAAAAGAGACATCTGGAAATGTTCAATATATACTGTAATATACTGGGTGTATACGGATAAGTGTGAAAATGTATGGGTAAAACATTTTTTTATTTAAAAAAAATAAACATGCATAATGTAGTAGCATAACGGACAAAATATGCTAGTTGCACTGTTGCATACTATGTCTTGTTCAAAACATTCCTTACTTTATCATTTGAGTAAAAACTTAAAATCACAAAATTTGAAAGCAATATATATATATAGTAAAAATTGAGATAATGTAATTTTGCTCATTTTTTTTAAAGCTTGTTACATGGTTTGTTTATTAACCCTTTCCCACTTACAACACATCTGCAGCAGACGACTTTGAACATATCTTTGCAAACAAATATAAAGCTCTCTATAATGGAGGTAAAATACAAAGGGGAAGAAGATATTATGGGAAAATTGAAATTGCTTGCATTGAGCAAGTTCTACTTCAGTCAAAATGTGTTCTAAAGATGTCTACAGCAATGTCATCAGAAAGCCTCTACATGGGGTAAAGCAGGGTTTTACACCAGTACAAAATGTTGGGAGTCCTTGGGATGCAGTCATGTAAAATTAGGGTGTCCCTCCCTAAAAAACAGGGGTCCCAATACATGATACGGAGCCAAATGTTTATTGTTATATTATGTGTGAGCTGTTGTTATACATATTCATGATTATTATGATTTATCATAAATATGTATAAAACAGCTTATGAATTTAAAATGTATTATCAAATTTAATTTATGCTACTTTGGCACAGTAATGATATTGCTAAGCTTTTTTTTCTGTCTCACAACTTGTGTACTTTTTGGTATCGTAAATAAAGGAAAGGAAAAATGCTGATTGTTTAAGTTTTTTTAATTACTGGAATTTTCTAACTTTCTTTCCAATATTCTCCGAAACTGACGTACTTTCATTGCAACATTTCTCCTCAACTTCTAATTCGGGCTTTCTTTTTCCCAATATCGACCGCAAATCCGTTTGTTTTGACATATTAGCGTTAAGCGTATCGAATAGTTTTCGTACGTGTAAAAATAGCGATAGCTTCGAAGATAGTGTTTTCCGACGACGACGATTGGTCAGTTCATGTCACGTGAGTACTCCAGAGCTCGCATAATGGGATTCCTAATTCTATTATTAGAAGCAGGAAAAACCAGCTTTTTAACATTTGATGGAAGTATAATATATTCTGGGCTAGAATTTATGTTAATTTCAATTTGCCGTGTGAGATTTCAGCCACTAGCATATTATTGCCAGTGAAATTGTTGGACCGAAATACTACTAATCGATCTTTTATGACGTTATTCCATTTCAATTGATAAATGTCTCGCGCAAATGCCAATTCAAAGACCCCAATATTGGTGACGTTTACTGCATACATTGAGAACAACAAGTTTTAATTTACATATCGCAAATACGATTGGCTGGAATAGTCACGTGTATATTTGGTTTCCCAAATTGTATTTTTATCTACAGATATCTATGATTGGCTGGAATAGTCACGTGTATATGTTTGATTTCCCAAAATATATTTTCTCTACGGAGCTTGACTAGATCTAGTTATATTGTACTTTACCTTTTTAATATGATCTTTTTACAGGCATGCGTCCGATGGGACTCAATTTTAATTTTTTCAGGGGTTCCGGTTTATCATTTTATGCGTATTAGACACAGAAATGCGCGTCCCGTAAAACCCTGCATGGTTCTTCAGCATGGGTTCAACTTCCGTTAACTACGTCACTCACTAACTAAAAATTCATACGCTTGCCGACAAATGAAATATATATGCATTTACTGTTAATTTGATATTTTCTAGAGAATTGATTATCTATGTTGATTCGATAGTATAAATATGACTTCACTGTATTGAAAAAACACGTAGAAGTCATTTTAATATCGAAAAAATACTAGGACTATTTAGGTGCAGCTAATGTGTATTCTAAGCGGAAGTGTAGTTGAACCGTGACTTCCGCCAAAGCAACACGATCGCATTAACCGCATTCTTTTTTGAGAAAAAATAATTCGTTAATAATAATAAAATTTATATTTATAATATAATCTTTCTAAATTAAAGAATAATACTTGAAAACAATTGAAAACATTGTGACAAAAGGAGAAATTGCTCATAATGAACAATTTCTCCGTTTCCCATTATGATTTCAAAAACCATCCACTGCAAACACATCAAACTGTGTCTGTAATTGGGATTGAGGGTTTAATTCAAATATCATAATTTAGTTAAAATAGTCAAGATGAAAGGGAAAAAGTTAAAGATATTAGATTCTATCCTAAAATACCCTTGTATGGTCAATTTAGTTTTCTAAAGTCCCATTAACCCTTTCCCTCTGACATATAGACGCTTTCTGATGCCTCGATCTTCAGCAGACGGCTTTTCAAAAACACAGTGACAAAATAAGAAATTGCTCAAAACAAGCAATTTCTCCATGTGTCACAATCTTTTCCACTGTTAGACATAGGTTATCCATTAATTATAGAGATTTTCTATTTTTTGACAAAATATGTTCAAAGTCATCTGCTGCAGAATTGTCGTATGAGGGAAAGGGTTAACTCTTTCCTGTTGACTACTTTGGCCAACTCCGTAGTACATGTACATGTTGTAACATTTCAACAACATCTTGAATGATTTCCTTCTTTTCCTGTAATTTGTAGGGTTTTTTCCTTCGGCAAAAATATAACAAATTACATGGGGGGTTTTCTCAGAGGTTTTGTCTATAAAATGAGACTGAGAGTATCATAATCATTGGATAGAGATGACAACATTGAGGCAAACGTAGAAATTAATCATTTTTCCTTTTGCCACAATTTTTTCGAAACTTGTCTGGTCTGCTTCAAATGTGTAAAATGTGTCTACATATGGGAAAGGGTTAAAGCACATTAAATTAGATAACTAGGTCAAAAGTGAACAGATATGAGAAGCATTTTTGATAATTTAACCCTTTCCCACTTTCAATTGCATGTTGACCCATCTGCAGCAGACAACTTTTGAAAACACTGAGCATTTTTTTACTTTTTGCCACAATGTTTTTAACACTTGTGTAAAATTACAATTCAATTATAGAGATTTTCCATATTTTGCGGAGAATCTTACAAAATGTCGTCTGCTGCAGACTTGTTTGACTCAGGGGAAACTCACTGGCCTGCTTACGGTCAACTTATGCATTCAATTATGATGAGCTGAAACAAGAGCAGCACAAGATCACACCAACGCAAGTCTGCTTTTTTCTAAGTCGAAAAAGGGTATTACTGAATAATTATTAAAGCCAGTGTTATAAATGTGACTAATGGTAGAGACATGCGTATTGTTCCTAGGAACATGTGTGTATCTAAGATTCATTTGAAAATAATGAACTATTTTTGAGTTATGAGGTAAGGTTATTATGTTTTGTGATGATGATGCAGACAACAACGCCAAGGGAATCACAATATCCCTTCTTTTTACTTTGTTAAACAGACAAGCTAAAAATGGCTTTCATATATATGCACTTTTCAAACAGCAATCAAAACAACAATTAACACATCTCTTAGATTTATTGCATTATAATAATATATATTTAAGTTAATAGAATGAATCATCACTACAGAATTTTCTCAAACAGGATCTGGAAAGTTTTGAAATCTCTCTATTACAAAAAATATTTTAAGTTCTCGAGAACAAAATCAACATTCATAGACATCCACTTAACTCTGGAAGAAAATGTGCTGATCCATTATTAAATTTAAAAGTGAAGAAAACTTCCTGTTTCTGCTGTATAAAAATGCAGACCAGATAACACAGTAAAAAAATATTTGCCCAATGATAGATCAACAAATTTTAGTTTGCATTCTGGTTTAATTTGTTCCCACATGCAGACAAATTGCCGTCTCTCCTGCCCAAATGTTTGCCTATAATTATGCGTTCAAGATCTTCTCAATGCTGCAGATTTGTTGTATGTGGGAAAAGAATTACAATGTTTTTAAAAGTCTATACTTCCACTTTGTTTACATAAGATAAATAAGGGGCAAAAGTCTGCAGCAGATTTCTTCTTTGTGGAAATGGGTTAAATATATAAATTTAATTGGGGTTTTATGCCGTTTTCAACAGTATTTCAGTTATATCACGGCAACCGTTCACTTATTCTTGATCCCTGGATAAACAATCCCGTACTTAGGCTAAGAAATTGGCCTTGCCCAAGGGCACTCCACCATGAACGCTGTGCCTTTGACCAATAGACCACAGCAGATTCCCAATTCTGAGGAAAACAATAAGAGCCGCCCAGCGAGAAAACTAACATTGTGGACTTTGCGTAAAGTATCGACCCTGATCAGCCTAAGCATACCGCGCAGGCTAACCCGGACAGACACATTTTGCCTCCTGTGGATTTTCTGTTTCAGGATTCATTACTCTATACCTCCCCCTGAGACAGAATGTGTCGGCCGGGATTAGCCTGTGCGCAGGCTTATTTGATACGTTACATCGAATCCATAATGTTGGTTTTCTCATGGCCGGGACAGCTTATTATTAGATTAAATATTAAACCTTTCCAGCATTAAACGAATCTGCGCACGTACATACATGTTGCAGACGACATTGAAATCATCTAATCAAAAGTAAACAAAAAGTGCTATAAATGAAATTGAAATATTCTAATAAAATTGAAACCATTGTGGTAAAAGCAGAAATCGCTCATTATGAGCAATATTTCTTTTTTTTGCTAAAATGTTTTCCAAAGTCGTCTGCTGCAGATGCATCAAAATGTAACTATGTTGGAAAGGATAATGATTTGAGGGGAATGGACTGCACTTGCTTAAATTTAAATTGGGTAAAATATTTTCCAGATACTCACAATCAACAGAAATCTGTATACATGTTTTAACCCTTTCCCACATACAATACTTCTGCAGCAGACGACTTTGAAAACATATCCCTTTAAATGAAAGTACAATAATTGAATAGAGTTGAATTAAATTCTATTTTTGTTGCTATGTTTTCAAAAAGCTGTCTGCTTCAGAGGCGTCAGAAAGTGTCTATATGAGGGAAAGAGTTAATACCCTTCTCACTCTCAGATGCATTTTGGTACATCTGCAAAAGTACTCTTTGATTACATTCATTGTGGAAAAAGAATGAGCAAATTTTCCTTTTGCAACAATTCTAAATTGTTTCCATAAATCATGCCATTATACTTTCCCCTAGATGATTTCAATGTAAGTTATCTGCTGCAGATTTGCTTAGGTGGGAAAGGTTATATTAGCCATAAAGGAAAGTATAAAATACTTAGTGTAAATTCTAGTTAGATAATTAGCTGCATGCCATTTTACCAGAATTGATTTTGCAATTTTTGTCTTACATAAATTTGTGTTCTCCTTCATCCTTTAATTACCCTTTTCCCACATATAGACACTTTCTGGCGCCTTTTGAAACCATTGTGACAAATGGTGAAATTGCTCATAATGAGCAATTTCCCCTTTTGCCAAATGTTTTCAAATCTATTCAATAATTATTCTTTATTTTAAATAAATCATCCACATTATGACCTAGACGATTTCATAGTTGTCTGCTCCTGAATTGTTGTTAAAACTCTCTGTTCACCGTGACTCTTTCCTGAGAACTAGACAGAAGATTTAACTAAAAAGGATCTGATACAGGTGACAAATTTTTGAAAATTATCAAATAAAACATTTAAACAAGAGCGCTGCAAGCTTTTTTCTTTTCCTAAGTCGAAAAAGGGGCATTACTGAATGACTATTAAAGCCAGAGTTGTGTGACTTTGTATATGTATATTATAATACATGCATATTAATCCCTTTCCTACTTGCACAAATTGTTTCAACCATGTTTTCTACTTTGTTCTCAAATTGTAATTTTGTTTCTAGAGATTCACCATATTCTGTAGTCTTATGTGGATTCTTTAAATGAGAGAAATTATTTTGAAACAGAAAACTAAATGTTCTGAGGAATTACGAAAATCCACAAAAATACCCGATACTTAGAAAGAAAGGGTTTGCCGTACATTGCACTATACAACTGATGCGGACGTCAGCAGAGACTGGAATCAGTCCTTAGTGTTAACCCTTTCCCTCATATAGACGCTTTCTGACGCCTCTGCAGCAGACAGCTTTTTGAAAACATAGCGACAAAAGAAGAAATTGCACAAAACGTGCATTTTCTCCTTTTGCCACAATGTTTTCCACTTTTTGTCATTCAATTATGGTGATTTTCTATGTTTTGACAAAATATGTTCAAAGTTGTCTGCTGCAGAATTGTCGTATGAGGGAAAGGGTTAAACAATTATTACAATAATCATCTTGGAATCAAATCAAACTCTTTTGGTATAGTATAATATTAGCTCCCTGTGTAACTGAATAGCAAGTAAATAATGATATCTTGATTGTTGTAGAATTGAATTTGAACCCTTTCCCACTTCCAGGTATATTCTGACACATCAGCAGCAGACAAGAAACAGGAGAAATTGCTCATTTTCGCCACAATGTTTTCAATTCTATTCAATAATCATACTTGCATTTGAAGGCATTTTCCATGAACATGATTGTATGTATTTGCCAAGATGTTTTTATAAATATCTGGAGCAGATTTGTTGTATATGGGAAAGTTTTATATAATGTACGTGTGTGCATCATGCATATAATTATATCTCTGAAATATTTATATAATGTGTGTGCATAATATATCTCTGTAATATTTAAATGAATGCTTGTTTCAAGTCTAAGTATAGCACACACAGCTGTGATACAATAACTGTTTTACAATAATTAATCTGTTCTTATTTAAACATTTGCCTTGCATTAAGATATATCTCAGATCTGTCATTTGTGAATCGTAACATCTAGAAACATGCAAATATGGCTTTGACATAAAATTATGGGAACCATATATAGGGGGAAAAGAAAAAGACATTGCTCACTTAAGTAACAAGCAAATTTCCTTTTTTCACAATTTTTTTCATTCAAACATTATCAGTTGTCAAGACTTTAACGTGTTCCAACATACAACAAATCTGCAGCAGACGACTTTGCAAACATCTAGGCAAAATATTAAAATTTATTATTAAATGGAGTTAAAAATATTCTGGCAAAATTGTGCTCATCTTGAGTGATTTCTACTGCTGTAACAAAGTATTCAAAAGTGGTCTGTTATAGAAGCATCAAAAGGCATTGGTAGGTGGGAAAGTATTTCAATAGTTGTCAAATACATAAATCTGTCATTCTGCATTTTCGCTTTCCCCAGTATTACCTGTTAAAAATTTGTGTCATTTGCATGGACAACAGAGAAGAAAAAATCGAGGGCTTGGCGTGAAACGGTTGTAACTAAAATTGGTATTTTGTTACCAAGGTTAATCACCTCGCCATAATGTCTTTATAAATGTTAAATCTTTTGTTCTTGGTAAACAATGGAAATTTAGGTGCCATTGCTCGTTCTGAGCAATGGCATCTAAAAGTTTACAAAGGGGTCAAAATTGCCCCTAAACCAGGGTTTTCAAAATAGGTTTTTAGTTATAACCGTTTCTCGCCAAGCCCTCGAAATGCTCTTTAGGGAATTATTGAGAAATAACCCTTTTCCTCATTTAGACGCTTTCTGACGCCTCTGCAGCAGACAGCTTTTTAAAAACATGTCGACAAAAGAGGAAATTGCTCAAAACGAGCAATTTCTCCTTTGGTCACCATGTTTTCAATTCTCTTCAATTATTGTACCTTCATACCCTTTCCCACATGCATTACACATCTGCAGCAGACGACTTTGAAAACATTATTAAGTGACAAAAACCTGAAATATCTCCATAAAAGATAGATTAATTGTTTACTAAAGTTGAAATAGTGGGATAGGGTTTATTTTCAAAGTCAGATTTGTTGTATGTGGGAAAGGGATAACACTGGGCATGTTTTCCCCACAATGTTTCATAAATGTCATCTGCCACAGAGACAAGGCAAGTTGTCTATATAAGGGGAACACGTTTTTGGAAGTAAGCCACAGCTCTAATAAGTAATTGTGTAGACTTTTGTCACAAATGCCAGGGGCGTAGCTTTGCAATAATCAATGTGTAGGCCGTCTCGTGAGACAATCAACATTGTGGACTCTGCGTAAAGTATTAACCCGGATCAGCCTAAGCTGTCGCCACACAGGCCTACCCGGATAGACAGATTTGGCCTCCTGTGGATTTTCTGTTTCAGGAATCACTACTCTATATACATCTATCCCCCTAAGACGGAATGTGTCGGCCGGATCAGTCTGCGCGGACAGCGCAGGCTGATCCGGTTGATACATTACGCAGATGTCTATCGCCGCAGCTGCATTTTGGGAGCATTTTGAGAAAAAAAGTGTAGGCACGTGACAACAGTGCCTAAAGGGAGCTACGCCCCTGATTGCAGCAAATGACTTTCAAAAACATTGTGGCAAAAGAAGAAATTGCTCATAATATTCAATTTCTCTTTTGCCTCAATGTTTTCAACTCTTGTCAATATTAATAATTTCTTTTGTAGAGAATTTTAATAGTCTGCATTATAAGTTACATTCCCCTTAAGTCTGCTGAATGTTTGTAGAATGTGGGAAAGGGATATTGTACTAAGGGTTGTGAAACAATTATGAATCATCCATATGGATCTATCTACACTATTTCCTATTTCATGTCCTTGTATAGAGAGTACTTACAAGTGTAACATACTGGGATATTTACATATATATATATTGTACAGTAATACAGGTCAGCCCAAAATGGTCCTTAACACTTTCTCACAAGTCATACATCAAATCTGCTGCAGACAATTTTGAAAACACCAGAACAAAGATTTGGAAACCCTCTTTCAATGAATGTTTAAATATTGTGTGAGTTTGTAAGAATTATGGTAAAAGGAGAAGTTGCTAATAATGAGCAAAATAGAAAATTTATTTATAAAGATTATCCAATATGTTCATCAGAAGGTTTCACTTTTTTTAATGGGATGTATTATATATACTAGACTTTTCCATGTACTAAAATCTTGGAAACATCCATGCACAAATATGGAACAGCTCTAAAAATAGATGAAAACATGGGGAGAAAAGTTGATCAAAATGTGTCAGTGGGACAGGTTTAAAGAAGCTGTCCAGTAAATGTTTAAATCAAACCATTTCTTCTGCAGCAGATGGCATTTGAAAACATTGTGGGAAAAGGATAAATTGTCTTTAACCCTTTCCCTCATATAGACGCTTTCTGACGCCTCTGCAGCAGACAGCTTTTTGAAAACATAGTGACAAAAGAAGAAATTGCACAAAACATGCAATTTCTCCTTTTGCCACAATGTTTTCCACTTTTTGTCATAGGTTATCCATTCAATTATGGAGATTTTCGATGTTTTGACAAAATACGTTCAATCGTCTGCTGCAGAATTGTCGTATGAGGGAAGGGTTAAAGAGCAATGAGCATCATGTGACAAAGAAAGTTTGTTTGTTTTATTGTGGCTTGACTCCATTTTCAACTTTATTTCAGTTATATTACAGTGGCAGTTCACTTATTCATGATCCCTTCGTAAACAAACCAGTACTCAGCTTGGAAATGTGCCTTGAAGGGCACTCTACCATGATCGCCGCAACTGGGTATGATCAAACCCAGGATAACAGGTTCCAAATCCCTGCACTATAACCACTCGGCCACCTCATTTCATTACAGAAAGCAGAGCTCATTAGAGTTTATTAGTCGCCGGGCAGAAGCCCGCGACTTCTATTTTTAATAGGTTTTCTGAAATCACATGGGAGGGGGGATTATTATTAGAAAGAAACACATTTAGATGTCTTGAACATATTACAATTGTTTTTGTTTAAAAACACTAAGTAATGACACATCTAAAATGAAATAAATATTCCGATGTTTTAGGTATTTTCAGTTTCTTTATTTTGACTCGCATTTATGTTTTTTTGTTTTATTTACGAAGACAAAACAGTCCCTATTAGCTAGACTGGTATACTTTATTTTTACACTATATACTACATGTAATCAAAAGTCGATAACTATAAACCTTTACGTCGCAGTCTAATTTGTTTACTTACGCGCACCTGCGTGACTCGCGAATACCAACTGCGTAGATCAATCTCCTTTGCAGAGAGCCGCTCTTTACACTCCCTTACAAATAGTAAATTATAGGTGATTTAAAATGTTTATTTGGTTCGAAACAAATGAAGAAAAGAACAAACCGAGATAAAACTGGTTTTAATGGAAAAATGACTTTGAACGAACACTCTCTGCCTATAAAGAGAGTTTCAAGAACGACACCTCTGCGAATAAGAAAGAATCGGGTCTTTCGTACACAATTATTTCGTCCTTGACAATTTTAAATGTGTCATTTAATTCCCTAAAGGCATATTGCTTCCGATCTGCATATTGTTATGCATCATTGACACAAGGGCGCTCATCATAATATAATTTTTAAAACATGAGTAGTTTGTTGTTTTCATTATAAACAAGAGCTGTCGGAGGACAGCGTGCTCGACTATTCCACCGCTTATTTAAGTTACTGAGATAATAGACTCTAATGTAGTTGCATGCAAAACATTAACCACAATTTCTTAGTGGGTGATAATTTGCATTATATGCAGGATAGTGTTATTTAACATGATTATTTTCATAGGTGTGATGGTTAGAAAGGGTTGTATAACCTTTCAATGGAATGCATCAAGTAGTTACTCAGATATGGACTCTTAATGTAGTTTCATGCAAACCTTTAACCATAATTTCTAAGTTAAAAAAAGGGCAACAATTTGTACCATATACAGGATAGAGTTATCATAATTGGTTGTGTTTATAGTTGTGCAATTGGGAAAGGTTGTATAAAGTTTCAATACAATTTTTCAAGTTGTAACTGAGATTATACTCTAAATGTAGTTGCAAAACTTTAAGTCCAAAAAGGTCCATAACTTGCATAAAATGCTGGATAGAGTAATCATACTTGATTGTTTACATAGATGATTAGATGTGATGGTTGGTAAGTGCTGTATAAAGTTTCAATGCAATGCATCAAGTAGTTACTAAGAGATGGTCTCTTTATGTAGTTGCATGCAAAACTTTAACCAGAATTTATAAGTCCAAAAAGGCCATAACTTGCATAAAATGCAGGATAGAGTTATCATACTTGATAATCTACACAGGTGTGATAGTTGGGTAGGGTTGTAGAAAGTTTCAATGCAATGCATCAAGTATTTACTGAGACGTGAACTCTTAATTTAGTTGCACGCAAAACTTTAACCAGAATTTCTAAGTAAAAAAAGGGCCATAACTTGCATAAAATGCAGAATAGAGTTATCATACTTGATAATCTACACAGGTGTAATAGTTGGGTAAGGTTGTAGAAAGTTGCAATGCAATGCATCAAGTAAATACTGAGATATGGACTCTTAATTTAGTTGCATGCAAAACTTTAACCAGAATTTCTAAGTAAAAAAAGTACCATAACTTGCATAAAATGCAGGATAGAGTTATCTTACTTGATAATCTACATAGGTGTGATAGTTGGGTAGGGTTGTAGAAAGGTTCAATGCAATGCATCAAGTATATACTGAGATATGGACTCTTAATTTAGTTGCACGCAAAACTTTAACCAGAATTTCTAAGTAAATAAAGGGCCATAACTTGCATAAAATGCAGGATAGAGTTATCTTACTTGATAATCTACACAGGTGGGATAGTTGGGTAGGGTTGTAGAAAGTTTCAATGCAATGCATCAAGTAAATACTGAGATATGGACTCTTACTTTAGTTGCACGCAAAACTTTAACCAGAATTTCTAAGTAAAAAAGGGCCATAACTTGCATAAAATGCAGGACAGAGTTATCTAACTTGATAATCTACATTGGTGTGATAGTTTGGTAGGGTTGTAGAAAGTTTCAATGCAATACATGTAGTATTTTAGAACTTGCATGCAAAACCTTAACCAAAGTGTGACGTGGACGCCGACGCCGACGCCAGGGTGAGTAGTATAGCTCTCATATTCTTCGAATAGTCGAGCTAAAAAGGAAGGAAAGAATTAAAATAAATTAACATGTTGTAGGGCTCTGTTTATGCTCGAAATTAAGTTTAAATTATACAACAATTTCAATGAGATTTAACTGTTTCGTTGATATTATATTTCGAAGGTGGTCTAATTTATAAATATTGGACTACATTTCAACATTTGTTAAAGTATGATATAATTAGGATGCTAAGCTAATATCATTTTGAGAAAAAGAGAAAACTGACATGTCTTCAGCGATTTAACCCTTATCTCATTGTTTTAAAAGTAGATTGCTGCAAAGGTGTCCACTGTTGACTTTAAAAGAGGAAAGGTAAAATGACGTGCTATTGCATGCAAATCATTTCCATTACTGTTTATGATCAATAATTAGTTGGTTGTGGGTATGGTCAACCTACTTTGGAATAGAGATTGATCATAAACAATGAAAGGCTTCAATTATCATTCACTTCATTGACAAAACAATGCAAGTTATGATACATTTTCACTTGACCCCACCCCTGATGTTCAAATATGCCCCTCAGTTGATAACTGTTTATTCAACTACTATAATGTTAGTGTTATGCATAACTGCACTATGGATATCCGGCGACATTGATGCGTTGCATCAACTTTCTCTTGTTGTTTTCTGTTAGTAGAAAATTCCATATTACTTCTAATGGTAACATTTACAAGGGTTAACCTTTCCCACCAACATACCTATTTTGATGCATCTGCCCCCGACAACTTTAAACAAGTATTTTTGGGCAAATGGGAGATATTGCTCATAATGAGCAATTTATCTTTTCTTCACAATGTTTTGACATTTAAGACATTATTTAATTATGATGCATCCATTTTGATATTTTCCATACTTTTGCCTAGAAGCTTTTAAAGTCATGTTGAAAGTGGGAAAAGGGGGTGGGGGATTTATGTAGTAATGTTTCTGATTTCCAGAACTCTGTCTAACTGTATAACTATCAATACTACATTTTGTTATTTTCCTTTCACAGATATTACCTGAATAAGGTTATTTATCAATATCCTACAATCTCAAGTATATTGGTGTAGTCAGCCATGTGTAAATAAAGGTATGTCGACTTCAGAGGCCCAGAAAAGGAGGAATTTATAATAATTGCTCCTTACCCAACAATATCTCTTTTATGACCCAACCAAACCATATGATGTAGGTACTCAAAATATTTGTCTGAGATGAGATGATTCTTTTGAGTACCCACAACATAGGGTTTGAGGGTCAAAAAAGCATTTCGGAATATGAAATATGGATGTTATCTAGAGCTATATATATATATATGTGTGTGGTTTTGTTGGGAATTCTATTTTAAGTCACAGAGGGATCATTATTATATACAGCCATTATCAATGATGTCACTTTTACACACCTTTAACCCTTTCCCACATACAGAATGCTTTCTTATGCCTCTGCAACAGACAATTTTTGAAAATATTGTGGCAAAAGGAGAATTTGCTTTTCTTTTAGCCTCACAGTTTTCAGCTCTATTCTAAAAGTAAACTTTTATACATGTATGAGGAGATTTTTCATACTTTTCTCCAGATTATTTAAGAGTAGTCAGCTGCAGATTAGTTGCATGTGGGAGAAAAAGATTGTTACTCTTTCCCTGATAGAGAATAATAGATGCATTTAAATACCTTTTAAAACATTGTGGGACAAGTAGAAATTTCTGTTTCCTTGATTTCATGCTCCTTAATTCAACCCCTTTAACACTTGTGAAAACAATATGGAAAACGGAGAAATAGCTTAGTACATGTATTTATATCTGTTCTGTTCTTTGGCTTAGTAACTAAGGTTTAGAAAAAAAAACCTTCATAGAACTGACACTCCTAAGAACTCCAGTTGATTGTCTGGTGTTTAACGCCGCTTTGAACAGGTTTTCAGTTATATCACAGTATTTCCTGGATAAGTTACGACTGGTCCATTTATCCTGACACCAGCCAGTCAGTCAGTATGCTAATACCCCGCAACCCTGAGCGCCAAGGAGGGTAGTCCAAATAGTTTAGACTTTCGGTTTCTCTTTTTATCATCTGTCATTTTTTGGTCAACCTCGCGTATGCAGGATAATAACAAAATGAAAAATGAGCATATGCGATGTCTTTTTTTGAAGGACTACTCGCGTATGCAGGATAATAACAAAATGAAAAATGAGCATATGCGATGTCTTTTTTTGAAGGACTACTCGCGTATGCAGGATAATAACAAAATGAAAAATGAGCATATGCGATGTCTTTTTTTGAAGGACTACTCGCGTATGCAGGATAATAACAAAATGAAAAATGAGCATATGCGATGTCTTTTTTTGAAGGACTACTCGCGTATGCAGGATAATAACAAAATGAAAAATGAGCATATGCGATGTCTTTTTTTGAAGGACTACTCGCGTATGCAGGATAATAACAAAATGAAAAATGAGCATATGCGATGTCTTTTTTTGAAGGACTACTCGCGTATGCAGGATAATAACAAAATGAAAAATGAGCATATGCGATGTCTTTTTTTGAAGGACTACTCGCGTATGCAGGATAATAACAAAATGAAAAATGAGCATATGCGATGTCTTTTTTTGAAGGACTACTCGCGTATGCAGGATAATAACAAAATGAAAAATGAGCATATGCGATGTCTTTTTTTGAAGGACTACAAGGAGGGCTACATTACTACCAATTTTCAAGTCTTTTGCATCAAAGAATTCCAGGCAAAACTTATTAGGCCCCATGTTGAGGGTACAACATTGTAGGGTCTGGAGGTCAAGTAAGGATTCAAGTCACTGAAGCACATCCCTTTGCTGGACCTTTCAGTCATTTAACCCTTTCCCTCATACGGCAATTCTGCAGCAGACGACTTTAAACGTATTTTGTCAAAAAATAGAAAATCTCCATAATTGAACGGATGACCTATGACAAAAAGTGGAAAACATTGTGGCAAAAGGAGAAATTGCATGTTTTGTGCAACTTCTTCTTTTGTCACTATGTTTTTAAAAAGCTGTCTGCTGCAGAGGCGTCAGAAAGCGTCTATATGAGGGAAAGGGTTAAAGTCTCATTTACTAAGTTTTTCTACATAGTTTACTAAACCCTTTCCCTCTTGCAGACACAATTTGACACCTCTGCAGTGTACCACTTTTGAAAGCATTGATTGTTGTAAAAGGAGCAAATTCCTCTCTTTACAACAGTGTTTTAACCCTTTTCCTCATACAACAATTATGCAGCAGACGACTTTAAATAACATATTTTGTCAAAAAATAGAAAATCTCCATAGTTGAATGGATAACCTAGGACAAAAAGTGGAAAACATTGTGGCAAAAGGAGTAATTGCACGTTTCCCCTCAAATCATTATCCTTTCCAACATTAAGTCACATTTGGATGCATCTGCAGCAGACGACTTTGAAAAACATTTTAGCAAAAAAAGAAATATTGCTCATAATGAGCGATATCTGCTTTTGCCACATTGGTTTCAATTTTATTAAAATATTTCAATTTCATTTATGACAAAAAGTGGAAAACATTGTGGCAAAAGGAGAAATTGCACAAAACGTGCAATTTCTCCTTTTGTCACTATGTTTACAAAAGGCTGTCTGCTGCAGAGGCGTCAGAAAGCGTCTATATGAGGGAAAGGGTTAAACTATATTGATTAATTATACTTTTATTAATAGAAACTTTCTATATAATAATAATTACTTACCTAAATGTTTTCAAAGTCATCTGCTAAAACTATTTATGTGGGAAAGTGTTACAAAACATTGAAGGGAAATATATGTTTACAAACAATCTGCAATGCTATATCAGTATATGTAGTTTTATGCCAAAAAGTATTATCATATAGAAAATGGTTGTATTATACTTACATGTTGTTGATATCCGTGATGATAAATTTGATTTACGAAGGTCTGAACTTCCACCTATACTGTCGACTCGCAGACGATCTGCAGCACGGTTCTCCTCAGGCGTTGTTGCCTCTGACACGCCTGAATCGTCACTGTGACCTGACACAGTTTCCTGTTTAGTCTCAACATTGTCATAGACATTATCATCGTCACTGGCAGTATCAGTGAGATTTGCATTATCTGCCACACTTATTCCAGCTTTAGTCAACAATGTCTGAAAGTTCCACTGTTCATAGTCAGGCACACGAGGTTTAAAGGTGCTACATTTTGGTTCTTCTACTTCACTCTTGTCCGATTTGTTATTCAAATTTGTGTTTTTTTCATCCTTAACAGATATTTGAATTGGAACGGTCTTCATTAAATCATCTCCAGCCTCTGAACTACTGCTGGAGAGGGATATATACCTCTCACCTATAATGATTTCACCAGTTCCTTGTTTAGATTGCACATTTTCTGACAATTTATGCCCAAATAATTTCTTCATGTCTCTATCACTAGTGTCACTCTCATCAGGGATGTAAACATCGTCATAAAATTCGCTTGTGCATAAATCATCGATTGACTTAGCTTCCTTAGGTGCACTCGAGTGTGTAATGTCGGGCTTAATTGTACTTAAATCATCTGTTGATTTTGACAATTCCTTAGATCGTTTCACGCTCAGAACTTTAAAACTCCTTCTCTCCCCTAGGGGCTGTTTCTTCACCCCAGTATTCCCTTTTTCAGACCCATCACTTTTCACTTTAACAAGAGTGATGTGTTTACCTGTGTCTGTTCTAATTGAGGCAGTATCACTGAGTGAACAGTATTCCCCATCTGCTTCTGTATTATTCAACTTGGTGGACAAACTCCCACCAATCCCCTTGTTTATATTACTTAAAGATCCGGAGTCTGACAATGGACTTGTCTGGTTTTTCAATGAGGCAGATAACTTTGGTTCATTGTTACTAAATATTGGAAATGGAATGTCTTCCTTACTGAAATCAATTTCAAATTCTTCCTTATTTCGATAGTTCCTCGCTGGGATTGGTGGTGGCGTTTTACCAGACTGACCCACTGTTTGTTTACTAGACTGGTTACCATCTTGTTTGGTATTATTCTCCACCTGAGATGTAATTGAAGGGTTATTTATTTTGTTTATTTTCTGCTGTGAAAGTACAGTGCCAGTCTCACTCTCAGTCTGATTTATATTTGAGCCAGGCCGGCTTAGAAAAGGAAGAGCTATTTCTTCGTAGGAATTATGCTGTTGTCTCCTAAATGCTGTAGACACAGATTGTCCTGATGAGACATTGCTGGTGTTATTATGCGAGACCTTGGGCGGCGGGGAATTTACCACCAATTGTTCATAGTCACCCTCCGCATCGCAGCTTTCGTCACTTGAGGACGACTCGCTGATTTCAAAAATCTTTATTTTATCCTTCACAGATCCACGAACATTTACTTTTTTCTGACCTGAGAGAGGCTCTCTTTTAACAATGAAATGTTTAGAAGTATCCATATTTGGTTGCTCACTGCTGGATGACACATTGATCTCCTCATATTCCCGATCAAATTGACAGGTCGATGTCAAAGTTTTATCATCTTCACTTAAATGTTTATCATTTTGTTCAAATGACTCAGTCTGCTTACTTTTACCTGGTGGTTTATTTACTTTAGCATACATGAGTCCCTCTTCAATATCCTGCGTACTCGAGGTAGAAGAACCACGGCTTCTATGTGTTGAAGTTGAAATTTCCTTATTTACACACTCATAAAAGAATTCTTCTTCCCTCAGTTTAGTCCTTAAATCAAAAATTAAACTTTTACATTCCTCACTTGCACTTGTCAGTTTGTTTAAAATTTCGCCCGAAGCATTTTCAGAGGTCAATTTTTGACATTCCACACGAGCTAGGAAATCTGCAGGCAAATCGTGTCCAAACTCTCTCTGCCATGCAATCCTAAGTCTCTCTATACAATCCATACTAAAAATCAATAGATATGCACTCAACTCACGGTATTTGTTTAACTTCAATCACTGATAAATTATCTTTTAAATTCCTATTTAAACACTCTTATCTTTCTCTTCCGGGATTTGTTTGTAAAATGTCGTGTATCCCCGATCACCTGTCGTCATCGCTGTCAAATGTCTTAAAATAGAAACCAGAATACCCCTCACGGGAATTAACGATCTGTTATCGGACGTTCGGTGATTTCCGTAGATGAGGCCCTGGATATTTCTTAAAAATATAATTAGCAATATTTTCGGTAACACAAAACGTACACTACAGAAATTGGGATAAGTAATCAATCGTCAATGTTCAAAGCTTCCCTTCTTAGCAATATGATACTGCTATGTTCCTTTAAAGGAATCGGTAGGCCTACATCGGTTTCAGGGGTCACACTGGCTCAAAATGTTCTTGAGCCACATTTTTTGGATAATTTTTGGGACAGCCATCGACCCTTTTTAAATCGGGAGTTCAAATTTACCAATGACAAACTTGTAGGTATTGAAAAAAACAACAAGTAAATACATGAATCTATAAATGTTATATTTTATTACAGATCATCATGATGAAGATCATATCAACAACATAATTTGAAAATTGTTAACCAATCAATAAACTATATTATATGTATTTATAACACAATAAAATAAAAGCACATTTGAATTTTTTTTCCAATTTTTGACTATTTACAGCAGTGATATTTCAATACATAAACAATTATTATACATGTATGTTTCTTTTCCCTGCTGAGTGCAAAGTGCATTTAATGATGCTACCATCGTGTTCGCCAAGTTGTTCTTGGCTGCAAAGTAAACATTTTGCAGTGACTGAAACCTCACTTTTGTTGACTGCATGTTTTCTTGCTGTAACCATACATGTAGAAGGGCGTCTTCAGTGTTCCTGTGTTCTACAAATTTAAATATACAAATAATTATAATACTATTCTTAGGTAGGAAAAAAACATCACAATTTCCGACCTATTCCCTTTGCCACAATGTTTTATACACGCTGCTTGTTGTATTTAAACATATTTTAAAAATTATCGGCAAATCGTCGTACGGAAAAACTTTAAAAATTCGGCAAGTACATCTCAGCCACGCTTTTAACAATACTCATAAATAAATACAAGAGAAAGTTGATGCAACGCATCAATGTCGCCGGATATCCATAGTGCAGTTATGCATAACACTTACATTATAGTAGTTGAATAAACAGTTATCAACTGAGGGGCATATTGGAACATCAGGGGTGGGGTCAAGTGAAAATGTATCATAACTTGCATTGTTTTGTCAACGAAGTGCACGAATGATAATTGAAGCCTTTCATTGTTTATGATCAATCTCCATTCCAAAGTAGGTTGACCATACACACAACCAACTAATTATTGATCATAAACAGTAATGGAAATGAGTACTCTTGCCAATCATTAGTCTTAGTATGTATACAGGGCTTTCATTAAGAAATAATTATAAAATTTGTGAATTCCACATACACTTTTCAAGATGTTTGTCAGAATATTTGAATTTTATTATTTTTCAATAAAACCACAAAACAGACAATTTAGGATTTGCATACAATAGCATGTCATTTTACCTTTCCTCTTTTAAAGTCAACAGTGGACATCTTTGCAGCAATCTACTTTTAAAACAATGAGATAAGGGTTAAATCGCTGAAGACATGAGTTTTCTCTTTTTCTCAAAATGATATTAGCTTAGCATCCTAATTATATCATACTTTAACAAATGTTGAAATGTAGTCCAATATTTATAAATTAGACCACCTTCGAAATATAATATCAACTAAACAGTTAAATCTCATTGAAATTGTTGTATAATTTAAACTTAATTTCGAACATAAACTTAGCCCTACAACATGTTAATTTATTTTAATTCTTTCCTTCCTTTTTTATAATGAAAACAACAAACTACTCATGTTTTAAAATTATATTATGATGAGCGCCCTTGTGTCAATGATGCATAACAATATGCAGATTGGAAGCAATATGCCTTTAGGTAATTATATGACACATTTAAAATTGTCGAGGACGAAAT
The DNA here is from genome assembly GCA_031761405.1 of Serripes groenlandicus. NCBI lineage: Eukaryota > Metazoa > Mollusca > Bivalvia > Cardiida > Cardiidae > Serripes > Serripes groenlandicus. The sequence continues at coordinate 4,312,770 of JASEVX010000003.1, forward strand.
AATTTTGTACGAAAGAGCCGATTCTTTCTTATTCGCAGAGGTGTCGTTCTTGAAACTCTCTTTATAGGCAGAGTGTTCGTTCAAAGTCATTTTTCCATTAAAACCAGTTTGATCTCGGTTTGTTCTTTTCTTCATTTGTTTCGAACCAAATAAACATTTTAAATCACCTATAATTTACTATTTGTAAGTGAGTGTAAAGAGCGGCTCTCTGCAAAGGAGATTGATCTACGCAGTTGGTATTCGCTAGTCACGCAGGTGCGCGTAAGTAAACAAATTAGACTGCGACGTAAAGGTTTGTAATTATCGACTTTTGATTACATGTACATGTAGTATATAGTGTAAAATAAAGTATACCAGTCTAGCTAATAGGGACTGTTTTGTCTTCGTAAATAAAACAAAAAAACATAAATGCGAGTCAAAATAAAGAAACTGAAAATACCTAAAACATCGGAATATTATATTTATTTCATTTTAGATGTGTCATTACTTAGTGTTTTTAAACAAACACAATTGTAATATGTTCAAGACATCTAAATGTGTTTCTTTCTAATAATAATCCCCCCTCCCATGTGATTTCAGAAAACCTATTAAAAATAGAAGTCGCGGGCTTCTGCCCGGCGACTAATGATTTGAAGAACAAATGATGAATTATAGAAATATGTAATCACCTTTACACTTCGAATGTTTAGTCACGGCGTCTTTTTTCATGATCCTACAGCCATACATACATGTACGAAGCTTTGTGATTTCAGAAAACCTATTAAAAATAGAAGTCGCGGGCTTTTGCCCGGCGACTGATGATTTGAAGAACAAATCATGAATTATAGAAATATGTAATCACCTTTACACTTCGAATGTTTAGTCACGGCGTCTTTTTTCATGATCCTACAGCCATACATACATGTACGAAGCTTTGATTTTTTGCCTTGATATAAATATCACAGAACATTGATTTATTTTCAGAATCATAAGGTAGCCATGAATTTTCTGCTTTCCATTTATGCTGAAAGACTCTAGTTGGTGATTTACTGAGTTTTTTTTTTTTTTATCAAAGTAACATGAGAATCATCCTCGAGCGGACGCTTAGACGAAGCCATTTTTGCGAGTGTGTAATAACCACATATACTTTGACTTTTTATAGGTAAAAGAAATTGTTTTTAACGATTAAATAATTGCGTAAAAACAAAAGAAAATATATGCGAAAAACTTACCAATTTAATAATCCAACATTAAAGAACAGCGCGAAACAAATCAACACAAATTTTAATTATTAAAGACATTGCACCGCGCGCGAAACTAATCAACACTAATTATAATTATTTAAGCGTTCCACCTATCACAATCAACTCGCGATTAAATAATTAAATATCATTCATCTTGCCTCTGAACTTCTTTAACCGATTGCATAAATCGCTAATCTATTCTCCTTAGGCTACAATTTACACGCGACAAACAGTTTGAGGGCTTCATGCAAGACGGTTGTAACTACAACGTGTTCCAGATGAAATTACAACCGTTTGCATACAACCATCGAGTTGAAGTCTACCCGTGGTAGATTGTGTATAGTACACAGTCAGTGACTATTGATTTTTTAAACCGACACGCGATGAATGTAGGATTTTTATAGCTATATAAGTAAAAGATATTTCTCGTTGGGAATTTTTGGAAATAATTTTTGGAAATTTGATCGGGAAAAAGGGCTAAAACGGGACTTGAGCCAATGCCATATTTGTCTGAGCCACTTTGAGCCAATGGCTCAGAACGACAGCGTGAGCCTAACCGTTTGTATTTTAAAGGCGTATGCTACAGTTATTTATCAAAAAAAAATCCCAATCATAGAATTTCTTTTTTCTTTGTATTTTGTTAGTTCATACAATAACTAGTTGAAATAAGAAAGAAAAATATGTTATCAATTTAAAAAAAAAATATTTGTCTGTAAATGACATGACCAATTTCATCAAAGGCACAAATATAGGCATTTTGGCCGAAAACCTAAAACACACAAAAAACAATAAATGAAAACTACAAATCATATTTAAGTTCATATATAACTTTACATATAGAATTTAAATCAATATGAAAAGAGAATTGGTGAGAAAAATATGAAAAAATATATATTAAGCTGTTTTTCAAGGTCGAAATGGTGAAACATTTTACCCCTGAAAAAGTTAAAATCATACAACTTTTCAAGAAATTTTCCATTCTACATAATAGAATTTTCTGTAATTATCCATAAACACTGAACATGGTTCACTTTAATAAACAAGAGGCCCATAAGGGCCTATATGCTCTACTGGCATTGATCTGGCTTGTTTCAAAAGGAACCAATATGTCATCAATATTCAAATACCATCTAAGTTTGGTGAAGATCAGATAGTAAATGGAAGCTCTATTGTGTTCACAAGCTGTATTATAGCAATTTTGACAATTTCAAGGGCCATAATCCAGCCATGCATGGGTAGATCTGGCCGTTTTTTAGAAATGAACCAAACTCTCATGAATATCTAACTACTGTATAAGTTTGATTGAGATACAATCAAAAATAAGGACTGTATCATGTTAACAAGCCCTATTATAGCAATTTTGACAATTTCAAGGGCAATAATTCAGTCATGCATGGGGCGAGTCTGGCTTGTTTTCGAAAGGAATCAAGCTCTCATAGATATCTAACTACTGTATAAGTTTGGTTGAGATACAATAAAAAATAAAGACTATCGTGTTAACAAGCTCTATTATAGCAATTTTGACCATTTCAAGGGCCATAATCCAGTCATGCATGGGCAGATCTGTGGCTGGTTTTTGAAAGGAACCGAGCTCTCATGGATATCTAACTGCTGTATAAGTTTGGTTGAGATACAATCAAAAGTGAAGACTGTATCGTGTTAACAAGGTCTTTTATAGCAATTTTGACCATTTCAAGGGCCATACTCCAGTCATGCATGGGCGGATCTGTGGCTGGTTTTCGAAAGGAACCGAGCTCTCATAGATATCTTACTACTGTATAAGTTAGGTTGAGATACAATCAAGAGTGAAGACTGTATCGTGTTAACAAGAAATTGTTTACGGACGCACGCACGCACGGACGACGGACAAATCGCCACGACATAAGCCCTTTTGGCCTTTGGCCAGTAGAGCTAAAAATGCCAAAAAAAGTTAGGTCACCGTACTCCTTTTCTAGTAAATCGACTTTTTCTTTGAAGCACGGCCTGTTATTTAAGCAAAACTGCTGTTTTCCTAAGAAAATGCAAGAAAAAGCAAGGAAAAAGTCCCTTTACTCTAAAAGGAGTACGGTGACCTATCTTTTTTTTGCATTTTTAGAATAGAAAATTTCTATGATTTTGACTTTTTCGTGGGTAAAATGTGACACCATTTCGACCTTGAAAAACAGCTTAATATATTCTTTTTTCCTTTTTTTCTCAAAAAATCTTTTTTCATATTGATTAACATTCTATATATAAAGTTATTTTTGAACTTTAATATGATTTGTAGTTTTCATTTTATTTTTTTTGTGTGTTTTAGGTTTTCGGCCAAAATGCCTATATTTGTGCCTTTGATGAAATTGATGAAATTGGTCATGTCATTGAAAGGCCAATAAACATTTTTAGATCGATTATTAATATTTTTTTTTTCTTATTTCAACCAGTTATTGTATGTTCTAATAAAATACAAAGAATAAAGAAATTCTATGATTGGAATTTTTTTTGTGAAAAAACTGTAGCATACGCCTTTAATACCAGGCCCCTGAATTGGTTTTTTTGAAGGGGGGGGGGGGGGGGGGGGGGGTGTACGCAGTATTTAGCATTATTTCAGTTATATCAGTCCTTTTTCATAATCCTTGAGTAAATCGACCAGTACTAAACTGTGAAAATGTGCCTTGCCCAAGGTCACTCACACCATGCCGCGCTTGCGGCTGGGGATCACACCTGGGACGCCCGGTTCCAAAGCCCAAACGCTAAACACTCAGTCACGGCGGATTCCCACAAGGCGCTTGGAAACATAAGTATCACGAGAGACCGAACACTCAAAAGTGAAAGAGATTCTGACAATACACTGAGGCAAATAATTGACATCATATTCCGATTTGTCTTAGTCCAAGTCCAATACAGATATTTAAATTTAACGTGTTGTTAATGCGCGTGACGTTTTGTATATATATTTACACTGGAAAACGTGCAGGTAGGCCTATCTTAAAAAAGACTATATGACAGCTGCAAACTCAAAGGTATTCAGAAAATAACGTGCTTTCTAGCAGGATGAAATGCAAAGTCCGACATATTTCTCTGGTACAAGCACGATATAACGCCTGAAGCAGCAGAAACCGATTTGTTTTTAACAATAAGGGGAAAGGAGCAAATTGCTTTAAACCTGGACTACTAGTCCCGTGTTTTAAACAGGCCGTGTCCCCTTTAACCACAATGGTTTCACGATGTATCAACATTTTACCTCGACTTTTCAAGATAAATCACTTTGTATTCCGGCCTAAGACGAATTTCTCCAGATAATCGATAAACCCTTTCCCACATACAACAAATCTGAAGCAGACAACTTTGAAATCATGTGGACAAAAATATGGAAAATACCCAAATCCGAGGGTATATTTACTGACAAAAGTGGAAAATGTTGTGGCGAAAGGAGAAATTGCTCGTTTTGAGTAATTTCTTCTTTTGTCACAATATTTTCAAAAGTCTTCTGCTGCAGAGGCGCCAGAAAGCGTTTATATGTGACAAAAGGTTAAAAACGAAGAGTATTCCTCGTTATTTAGAAACTAAGACACTGACCACATGTATTAAATCTAGACGAATGAGTGGCAACGGCAACATTTGATTTCTTTATCTCAGCTTGTTTTCGGAAAATGGGTTAAATCTGTGTAGATTTCATGTTTTCGGAAAATGGGTTAAATCTGTATATATTTCATGGTACTACTCATAAAGATCAGTCAGTATAACCGTTTACATGATACCGTATTTTTAGAGTCGTCTGATTTGAAAACATCTGAGCATAAAATCGTGAAAATTGAAAACGTTCTGGGTGTGATTTTAATACGGAAATAAATCCAGTGGGCAACAATTTAGCAATGACTCTCGTTTTCAAGATTTCTCCTTTACCCAAAATGTTTTCCAATGTCGTCTGCTGCAAAAGTTTCAAACTTCAATTACGTCAGGGAAAGCGTTCAAAGCTACAGTTGAATTCGTTAGTTAAATTCCAGACAAAAGTATGGCCACATGACAAGGGTATGTATCTGTTTGGAAACCTGTTGTCATAAGAGCCGCGCTGGCTCCGTTGTATACGACGGGTGTTCAATCCTGACTCGACCATTCCTTCTTTCTGATGATGAAAAAAAAAAAGGCATTGAACAAAATAATGGACTGACAGTCCATGTGGAAAGATAGTCGGTTGCCTTGGAAGAATGTTGTCACTTCTGAATGATTTATTGATTGTTTGGAGCTTAACTCCAATTTTCAGCAATGTTTGAGTTATATCACGGCGGCCAGTTCACACACCCATTTGTTCCCAGGCTTTCTCACCAGCACGCCACACATCAGTTTTTCCAAGCAATTGGTTGCTGTTCCACATAGACTGTTAGCCAATGGGTGGAAATCGAATGATACGAAACGTCGAAAAGAATGTTGATCGAGCTGGGTTTTAAACTCACGACGCCTGGATTGACAGCCCGCTAACGACTTTAAGCTACTGGGACTCAGCACATCTGAATGACAAGCTATATCTGTTTGCAGTCGTATTGTCATTTGAACCATACACATGTGAACATCGACCTGCAGAATGTTTAAACTTAACAATAAAAAATTAACAGTTAACAGTTCAAATTGTTTAGTTGTATAGTCGGAAGTCTGGTCAGAAGCGTTATCCATGGGTTTCGGTGGGTTTCCTAGCATAGTGCGACTAAATGAGCCGTCCCACGAGAAAACCAACATTGTGGACTCTGCGTAAAGTATCGACCCGGATCAGGCTAAGCATGCCGCGCAGGCTTACCCAGATAGACACTTTTCGCCTCCTGTGGATTTTCTGTATCAGGAATAGCTACTCTATACATCTATCCCCCTAAGACGGAATGTGTCGGCCGGACCAGTCTGCGCGGACAGCGCAGGCTGATCTGGTCGATACATTACGCAGATGTCTATCGCCGCAGCTGCATTTTGGGGGCATTTTGAGAAAACCAACATTGTGGATATATACCCGGATCAGCCTAAACATGCCGCGCAGGCTAACCTGGATAGACGCTTCTCGCCTCCTGTGGATTTTCTGTTGCAGGATCATTACTTTATACCTCTATCCCCCTGGGACGGAATGTGTCGGCTCGGATTAGCCTGTGTGGACTGCGGATGCGGATCCGGGTCGATACATTGCGCAGAGACGATCATGTTGGTTTTCTCATTGAACGGTTCACAATGACGAATAAGAAGAGAAATCCTGATCAGAGAACGTGGATCTGTAGGGCTGGTCTAGTTCCTCACTGGTCACACTGTTTGTAAGATTGTTCTTTGCGTGACGGGGTTCCTTTTTATTGTGAACTTGGTCCTGAGCGAATTGATCGAAACGTGTCTTTGATAAATGACTGAATACATCATCGGGACTTTTAACCCTCTGTCATATACAGACGCTTCTGACGTCTCTGCAGCAGATTACTTTTGAAAACATTGGGATAAAAGGAAAAAATGCTAAAAACATACAAATTCTATTCTTCTGCCACAATGTTTTCAACCTTTGTTCCAGTCAATACAACTTCATTTAAAGAGAGTTTCCATGCTTTTGACAAGATTTTTTTTAAATACGTCTAGTGAAAACTTATTGTATGTGGGAAATGGTTAATTCAATAACCAGGAAGAAAATGTACAGTTCAACAGTTTCTATACAACACAGGAATCCGGAAGTAGTGGGTGTGTCACCTTACTTTCAGACAAGAAAAAGTTTCGGAACTGTTCGGTTTTCGACCGTGAATTTTAAATGTTAAGCCTTCCTATTCCCAACCCCGCATACAATAAATATGCAGCAGACGTTAAGGCGAAAATGGAACATATCTAGAAATGAAAGTTTAATGTTAATATATTGTAAACAAAGGAGAATTTTCTCATCGCGAGAAATTTGTCCTTTTGCTATAATGTTTTGAAATGTGTCATCTGCTGTAGATGCATTGAATCGAATTCGTAAAGTTATATACCTGTCTGTTGGAAATGGTTAACCCTTTCCCTCATATACACGCTTTATGACGCCTCTGCAGCAGACGGCTTTTTTAAAACATGGCGACAAAAAAAGAAATTAATTTCTCCTTTTGTCACCATGTTTTCAACTCTATTCAATTATTGTACTTTCATTTAACGGGAGTTCCCATTTTGTTTGTTTTCAAAATGGTCTGCTGCAGATTTGTTGTATGTGGGAAAGCGTTAAACGCAAGTCCGTTATACGTGTCTCATAGACAAATAAAACACGATAAGTTTGCGTCAGGTTGAAGGGAAATTAATATCGGCCATACGAATCAGACCATTCCAGTATCATACACGTGTAGGCATTCTGATTGCTCCCGGCCCCTACCTATATCTGCTCATCTCGGCCTCACTCCGTCAAATCGTTACGTTAATTTAGATTAATTCGATTGATATTTTGAGTGGGTGTGGGTTTGGGTTTTTCCGAGACCCTAGGCCTGAATATTATTTCAGTGTTCGAAAATACTTGCTAGGTATGGAGGAGGACGGCCACGACCCCCACATACCAATATAAGTGGAAAATAAAGTTGAAACAAACAAAAAAGAAATGTTGGAATCAACATCACTCTAGTTATATTGTATTGAAGGTATAGTGATAAATGCGGACAGATGAATGTTTGATTACAAGACATATTGATTGTTTCTTCTATATATCGTAGTTCATTAAGTGGCTCGCGGCGAAAACCATCCGTTAGGTATTTGTGACCAGTGTAGATCCAGATCAGCCATCGCAGTCTCGCATTCTGATCTGGCTCTGGACTATTCGCCTATTAAGTCGTAGAAGGTTTAACTCTTTCAGCGCCAAAGGCAATATTGAGCTTTTTGCAAACAATACAGATTCAGGTGAGTCAGCTCGTGACGAGCTGTCTCACCTGAAATCTGCATTGTTTGGCTGTGAGTTATAAAAATATTCCAAAAATCATATAACATGAAAATAGAGTCGTCCGAGTTTGAACATGGAAGTGTCTACTTAAACAATTCGGCGCTGAAAGAGTTAAACAAACTCTGTAAATCAATATTTAGTTTGATCTTTTAGCTTGGCGCTGGTGTCAAGACTTCCTCTTCCTTCATGCATGCGTTCGTTGTTCAATATTTGCATTGACAGTATTAAGAACCAGTACTTGAGTAAATCGAGGGCTTGGCGTGCAACGGTTGTAACTAAAATCCTATTTAGAAAACCTTGGTTTAGGGGCATTTTGACCCCTTTGTAAATAATGCAAACTTAGGTGCCATTGTTCGGAACGAGCAATGACACCTACATTTCTATTGTTTACCAAGAACAATGCTTTAACGCTTACAAAGACTTCATGGCGAGGTGATTAACCTTGGTAAATAAATACAAATTTTAGTTACAGCCGTTTCACGCTAAGCCCTCTAAATGTACAAGTTTGCAATTCTGAACAGATTAGGTTAAGATCTGATTGTCCACTTACTCAGTCGGATCACAATCTAAACAAGTTTACAGAATCATCGAGCAGAATTGTATACAGTATATGTGAACAGTGTAGATCTTGGTCAAGTTCTGATCAGTCCTGATTATTGGAGACAATGAGTAAATGCTCCTTGTGCTAAAATGTTTTCAAAAATAGTCTGCTTCGTCTACAGGTTAGAAAGGTTAAATTAAATTAACGCAGTTTGTTTTGTTTTTGTCTACTACATGTTTGTAAAATGTTGACCCAATGAAGACAAACCGTTGTAATCGGAACAAACAAACACTCTAGTTAATTTAAAATGTGTTTGTTGGCAAATATAGGATCGATGCATACGACTCGATCAATAAGTATTCGAAATGTGAGTGGCTGTAAGTAAAATCCATGTTAGTCAGTGCAGATTGAGATCAGCCTCAGTATTGTTAGAATCTACACGACCCACCAGAAGCGAAAAGTTTAGATCTTGACAAGACTTCTCGAATACACTAGCTGGTCTGGCTCTACACTAATCGGTAAATACATAGAGGATTAAGAGATAGAAGTGGTCTCATTAGACTACGCAAACCACCCTATGCCTTTAAAATGCTTTTTAAAGTTATTTGCGAAAAGTGGTTGCAAAAACGCGGAGGATATAGCTACCAGAAGAAGTTAATTTAGCCAAAAGAGTTAATAGTTTTTAGTTAAGCTTGTCCAAATAGCGCCGACACCAGGTAACTCAGTCGGTAGAAACGCGGAAAGTTGATATCAATTCGAAACCAGCATTATTTCCGACGTTTGACAAAAGTAAATGAGACGAGCGTCATTCATCTTCCACAACTGGGCCAAATGTCTATGTGGAAAAGCCGCGCCTTGACAGTAAAACTGAACATTGTGTTGAGGGGCCGGTCTAAGAAAGCCAGGAAACACGTGGGAAAGTAAAATGACCGACGCGCTATGAAAAACTAAGGTGGAAGATAGTGGTAGATTTAAAACAAGACTTATATTTAAGCTTGATAAAGTTTGTGGTCAATTGTGTCTTAAAAGACTCAAGGAACCCAACATGTAAACTGCAAGGTGGCAATTTGTTCCAATCACAAATTGTTCGAGGAAAAGAAAATCTTTTTGTGTGGCAGTCGGAGAAGATGATGGCATTTGGAAAGACCATTGGGGGAACCAGCCTTATGTGCTTGTCGATGTCTACCAGCTCATTATCGATCCTGTACAACATCGCAAGTCTGGTGTCCTGCCCTCGGTCCGTCAGGCTCCTCCAACCATGGCCCTCCATCATTTCTCCACAACTGGCGCAGCAGCCTGTCTTTGTACCAATTATAAACGGTTGACGTCATAAGGGTCCCATACAGTGCTTGCGTATTCCAGGGCTGGCCTGACCAGGGACTTGGTAGAACCAATGTTGATGTTCCTTCTGAAGTAATTGAGTGCGCGGTCGGCTGAGCTGGAAATGTTTCCCCTGTGTGCTTTCCCAAATCCATTTCGTTGTTAATTATGCATCCAAGATACTCAGCAGAAGGTAATTGCTTTATAGATTATTATATATTCCTGGTCAATGTGCCTTTTCTTCCTGGTTATACACAGGACTTTACCAATTTCGGAATGGAAGGCCATCTTCCATATCTGTTTCCAGTCAGCTAGCTCGTTACGGTATTCATGAGGTATCTGGCAGTCTCAGTCTGAGTTGACTGTTAGGTAGGCAACTGTATCGTCGGCTGCAAAATCCCGACTTTAAAGTTAATACCATTTGGAGTGTCACTAATGTAGAATAGAAATAGGCTAGGTCCACGGACAGATCCCTATGGGGTCCACATTTCAAATACATTAACATTGTCATAATTATCTCTCTCCTTCTTGTACTACTGACTGTGAACGGTTGAGAAGGAATGCTTGGTTCCAACGATTAGTTTTCCCAAGTTTGCCGTAGAACTCGGGTATAGAGTGAGTGACTTACCATGCCAAAGGCCTTTAAGAAGTCGAAGACCAGTACGTCATTTTGATTTCCCTGTGTAATGTTGTTTGTTATATCGTCTACAAAGTCAACTAATTGCGTTTCACATGGTCGCCTTTTTGTAAACCCATGCTGAAGGGGATAAAGAATATTGTTCTCTTCATCATATTACTGGTAATGATGTGTTGCGTGATCTTGTAACAGACAAAAATCAAGGAAATTGGTCGGTAGTCGGTAGTGTGTCGCCGACATACTAGCACTTCTGTCCTTTGTTGTTCACAGGGGTAACACAATCCTTGCTCCAAACTTCTTGAATTGTGCTAGTGTCTTATGACTATGGTGGTACGTATAGGAGCATTGTTTTGAATTCCCTGGCTTGTGATATGGATATCTTCGGCCGTGGGAATGTCATCTTTTCCTGCATTTTGCATTTTGCCTTAAACTCATCGTTTAGTTTAAACTTATTTATTTTACATCGATTGTGAAACAAGCTTTCAGGTTATATTGATCACGCTCGATGTCTGCTTCCTGGAGACTTAACCAGAACTCGCTCCGTTTGTGTGGAAAAATCCAAAAATCAGAACCCGCTCATCACGGGAGTCGAAACCGGGACCTTTGGTACGAGAGGCCGACGCTCAACCTCTGCACCACTGTCTTCCACCACATTGTTTGAGATGCATGTAGTGTTTTTCTTAGTGAATACTGACTGGAGTTGTCTGTTCAGGATGTTGGACATACACGCTTGGTTTGTCTGTGATTTACCGTTTTCCTTCAGATCTGTCTTTGTATGTTTGATGTAAGTCCAACAGCTCTTTTTGGTCGCCCCTTCCCGGGGTCGTCTTGCGTTGGGAATAGGATGCCATGCGTGTACGACCAATATGCTTGGCGTCGCTTCTTCTGTTTTTTGTATTGGCTGGATGGTTTTTGGTCAGCTGATTTTTTCTTCTTCTTATATTGGCGTTCTCTTTTCTATATCAGCTTCTTGATCTCACAATGATAAATCCTTATTCAAAAGGCTCATAATACATAACTTACTATTAATACTTAACCTGATACAGAAGACTTTCCATACACCTGCTGCAGTCAATGTATGAACATTGTAAGGGGAAAGGAGAAATTTCCAACTGAAAATGATAGATAGATAGATTTTATTTTGGAAAAATGGCAAATATGCCCAACATACCACAAACATATAACACATTCATTTAAACAGTCAAATAGCGGACTAATGGTAAAAATCCGGGGAGAAAATGTTTGAAAGATAATATAGAAAACTTAAATAAGATTTTTTTCCCCATTGATTGACACACGAATTAATATACTCTAATCAAAGATAATAAGTTAATAGAAATGAAATCCTTAATGTAACAGTCATTTTAGAGAAGATATAACTCCCATAAAAATCATTTAGAAATCATTGCAGAAGGTGACGAAGTTGCTCAATGTCAGCAATTTCTCAATTTCTACATTAATTTCATCTAAAGGCTGCAACTAAACATCAGCTACTCTACGTAATTATTGTTGTTCCTTATTTCAAAACCTTTGTAAACAAATATTGCCAAGTTTTTGATTATATTTTCATTTTCAGATTTTAGTAATTCAATACATTTAATCATACTTGAGTGTTTCCAGTAATATTTTTTTGATATATAACATTCGTATATTAGAAAACATTGGGCATTCTAATAAAAAGTGCACTTCATCTTCGATAGTTTTACATAATTTACATTTTCTTTCATTATATGGTATTTTATTTGGTTTGTGCCATCTTCCAGCTTCAATTTCTAATCTTTGTGCAGAAACACGAAATCTTGTAAGAGCGATTCTAAATTTATCGATTTTAATTGAATTTAAATATGGTTGTAAAACGAAATCAGAATAAAGTCTGTATGTTTTTGCTCTTGGAGAGTTTTGTAAATCAGAATTCCATATCTGAATATAGTTATCATAAATTCTTGTTTAAAAACAGACAAAAATAATTTCACATTTTCAACACCTTGGTTTAACCATACAATATTAAAACATAAGTTTTCAAAAATATTTCTAATCGACTTTACCCAAGAGTTTTTTTCTGGAAACAATTGTAAGTCATTCAACATCATGTCATATACATGTTTAATATAATTTTCCTTTGTAGACCTAATTATTTTAAACCAATATTTTACTACTCTTAATAATCTCTTAATATTTAGTGGATATCTACCAAGTTCTCCATAAACGAAAGTATTTTGAGTTTGCGACCTTACCCCCAGTATTTGTTTGCAAAATTTTAAATGAATATTTTCTAGTTTAACTGCCTCATTCATACCCCATACCTCACACCCATAAGATACAATTGGTTCTATAAGTTTATAGAATAATTCACATTTATGGGAGATTGACATACTAGGGAATTTCACCATATAAAATTTAAGCATACAAAGTGACTTCAATGCTTGGCCATACAATGCTTCAAATGTAGTATTAAAAGACCCACCTACTGTAAAGATAACTCCAAGATACTTGAAATAATTAACTATTTCTAGACACTCCTCTTTATATGTGAATTTCATACTTTTTCTCAGTCTTACCCTTTTTGAACATTAGTACTTTAGTTTTATTAACATTAACTTGAAGTTTCCATCTATCGCAATATTCTTCCAGTATATCCAAACCCTGTTGTAAACCAAATTCACTTTCAGAAAGTAAAACGATATCATCTGCATATAAAAGTAAAAATAGTTTCAACATTCCAATTTCAATGCCATCAAACCCCCTTTAGAATGAAATATTCTTCAATATCATTTAGATACATAGAGAATAGGAAAGGGGATAGGCTTTCCCCTTGCCTAACACCTAATGATACACCTTACATTTATTCATAACTTCGGTCATTCATTGGTTAAACCTTAACATATTATGGGAAAAGAAGAAATTGATAATGAATGATTTATCTTTAACCTCTTTAACCTCTAGGCTACCTTTCCATTCTCACTAATAATACATTATCTCGAGCTCATTCATTTGAATGATGCAACACTTATACCACGGCGTTTTCTTGGTAAGTTACAGGTACTACTGTACGGGTGCCGGTCAAAATGTCGAATTACCAGAATGTCGAATTGATAAAACAGGCCAAATCATGAGTCAAAATGCCGAATTGGTGCTTATATAGTATTGCATGTAGGTATATATTAATAGGGACGTCCCTGATATTAGTAGCCTATATAGCTAAACTTGCTGTGACATGGTATACTTGATTAAATATTTAAGGTTTTATTTGTTATTATTACATAATTATTATTTTGTATTGTTTGTCATAATTATCATTTTGTATTGGTTGATGTTGTTTGAATTGATATTTGTAAAATATATTAATGCAATTAAATAAAAGAATATTCCGGGGCTTAAATGCTTTTGTTTCGTGTTCGTTAAATCTATTTTAAACTAACTATATCTAATTACTAATAGGGCCTACATTTCGTTAGGTTATTGACAAATAATGCATACAAGTTTTACAAGTAACTTGTAATTACTTATTCGACATTTTGACACATGATTTCACAGGGGCATGAAACATACTGTTTTTTGAAGAAAAATAATTCACACTGTGTGATTTTTTTTTTTTTTAAAAAACATTATGTTTCATGCCCCTGTGCATGATTTGTTCTATTTTATAAATTCGACATTTTGACTGTAATTCCTAATGGTCCATTCATCCTGGCACCAGCGTGTCACTGTGTGTCGCTGTGTGTCACTTTGTGCCGTAATGCTAACCGCGCGATCCTGAGCGCCAAGGAGGCAATTAAAGCCAATACAAGTATTTGGTATGACTGGTCGAGGATCGAATCCATGACCTAGCTTTTCAGTAGACCCGACGCAGACAGGACAGATGGGAATTATTATCTGAACCAAAACAAATTTCATAAATGCAAACTTGTAAATTTCGTATCAATTGTATCAGATAGGTTTTGGAGAACATAAGGGTTGAAGATTTTTTTTATCAAGGACACATGTTAGGGCCTCATGATGCAATCGCGTATAGAACGAGATTCAGACGTGATTTGCAAAACAATAACAAAGGCACTGCTTTCACGCAGTAAATTTTACTCATTGACATTGTCATTGAACAATAATGAAACTTTCCGATAAAAGTGAGCTGCGCTGTTGTACTTAGAACGTGCCACACACACAGTTTATTGCTAGATAACACAAAGAAAGTTTAAAGCCAAAATGAAGGCAAGTATATCATGCAGTCAATTATTTACCATTGAGGGGCGTATCAAAACACTTGACCCAAATTCATTGTCATTAGTTTTCGTGTATGATAATCGAAGTTTACTTTGATGCTTACGATTTAATGAGTTTTCATAGATACAAAAACAGTTTTTGGTTTCAAACATAAAGATATAAATATATGGCAATACATGTTTTTTTGTGATAATGTGTTTTTTTATGCTAGACTTTCTTGGGAAGAAATAGTTCTATGGTTTGTCGGACTATCAAATGTATGAACAAAGGAAATATTTATATAGATTTCCTACAAATACCTGATTTTTTTTCAAATAGTCATAATTTTGTTTAACAGTTTTCTAAATGCAGAAGCGGTTTGCTGCATATACACCAGATGTCTAGAAAGTATTGTGGGAAAATGCTTATAAATAGAATTTTCTCTTTTTCCCAAAATGTTTTATACTTTATTCAAAAATAATACTTCTATTCAAAGACATTTTCCATATTATCCCACAGTCAATTTTCAATTAGTCTGCTGTGGATTGCAATTTATGGTTTAGAACAAACATTTGGCCAGTTGTGATTTAGCTTATAAATCCTTTCACATAGTGATGCCCTACAGTGCCCATACCCAACCAGAAATAGTGTTCTTAATGATCCTCATTATACAGATGACACAACATGCTGTGGTTATAGTTTTTGGGATGATTCCTATTGAATAAAACATGATATCAGTTTCTTCCTATCAATTGTGCAGGGCCCCGATAGCTCAGTCAGAAGCAATCCAGGGGTTGAGAGATTAAACCCCAGCTCAACCAACATTCTTTCCAACATTTGACAAAAGTCACTGTGTCCTTCTTCTTCCGCCAATTGGTTAAAAAATGAACTCTTTGTTGAAAAGCAGCCAGTTTCTTGGAAAGACTGTTGTAGGGAGTACTGGTGTGAGCAAGCCAGGAAAAACTTGCCACCGTAATATATGACAAATAGTTGAAAAACGGCGTTAAACCAATCTATTTTTAGATCACCTGAGCCGAAGGCTCAAGGTGAACTATTCTGATCACTTTTTGTCCGTCGTCCGTCCGGTGTTAACTTTTAGCTTTAAACATCATCTCCTCCCAAACTCCAAGGACAATTTCCGTGAAACATCACAGGACTGTTCCTCTGGTTGGCCTCTTTCAAAATTGTTCAAAGATTTAAATTCCATTGAGAACTTTGGTTGCTGCGGCATCAGAAAGGGGACAAAATGTCCAAACTTTAAAAATCTTCTCCTCCGAATCTGCCTGTCAGATTCAAATATAATTTGGTAGAAATGTTCCTTGGGTGACCCTCTATAAAAATTGTCCATACTGATTGGGCGAAAAACATGGCAGTCAGGCGGCATCAAAAAAGGGGCAAAATGACAAAATTTGAAAATTCCATTTTTTTGAAAGTGCTTGTCTGATTTTAAGAAAATATAATACGAATCTTACTGTAATGATCCTCTATTTAATTTGTTTAAGCCGTTTTGATTGGTTACACAATCATAGCAACCAGGCGTCATCACAAAAGGGGTAAATTGAACTTTTAGCTACAAATGACAACCAACTCCTACCATTCCAATAGACCAATTTCCACAAAACATCACAGGAATGTTCCTTTGGTGGTCCTCTTTCAAAATTGTTCAAAGATTAAAATTCCAATGAGAACTTTGGTTGCTGCGGCATCAGAAAGGGGACAAAATGTCCAAACTTTAAAAATCTTCTCCTCTGAATCTGCCTGTCAGATTCAAATATAATTTGGTAGAAATGTTCCTTGGGTGACCCTCTATAAAAATTGTTCAAGCCATACTGATTGGGCGAAAAACATGGCAGTCAGGCGGCATCAAAAAAGGGGCAAAATGACAAAATTTGAAAATTCCATTTTTATGAAAGTGCTTGTCTGATTTTAAGAAAACATAATATGAATCTTACTGTAATAATCCTCTATTTAATTTGATTAAGCCGTTTTGATTGGTTTGCACAATCATAGCAACCAGGCATCATCACAAAAGGGGTAAATTGAACTTTTAGCTATAAATGACAACCAACTCCTACCATTCTAATAGACCAATTTCCACAAAACATCACAGGAATGTGCCTTTGGTGGTCTTCTTTCAAAATTGTTTAAAGATTAAAATTCCAATGAGAACTTTGGTTGCTGCAGCATCAGAAAGGGGACAAAATGTCCAAACTTTAAAAATCTTCTCCTCCGAATCTGCCTGTCAGATTCAAATATAATTTGGTAGAAATGTTCCTTGGGTGACCCTCTATAAAAATTGTTCAAGCCATACTGATTGGGCGAAAAACATGGTAGTCAGGCGGCATCAAAAAAGGGGCAAAATTACAAAATTTGAAAATTCCATTTTTATGAAAGTGCTTGTCTGATTTTAAGAAAATATAATACGAATCTTACTGTAATGATCCTCTATTTAATTTGTTTAAGCCGTTTTGATTGGTTACACAATCATATCAACCAGGCGTCATCACAAAAGGGGTAAATTGAACTTTTAGCTACAAATGACAACCAACTCCTACCATTCCAATAGACCAATTTCCACAAAACATCACAAGAATGTTCCTTTGGTGGTCCTCTTTCAAAATTGTTCAAAGATTTAAATTCCATTGATAACTTTGGTTGCTGCGGCATCAGAAAGTGAGAAAAATACCCAAATTTTAAAATCCTTTTCCTCCATAATCTACTTGTGCGATTGCAAGATAATTTGGTAGAAATGTTCCTTAAGTGACCCTCTAAATAAACTGTTGAGGCCATATTGATTTCGTTGAAAAACAGGGCAGCAAGGCGGCATCAGGAAAGGTGCAAAATGACAAAAACTTTATAATTCCATTCTTATTAAAGTTCTTGTTAGATTTCAAGATATAAAAGGCCTTTACTGATAAGCTGTTTCTTGAGAAGTGTCCACTCCTTTGCAGTTTCATTTGCACTCCCTGATAAAATTTTCCCAGATATTTGCAGTTAAATATTTGCTACTAATTTACTATCAATTAGGTGATCGATTTAGGGCCATCTTGGCCCTCTTGTTATCAATTGCATTAACCTAATTTTTTCATTTATAACAAGACAGCGTTTTTGTCTTTATTGGATTACAGACTATATAGTATACTCATTATATTAACCTTTTCCATCATACAGATGCTTTCTGAGTCTGACACCTCTGCAGAAGACAACTTTTTAAGACTTAATGAACTTTTTCTCCATTTGCCACAATGTTTTAAACTTCATTCAATAATTAAACAGTAAAACTGTCATTTATTAAGATTTTCCGTATGTTTGTGGGTATGTCATAAAAGCTGTCTGCTTTCTGAAGATTTGCTGTTTGTGGGAAAAGGTTATCTTGATAATTAAATTGAAGATAATTGTTAGAATTCAGGCACCAAACTGTATATTTCAGAGATTTTGATAAGGAGGAGTAATCTTATCCTTTCCAGACATTGTCTCTTAACCAATATCAGAGGACTAGATAAGGAGGAGTGAACTAGTCATTTCCCATCCATATCTCTCTTATGACTCCACTAAACCCTATGTTGTGGGTACTCCAAATTTGCAGCCAACTTCTTTTAAAACATAAATGCCAAATTACAAAAATTCTCTACAAAAGATAATTTAATTATTGAATGGAGTTGAAAACAATATCACCAAAGGAGAAGTTGCTTATAATTTGCATTAATTTCTTCAAAAGTCGTCTGCTGCAGAGGCATTAGAAAGTGTATTCAGGAAAGGGTTAAATGAATCCACTGAGTCAGAACGCAACATAGGGCTTGAGATCAATAATGGATTTTTGAAAATGAAAAATGCACTACAGCTCTGATAAACTACGGTCCTATGAAACAAGTAATTAGTAAATGAACCCTACCCAGCCCCCCCCCCCCCCCCTACAAATGACTTAGAAAACATCTAAGCAAAAATATGGAAATCTCTATGATTGAAAGTATTGTAATTTAATAGATTTGAAAACATTGCGGAATTTGGGGAAATAGTCTCTTGTCACAATGTTTAAAAAATCTTCTGCTGCAGAGGCATCAGAAAGCGTCTGTATATAGGAAATGTTTAATGAAACTGTTAAGAATTGATTTTTCTTTGAATAGATTCAGATGGAGGGATTTCAAAAACTACAAGATGACCTCGAAAAGGTCATTGAAAAAGATGATTCATCAAGTTCTATTACCACAGACTCTGATGAAACAAAGCCTCAGTTCCGTAATGTCAATGACAAACTGCGTTACATCCTTCATACAAGTAAATTCCAGATCGGGATTGTGTGCCTTGTCATTTTCGACAGTCTTCTTGTGATCACAGAACTGTTGCTTGATTTGAAAGTTTTCCCAAAGGAAGCCAGTGAATCAATAGCCCCCCATGTTTTACATTACACAAGCATAGGCATCCTGGGGATATTTGTGGTGGAAATCATCGTGAGACTCTGCGTGTTGAGACTGGGTTTTTTCAGGGAAAAGCTGGAACTGTTTGATGCTATTGTGGTGATTGCATCGTTGGTTCTAGATATCATTTACAGAAACAACGAAGGACCTGAAAGTGGTGCAGGATTGTTGATTATATTAAGGCTGTGGAGGGTTACGCGAATATTGAATGGTAAGTGAATAGAAGCCTAGATCTACAGTGTCTTATTACTCATTTTAACCCTTTCCTACCTGCAGACGCATTTTAATGCAATAGTATCAGACTTTTGGTAACATTGTGGCCAAAGGTGAAATTGCTCATGATGAGCAATTTTTCCCGTTGCCACAATGTTTCCAACTTTATTTAACAATTAAGCTTTTATGGAGATTTTTCAGTTTTTTGTCACTATGTTTTCAAAGTCGTCTGCTGCAGATTTGTTGTATGTGGGAAAGGGTTAAATCTATGTTAGGCAACTTAGGGCCATCTAAATGAATACTCTCAATGAGAAAGTTCTTTTGGGTACCACAAGTAGATAATCATTAATAGGTCCCTTATCCCTTTCCCTCATATAGACGCTTTCTGACGCCTCTGCAGCAGACGGCTTTTTGAAAACATAGTGACAAAAGAAGAAATTGCACAAAACATGCAATTTCTCCTTTTGCCGAAATGTTTTCCACTTTTTGTCATAGGTTATCCATTCAATTAGGGAGATTTTCTATTTTGTGACAAAATACGTTCAAATTCGTCTGCTGCAGAATTGTTGTATGAGGGAAAGAGTTAACTAGAACTTGTTAACCTTTTCTTTTTGAGAATCAACCTCTCTAATGTAGTATCCGCCTCGGGAGCAGGAGGCCTCTGGTTCAAACCTTGGCTGGGTCATACGAAAGATTCCAAAATTGGTAATAATGGCTTTCCCTCCTTGGCCCTCAGGATTGTGGGGTTAACATTATATTATGACTGACTTGCTGGTGTCAGGATAAATGGACCATGAGTACTGGTGACTAAACCTAGGAAATGCTGATATAACTGAGCCGAGCCCCGGTAGCGACGAGGGCTGTCAATCCAGGGGTTGTGAGTTCGAATCCCGGCTCGGCCAACTTTCTTTCCGACGATTGACAAAAGTCAATGTGACATGCGTCATTCGCCTTCCTCCAATGGGCTAAGTCTTTGTGGAAAAGCAGCCATTTGCTTGGGAAGATTGTTGTGTGGAGTACTGGTGTGAGAAAAGCAGGAAATGCATGAGCAGGTGAACTGGCCGCCCTGATATAACTGAGAAATTGTTAAAAAATGGCGTTAAACCCAAATTCAATCAATTTGATATAACTGAACTATAGTTAAAATTGATGTAAACACCATACAAAAAAAACATTTATTATCAATTTCCTGATATGCTGTCTTTCCAGTTGTCTGAATATAGAAAATTAAATGAGATAATCTTACAACAATTTTGGTTTTATTTACCCTCGCCATGCAGAATTAACTATTTGGCGAGCAAGATAGATAATCTTACTTATAGTTTTTAACTTTAATACAAAAATGGAAATACAGTTGAAATGGAGCAATGGCTCAAAAAATGCGAAATTTATTCTTATCATATGACTTTTTTAAGGCCATGGCTGCAGAGGTATCAAAAAACTTTTTCATTTTCACAATATGTTTTTGGACAACTGACATAAATAAATAGATTTGCAACAAATACGAATAACAATGGATTTTCCTTTGTGTAGGGGAAGTAACTCTATAAGTAATATTAATAATTGTATTTGGACACACTGTCATGCACAAGTTATCTGTCTTAAAATCTGCCTGAAGTGCTGTTTTTGATCGGAATGTTTCCTAAGTCTTTTAAAATGTTCTAAATATTTGTTAAATGTTTGTCTTATGTCCCTTGTATTTTATGCATTGTGTGTCATGGGTATATCATATCATATCAAGTTTTTGTCATTCAACAGGTATTATTTTGTCGGTGAAGAAACAGGCTGAGAAAAAAGTGCAGAGAGAAAAACGCCTCAGAGATGCGTGTGAGCAAGAACTAATGAAATATCGCGAATATTGCGCCGCTCAGGAATGTGAAATTGAAACTTTACGTGGACTTCTTCGGAAATACGGAATTCATGATCTAGTGCCCTCAGAATTGCCATTACCGGTGAAGACTATCAACGTTATTGCGGAAGTCAATCAGGTCTATGCCGACAAGCCTGGAAGTCCACTTGATACATCGCCGGCGGAATCCGACCAGGAAATCTCAAGTGAACATTCCACCCCCTCCCATTTACATCATTAATGAGTCAAGTCAGATCACTGAAAAAAAACCCATTGAGGACTGGCGACCAGAGATACCATGATCGGGCCTGTACTGCAGCGCAATCTAATCATGGTCTTCCATGTTTACCATTAAGATGTGCAAGCACCAATTAACCCTTTCCCACATCTAGAAGCATTCTGACGCCTCTGCAGCAGACGTCTTTTGCAAACAGCATGACAAAAGGAAAAATTGCTCAAAACAAGTAATTTCTCCTTTTGCCACAATGTTTTCAACTGTTTACAATAGTTACAAAATCATCTGCTGCAGTTTTGTTGTATGTAGGACAGGGTTAAACTTCGATTTGTTGCTTTTAGGAAATTTGGTGAAAGGAAAGAAAAACTTGAGTGACCCTTTCCATCATACAGCAAACTATCTCCTGGAGATGACATTAAAAACATAGAGGCCAAATTCTGGAAAATCAAAGTATAATAATTATTAAATAGAGTTGAAAAGTTGTCTGCTGCAGATGCTTCGAAAATGTGTTTTCTTGTCGAATAAGGTAGAAATGAAGGTAAACCTTAACCCTTAACCTCATATAGAAGCTTTTTAACGCCTCTGCAGCAGACAGCTTTTTGAAAACATAGTGTCAAAAGAAGAAATTGCACAAAACAAGTAATTTCTCCTTTTGTCACAATGTTTTCAACTGTTTACAATAGTTACATATTCATTTAAAGAGATTTTCCGTATTTTTTTCTTAATGTTTTCAAAGTCGTCTGCTGCAGAATTTTCTAAATATTTATCCTTTCCCACATATAAACACTTTCTGATGCCTATGCAGGAGACGACTTTTAAATTCAATATGGCAAAAGAAGAAATTGCTTATAATGTTTCAGTTATGTAAATTAATTAAAATCTGAGTGATGCATATTTTTCCTGATTCTGCCAATATGTTTTCAAAGTCATCTGCTGCAGTTTTGTTGTATGTAGGACAGGGTTAAACTTCGATTTGTTGCTTTTAGACTCATCCAAGTTAAGGAAATTTGGTGAAAGGAAAGAAAAACTTGAGTGACCCTTTCCATCATACAGCAAACTATCTCCTGGAGATGACATTAAAAACATAGAGGCCAAATTCTGGAAAATCAAAGTATAATAATTATTAAATAGAGTTGAAAAGTTGTCTGCTGCAGATGTTTCGAAAATAAGTTTTCTTGTCGAAAAAGATAGAAATGAAGGTAAACCTTAACCCTTTCCCTCATATAGATGCTTTTTAACGCCTCTGCAGCAGACAGCTTTTTAAAAACATAGTGTCAAAAGAAGAAATTGCACAAAATGTGCAATTTCTCCTTTTGCCACAATGTTTTCCACTTTTAGTCATAGGTTATCCATTCAATTATGGAGATTTTCTATGTTTTGACAAAATACGTTTAAAGTCGTCTGCTGCAGAATTGTGGTATGAGGGAAAGGGTTAAAGTAGGCCTCCTCCTTTTCTCTCAATATTTTTACAAGGGTTTGCCACAGAGGTGTTACAACGCAGATCTATCAGAGAAGAAGTAAACCGTGTACCACTTTTTCTCATATCAGAAATTTATACTTTACCAAAACTGCCAACAGGGATCTATGTTCAATATGATGACTTAAAAAACATTGAGGAGAAAGTATGGAAAATCTGTAAATTGAAAGTTCATGTACAATTATTAAAAGGAATTGTAAAATATTCTTTGGTCGCAATGTTTTTAAATGTTGTCTGCAGCTGAGGCAACAAACATGGTTAATATGATTATGTTAAGGGTCTGTGAGAGAAAAAACATGGTGACAAAAAGAAATTGCTCTTAACCCTTTCCCACATACAGCAAATCTGCAGCAGACCAATTTGTAAACATCTACTCAAGATACGGCATATCTCTAGAAATTATGGTATAATTACTGAACAAAGGTTGAAAACATCGAGGTAAAAGGAGAAATTGCTCGTTTTGAGCAATTTCACCTTTTGTCACAATGTTTTCTAAATTTGACTGCTGCAGATGTGTCAAAATTTGTCTATAAGTGGAAAAGGGTTAATGAGCTATTTCACCTTTTGCCACAAGTTTTTCAAATGCATGCTGCAAATGCAACAGAATCTGTCTACAAGTGGTAAACAGTTAATAAATTGTGAGGCAAAGACCGGTTTGCTATTCCTTATCTAGTCTTCTGTTTATTTCAGAAATAATGATTTGTAGTGAAAAGAATATAAGGATCAATTTTTCAAAGTCAGGGAAGTTGTTCTTATGTCCAATTTGTTTTTATCCCTTTCCCATTTACAACTTACAACAAAACTGGAGCAGATCACTTTGAAAATATTAAGACAAAGTTTAGGAAATCTCTATTACTGACAATAACATTAATCGAAAGAGTCGAAAATATTGTGGCTAAAGGAGAAATTGCTCCTTATGAGCAATTTCTTCTTGTGCTCCATTGTTTTCAAAAGCAGTCTGCTGCAGATGCGTCAAAATGCGTTTGTAGGTGGGAAAGGTTTATGGTCAGGGAAGTTGTGTATATTATTTTATTGTTGTAAGTTTTTTGGTAAGTGTTTAATACCATCCAGGCCTTATTTTGATGTATAACCCATCTTTTGATAGGATAATTTTGGTTGTTTGCTTTAACCATTTCCGATACGCAGTCACATTTTGACATGTTTGCATTGAACCCCTTTTGTCACAATGTTTTCATATCTCTTTTCAATGGTCATACTCTTAATTTATAGAGATTTATCCATATCTTTGTCTAGAAGTGGTCTGTAGCAGATTTGTTATATGTGAGAAATTGTTTAACTCTTTCCCACCTATAGACGCATCTGCAGCAGACAATTTTTCCTTTTGCAATAATGTTTTCAATCGATACCTACAAATATAGAGATTTTCCATTATTTTTAGTCAACATTTTTGAAGTCATCTGCTGCAGATTTGTTGTATGTGAGAAATGGTTAAAAGCTTGGGGGATAAATATGTAACATCTGAGCACTTGGAAGGGTAATCATGTTACAGTGTGGAATATATTTTGTCAGAAATGGAGAATTTGTACATTATGAGAGCATTATCTTCTTTTCCCTCAATGTTTTAAAAAGTATCTTCTTTTCCCTCAATGTTTTAAAAAGTTGTCTGCTGTGAAGGTCTCAAAGATCATCTGTATCAGGGAAAGTGGTAAATCTCAACTTTTCTTGGTATTGTATACTTCTGATTTTGAGATATTATTCATAAAAGGTCTGAATTGTTATGTGAACAGGAGAAACTGTCCAATTTTCAGCAATTTCTTCTTTTGCCACAAAAATTTAAAAAAACCCACCCCAAAAAAATCCTGCAGAAATATGCATATATATAATGGTCTTAACCCTTTCCCTCATAAAGACGCTTTTTGATGCCTCTTCAACAGATGACTTTTGAAAACATTGTGACAAAAGTAGAAATTGCTCCAAAAGAGCAATTTCTCCCGTTGCCACAATGTTTTCAACTCTTTTCAATAATTAAACTTTCCCTTAGGGACATTTTTCACAATTTTTCCTAGATGTTTTCAAAGTCGTCTGCTGCAGATTTGCTGTATGTGGGAAAAGGGTTAATTAGTAAAAGTACCAATCCTTGATTTTATAACAATTTCTTTTTACCTAATGTACAGATATACAGAGAATGGAATTTTCCTTTTTCAGTAGATATGTTGACTGATCTTCTTGGTTGTTTGGCCTAAAATGATTAAGTGGTTAGAAACTGTAATGATAACAATCAGATATTTTTTTTTTTTGGTGTATTGTTGTCATTCTTTCACAATTCATCTTAAGTGGTTAGAAACTGTACTGATAACAATCGGATATTATTATACCCCCAAAAAACAAAGTTTTGGGGGGGTATATAGGAGTCACTGTGTCGGTCGGTCGGTCGGAAGCCATATTTTGTCCGGCCCATATCTTAACCATGCATCATAGGATTTGAACGAAACTTCATAGGATGATACAACACATTGAGAGGAAGTTGGGTGTACAGGAACCATAACTCTATTTTATCTAAATACAGAGTTATTGCCCTTTGTTACTTTTTCTTGTCTGGAGAATTACTTAATAACTAACAGATGGAATCTAATAAAACTACATACCGGTACAATGGTAGAGCATAATGAGAGGAAGTGCAGTGTACAAGAACCATAACTCTAATTTACATAATTACAGAGTTATTGCCCTTTGTTACTTTTTCTTATTCGTAGAGTCTTGTCCAGAGCATAACTTTAAAACAAATTGTTGGAATTTATTAAAACTTCATAGGATGATACAACACATTGAGAGGAAGTGCGGTGTACAGGAACCATAACTCTATTTTATATAAATACAGAGTTATTGCCCTTTGTTACTTTTTCTTGTCCGGAGAATTACTTAATAACTAACAGATGGAATCTAATAAAACTGCATACAATGGTAGAGCATACTCAGAGGAAGTGCAGTGTACAAGAACCATAACTCTAATTTACATAATTACAGAGTTATTGCTCTTTGTTACTTTTTCTTGGTCGTAGTCATGTCCAGAGCATAACTTTAAAACAAATTGTTGGAATTTAATAAAACATCATAGGATGATACAATACAATGAGATGAAGTACGGTGTACAGGAACCATAACTCTATTTTACCTAAATACAGAGTTATTGCCCTTTGTTACTTTTTCTTGTCCGTAGAATTACTTAATAACTAATAGATGGAATCTAATAAAACTACATATAATGGTAGAGCATAATCAGAGGAAGTGCAGTGTACAAGAAACATAACTCTACTTTACATAATTACAGAGTTATTGCCCTTTATTACTTTTTCTTATTTGTTGTCTTGTCCGGAGCATTACTTTAAAACAAATTGTTGGAATTTAATAAAACTTCATAGGATGATACAACACATTGAGAGGAAGTGCGGTGTACAGGAACCATAACTCCATTTTATCTAAATACAGAGTTATTGCCCTTTGTTACTTTTTCTGGTCCGGAGAATTACTTAATAACTAACAGATGGAATCTAATAAAACTGCATACAATGGTAGAGCATACTCAGAGGAAGTGCAGTGTACAAGAACCATAACTTTAATTTACATAATTACAGAGTTATTGCCCTTTGTTACTTTTTCTTATTCGTAGAGTCTTGTCCGGAGCATAACTTTAAAACTGATTGATGGAATTTAATAAAACTTCATAGGATGATACAACACATTGAGAGGAAGTGTGGTGTACAAGAACCATAACTCCATTTTATCTAAATACCGAGTTATTGCTCTTTGTTACTTTTTCTTGTTCGTAGAGTCTTGTCTGGAGCATAACTTTAAAACTAATTGTTGGAATTTAATAAAACATCATAGGATGATACAACACATTGAGAGGAAGTGCGGTGTACAGGAACCATAACTCTATTTTATCTAATTACAGAGTTATTGCCCTTTGTTATCCAAAAATTAACAAAACAAGAATAACCCGATCCATAACATTGTCCTTTTAAGGTGGGGTTTCTAAATATTTCACAACCTTTCCTATCAGGGCGGCGTTTGTGGGTATTAATCACATTCAGTGACAGTTCTAGTTTGTTCTGGTGTATTGTATAGTCATTTTTTCACAATTCATCTTAAAACAGTTCTGGCTCTGTTTCTTTAGTCACAACTTTAGAAAGGTAAACATTTACTGTGTATCCTTTCTACTGGTGAAATTAAATGATAAGAACCAACATCTTGTTTACTCTCTTTCCCAAATCAGAGTCATGTATTTATATGTCTGCCCAAATGCAGACAACATTTGAAAAAAGATACAGAATTGTTTTAATATAACAATAGACAACTTTGAAAACATTGTGGCAAAAGGAGAATATTCCTTTTGTCACAATGGTTTCAACACTAATCAATTATGATACTTTCTTTTTTAGAGACATTCTATATATTTGGCTAGGTGTTTTTAACCCTTTCCCTCATACGACAATTCTGCAGCAGATGACTTTGAACATATTTTGTCAACAAAGAGAAAATCTCTATAATTGAATGGACAACTTATGACCAAAAGTGGAAAACATTTTGGCAAAAGGAGAAATTGCTCGTTTTGAGCAATTTCTTCTTTTGTCACTATGTTTTCAAAAAGCCGTCTGCTGCAGAGGCGTCAGAATCGTCTATATGTGGGAAAGGGTTAATGTTGTCAGCTGTAGATTTGTGATAAGGGGGTGAAAACATGTAACCAGTTAACAGTTTAGATTGAGTTGAGGTTGTCAATTATGAAGGTTGTTAGATCTATATATATTTGTTTTTTTCCTTTGAAGGAATATTGTAACGTCAAAGTCATTAAGGTTGTTTCTAATATGTTCTGAAAATTCTCTTTTTGTTTTTCATTGAATCTTTATGAGTTTAAGCTGTTTTTAGCTCACCTGAGCAGGAAATGTTCAACGCGAGTTATTGTGATCGCCCTTTGTCCGGAGTCCGGCATGCGTCGTCAGTTACCAGGGGTGTGTGTCTGTTTTGCCTTATGTCTATAGTGAAAACTTTTCCTAGGGTGGTCCATGTTGATTAATTGGTTGATTAATTAATTGGTAGAAAAACATGGCCACTTGGGGGAGGGGCTGTTTTGCATTATATAGTAAAAACTTTAAAAGTCTTTTTCTCCTAAGTATGGCCAATTTTCAAATAATTTTGTAGAATTGTTCCTTGGGTGACCCTCTATGAGATTACTTCAAGCCATGTTGATTGGTAAAAAAAGAGTTATTGTGATTGGCATTACGAATCACATTGCATTACTAAGGTGAGCGATCTAGGGTCATCATGGCACTCTTGTTGTATAAACATTCTCCCTTGTTTGTACTCTTTTATCAGAATAAGCCTAATTTTGTATAAACATTCCTGTTCTTTGTGCTTAATTGAATCTCCATATTTTTACTATACATTCTCTTTCTGGCATAACATGTTCATTGAATATATTTAGTTAAATCTTAATTCACAGAATCTCTCTCTCTCCCCTCTCTCTCTTTCTCTCTCTCCTTCCCTCCCCATCCCTTTCTCCCTTTCTTTGTAAATGTCTGTATGAATATATCTGATTGTGAAAATCCATTGATTTGTTTAATTCTGTATAAATATGCAATTGTCATAGAAAGATAATATAACGAATCTGGCAAAATAAACAGAATAATTATAATAACAAATTTCCATAATGTTCTTTTATATTTTGTTTTTTCAAACCATTTTCCTTTTTCTAATAGGTGGTACTTCTTGAATCGATTCTTGGTCGGTCATACCAAAGACTTGAACCCTTTCCCACAGCAGACGACTTTTGAAAATATTGTGACAAAAAAAGAAATTGCTCAAAACGAGCAATTTCACATTTTGCCAAAATGTTTTCAACTTTTTTCAGTAACCATAATATAATTATTCCCCCTTCAAAGAAGAGGGGTACATTGCTTTGCATATGTCGGTCCGTAGGTCCGTCGGTAGACCAAAGCTTGTCCGAGTGATAACTCAAAAATGACTGGACCTATGGTCCTCAAACTTGGCTTGGAGGTAGGGATGACCATGCAGTAGATGAACCCCATTGATTTTGAGGTCATCAGGTCAAAGGTCAAGGTCACAGTGACCGTGAATGCAAAAAGCTTGTCCGAGTGATAACTTGACATTGCCTGCCCCAATGGCCCTCAAACTTGACATGGAGGCTGAGGGGGACAAATTGATGACCCCTATTGATTTTGAGGTCGTTGGATTATAGGTCAAGGTCACAGTGACCTTGAACCTAAAAAGCTTGTCCGAGTGATTACTCGACATTGCCTGCACCCATGGTCTTCAAACTTGACATGGAGGCTGGGCCTGACCAATAGATGACCCCTATTGATTTTGAGGTCATTGTGTCAAAGGTCAAGGTCACAGTGACCTTAAACGTGAAAAGCTTGTCCGAGTGATAACTCAACATTGGCATGCACCCATGGCCCTCAAACTTAATGTGGTAGCTTGAGGTGACCAGTAGATGACCACTATTGTGAGGTCATAAGGTGAAAGGTCAAGGTCACAGTGACCAAGTTAATGTTTGATAAACATCTCTTGTTTATAATGTTTGACAAACATACTCTTGTTATAGGGATTTTCTTTAGCTTTGACTAGATGTCTTGAAAGTCGTCTGCTGCAGATTTGTTGGATAAAATAGTAGTAGTGAGCATTATTTTCCCTCCTTCGAGTTCAGGGTTACTGGACTGTAATTTTAATGGGTAGTGTATGTAGGGTTAACCCTTTACCTTAAACAGATGCTTTCTGACACCTCTGCAGCAGACGACTTTCTAAAACTTTGTGGCAAAAGAAGAAATTGCTCATGATGAGCAATTTCTCCTTTTGCCACAATATTTTCCACTGTTAGTCATTGGTTATCCATTGAACTATAGATTTTCCATTCTTTTGAAAAAATATGTTTAAAGTCATCTGCTGTAGATTTCTTGTATGTGGGAAAGGGTTAATACTAGAATCACTGTATCGGTCGGTTTGTTTATCACTCAATATGAACTTTATCAAGCGAACTCCCTAATGAAAGCCAGGCAACACATTGGTATGTGAATTGGCCGCTGTGGTATAACTGACATACTGTTGAAAGTGATGTTATCTGAAGTGAACACTTAACGATGCAGGTCAGTGCCGATTCAAACATCGAGCCTGGCTATCGCTTCAAGTGATTACAGAAATATGAAACAAACACACACATTATAAATAAATACTCTGTTTCACAAAAGTTAAAAAAGTTGTTTGGTACAGAGGTTTTATAGTTGTACATTAATAATCAATCCCCAACCTAGTGAGCTAGGCATCCTGTAACAGCTCTTGTATTTCCTAGTGCTCCCAAATGAAAAAGAGAAACAAACTGAACCTTGGAAATCATGTGTAGATCATTCTCATAAACTGGTTATCTTATAATGTTTGTGATAGTCTTTAACAGTTTTCAATCTTTTCTTTAATAGGGATATGACTGGATTTGGGTGTATGGTGAACATTGATGGTGAAGTGAAAGATTTTATTAGATTGCAGAATTAACAAGTAAGATATGATCTCGAAATGGTAGAGAAAGGCAAGAAAAGGTAAATGGTCTTTTCATTTATCTTCATGGTAGCAAATTGTCTTTTCAGCCTGTGTGAGAAAATCGTAGAATCTTAGTTAGAAAAATGTAAAAATGCATATGGGAGAATTAGTTCAAAGAAGCATATACCGCCTTGGTGGTTTAGTGTACAGCGTCCGCCTCGGGTGCGGGTGGTCACAGGTTCGAACCCTGGCCAGGAAATATCACAGGAAATGGCTGCCATCCTAGGCTCAGGGTTGCGGGGTTTGCATTACGACTGACTGGCTGGTGTCAGGATAAAAGGACACATAGTACTGGTTACTTACCCAGGATATACTGATTAACTGAAAAATTGTTGAATGTGGCATAAAACACCAAATAATCATGTCTAAATAAGGGGAGTAAACAGGTCTTCTCCCGACAGTATTTGCCTTATTACAAAATTATTAATCTCAATGTTGAGAGTTTTCAAAAGCAACGTCTCACTGAGACGGTATAGGGTTTGGAAGATCAATTAGTGATACAAGAATATTCAATATGCCTATTATTTAGAATTTTAAAGAAGCAATTCATATATATATATATATATATAACTGTTATTATAATTTGCTTGGTTAACTCTCTGTTTTGTCTATTTATTCATTAGGAGCAAGACATGGAGAAGTTAAATGACTTCATTGAAATTCAGAAGCTACATGTGATACTAGTGATAGCTGTTACTGCAGAAAGCAATTAGCATGTAAGTAATAGATTTTAAAGTAGCCATGTTGATTGATCATAATACATGGCTGCCAAAGGATTGGGCTGTTTAATCTTTATACCTTTAATAAAAACTTAGGACATCTTTTCTTCTAAAACTGGATTCCTAGTTTTAAGAAAAATCGAACAAATATCACCAGGTAGGCCCTAAACGCCTTTCATCTTCAGCTCTGATTTATGTATTATGTCAATTTTAGAGATGCAGTATTGATAATCGAGGATATAAAGATGATAATAATTGAGTTAGAACAAGAACAACAGATTCCTCCCATCAACATAGAACTGGTCGATAATGAACTGGCCATGGTCTGGGCAAATAGTGCCAAGGCAGATGTAAGTTTCGAGGACTAGATTAGGGGTTAAACGCCATTTTCTAAACAATTTTTCAGTCACATCACGGCAGCCAATTCACATACTTATGTGTTTCCTAGCTTTTTCACACCAGTACTTCACACAACATACTTTCCAAGCAACTGGCTGCTTTTCCACATAGACTGTTAGCCCATTGGTGGAAGCCAAATGTCGCTTGTCACAGTGACTTTTGTCAAACGTCAGAAAGAATGTTGGCCAATCTGGGGTTCAAACTCACAACCCCTAGATTAGAGGTGTTGAATGGTCTTTTTCTCACAATATCTCTCTTATTACTCAACCAAACCCAATGTTGTTGGTATGCAAAATAATCCTCTCATTGAGACTATTGTTTTGAGTACCTACATCAAATAAGGAATTTAGGACATGAAAAATGAGTGTAAAAATAAGCGGAGATAAAGATCTGCCCATGCATCGAAGCTATTGAAGTTTCTTAAAATTTTCTATAGCTTATAGGTGAATATTTCAGAACTAGATCAAGCTGTGCAAATGGGCAGATTGGTGTGGGATTAAATTCTCCTTTACCACTGCTCATATTTTCTCATTCTGTTTTTGGTAAAATGGTTGAGTCAGCAAAGATGAGTCAGTTACGAGGAGGGTTTTGTGTTTGAACCTCAGCTTGGCCATAATGGACAAAGGTCATTCTAACTATCAACATTTGTCTTCCACCTAAAACTAGTGTATGTGGGAAGGCAGCCAGTTGCCAGGGAAGAATGTTGTGTGAAAAAGCTAGGAAACTGTTGAAAAAGGTGTCTAGCTTTTTAGCTCACCTGTGCACGAAGTGCATGGTGAGCTATTGTGATCAAATTTTGTCTGGCGTCCAGGGTCAGAAACTAGGCCACTGGACCAAATTGAAGGGAAATCTTGTTAACACTGTAGAAGCCGCGTTTTTTGCTTCAGCAGCTTGAAAAAAACTAGGTCACTAGGCCAAATTTAAGGGAAATTTTCCACACTAGAGGCCACATTTTCAAGTTGAGCATGTTGAAACTTTATCAGAATGTTTGTCTTGATGATGTGTAGGTCAAGTTCGAATATGGGTCACATTGGGTCAGAAACTAGGTCACTAGGCCAACTTGAAGGAAAACTTGATAACTCTGTAGAAGTCCGCTTTTTTGGCTACAGCAGCTTGACATTTGGTCAGAGTATTTATCTAAATGATATCTAGGCTAAGTTCGAATATGGGTCTTGATGGGTTAAAAACTATGTCACTAGGCCAAATTGTAGCTAACACTATGGATACTGCATTTTTAACTTGAGCATGTTGAAACTTCATCAGAATGTTTGTCTTGATGATATGTAAGTCAATTTTGAACATGGGTCATGTTGGGTCAAAAGGTTGGTCACTAGGTCAAATTTAAGGAAAATCTTGTTAACACTCCAGAGGACGCCATTTTTGCTTCAGCAGTTTGTCTTAAAGATATCTTGGTCAAGTTCGAATATGGGTCATATTGGGTCAGAAACTAGGTCAATAAAGGAAAATATTGTTCAAACTCCGGAGGCCGCCTTTTTACTTTGAGCAAGTTTAAACTTTTTCAGATTGTTGTCTTGATGATATGTTGGAATATGGGTCATATCAGGTAAAAAAATATAGATCACTAGGCCAAATGAAGGAAAATCTTGTTAACACTGTGGAGGTTGCATTCAGAATAATTGTCTTGATGTGTTTTGCATTGCAGTACATTGCATAATTCAGGTGAGCAAATTAGGGCCATCATGGCCCTCTTGTTTGAAAATATCAAAGCAGATTAATTTTGAAAACATTGCAGTAAGAGAAGAAAAAGGTCAAACATACCAATTTTTCCTCATATTATATTTTCATATCTTTTCAAATAATATAGATAATAAAGGAGCATTTCTGTACAATTGCAAAAATTGTGACCATTGTGTCCCCTTTATTTCATAATTCTTTGAAAGCAACATAAAACAAAAAAAATGTACAACTGTTAAAACATTGCATGAAAAGGAGGTGTTTCACAAAACAAATAATTCATGTTCTATTTATTTAATTTGAAAAGGAATTTTTAAAGAACCAATTCAAAGAGTATCCCAGAGTATTTATCACGGAGAGTGTTTTGCTGAAAGGTTACAGAATACCGTTAATATTCCCACATGTATAGGCTTACTGACGCCTCTGCAGCAGACACATTTTTGAAACATTAAGGCAAAGGAGAAATTACTCATAAAGAGAAATTTCTCCTTTTGCCACAAAGTTTTCAACCTTATTCAATAATTGTCTTACATTCATAGATAGTTTCCATAGTTTTGATGACATGTTTTTAAAGTTGTCTACTGCATAATGTGTTGTATGTGGGAAAGGGTTAACTCTGTTACTCAGAATATCTAATAAGATTATATATCACTTTTGACAGGAGGAATTCCGAGAATATCCCACAGTGTTGCGCCATGCAGTTGTTATTGCTAGAAGGTTACACGATCCTCTTACAGAATTCTCACAACTCTGTAATCAAGATGAGGATATTTTGTGTCTTAAATTTCATCCAATGCAGGTATGTGCTGTCCTTCTACTTAGGAAAATAGTTGATCCCGGGTAAGGTCATACCAAAGACTTAAACAATTGTATTAACCCTTTCCCTCATATAGACGCTTTCTGACGCCTCTGCAGCAGACAGCTTTTTGAAAAGAAAGTGACAAAAGAAGAAATTGCACAAAATGTGCAATTTCTCCTTTTGCCACAATGTTTTCCACTCTTAGTCGTAGGTTATCCATTCAATTAAAGAGAAATGACTTTGAAGACGTTTAGTAAAAAATATGGAAAATCTCTTTAAATGAAGGTATAATTATTAAAAATAGTTGAAAACTATGTGGCAGACGGAGAAAATTTCTCCTTTTGCCACAATGTTTTCTAGATGCGTCAAAATGCGTCTATAGGTGGGAAAATAGAAACAAACTCTCTCGGAGCCAGGTAACAGTGATCACATGATCTATCCTCAGAGCTCTAGATAAGGGGAATTTTGCATATTCTAAAATCCTTATATGACCCTATAATTCTATGGTGTGGGTACTCAAAAGAATCGTCTCAATGAGACGATTCTTTTGAGTACCCATATCTTAGGGTTTGGTTGGATAATAATTGTGGGGAAAAGAGCTGTATACCCCTCCTTATCTGGACCTAATTTTTATCACCGATCGTTGCTCCATGGGAAATGACATTTTACGATTGCACCTGTTGAAGGGTAGCACACCTGTTGAAGTGTAGCAATCATTAACTTACAATTTCATACTTGTTGTGACGGATATGAAGTCAAAATTTTCAGAAAGTATTCAACCTATATGATTCTGACATTTAAAATCATGACCGTAACGTGCAAAAGTTTGAAAAAATTTGAGATAGAATACATCTAGATTTTGTTCCTTTTAAAATATGTATGATTTTAAAACTGCTCCATACCACATAAACTGCATTATTAAATTTAAATGCAAAAAGCATTTATATCAATTAAATATATGTAAGTTTTTCTTTACATGACTATAATGCATCATGTTTTAATATATCAGAGTATTTATATGATTTAATAAAAGATGAATATTTTATGAGAACAGTTCTGGAACTTTACGGCTGACCCTTGTACAACAAATCTGCAGCAGACCACTTTAAAAACATCTTGGCTTAACCCTCTTCCTTATTTAGACGCTTTCTGACGCCTCTGCAGCAGAAGGCTTTTTAAAACATAATGACAAAAGAAGAAATTGCTCAAAACAAGCAATATCTCCTTTTGCCACAATGTTTTCCACTTTTAGTCACAGGTTATAGAGATTTTCTATTTTTGACAAAATATGATCAAAGTCGTCTGATGCAGAATTGTTGTATGGGGGAAAGGGTTAAATATAAAAAAACATATAATATTATGAAAGTATAATAACTGAATACAGTTGAAAACATTGTGGCAAAAGGAGAAATGGCTCATGATGAGCCATTTCTCCTTTTGTCACAATGTTTACAAAAGTTGTCTGCTGCAAACTTGTCAAAAAATGTGTCTGTATTTATGAATGGATCAAACCAAATAGGAACAATTTGAACAATGGCACACTGTGAATACAAACAATTATTGCTGTAAATGAATAATAAAGAATAGAGTCTGTATCCCTGTGTTTTTGTTTACAGTACAGAGGCATATGTAGAGGTGTTGGACGGTTCTCGTGTCCATCCTGAAACATATGAATGGGCGAGGAAAATGGCTGTTGATGTATTGGAGTATGACGACACCGCTGAAGACGCTA
The DNA here is from genome assembly GCA_031761405.1 of Serripes groenlandicus. Taxonomy (NCBI): domain Eukaryota; kingdom Metazoa; phylum Mollusca; class Bivalvia; order Cardiida; family Cardiidae; genus Serripes; species Serripes groenlandicus. The sequence goes on from JASEVX010000003.1 coordinate 4,348,664, forward strand.
ATCCTGCTGGTGCTCTAGAGGAAATCTTAGAAAGTCCGGAAAGATTAAAGGATTAAGATCTTGATGCCGATGCAGAAGAATTAGAAAGACAGGTAATATAACGTGGGCCGGCATCTTAATATAATGCAAAGGAATAATTATTTATAAATGACTTTCTTGGGGTAGCCTTTTTGACGTCTGTTAAATGTGTCTGAGTTTAAATGATATGTTTTTTTGTCAAGGCTATTTCTCAGCAACTGCTGGCTTGAATTAAATGAATTTATTCGCATATTTTTCTTGTTGAGAGTTGTAGCCCTTTGATATTCTTGAACCCAATCGGGAAGCAGTTTATCCTTTTGCCGCAATAATTTCAAGTCTATTAAATAATTATAGTTTCAATTATGGAGATTTTCTATATTTTTGTCAAGATGTTTTCAAAATCATATGTGCAAACAAGAATATTTCTCTCATTAAGCGTCCGCTTTAGAAGTTCTAAATTATTTTTTTACTGTCAGAGCCATAGATAAGCAGGCAATTTCATTATTGCACATGTCACATTAACCCTTTCCCACATACAACAAATCTGCAGCAGACGACTTTGAACATATTTTGTCAACAAAAAGAAAATCTCTATAATTGAAAGGATAACCTTTGACTAAAAGTGGAAAACATTGTGGCAAAAGGAGAAATTGCTTGTTTTGAGCAATTTCTTCTATTGTCAGTATGTTTTCAAGAAGCTGTCTGCTGCAGAGGCGTCAGATAATGTCTGTGAGGGAAAGGAATAAGGATATCCCCCCACCCCCTTTCCTTCATACAACATATTTGCAGTTGACAAATATGAAAAATTGTAGGCAAATATATGGAAAATCTCTACAGATCAAAGTATAATCATTGAATAGAATTGAAAACATTGTGGCAAAAAGAAAAGTTGTTCATTTTAATGTTTTCAAATGTATTTTGCTGCAGATGCGAGACAAACACATCATTCTGTATGATATCAGAGCCGAGTTAAATCACAGATACAAAGATTTGAGGACCCCTTACAGATCACCCACCAATGAGGAACGCTTTAATATGATCTCAAAGGAAACTCCAGACACATTTTACATTGGTAGGTGGATGGTCAATTATTTTTCAGAATTTTGTAACATAGAATCTTGTATTAATGTGTTCACAGATACAATGATTTTGCAGAATATAACTTCACTTTCTGTAGGTTTAGATAACACTTACCCTTGTACAGACGCTTTCTAATGCCTCTGAAGCAGACTACTTCAGAAAACTCTTGATGAACAATTGATCGTTTTGCCACAATTTTTTCAACTTTTAACACTTGATACTTTCGTTTATAGAGTGTTAACCTACTCTTGACTAAATATTTTCAAAGTTGTCTGCTGTAAATTTGTTGTATGTTGGAAAGGGTTAACAATGATATCCTCAACTGGCGAGCCATGTTACTCTGTGAAACAACTAGTTTATAGGAGTTTCTAGAATCAGCATTAACACATTTTGAGAGGTAGAATAATATCTGTAAAATATTAAACATTTAGTAATGTTTTGAATTTTCTTTCTGTAATATTCTCACCAGTTGGAACAGGTGCTGCTGCATAAACATGTAAGGTAGAATCCTGTATGTGACATATATTTTTTATCAAATTGAATACAACTCAATTAACCCATTCCCACATACAACAAATCTGTAGTAGACAACTTTGAAGACATCCAGGCAAAAATAGGGAAAATATCTATAAATGAAAGTGTAATTATTGAACAGAGTTGAAAACACTGGCAAATGGAGATTTTCTCCATTTACCAAAATAATTCCAAGTCATCTGCTGCAGAGGCATTAGAAAGTGTCTGTATTTTGGAAAGGGTTAAATAATGCAGATTCAGAACAAATCAAAGTAAGTATTGAAAGAGTAGTAGAATGAATTTTGTAAATGTGTTCTGCCTTACAGGCATCAGAAAAGAATAACATCATGGAACTTACACAGCAGATGTAAATTTTGTCAGAGCTCTAGATGTGAAGTGTATTTCACATCCCCAAATCCTTATATGACCCTCAAACCATATGTTGAGGGTACTCAAAAGAATCGTCTTATTGAGACGATTTTTTTGAGTACACACAACATAGGGTTTAGTTGAGTCATAAGAGAGATATTGTTGGGAAAAGACAAGTTACTCCTCCTTTACTAGTCCACTGTTTTGTTATTGCAGGTATGGAGTCATTTTGATGCCGGTAGCTGTTCCGGTTCGGCCATAGGTGTTCGCTGTAGGTTAAATAATGGGTGCACCAGGTTTATACACATAAAAAATCTCAGTGATAAAAAAGTTACAGACCCAATGGAGAGGGTGAAGGTAGGTATTTCTCCTGCATATTCAACTGTCCTGTTTGAAGGTTGGATTAGATAAACACTGACCTATTAGTCTCATCGCTTCGACAGGTCAATGTGCAGCAGGTGGAATAGAAAGGGATAATGTAGACACTTATCAAAAAAGATATAGACCCGATTGAGAGGTTAATTGATTTGGGTTTAATGCCGTTTTCAAAAAAAATTCAGTCATATCACGGCGGCCAGTTCACCTACCTTATATGTTTCTTGGCTTTCTCACACCAGTACTGATCATACAACATTCTTTCCAAGCCACTGGCTGCTTTTCCACATAAACTGATAGCCTATTGGTAGAAGATGATGACTTTTGTCAAACGTCGAAATGAACTTTGGCTGAGCTGGGGTTCGAACTCACAACCGACTGAGTTACCTGGGCTCGGCCCCATTGAGAGGGTTAAAGTACATAGTTTAAGAATATGTTGACTTATTATTTAAATGGAATTAATAAAAATAAAAATCTTCAATAGAAACTTAAAATTATTTGAAAGAATTACAGTTGAAAGTAAAAGTAATTGTGTAAGCTTCTGTTTATGTTTCTATTGAAGATTTTTATTTTTATTAATTCCATTTAAATAATAAGTCAACATATTCTTAAACTATGTCCTATTAAAAGAGGCAAACAAACGAAACATTTTGATACAAATTTGAAACATTTAGCTCTCATGTCCAAAAAGTGACGGAAATGCTGGCCAGTGACATTAAAAAAGAAAAAACCAGGCTCTGCATTAGAGGTAATATTTTTCACTTAATCTTCATGAAATTTTGTCAAGCAATATATTTTTATCAAATCTTGGTCACATGTGTACAAAAGCCTATTAGGACCATCTGAGAAAATAAATAAATTGTAAAGTCGTAATAACGCGAAAAAAGGCGTTATTATGCCGCGAAAAAAGGCGAAGTAACGCGAAACAAGGCGTTAAAAAGCGTTATAACGCAAAATAAAGGCGTAATAACGCTAAACAAAGGCGTATATTAATGCTAATAAAAGGCGTTATAACGCGAAAGAAAGGCGTAGTAACGCAAACATAAAGTCGTAATAACGCGGGAAAAGGGCGTAATAACACGAAAAAAGGCGTAATCATGCGGAAAAGGCGTAATAACGCTGAATAAAGTCGTAATAACGCCTTTTTAGCTATATATATAAATCGATTACTGCTTTGAAGACTCTTTTTCAACCATGGATCTACGACCCAGATCAACCAATTCGCTATGTTTTTTTGAGTGGTTCAGCTACGATCTACGACCCAGATCAACCAATACAGCATGTTTTTCTCAGTGGCTGAGCTACGATCGACGACCCAGATCGACCAACTCGCTATGTTTTTATATTGGTTCACCTACGATCTACGACCCAGATCAACCAATTCGAATTTTTATATCAGTGGCTGAGCTACTATCTAAGACCCAGATCAAACAATTTTCTATTTTTTTCAGTGGCTGAGTTACGATCTACGACCAAGATCAACCAATTAGCTATGTGTTTTGAGTGGTTGAACTACGATCTATGACCCGTATCAACCAATTCGCTATGTTCTTTCATTGACTTATCTACTGCACGGATCAACCAACTAAGTATGTTTTTTCATTGGCTGAGCTAAGATCTCCGAGAAAGTTCAGCCAATCCGCTATGTGATTTGAGTGGCTGACCTACAACCCAGACCAACCAATTCCCTATGTGTTTTGAGTGGTTGAGCTATGATTTACGACCCAGATCAACCAATACGCCATGTGTTTTCATTGGCTGAGCTACGATATACGACCCAGATCAACCAATGCGCAATGTTTTTTCATTAGCTGAGCTACGATCTACGACCCAGAACAACCAATTCGCTATGGGTTTTCAGTGGCTGAGCTACGATCCAGATAACCAATTCGCTATATTTTTACAATGGCTATGCTACGATCTACGGCCGAAATCAACCAATTCGCAATGTTTTTTCATTGGTTGAGCTACGATCTACGACCCAGATAAGACACTTTTGTATGTTTTGTCAGTGACTAAGCTACGATCTACGACCGAGATCAACCAATTAGCTAAATACACGAATTTCTGAGACACCCCTCGTATTTAAATTAGAAATAAATTGATATCAGTATCTATTAATTATTTGACACTGACCCTATTTTGAAGATATTCAAAAAGAATCGTCTCTGTGAGCTGGTTCTTTTGAGTACCCACAACATAGGGTTTGGTTTTGTAATAAGAGAGATATAGTGCAAAAAAACCTTATCTATAAGGTCCAAAAGTAACATGGAGTAATTTATTTAGTAAATTATTATCTATCATTCTCCCAATAGGAATTTGAAGATCTGGATGAAATTATTGCCCAACACATACAGCCAATGGCATCTCTAGCGCAAGACATGTTTAACTTCAAGAACTACAAGGATAGCAACGGAGGCAAGAAGGATGTCATTGAAAAAATTCTGTTTGAGGACAAAAAGAAAGCCCCATCCAAGTAATTCCACATAATAGCACTTCAACATAAACGGAGCCATCCTGCGAGAAAACCAACATTGTGGACTCGTCATAAAGTATCAATCCGTATCAGCCTAAAGCTTGCTGCGCAGGCTTTTACCCAGATAGATAATTTTCGCCTCCTGTTGATTTTCTGTTTCAGTAATCATTACTCTATACCTCAATCCCCATGAGATGGAATGTGTCGGCCTGGATCAGTCTGCGCAGATTGCATAGGCTGATCTTGGTCGATCCATTACACAGAGGCCATAATGTTGGTTTTATCACAAGAAGGCTCAACTGTGTCTTGTGGGAGAAAGTGACTGGAAAGATAGAGCGCAGACTGTGTGGTCCAAACAGTCCTGGTTCAATTTCCATTAGGACAGGAAGGGTTAAAATTTGGGACATCCCCACACATTTGTCCTGAATACTCGTTGATTATTCAGGACAAAAATATTAAGAGTGTAGTCATGATTTTTAAATGATTTGGCACACTTTAGTGATCCTTGGGTGACCCTTTACCAAGTATGTTGAAATTATATTGATCCATTAATAAACATTGCCACCAGGGGTCGTTACTTGTTTTTCCTAGTATGCATAGAGTAAGACAATAAAAAACTATTTTAGATTTACCAAATGTTATTAACAATAAAGGACCATTTTGGTTCTCTTGTTCATGAGCCTTTGCTTAGCTTTTACTAAGCAATCAATGTAGACATAGCTGTGAAGGCTGATCTTGGTCATCTTTGTTCTCAAATGTTGTTTAACATCCAGTCAAGCAGGATAAGGGTTAATGCTGAAAACTCAACCCTTTACTAGATTAGAAAACAATTTCATATTCTCATTTTACGACAACATTAACAAAATACATTTGCTTGGAGCAATTTTAAGTCTTCTGTTGCTAGTAAAATGGTTAGATCTAATCTACATTGTTCGCTGCATATTGATTAACCCTTTCCCTCGAACAACAAATCTTGAGCAGACGACTGAAAAATCCTTTGCAAAAATATGGTGAAAGTATAATTGATTAAAAGAGTTGGAAACATTGTGTCAGGAGGAGTGTTACTCATTATGAGCAAATTCCCTTTTTGCCACAATGTTTTCAAAAGGCATCTGCTGCAGATGTGTTTGCAAGTGGCAAAGGGTTAATTCTAAGTACGGAAATATGGAGAATAATTGTCAAAAACCATGGACAAGCTATTGGACAGACTCCTAATTTTAATCTACAAGGTATAATATACACATCCAGAGCTTCAGATAGTCGCCATATTTTAGGTTCTTTACCCTTTACCACATACAACAAATCTGCAGCAGACGAATCTGTGCAACAATGTTTCGCTTAGTGCCAGTAGGCTCATAAAGAGTGGGGACTCTGCATCCAGTGGTCAAGAGGTCTATGACAGATAAACATCCAAATGATTAATCCTTTCCAAAATACAAACACTTTCTGATGCCTCTGCAGTCTCTCATAATGAGCAGTTTTCCCATTTGCCACATTGTTTTTCACTCAACTCAACATTGATACTTTTATTTATAAAGACTTTCTGAATGTTTGCCTTAGAGTCGTCTGATGCAGACTTCTTATATGTATGAAAGGGTTAACAACAGTAATAAAGACTAGTATCTTTTATTAAGGCTGGAAGTTGATGGGTAAGTGAAAGTGTGAAGATCACAATACTATTGAACACATAATTATACACGTTTCATAATGAGAACCTTAGCCTCTTGACAAATTCCATTAAAATGTTAAATATTCTCACATATAAATCTGCAGCAGACGACTTTGAAATTATTACGTCCAAAATATAGAAAATTTCTAAATGATCGGATGATTATTGAATAAGGTTAAAATAATTGTTGTAAATGGAGAAAGTTGCAACAATAATTTTAAAAGCTGTCTGCTGCAGAGGCGTCAGAAAGTGTATATGTGGTAAAAAGTTAAAAGACTTGTATCAAAGCAAGGTGGGGTCCAGATTAGTCATCATTAAACTACAAGTTATGTTACTAAACTCCTGATTAAACTACATGTTGCATTACCAAACTCATCATTAAACTACATGTTAAGTTACCAAACTCCTCATTAATCTACATGTTATGTTACCCAACTCCTCATTAAACTACATGTTTAGTTACCCAACTCCTCATTAAATTACATGTTACATTACCCAACCAACTCGTTAACCTACATGCTATGTTACCCAACTCCTCATTAAACTACATGTTATGTTAACCAACTCCTCATTAAACTACATGCTACATTACCCAACCCCTCATTAAACTACATGTTAAGTTACTAAATGCATCATTAAACTACATGTTTAGTTACCAAACTCCTCATTAAAGTACATGTTACATTACCAAACTCATCATTAAAGTACATGTTTCGTTACCAAACTCATCATTAAACTACATGTTTAGTTACCAAACTACATGCTACATTACCAACTCATCATTAAACTACATGTTTAGTTACCAAACTCCTCATTAAACTACATGTTTCGTTACCAAACTCCTCATTAAACTACATGTTACATTAACAAACTCCTCATTAAACTACATGTTTAGTTACCAAACTCCTCATTAATCTACATGTTACATTACATAAGTCCTCATTAAAATACATGTTATGTTACTCAACTCCTCATTAAACTGTATGGTTAGTTAACAAATTCATCATTAAACATGTTTAGTTACCAAACTCATCATTAAACTACATGCTACGTTAACAAACCCCTCATTAAACTACATGTTTAGTTACCAAACTCCTCATTAATCTGCATGTTATGTTACCCAACTCCTCATTAAACTACATGTTAGTTACCAAACTCCTCATTAAACTACATGTTACATTACCAAACTCCTCTTTAAACTACATGTTACATTACCAAACTCATCATTAAACTACATGCTACGTTACCAAACCCCTCATTAAACTACATGTTTAGTTACCAAACTCCTCATTAAACTACATGCTATGTTACCCAACCCCTCATTAAACTACATGTTTAGTTACCAAACTCCTCATTAATCTACATGTTATGTTATCCAACTCCTCATTAAACTACATGTTTAGTTACCAAACTCCTTATTAACCTACATGCTATGTTACCATCTCCTCATTAAACTACATGCTAATTTACCCAACCCCTCATTAAACTACATGTTTAGTTACCAAACTCCTCATTAATCTACATGTTATGTTATACAACTCCTCATTAAACTACATGTTTAGTTACCAAACTCCTTACTAACCTACATGCTATGTTACCATCTCCTCATTAACTTACATGTTATGTTACCCAACTCCTCATTAATCTACATGTTATGTTACCCAACCCCTCATTAAACTACATGTTACATTACCTAACTCCTCATTAACCTACATGCTCCACGACCTAGGTCCTCATTAAACTACATGTTACATTACCAATCAACTCCTCACTAAACTACATGTTATGTTACCCAACTTCTCATTAAACTACATGTTACATTACCCAACTCCTCTTTAAACTACATGTTACATTACCAACCAACTCCTCATTAAACTACATGCTATGTTACCCAACTCCTCATTATACTACGTGCTACGTTACCCAACTTATAAAACTACATGTTACATTACCCAACTCCTCATTAAATTACATGCTACATACCCAACTCCTCATTAAACTACATGCTACATACCCAACTCCTCATTAAATTACATGCTACATACCCAACTCTTCATTAAACTATATGTTCCATTACCCAACTCCTCATTAAACTATATGTTATGTTACCCAACTCATTAAACTACATCTTACCCTACACAACTCCTCATTAAACTACATGTTACGTTACCCAACTCATTAAATTACATGTTATGTTACCCAACTCATTAAACTACATCTTACCCTACCCAACTCCTCATTAAACTACATCTTACCCTACCCAACTCCTCATTAAACTACATGTTACATTACCCAACTCCCCATTAAGCTATATGTTACATTACCCAACTCTGCATTAAACTACATGCTAAGTTACACAACTCCTCATTAAACTAAATGCTACATTACCCAACTCCTCATTAAACTACATACTACATTACCCAACTCCTCGTTAAATTACATGCTATGTTACCCAACTTCTCATTAAACTATATGTTCCATTACCCAACTCGTCATTAACCAACATGCTACGTTACCTTACTCCTCATTAAATTACATGTTCCGTTACCCAACACCTCATAATACTACATGTTATGTTACCCAACTCATTAAATTACATGTTATGTTACCCAACTTCTCATTAAACTATATGTTCCATCACCCAACTCCTCATTAACCAACATGCTATGTTACCTTACTCCTCATTAAATTACATGTTCCGTTACCCAACACCTCATAATACTACATGTTATGTTACCCAACTAATTAAATTACATGTTATGTTACCCAAATCCTCATTATACTACATGTTCCGTTTCCCAACTCCTCATTAAACTACATGCTATGTTACCCAACTCCTCATTAAACTAAATGCTACATTATCCAACTCCTCATTAAACTACATACTACATTACCCAACTCCTCGTTAAATTACATGCTATGTTACCCAACTTCTCATTAAACTATATGTTCCTTTCCCCAACTCGTCATTAACCAACATGCTACGTTACCTTACTCCTCATTAAATTACATGTTCCGTTACCCAACACCTCATAATACTACATGTTATGTTACCCAACTCATTAAATTACATGTTATGTTACCCAAATCCTCATTATACTACATGTTATGTTACCCAACTCCTCATTAAACTACATGCTATGTTACCCAACCCCTCATTAAACTACATGTTTAGTTACCAAACTCCTCATTAATCTACATGTTATGTTATCCAACTCCTCATTAAACTACATGTTTAGTTACCAAACTCCTTATTAACCTACATGCTATGTTACCATCTCCTCATTAAACTACATGCTAATTTACCCAACCCCTCATTAAACTACATGTTTAGTTACCAAACTCCTCATTAATCTACATGTTATGTTATACAACTCCTCATTAAACTACATGTTTAGTTACCAAACTCCTTACTAACCTACATGCTATGTTACCATCTCCTCATTAACTTACATGTTATGTTACCCAACTCCTCATTAATCTACATGTTATGTTACCCAACCCCTCATTAAACTACATGTTACATTACCTAACTCCTCATTAACCTACATGCTCCACGACCTAGGTCCTCATTAAACTACATGTTACATTACCAATCAACTCCTCACTAAACTACATGTTATGTTACCCAACTTCTCATTAAACTACATGTTACATTACCCAACTCCTCTTTAAACTACATGTTACATTACCAACCAACTCCTCATTAAACTACATGCTATGTTACCCAACTCCTCATTATACTACGTGCTACGTTACCCAACTTATAAAACTACATGTTACATTACCCAACTCCTCATTAAATTACATGCTACATACCCAACTCCTCATTAAACTACATGCTACATACCCAACTCCTCATTAAATTACATGCTACATACCCAACTCTTCATTAAACTATATGTTCCATTACCCAACTCCTCATTAAACTATATGTTATGTTACCCAACTCATTAAACTACATCTTACCCTACACAACTCCTCATTAAACTACATGTTACGTTACCCAACTCATTAAATTACATGTTATGTTACCCAACTCATTAAACTACATCTTACCCTACCCAACTCCTCATTAAACTACATCTTACCCTACCCAACTCCTCATTAAACTACATGTTACATTACCCAACTCCCCATTAAGCTATATGTTACATTACCCAACTCTGCATTAAACTACATGCTAAGTTACACAACTCCTCATTAAACTAAATGCTACATTACCCAACTCCTCATTAAACTACATACTACATTACCCAACTCCTCGTTAAATTACATGCTATGTTACCCAACTTCTCATTAAACTATATGTTCCATTACCCAACTCGTCATTAACCAACATGCTACGTTACCTTACTCCTCATTAAATTACATGTTCCGTTACCCAACACCTCATAATACTACATGTTATGTTACCCAACTCATTAAATTACATGTTATGTTACCCAACTTCTCATTAAACTATATGTTCCATCACCCAACTCCTCATTAACCAACATGCTATGTTACCTTACTCCTCATTAAATTACATGTTCCGTTACCCAACACCTCATAATACTACATGTTATGTTACCCAACTAATTAAATTACATGTTATGTTACCCAAATCCTCATTATACTACATGTTCCGTTTCCCAACTCCTCATTAAACTACATGCTATGTTACCCAACTCCTCATTAAACTAAATGCTACATTATCCAACTCCTCATTAAACTACATACTACATTACCCAACTCCTCGTTAAATTACATGCTATGTTACCCAACTTCTCATTAAACTATATGTTCCTTTCCCCAACTCGTCATTAACCAACATGCTACGTTACCTTACTCCTCATTAAATTACATGTTCCGTTACCCAACACCTCATAATACTACATGTTATGTTACCCAACTCATTAAATTACATGTTATGTTACCCAAATCCTCATTATACTATATGTTCCATCACCCAACTCCTCATTAACCAACATGCTATGTTACCTTACTCCTCATTAAATTACATGTTCCGTTACCCAACACCTCATAATACTACATGTTATGTTACCCAACTCATTAAATTACATGTTATGTTACCCAAATCCTCATTATACTACATGTTATGTTACCCAACACCTCATAATACAACAAGTTATGTTACCCAACTCATTAAATTACATGTTATGTTACCCAAATCCTCATTATACTACATGTTCCGTTTCCCAACTCCTCATTAAACTACATGCTATGTTACCCATGTCATTCAAGATAAATGCATGAAATACTATTCACTTTTCAATATTATCCTGACAAATAGCAATGCATCATAAAAAATGTGACTATCAAATTATTCTTTTGAGTATGAACAATATTTTGTTTTATAGAGGTCAAACTATTATTTTAAGTACTAACTGCAATGAATTTAGAGGTCAAATTATTCTTTTGAGTACGAACAGCACTTTGTTTTGAGGTCAAATTATTCTTTTGAGTACTAACAGCATTGAGTTTAGAGGTCAAGTTATTCTTTTGAGTAAGAAGAGCATTTGATTTAGAAGTTAAATTATTCTTTTGAGTATGAACAGCATTTGGTTCAGAGATCAAATTATTCTTTTGAGTACTAACAGCATTGAGTTAAGAGGTCAAATTATTCTTTTTGAGTTCAAACAGCATTTGGTTTAGAGGTCAAATTATTCTTTTTGAGTACTAAATAGCATTGGATTTAGAGGTCAAATTAATCTTTTGAGTATGAACAGCATTGGATTTAGAGGTCAAATTTTTATTTTGAGTATGGACAGCATGGAGTGTCATTGAGTGATAGAAATATTGTTTGAAAAAGACCTGTCCTTATCATTCTGGACCTTTGTATATGTCACAATAAGTTACACTGAAATATTTCTCTTCCAGGTGTTGATGCAGCTACAATACAGAGAGCAGCAGCTGGTTTACCTAGGAATATTTTTAACACCCTTGCACAGGTAGCAAGCGTGAACTCTGGCGTTACACCAGTTATTACAACTCGAGTTAATTCCGGGCTTCATCCCAGGTTATATGCCAAGGACTGGGTTCACACCACATACCCCTCATCAAATGGGTGATAACAACCCTGGTCATTCATACGGTGGTTTTGGTGGATCAAGTTATAGGGTAAGTGACTGATCATTGCTATGCAGGTGTAGATGTGTCTCCTTTATGTCATTATTGCCATGAATGTTGTATTGATTGGTTTGTTTATTAAGTAACTGATTATATGTACAGTGTGTATGCATAGAAAAAAGTGCACCAAAAACTCTATTTTGTAAAATACTTATCTACTTAAATGTTAACCCTTTCCCACTTGAAGACACATTCTGACACCTGCAGCAGACGATTTTGGAAATTTTTGAGACAAAGGGAGAAATTGCTCAAAACGAGCAATTTCACCTTTTGCCACAAGTTTTTAAACTTTTTTCATGATTGTTTTCGAAGTCGTCTGCTTCAGGTTTGCTGTATGTGGGAAAGGGTTAACAATTTAGGTCAATATTTTTTGTGTAGCAGGGAGACACTTTGGAATCACTAAGTCTGGTAACTATCTACAGAGGGTTAGATAAGGAGGAGTAAATAGGTAATTTTAGCTCACCTATGCACAAAGTGCAAGGTGAGCTATTGTGATCACATTTTGTCCGGCATCCGTCTGTCGTCCATCGTCAGTTGTTTGTCGTGCGTCGTCTACATTTGCTCTTGTAAACACTCTACAGGCTACATTTTGCAACCAATCTTCATGACAGTTTATCAGAACATTCATCTCCATCAAATCATGGACAAGTTCGAAACTGGGCCATATGAGGTCAAAAACTAGGTCACTAGGTCAAATTGAAGGGAAATCTTGTTAACACTCTGGATACTGCATTTTTAACTTGAGCATCTTGAAACTTTATCAGAATGTTTGTCTTGATGATATGTAGGTCAAGCTCGAACATGGGTCATGTTGGGTCAAAAAGTAGGTCACTAGGTCAAATTGAAGGGAAAAAAAAGGTTAACACCCTAGAGGCAGCAAATTTTGAAATTTTGTCAGAATGTTTGTCTCAAAGATATCTAGGTCAAGTTCGAATATTGGTAATATTGGGTCAGAAACTAGATCACTATGCCAAATTGAAGGAAAATCTTGTTAACTCTGTAGAAGACGCATTTTTTGCTACAGCAGCTTGACATTTGATGAAAATGTTTATCTAAATGATATCTAAGCCAAGTTCGAATATGGGTCATATAGGGTCAAACTCTAGGTCACTAGGCCAAATTGAAGGAAAATTGTGTAAACTTTGGATGCCGCAACTTTTGCTTCAGCAGCCTGAAATTTTGTCAGAATGTTTGTCTGAATTATATCTTGGTCAAGTTTTAATATGGGTCATATTGGGTCAGAAACAAGGTCAATAAAGGAAAATATTGTTCAAACTCCGGAGGCTGCATTTTTACTTTGAGCAAGTTGAAACTTTGTCAGAATGTTGTCTTGATGATATCTAGTCCATGTTGGAATATGGGTCATATCAGGTAAAAAAATATAGATCACTAGGCCTAATGAAGGAAAATCTTGTTAACATTGTGGAGGTTGCTTTCAGAATAATTGTCTTGATGTGTTTTGCATTGCAGTACATTGTATAATTAAGGTTAGCGAACTAGGGCCATCATGGCCCTCTTGTTTATTAAAACCTATGCTGTGGGTACTCAAAAGAATCATCTCACTGAAACCATTCTTTTTAGTACTCACAACATAGGTTTTGGAGGTAAAATAAGGATTTTATCATAACCATATGTCACTCTTGTACAAGTAATGAATAGGATATATGTTGTATTATGGACCGCGGTTGCCTCTGTTCTTGAATAAATCATCAAACTTTCATTAAATTTCTTAAATGAAACCAGGAAACACATGAGTAAGTGAACTGGCCGCCGTGATATGACTGGGTGTTAAACCCCAATCAATCAATCAATCAATTAAATGAACTGGCTAATGACAGGCTAAACATAAAATATTTCTATTTACTTTTCTATTTACTTTTCATCTGTCATGATTTGAGTGGGCACATAGAATGACTATAGTTATCTATATTACATTTTTATGCCCCCCCGGAATCTCCGATTCGGGGGGCATATAGTTTTTGGCCTGTCTGTCTGTTGGTCTGCACGTCTGTCTGTCTGTCTGTCTGCACAAAAAAAACTTTAACCTTGACCACTACTTTTGAACCATAACAGGTACGGCTACCATATTTCACATGTGTATTCCTTGTGACATGACCTTTCTGTCAGTACCAAAATTTTTGACCTTGCGACCTTGACCTTTGACCTAGATGTAGTTTTTGGCCTGTCTACACGAAAAAAACTTTAACCTTGACCACTTCTTTTGAACCATAACAGGTACGGCTACCATATTTCACATGTGTATTCCTTGTGACATTACCTTTCTGTCAGTACCAAAATGTTTGACCTTGCGACCTTGACCTTTGACCTAGATGTTGCCATTCTCAAAACAAGAGGCCCATGAGGGCCTATGCTCTACTGGTATGGTTCTTTGGTCATTTTCAATCCAGAGCATGTATGTATGGTGAAGATCGGATAGTAAATGGAGGCTCTTTTGTGTTCACAAGCTGTATTATAGCAATTTTTACAATTTCATGGGCCATAATCCAGTCTTGCATGGGCGGATCTGGCTGATTTTCAAAAGGAACCAAGCTCTCATCAATATTTAACTACTATCTAAGTTTGGTGAAGATCAGATAGTAAATGGAGCCTCTATTGTGTTCACATGCTCAATTATAGCAATTTGGACAATTTCAAGGGCCATAATCCAGTCTTGCATGGGCGGATCTGGCTGGTTTACGAAAGGAACTGAGCTCTCATGGATATCTAACTACTGTATAAGTTTGGTTGAGATACAATCAAAAGTGAAGACTGTATCGTGTTAACAAGCTCTTTTATAGCCATTTTGACCATTTCAAGGGCCATAATCCAGTCATGCATGGGCGGATCTGGCTTTTTTTCGAAAGGAACCGAGCTCTCATGGATATCTAACTACTGTATAAGTTTGGTTGACATACAATCAAAAGTGAAGACTGTATCGTGTTAACAAGCTCTTTTATAGCAATTTTGACCATTTCAAGGGCCATAATCCAGTCATGCATGGGCGGATCTGGCTGGTTTTCGAAAGGAACCGAGCTCTCATGGATATCTAACTACTGTATAAGTTTAGTTGAGATACAATCAAAAGTGAAGACTGTATCGTGTTAACAAGAAATTGTTTACGGACGCACGGACGGACGGACGGACGGACGCACGCACGTACGCACGCACGACGGACAAATCGCCACGACATAAGCCCTTCTGGCCTTTGGCCAGTAGAGCTAAAAACCTTTAACCTTGGCCATTACTTTTGAACCATAACAGGTACGGCTACCATATTTCACATGTGTATTCCTTGTGACATGACCTTTCTGTCAGTACCAACATTTTTGACCTTGCGACCTTGACCTTTGACCTAGATGTTGCCATTCTCGATTTTTTTTTTAACCTTGGCCATTACTTTTGAACCATAACAGATACAGCTACCATATTTCACATGTGTATTCCTTGTGACATTACCTTTCTGTCAGTACAAACATTTCTGACCTTGCGACCTTGACCTTTGACCTAGATGTTGCCATTCTCAATTATTTTTTTAACCTTCCCCACTACTTTTGAACCATAACAGGTAAGGCTACCATATTTCACATGTGTATACCTTGTGACATGACTTTTCTGTCAGTACCAACATTTTTCACCTTGCGACCTTGACTTTTGACCTAGATGTTGCCATTCTCGAAAAAAACTTTAACCTTGACCACTACTTTTGAACCATAACAGGTACGGCTACCATATTTCACATGTGTATTCCTTGTGACATGACCTTTCTGTCAGTACCAACATTTTTGACCTGGCGACCTTGACCTTTGACCTAGATGTTGCCATTGGGGGGCATCAGTGTTTCACAAACACATCTTGTTTCTTTTTGTTACAGCCACAAGGCACCCCTATGATGGCCCCAGCTACACCATCATACCAGCCCACCCCGAGATATTCCAACTTGCCTGGTGCTACTCCTAGAACACCCAGGAGTAGTGGGCAGGCAGGTATGTTAGAAAAACTTAATACTTTATATAAAGGGAGACTTCAATCAGTTGCCAAAGGAATTAGAATTGTTACAAAAAGATGTATATAACTACTTTTAGTTTAAACATTGATCATGAAGCGTACTAAACCAGGTAGGATCCACATTTGCCAAGTGTTTTGTGTCTTGGATTTGAAAACGGGCATCCTTGGTGCGATTCCCAGTCAGGGTGGAGTGACCTTAGGCAATGCACATTTCCCAGCCTAGTACCTGTTTGTTTACCAAGGAATCACGAATAAGTGAACTTTTGCTGTGATATAACTGAAATAATGATGAAAATGGTGTAAAACCCAAAAAAAACAAACTTACAACAATCAAACTAAACCAGGTCCCAATTTTTCTCTCAATGCAATCCAACCAGGGATCTTTTTATCACAAGCTCTTTCACTGAGCAAGTGTCTCCCACAAAACTCCAGTTACCCAAGTAGTCAGAAGAAAAATAATCTTTGTAGAAAGATTACATAAAATCTGCAACAGACAACTTTGAAATAATTTAGGCAAAAATATGGAAAATCTCTGTAGTATAAATAAACATTATAATAAGTGAATAAAGTTGAAAACTTTGTGACAGTAGGAGAAATTGCTCATTATGAGTTATTCATTCTTTTTGTTCCACAAGTTTTTCAATTGTTGTCTGCTGCATATATGTCAAAGTTCATTTGCAGGTTAGATAGGATAAAGTCAAACATTTGCCGAATAAATTTGAAATGGGCCACATAAAAACATTGTAACAAAAGGTGAAATTTGTACCATAATGTTTTAAAAAGTCTTCTTCAAAAGCGTCAAAATGAGTCTGTATGCGGGTAAGGTTTAGCACAGGGCATTTACAACATGTGTAGATTCAGGTACCTCCACATCAAAGAAGTTCAGGTTGGATTTGTGCTGTTCCAAAATTTGCTACATACTCTTTCTAGAAGCTTCTGATATTTGATATTTTTGTTAAATACCATGGATGCACCTACATGTATCTATCTTTTGTATACCCCTATTAACATTTTCCCACATATAAATGCATATGCAGCAGACGATTTTTAAAAACATTGTGACAAAAGGAGAATTTGCTCAAAACAAGCAATTTTACCTTTTGCCACAATGTTTTCAACTTCATTTATAGAGAATTCCCATGTTTTTGCATGATTGTTTTCAAAGTCATCTGCTGCAGATTTGTTGTAAGTGGGAAAGGGTTAACAAATACCCATAGTATTGTTGGTTATCCTAGTGTATAACTTGTTATATCCTGTGAAGTTTGAAGCGGGCAATACTTTAATCATTGTGTTGGTCGACTGATCTGGCTGAAAGCATCCATACTAATGAAGATAAATACAGTTTTCATGCCTCAGATTTTTAACTCTTTTCTCAAGAAGAGTTTTTGTTGAGCCCCGGTAGCTCAGTCGGTAGTGACGCGGGTTTTCAATCCAGGGGCTGTGAGTTCAAATCCCAGCTTTGCCAATATTCTTTCCGACGTTTGACAAAAGTCACTGTGACAAGCGTCATTCCTCTTTCACCAATGGGCTAACAGTCTATGTGGAAAAGCAGCCAGTTGCTTGGAGAGTATTGTGTGGAGTACTGGTGTGAGAAAACCAGGAAACAAATGAGTAGGTGAACTGGTCACCATGATATGACTGAAAAATTATTGAAAACAGCGTTAAAACCCAATCAATCAAGAAGAGTTTGAATAGGCCAAATTTATTTGTGTGGGGCTAGCCTAATTTTAAAATAAAAAGTCTATATTTAACATATCTGTTGACTAACCTTTTAAGGGTATCATCAAGTTTCATCATTAGACCTTTATTTTTAATGCCGCCTATGGGAAATGGTGTTTCACATAAACATCTGTTTCCAATATTGAAAGAATATTTATAATGATTTGAAATATTTTCTACTAATTTTTTTTTTTTTTACAGCAGCTGCAAAAGCTGGAACTAGTAGTGCAGGTACACTGACTGGGGTAAAGCTGCAGAACAGTGGGCAAAACAAACAAAACCTGCTCCTGGTACCCCTCAAGATGGTCAGAGCCCTGCTGTACTACCTTCACCCCGACCTTCACCACGACCGTCACCGCGACCCTCACCACGACCCTCACTGCGACCCTCACCACGACCTTCACCCAGACACCTAGAACAGTCTTCTGCAGGTGATGCCACACCACTGTTTGATGAGAAATAAACTGTAATATATAAGAGACTGCTTATAAAAGCCTTTGAAGCATCAAATGTTCATTCATCATAGTGCGAAGGAATACACAAGTGAATGTTCTGAGTTTTGCATTAAGATTGGACGTACTTATTTGCACAGATGTGATGATCTGTGCAAGTCTGTGGATACACATGCTCATCTTAACCATGGCTGTGTCATATAGTCAGGTTCCCTCTCGGCCATGAATGCTTGAAAAAGTGCTTGAACTTCAGAAATATTTTCAAAACCTTGAAAGAACATGCATATAACTTGGGAATTGATTGTGCTTAATGTGAATTTAAGAGAAGTCAACCATATGGACCAAGATTGGATGTTAAGTCGGGGACGTAGATAAGATCTACCTCTCTGGTTAAGTGCAGGATTATCTGTCTGTATTGTTTAACCCTTTCCCTCATACGGCAATTCTGCAGCAGACGACTTTGAACGTATTTTGTCAAAAAGTAGAAAATCTCCATAATTGAATGGATAACCTATGACAAAAAGTGGAAAACATTGTGGCAAAAGGAGAAATTCCAGGTTTTGTGCAATTTCTTCTTTTGTCACTATGTTTTCAAATAGCCGTCTGCTGCAGAGGCGTCAGAAAGCGTATATATGAGGAAAAGGGTTAAAACAATTTTTTTTTAGTTGTATAAAGCATCTTTCATCTTGAAAATTGAGTGGGAACTCTGCATGACTTATGCCGAAGGTCAGTTTCGGACATTGAATGTTGTTGTTGTTGCAAGTTTACATGCAGGATTTGTTTGATGAAACCCCTGAGAGTTTCAAAGTGTACAGGTGAAATTATTGTCAACCCTTTCCCACATACAACAAATCTGCAGCTGAAGACTTTACAAATGAGAGTTATATTTATTATTAGATAGAGTTGAAAAAATTGTGGCAAAAGGAGAAATTGCTCATCATGAGCAATTTCTCCTTTTGTTGCAATGTGTTCTAATGTCATCTGCTGCAGAGGCGTCAGAAAGAGTTTATAATTATGTGGGAAAGGGTTAACAGTAGTTATTTTTGTCCATGTCCAGTTAAAAGGATTGTTTATATTACATATATTGAGGATAAATATTTGTAGATTTGTAAATTGTCTTACTCTCACTGTGTTTTACCCTTTCCAAAATACAACAAATCTGCATCAGCCGACTGAAAACCAGTAGCAAAAATTATTGAAAATATCAATAAATGAAAGTTTAACTTTTAATAGTTGAAAACATTGTGGCAAAAGCAGAAATTGCTCATTATGAATGTTTTCAAAAGTTTGTTCAAAAGTCTGTCTACTGTTGAGACGTCTGTACGTGGAAAAGGATTAATTGGTCCCGTTATGATTATCCAAAAAAAACTTTATGTTTTTTGGATATTGAGAACTGTCAGTGGATTACAACAGAGTAACTGATTAACCCTTTTCTTAACCCTTTCCCTCATATAAACACTTTCTGACGCCTCTGCAGCAGACAGCTTTTTGAAAACATAGTGACAAAAGAAGAAATTGCACAAAACATGCAATTTCTCCTTTTGCCACAATGTTTTCCTTTTTTTGTCATAGGTTATTCATTTAATTATAGAGATTTTCTATTTTTTGACAAAATACTTTCAAAGTCGTCTGCTGCAGAATTGCCGTATGAGGGAAAGGGTTAACTACAATAAATCAGTAGCAGACAACTTTGAAAACACAGGCAAACATGCAAAGAAAGTATTACTTGCAACACATTT
The DNA here is from genome assembly GCA_031761405.1 of Serripes groenlandicus. Taxonomy (NCBI): domain Eukaryota; kingdom Metazoa; phylum Mollusca; class Bivalvia; order Cardiida; family Cardiidae; genus Serripes; species Serripes groenlandicus. The sequence goes on from JASEVX010000003.1 coordinate 4,369,211, forward strand.
GAAGTAGATGTCTTTTAAAACATATACATATAAATATGGAATATGTCTATAAACAAAGTTTGATGATTGAATAGAGTTGAAATTATAGTGGCTACAATGTTTTCAAATGCTGTCTGCTGCAGAGGTCTTTAAATATGTCTTTATGTGGAAAAAGGGGGGTTAAACATAATTCAATGTTTACTTATACCAGTTTTTATATTCTGAGTATGATTTAGCAATTCAACATTTCTAATGTGGTCATATTAACCCTGTCCCACAAACAGCATATTTGAAGCAGACAACTTTGAAAATAACAAGGCAAAACAATTAAAATTATCGATAGATGAAGGTATATTTATTGAAACATTTGAGTAAAAAGAATAATTGCTCTGCATGCTTATTGCTGTTTTGCTCCAATGAAGAAGTTTTATTAATGTGTGGCCTGTTCAAGCTGATACAGGAATCACTGTTTGTCATAAAGACTGGTTATGAAACAACGCAGTCTAAATAATCAAAGTTTGGTCGATGTTTTGATACTAACTGATAATTACAAAGTAGCACAATCGTATTATTAATTATTTCCAATCCAATATATAAATCACATGATAATACATTCAACTGCCTAACCACTAATGCTACCAATCAAGATATCAATAAATCGGTGTCAATTCGTCAACAAAATTCTGAATGAGTGATGGCCAGGAGAATTGAAATAGGGTGATATTTGCATTCAATACGTTCAGATTCAGTATCTGAAAGACAGAAATAAAGTTTTTAGAAAAATATTTTGTTCGTCAATTCGTCAACAAAATTGACGTGTTGACGAATTACGAACTTGACGTTGCCCTTCTGAATGACTGATGGCCATGAAAGTTAAACAAAAAGGGGCTTAATTTTCATTCAATACGTCCAGATACATTATCTTAAAGACAGAAATAAAGTTTTTAGAAAAATATTTTTTTCGTCAATTTCGTCAACTTTATTGACAAGTTGACGAATTGAAGAAGCTCTTCTGATTGACTGATCGCCATGAAACATGAAATAAGGCCTAATTTGCATTCAATACGTCCAGATACTTATCTAAAGGAAAGTAATAAAGTTTTTAGAAAAATATTTGTTTCGTCAATTTCGTCAACTTTATTGACAAGTTGACGAATTGGCGAACTTGACGAAGCTCTTCTGAATGACTGATGGCCACGAAACATGAAAAAGGGCCTAATTTGCATCCAATACGTCCAGATACATTATCTAAAGGAAAGAAATAAAGTTTTTAGAAAATTATTTTTTTAGTCAATTTCGTCAACTAAATTGACGAGTTGACGAACTTGACGAAGCTCTTCTGATTGACTGATCGCCATGAAACATGAAATAGGGGCTTAATTTGCAATTAATACATCCAGATACATTATCTTAAAGAAGAAAAAAAAAAGTTTTTAGAAAAAATGTCACAGTTCGTCACTCGTCAATTCTTCACTCGTCAACCTAACTTCACGGACCTAAAAATATGTCACAGTTCGTCACTCGTCAACCTAACTTCACGGACCTGTAGACATTTTCTTTAAACATGATGGCCCTGGATCGCTCACGAGTTATGTAATATGATTTGTACCTACCCACTATTACTCAAGCAAACAGTCAATTAATACATCCATAAAGTTTTAACAGTTTTCTGAAGCAATTTCTATTGACGTTTTATGACGATTCTACAGCCACAGGTGCCAGTCTCGTTTAACATCTAAAAATAGCATTTTTATATTGACTTAAACTATATTGACTATATATTAAACTTGTGATATTAGACATGTGATAGCAAATCATACCAAACACCTTTTCCTTCGTTCAAAAGCTCAATATATATATATATATATATATATGTTGCAAGAGATTTGATGACCGACTCGTTTTTAGACGACATAGCATAACAAAATGATATTCGTCTTCTATTGCATGAGCGTCCCATAACTTGCATACCATATTGGGATATAAAACATTTTTATGTAGATACGTTCCTGCTCCTGTTACTCACTTGGTGGATTGATCGATTGAGTTTAATTTACTTTTGTAACGTGCAAGGCTTAAAGACGCAGAAGATCCCTTCAGCGAAAAGTATACTCAACCCTGAAGGGGTCCACTTGTCTTATATATCTAACCCTAAACCTCATCACCCGAAACGGTGATGCTAATTTGCATATTCGTTACAATACTTCCCACTCCGAGAAGACTCGTCCCGAGTCTTGGCCTGGGAAACCCAGGGGTAAGGCAACTCCGGTATGGCAGTTGTCTTCATCCCCCCCACATTGGCCACCAAATATAACGTGCAGGGCTTAAAGACACAGAAAATCCCTTCAGCGAAAAGTATACTCAACCCTGAAGGGGTCCACTTGTGTTATATATCTAACCCTAAACCTCATCACCCGAAACGGTGATGCTAATTTGCATATTCGTTACACTTTCAACAAGGCTTCGGCAATGCAAGTTACAGCAACCAATTTACCAATGTATGATTTGAATGTCTTTTCTCATTAGAACTCAACCCAACATTATTATCAGGCAACGAATCCTTTGTTTATATTTACCCTTCGTCATTATATAAATAGTGCATGGCTTCCAGTGTGACAGTACATATTGTCAACACGAAGAAATACTGTTACCCGAGGTGAAGCCGAGGTTAACAGTATTTACCCGAATGTTGACAATATCACACTGGAAGCCATGCAATATTTATTTTATTATACCGAACACAATTACACGTTTATTCAATTTATTATGTACCTTTGTAAGGATCTAACACAGAAATATGAATATACCGGTTATCAGTATATACTGTTGCATGTCATGCGCGTCTAAAAGGTGACGTTTTGTTTGAAATGACGTCATGCACGTGCATAACCAACATTTTAAACGCATGTAACAGTATACTGTTAACCAGTCGAAAACGTACTGTTAGCATGAAACAGTATACAGTTATTTCATGGTAATTTTGGTAACAGTCAAAAGTGTTGTCCCGAGGTAGAGGGGATGATCTCTGAACTGTTGCCCGAGGCAGATAAGCCTCGGGCAACAGTTCAGAATGTCATCTCTGACACCAAGGGACAACATTTTTGACTGCTACCAAAATTACTATGAATTAACTGTTTTATAATGATCAAAAGTTTATTTTAACAAAAAAGAAAAAACCTGCACATAGTTGTCATTTTGCCAGTAGTGAGATTACACACACAAAATAAAAGTACATGTACACTATATCACTTATGATTTATGGTAACTGAAGCGTTGTTGAAATAGTAAACTGGTGCCCTGTAGCTGCTAGACTGCTGCTGCACAAGTTCATTTCTATCACCGTGATTATACGTTTTGAGCAAGTTATTTAGTTCAGATTTTTCAATCGTCTCAGACGGAAAATCCAGGACGTTTTTCTCACTGCGGTAATATATTAAAACACTAACCGCGCAATTTATCACATTTTTTGTACCCAAAGAATCCCTGTGTTCAAGTAAATGGTCAGTTCTCTTTCTGAATATCGTCGAATCTTGACATTTTGTTTGTTTACGTCTGATTAATATAATAACATTCTTGACAATTTATGAATGAAGTCACGAGCTTTTGTTGTAAATGCCTATTGGAAAGTGAATTATAACGGTGACGTAATTGTTTTAAATGACGTCATGCACGTGCCACTCGTCATAGCGCGAGAGGGAAACAGTTCACACTGTTGACCGGGGAATAGTTCAATCCTAGACAAATTGATAGCTTTCATGCAAAACAGCTAAAATAACAGATATATATTTACATGTATATATAGCGAACCAGGTAATAATTAGAAATTGCCCATGATGAGTATATGATAATTTAACATTAAAAAGTCACGTGAGGTATAATAAGTGAAATAATTATCAGGCATTGTATGAGACATCTAGCTGGCTACTCTACCACATTTGGCGAACATGACTGAATCTGTTGAATTTTATTTTATTTATGACTGAATTATTGAGGAAAAGGACATGTGTAAAGCGCTAGTTTTTGACCCCACATGACCCTCCTTCAAACCTGACTGAGATCTGACGGACGTGAATGATTTTTCAAAAAGGAATGATGAAAAAATTAGCCTGTGGTGAGTTCACAAGCTTGTTGTCTTTAAATGTGGCATATTGACCTAGTTTATGACCAAGCATTAACCTGTTTCGAACCCTACTGTGATTAGATAGAGATGAATGTTCTAATTATTTGTCAACAATGTTGCTTCTAACGTGTTCACTACGTTTTTCTAAAATTTGACCTATTGGCCTAGTTTCTGACCCCACGTCACCCAATTTTGAACCTGACTGGAATTTGATGGAGATGAATCATCTGATGAACCCTTATGATGATTGGATGAAAATTTAGGCTTCTAGAGTGTTCATAGGTTTTTTCTAAACTGTTGGCCAGTAAACTATTTTTTTACCTCATATGATCCAAGAGTTTGACAGATATTTGATGAAGATGAAAGTTCTTATTATCTTTTATGAAGACTGGATTGTAGAAAAAGAGCAATTGAAAATTCATCCTTATGTTAAAATGTTTAATTTATAAAAGCCTTATGATGAGCTTTTTTTTGCTATTTTTTTGACAGGTTTTAATTGACAACATAATAAGAAGATTTAATAAGAAAGTAAAAAAAAAAAAATATTTTTTTTTAAATTTCAAAACCTCAGTTCAGTACATTTAACAGGGCAAAGTTAAACTCAGACAATGGTCAAAGGGAAGTAATTCGGATCGGCTTGCGGGGCGGACAATTTTGATGAAAAATGAGTAACTTCCCTTTGACCAATATTATAGCGGCAGTGTAAATTCGTGGATTGTTGAGGTCAATAGCGGGATCATTTTGAATCAAGGAACATTGACTGATATTTTTTTATGAATACGGCCCTTTGTACGGCATTTATGGTAAGCAGTTTTCATTATCTATCGAGTAACTGGTATACCAGAGTTGAGTTAAACGTTTACCAGTGCATACGTATCAAGCCCAAATTTAGTTGTTTATTGTACACACTTGTAGGTTCAAACTAATGTGTCTTAAGGGTAAACTTGGGTTATTTATAGTACTAGTGCAGACTGCTCCTTGCATAATGCAATATACGTCTTTTAAAACATTGCTTTTAACGCATTAACCGCTACATTGTGATATTCAACATTAAAACACAATGTGCATACATTGTAGGCAATGATCGGCATTCATAAACTATAGTCTGATCTTTGAAAAAAAAAGGGTTATTATTGACTACATCGGGGGGCCAATGTCTAATACTGATCAAGACATGATAACTATGACGCTGTAAGTTCAAGAAATCATGGTCTATAAAGAAATCCTTTATATGTTTTTCAATCGTCTCCTTGGAACGGGAGATCAACGTTCGTTCCTTGTTTGGTCATACTAAATATTTTAAAAACGCTGGTTATTACAGCTTGTGTTGTTTTCAAGGATACCCGTCGCCTGTGTCCAAATATATATTTTGAAAACACTGAAAAACGTAAGCACTGTTTAAATGAGCTAGCTATGTCTCGATTTGCCACAATGTTTTGGACTTTATGATTTGATATATATTTTTTCACTTCTAAAGACTCCATATTTTTCTCAAGATGTTTCCAACGTCATCTGCTGCAAATTGATTGAGGCACCCAGGGACTACCTATCTTTAGGCACAAGATCTAGACCAAACTCCGTCTCTGCACTTTTCGCTAATACATCATAGAAGCTTTCTAGAAATTTCCGAAATTAACAGTTCCATTTTTGACAGAATTTCGTCTATAATTGTCACTCTGTGATGATAGCGATTATGTTTTATTCCTGGAATAGGAATACCGTTTGGTAGTATGTGGGATTGAAGATCAGGGCTCTGGGTTGGATTCCCGCCCGGCGATTTTGGCGCTTATGTTTTATTCCTGGAATAGGAATACCGTTTGGTAGTATGTGAGATTGAAGATCAGGGCTCTGGGTTCGATTCCCGCCCGGCGATTTTGGTTGAGTGCAGACACATTGCCTTTTTATAGACTAGTACAACTGACACGAAGCAGTCAATAATAACTGGACTGTCGCCGTGATATCATCGATATTTATCGATTTATCTTATAAATGTTTATCAATGTTTTCAAAAGGAGGAGATATTTTTATAATAATAACTCAATGATACATTGATGGTGATAAGTTGGGCTACTTTTCGAACAATGTTTTCAAACTATGATTTACGTCAGTTCATCTTCATGAGATGCCCAAGCTGGAGATATCTTAATTCAGCTAATGCGATATTTATATATATTTAGTCAATAAATCATGTGTATGAATACAAACACTAAGTCAAAATTTAAAAAGATAATATCAAACATTTAATAATTGTATTGGTCATTAAAACATTACTTAATCAGATGAATAATACACAGATATAAAAAACTCCCTCTCTCTCTCTCTCCGCACACGCGCTCTCTCATTTTTAAAAGTGTTAAACACGGATTGAATTATGAAATATGAAAAAAAAAATATTATGTTTATACTGGATTATACTTACTGAACACAAGGAAGGGTAGTTATAGTAAGCTTGCTTGTTACGTAAGTACAGTTATCCAGCTCTAACATTTAACCTGGGCCACTGATGACGTATAGTGGTCCCAGATTTAACACATAGCCATAGAATAAAATCACTAATATGAAACTTCAGGGCCTTTTTTCCAGAAATTGGGAAGAGGCCTTAGCCTTTCATTTTGGGAAATTTTAGCGCGATTTTTTGCCAAATTGGGAAAAATTAGACATATAACATGTGGCTATATAAATAGTCCTTTTTACAATAACTTAAGACTTTTGGTTTATATAATGCAATTAAACAATCATATTACCTTAAACAAGACAAATATATCTGTTAATAGTGTATTCCACTTCACTTCACTTAAAAAAAAAAAAAAAAATTTTTTTTTTTTTTTTTTTTTTTAGATTTTGGGAAATATTTTTTTCCAATTGGGAAAAAAAGATACTTTTTGCAATTGGGAAGCCACCGAAGATCGGCCTCTATTATAGAATGAAATAAGGCCCTGAACTTGCAGGATAAAGATTGCTAAATAGATTTATAAAAAGGGTCATCATACATAAATATAGATAAATATATTCCTGAATAAATCAATAAATATTAAAAAGAAATATAAAGGGAGCGCTCTATTAATAAGAAAAAAAAAAAAAAAAAAAAAAAATATTTAACTAAAAACCAAAATCGACTGAGTGTACGAAACAACACGGCATACTAATCATGTAAACAAAGCAATACATATTAATGAGAGAAGGTAATCTCGTGACTAGGTAACCATGGTAACAATAGAACATTAATGGAACACGTTCATGTGAGATAAGTGTTACTATGTAACAGTGTGTACATTAAACAAGGATGGGATATTATAAAACTCTGAATACAGTTACATGAGTAGACTCCAGGTCATGACTGACATAGAGTCTATTTCTGTATACACAAAGAGGTCCGGGCCTCAACGAATCTACCGGCTTTATATCTATGAGAGACTCGAAACTCTTTAAACGAGAATCGAGTCGGTAAACTGTGCGGTGACCCGCGGCACAAATATAAATGTTATTCGTGTCTGGGTCTACACTGATCCCCCATGGCCATGACCCTTTTATTGTTTTGTGAGAGACTACTTTTCCCTTATCGTTCATACAAAGTACTTTGTCGTTACGCCAGTCAGTTAAATAGATTCTTCCGGCACAAACAGCGAGATAAGGACGAGAAGAGTCTAAAGGAGTGTTTATGGTTTTTATCGTGACTCCGTATTTGGACATCACGGTTACAGACCAGGGACCATAACCACGGTACTTATCACCACAGAGGATAAAAATCTTAGCTTCACTAAACTCTATAGAATGACAGTATTTATCCGTGTTTATAGATTTAGTGATTACGGCAGGATTTTGTGTTAAATGAATAAACAATATTTTACGTACCCAAGGTAACGTAACAGCAAGCAGACATTGTTTATCCAAATCTGTTTGTTTCCTTACGGAAATATCAGTGGGGGTCATTACGACCTGCTCAGTGGGTTCTCGTTTTACAGAAAAAAAGGTTGTAATGGCAGCACGGAAGCGTTTTAACGGTTTAACCTTTTTTACTTTATTATCGGACCTGGCGGCCATTATGCCCTGCTCAGTGGGTTCTCGTTCAACCTTTATTTCTGTAACACCCCAAGGTTCAGACCGAAACCGTATATAGCGTTGTAATATGTGCGAACCAATACTGAATACTTTAATACAATCATTAAGAGTATCACAAACAACCCACCTTGTGTCATCCAGTCCACATAATCCAGTTATATTACAATATTTATCACTTTTATCCAATTCATGTTTAACATTAACTCTATCGACCACAGAAACATCCTCTCTATCAAACATTTCCTTTCTCTCACTCTCACTCTCATTCATCATTTCATCACGAAAACATTTCTTCATTCTTTCTTTCTCACTTTTCTTAATGAATCGATGCGATTCGTGTTCTTTAAAACAATCCTGACATAAATATGTGTTACACATATAACACAAATATAGTGCGATATTTACACCTAAACTTCTTAAAGTTGTCATAAGACAAACGTCACAAAATGCATCATTGAGATTTCCATTTCTCTCTTCAACTTGTATGAGTTCCTCCCTTATTTCGCCAGAGGCCAATTCCGTCTGTATTCTTTCTCCGTCTCTTACTGTCTGAGCCATTTTAACAAGGTCCTGTAAAAGATATGAATGAATTATTTTGTATTAAGGCTATATACCGTACCGTATATTTCTGTGAGTTTTTAACTTTTATGAGAATGTTGACTGGACCTTTTGGGATGGAAAATCACGTTGTAATGACCAAGGGAAACCTTTGGCGTGTTCAGATTGTCACAGCACTTCGAGCACTCTGCTAGGTGATTCAGCTTTAGACTAGCACTCGGACTCTATGAGAAGTTATGAAGTGATAGTTTAGACTACGACTAAGATTCAGTAAACATTAATCAGGCGAAACAGACCATTTGATTCATTGAACGACACCAAGAGTCCAATACAGACATTCACTATAGTATACTCACGATAGGCTGAAACGTGGCTTATTCTAATAGAGGGATAATGTCGCTTGATTGAACTATGAAAAAATTAGCCTTAAGACGGTGACGCTGTATTCGCAATATTGACCTGACATAGGAAAGTAGAGCCTTGGATATTTAAGATTTAAGAACTGTGTATATTCAGATCAGCTTGTATATAGGCACATACTAAGTTATTGGGATATAGTATAACTTGTTCGACATGTACATGTATGAATACGGTTTGAAAACGACGTGAAAGGATAGCTAGCCTATACCGTCTATGTCAGTTATAGCACCCATGCTCATAACTGAAATTCTACGGGAAAAGTATGAAACCAGTCTTACGTTATAGTTTTCTTTGAATGTCGATATCACTTAAACACCAAACACAGCGTCCACACAGTCACAATGTCACTTCACTGATGGCTACCTGAAAATAATGAGAAAACTAAAATGTTATTATTTTAACAACCCCTTTCCAGCAAACAGTATATTTGCAGCACACAAATGAAGGTATTGTAAGTGAATGGAGTTCAAAACATTGTTGTAAAAGCAAGAGTTGCGTCAGAATGTTGGAATGGGTTTAACTTTCTTATTATAAGCCTAGTTAACGTTCTAGTAATAGTAAATGATCACAGGTTCATGTGTTATACCACATAGAGTATATACCACATATAAAGAGTCTTTATATATGGTATATACTCTATGGGGGTATAACACATGAACCTGTGTATATGATGTACAGCACTGAGCACTGATTGTTGCAGTGAAAATTCCTCCCCGACTATATTATTGACTACTGATTGTTTGTTTATACGGGAACGGTTCGGAGGTCTTATCTACGTCCATTGTTTGTAGGAGTAAATAAATCGAACTTTAAAAATTGTGGTCGTCTTATCCATTATATTAACCAGGGACTACTAATACGTTTATAATTAGTAGTCCCTGGATTAACATAATTTTGAGACATAATGATGATTATAAAACGCGTTCATCAACATATATTCAAAACAAGAAACCGCTGAAGACGGTAAGGCCGGATTGGCGGCAATTTGACCTTGGAAATCGACAAAACAAGGTTAAGGTCAAAGTAACCATATAAATCAATAGAACTTGTTACTGGTTACCTTTAGGCAAAGTTTCAAGTTTGTAACCCTTTCCAGTGCTGATATTTTGCCTCAACCTGAAACTTTAACCAAAATGTTGACGGACAGACGGACAGACGGACATCGCCAATCTATAGACCGGAATTGCTAGAGCATTCCGGCCAATAATCGACAAAGAAAAATAAAACAAATGTGCACATACCCGATTCTGTTCTGTACATACCAAACGAGGCACACTCTGAAATATAAAATGATCTATAAGACTAATAACTGAAATTAAATGAACCCTAACTTAAAACTCTCTCATTTAATATCATTTTGGGAACAGGCCATTGTCTGTTTTAGTTATCAAAATCAAAACGATCATCAGAGGTTCATAATAAAAAGTATGAGATAATCTCTTTACAAATAACACGTGTTATAGTATAGACTAGATATGTCTGTGTCACAATTCAGATAATCAGTAAATCTATATGTACCATAACAATTAATATAAAATGACAATAGAAACTATAATAAGTATAATACGAAATACTACCTGAAACTCTATTCGCCGAGTAGTCCTGCGATTCTAGCCATCTAACACATTCATACAGGCCTGTATTGCGTGACAGAGTGTTACACAATGTGTACATAACGCTCAGACACAAGTTGAACAATTACGTAATCATTATTTGCTGACGTAAATAATGACGTGTTTACAAATGAAGTTATGAGCAGTGTCCGTGTCACTATATCTTTTAGGCGAACGAAGATGATATTTATAGGACTACACTTACATATCTTTGTCAGAAACTACATCTAGCTATATTTTACACGTAGGCGGATAATGCATGCTCATCTGTGTTATCTCTGCATATAGACAACACGAACCCTGATCAAGAGTTGGGGATACCTTAAGCTGACTTTACACACCTGTTTATTAGAATGTGGAAAACTGTAAAATGTAAGTCCGCCCATCAATATTTTTTTGAAGTGTAAAGCTGAGATCGGCATTCACTAGAATAGTTTTTTTAAAGGTGTAAAGATTAATATTGGTCCGCATATCAATGTTACTTTTAAAGTGTGAAAATAAAGATCGGAGATCACAGCAATGGCATTATTAAAGTGTGAAGATGTAGATCGGCACGCACATCGGTGGTATTTTTGAAATGTAAGATAAACATCGGACTGCACATCCGTGGTATTTTTAAAGTGTAAATATAAAGATCTGCCCGCACATCAATGGTATTTTTTAAGTCTAAACACTAACATCGCCATGCATAATATTGTATCAATGACATTATTTTAAGTATTTTAGTAATAGATCAGTATGCACATCAATTTTGAGTTTTTGATATACAAAGACAAAAATCGGCATGCACATCGCTGTTTGTGAAGATAAAGATTGGCATTGATATCGATGGTATTTTTTAAGTGTGAAGATAAAGATTGACATGCACAACTTAGGTATTTCTGTAGTGTACAGATAACAATCATAGTGCACATCCGTGATATTTTAAAGTGTAAACATAAAGATCGGCCCGGTTGTGAATGGTATTATTAAAATGTTAATATGAAGATTGGAATGCACTTTAATGATATTTTTGAAGTGAAAAGATTAAGATCTGTCCTGACGTCAATGCACTTTTTGGACATCTATGGTATTATTTGAAGTGTTAAGCAAAAGATCGGCCTGCACGTCTATGGTATTTTTAAAATATAAATAGAAGATCAGCATGCACATCAATGGGTTTTTTAAATGTAAATACGAAGATCAGCATGCACATCAATGTTTTTTTTTTAAATTGTAAATAAGAAGATCAGCATGCACATCAATTGTATTTTTCAAATATAAATACGAAGATCAGCATGCACATAAATGGTATTTTTTAAATGTGAATATGAAGATCGACACGCACTTCGATGGTTTTTTTGAAAATGTAAATATGCAGATCAGTATGCACATCAATTGTATTTTTTAAATGTAAATACGAAGATCAGCCCGCATATCTTAAGTTTATTTTAGAATTTAAAAATGATGATCAGGTCAACGATATTTTAAAATGTATATAGGAAGATCGGCCCGCACATCATGTAAATAGTCAGATCGACATGTACATCAATGGTATTTTTAGAATGTAAATATGAAGATCAGCCCGCACTTTGATGGTGTTTTTAATATGAAAGTACAAAGATCAGCTAGCACATCATGGTATTTTTTAAATATAAAAACGAAGATCAGGTTGCACATCAATGGTATTTTTTTAAAATGTAAAAACGAAGATCAGCATGCACATCAATGGTATTTTTTAAATGTAAATATGAAGATCAGCATTCACATCAATGGTTTTCTTTAAAATGTAAATACGAAGATCAGCCAGCACATCCATGGTATTTTTAAAATGTAAAAACGAAGATCAGCATGCACGTCAATGGTATTTCTTTCAATATAAATATGAAGATCAGACCTCACGTCAATGATATTTTAAAATGTATATATGAAGATCGGCCTACACATCTATGGTATTTTTAAAATGTAAATACGAAGATCAGCATGCACGTCAATGGTATTTATTTCAATGCAAATATGAAGATCAGACCTCACGTCAATGATATTTTAAAATGTATATACGAAGATCGACCCACACATCAATGGTATTATTAAATGTTAATATGAAGATCGGCCTGCACATCAATGATTTTTCAAAATGTAAATAGTCAGATCAACATGTACATCAATCGTATTTTCAGAATGTAAATATGAAGATCAGCACGCACTTTGATGTTATTTTTAATATGTTAGTTCAGAGATCAGCTCTCACATTATGGTATTTTTTAAATGTAAACATGAAGATCAGGCTGCACGTCAATGATATTTTAAAATGTATATATGAAGATCGGCCCGAACATCAATGGTATTTCAAAATGTAAATAGTTGACATGGACATCAATGGTATTTTTAAAATGTAAATATGAATATCAGCCCGCACTTTGATGGTATTTTTAATATGTAAGTACAGAGTCAGCTCGCACATCATGGTATTTTTTAAATGTAAACACGAAGATCAGCTAACACAGCAATGGTATTTTTTAAATGTAAAAACGAAGATCAGCCCGCACATCAATGGTATTTTTTAAATGTAAATACGAAGATCAGCTCGCACATCAATGGTATTTTTTAAATGTCAATATGAAAATCAGTATGCACATCAATGGTAATTTTTAAATGTAAATACGAAGATCAGCATTCACATCAATGGTTTTTCTTTAAAATGTAAATACGAAGATCAGCCAGCACATCCATGGTATTTTTAAAATGTAAAAACGAAGATCAGCATGCACGTCAATGGTATTTCTTTCAATATAAATATGAATATCAGCCCGCACTTTGATGGTATTTTTAATATGTAAGTACAAAGATCAGCTCTCACATTATGGTATTTTTTTTAAATGTAAACATGAAGATCAGGCTGCACGTCAATGATATTTTAAAATGTATATATGAAGATCGGCCCGAACATCAATGGTATTTCAAAATGTAAATAGTCGACATGGACATCAATGGTATTTTTAAAATGTAAATATGAATATCAGCCCGCACTTTGATGGTATTTTTAATAATATTATGTAAGTACAGAGTCAGCTCGCACATCATGGTATTTTTTAATGTAAACACGAAGATCAGCTAACACAGCAATGGTATTTTTTAAATGTAAAAACGAAGATCAGCCCGCACATCAATGGTATTTTTTAAATGTAAATACGAAGATCAGCATGCACGTCAAGGGTATTTTTTAAATGTAAAAATGAAGATTAGCCCGCACATCAATGGTATTTTTTAAATGTAAATACGAAGATCAGCTCGCACATCAATGGTATTTTTTAAATGTAAATACGAAGATCAGCATGCACATCAATGGTATTTTTTAAATGTAAATATGAAGATCAGCATGCACGTCAATGGTTTTATTTTTAAATGTTAATACGAAGATCAGCATGCACATCAATGGTATTTTTTAAATGTCAATATGAAAATCAGTATGCACATCAATGGTAATTTTTAAATGTAAATATGAAGATCAGACCTCACGTCAATGATATTTTAAAATGTGTATATGAAGATCGACTCGCACATCAATGGTATTATTAAATGTTAATATGAAGATCGGGCGCACATCAATTATTTTTCAAAATGTAAATAGTCAGATCAACATGTACATCAATGGTATTTTCAGAATGTAAATATGAAGATCAGCACGCACTTTGATGTTATTCTTAATATGCTAGTTCAGAGATCAGCTCTCACATTATGGTATTTTTTAAATGTAAACATGAAGATCAGGCTGCACGTCAATGATATTTTAAAATGTATATATGAAGATCGGCCCGAACATCAATGGTATTTCAAAATGTAAATAGTCAACATGGACATCAATGGTATCTTTAAAATGTAAATATGAAGATCAGCCCGCACTTTGATGGTATTTTTAATATGTAAGTACAAAGATCAGTTCGCACATCATGGTATTTTTTAAATGTAAAAACGAAGATCACCTAACACATCAATGGTATTTTTTAAACGTAAAAGTGAAGATCAGCCCGCACTTCAATGGTATTTTTTAAATGTAAATACGAAGATCAGCATGCGCGTCAAGGGTATTTTTTAAATGTAAAAACGAAGATCAGCACGCACATCAATGGTATTTTTTAAATGTAAATACGAAGATCAGCTCGCACATCAATGGTGTTTTTAAAATGTAAATATGAAGATAGACATGCACTTCGATGGTTGTTTTAAAATGTACATATGCAGATCGACATGCACATCAACAGTATAATGTTAATATAAAGATCAGCTTGCACATCTACAGTATTTGTAAATACAACATGCACATCAACGAGAGAAGATCAAATATGTCGATATTATTTTGACAATTTTTATATTAAAATTGTAGAAGACGAATTTCATGTATTCTTTAAATGTTTTAAATACAGACAAGGAAGACAATTATATATTTATGCATGGTATATTGGATGACAGGATTTCTAGAATTGTGTAAATATTATGCTAAAGTTAAAAGATGACAAAATAAAAATAAATAGTTTTTTTAATGAAATAATGAAAGACAACTCAAATAGTTGATATTATTATATTTTGTATGTTGCATTATGAGTCGGAGACCTTTCTTTACAAATATTTTTTTAAATTTTGAATTTGAAATTTGAAATTTGAATTTGAAATTTGAATTTGAATTTGAAATTTGAATTTGAAATATAAAGATCTACATGCACATCAATGGTATTTTAAAATGTAAATATTCAGATTGGCCTGAACATTTATGCCACTTGAAAAATGTAAATATGAAGATCAGTACGCACAGCAATGTGTTTTTTAAAATGCAAATATGAAGTTTGCCATGCTAATCAATGGTATTTCAAATGTAAATATTCAGATCGACATGCACATCAATGGAATTCTTAAAATGTAAATATGAATATCGACACGCACATTGATTGATGTCATGATCAATGGTATTTTTAAAATGTAAATATGAAAATAAACATGCACAATGGTATTTCAAATGTAAATATTCAGATCGACATGCACATCAATGGAATATTCTAAATGTAAATATTCAGATCAGCATGCACATCAATGATTATTATGCCCTCTTCAAAGAAGAGGGGTATATTGCTTTGCTCATGTCGGTTGGTTGGTACGTCGGTCAGTCCGTCTGTAGACCAAAGCTTGTCCGAGTGATAACTCAACAATGCCTTGACCTATAGTCCTCAAAATTGACTTGAAGGTTGGGCCTGACCAGTAGATGAACCCTATTTATTTTGAGGTCATTGGGTCAAAGGTCAATGTCACAGTGACCTTGAACACAAAAACCTTTTTTAAGCTTGTCCGAGTGATAACTCAACAATGCCTAGACCGACGGACCTCAAACTTGAATTGCAGGTTGGGCCTGATCAGTAGATGAACCCTATTCATTTTGAGGTCATGGCATCAAAGGTCAAAGTCACAGTGACCTTGAACACAAAAACTTTTTTTTAAAGCTTGTCCTAGTGATAACTCAACAATGCCTGGTCAGTAAGAATGTCAGGATATCCAACATTTATAGGCCAGTTAGAATGGCCGAATATTCTACATTTCTGGACTTTTGCTAATGCAGATCTTTTGAAATATTTAAAATCATAATCCCGATCGCGGATTGACAAACAGGAACTGCAGATGACCTTATGGACCAACTGGTATACCCGGAACTTATCTGTTTGTGTCAGCCGGCGTAGTTAGAAGTCAATTTTATGTCTGAATAGCCTAAATGTAACCTCAGCAGCCGGAAAATATATATTATATTATGCAATGTTTGTCCGTAAGCGTGCTAAATTGGCTTCGTTTGGCATTAGCTGCCTGTCCGTCGAATTGTACATGGAGCGATTATGCACCCACCCTGTTTGAGAATTTTCAGGCAACCCGACACTTGCAAGATGCAAGTATTCTATGCCGGCTTCTAGTTGCACACTGCCGTTTCATCAAAATGTGGAATAGTAAAGGGTGAATACATCGTTCAGTCCAATGCACTCGCAAAAAGTTGAACAAAATACTTTCGTGAAATAGATAATACAAACATATTTAAGAATACAGTGGATTAAATGATGAATTCAGATGTACGAGGTAAATTGCTTTTCACAGTGACCATCCTCAAAAGTGTAGTGTGGGATGTGAAGCAGGTCCGCAGACTAACTCCGGCTTAAAGTTGTCAACATAATTACATAGACTTTTACATGTTAAGCACGCCACGTCTAAGTTAGTGCATGGTTACATTGAATCAATCAAAATTAAAACATAACTTATAAAATCATGTTACGCCACGTCTAAGATAATGTTTAAATTGAATCAATATAATTAAAACATGACTTTAAAAAATCATGTAAGGGTCGCAAAATTACATAATTAAGTAAAATGTATTTTAAGGCAACTTACCAAAAATCCTGCTGTTGATAAATAAATATAGATTTCCTGTCTCATTCACGCTTTCTTTTTACTCTTTAAAATATACTACATGCCTTTGTGGAAGTTTAAAGCCGACTAGCGGGCCTTAATAATTATGCTCATATGATCCAGAAGTCACGTGGTACATTTCCTTATAAGGTATAATGCACCATAGAAACCGTGATATAACCTTTTACACTTTATCGGTAATTTTCCATCGTATGTTCTGAAAAAATATACAAATATTAATGCGAACGTTATAGTTAAATAAAGTGTTAAAATTCGTTTAATAGAAATGAGAAATGTCAAAGTTCAGACTTATTTCCTTTTCCAATAATGTTGTCATCTTTGTCAAGGGTAATACTCTAAAACACGTAGTTATATACTGCTCAGTTGGTAACGTCACTTAGCTTTCAACCCCAACGTTTGCAATCTGAAACGAGTTTTCTTGTGCAAAAGTTAAACACGTAATGAGTGAATTCTCCTTTTGCCACTATACACTCATCGCTTTTATAAGTAAACCTTTATTACTAGAGATAAGTCATGTTTTTGTGATTATGGTCTCAAGAAATAATAAATAAGTAATTTAATTGGTTGGATTTTAACGTCGTTTTCAACGATATTTCAGTCACGGCGGCAAATATACCTAACGTGTACTCCCTTTTTCTTTTACCAGTATTTCATACAACATGCTTACTAAGCAACTGGCTTCCTTCATACATACATGTAGCTTATTTTAGCATATTGGTAATCGAACGTGCATTGTAAAAGAAGTTGTATATATATTTATGAAATGCAGCATATCTGCACTGCGTCCGACACCAACTTATTATAACTTATATCAGACGTATCGTTATTCACGACAAACACTTATTTTTAGCGAAACGAAGTTGGTTCTCACGGCAAATACACAACACTAAACAATCTAGGGTTTTCGGGAAATTTGTTTTGACGCCGGTGTCTCTTGTTCGGTTAGTCGTTAAGACTCATTTTAGTAGAACAAAGGCACACCTTTGATAATATGCATTTAAGAATGACCCTTCTTGTTACTGCTTTACCTGTTGGTACAGTATTTAGGCACAGAAGTGTAGTTTAATTTGATTACCATTACATTTAAGGTTGTTTGCTTTCAGGTGACTGTAAACAGCACAAATGACTACAACTAATTATACGTATAATTAAATGTTCTCTTTTTAACCGTGCAGAGTTTGAGATATTTTTTATCGCTCCGCTTATTTTCTATATCGTCTGAAATGTTAGACGTTTGTTTGTGAAGATCTTCAATATCGTCTTAACATATTTAAAAAACCCATTACTAAATCCACATATGGTGATTAGTCAAGGTTATACCCATGGTATGAACAGGGTTAACCCTTACTCAGGATAGTTGACACTCACAATATTCACATGCATACATACGCGTTACCATACGTCAAACGACCATCTGATAGTTTCCTACATTTTAAAAATACAATTTATACGTGTAGACGTGTAACAATTATGTAACGATTAACAATTGTTAAAATCAAATGTGTCTTGAACACTTCGTTAACAATTGAACGATACTCGTATGAAAAGAAACTGGTAAACATTACCCTCCCGTGTCTCTTTATGAAATAGCCGAGCCCCGGTAGCTCAGTCGGTAGCGACGCGGGCTGTCAATCCAGGGGTTGTAAGTTCGAATCCTTGCTCGGCCAACTTCCTTTCCGACGATTGACAAAATACAATGCGACATGCGTCATTCGTCTTCCACCAATGGGCTAAGTCTATGTGGAAAAGCAGCCAGTTGCTTTGAAAGATTGTTGTGTGGAGTACTGGTGTGAGAAAACCAGGAAATGCATGAGTAGGTGAACTGGCCGCCGTGATATAATTGTTAAAAATGGCGTTAAACCCCAAACAATCAATAAATCTATACTACTTTTTCTACATGTAACTACCCATTTTCTCCTTGCCCAGCTCTGTACCCCTTGTTCTAACAACACATTTTCTCCTAGTTCAACTCTGAACCACTTGTTCTAATAATGCATTTTCTCCTTGCCAGCTCTGTACCACTTGTTCTAACAAGACATTTTCTCCTAGTTCAGCTATATACCACTTTTTCTAATTATGCATTTTCTCCTTGTCCGGCTCTGTACCACTTGTTCTAACAACACATTTTCTCCTAGTTCAACTCTGTACCACTTGTTCTAATTATGCATTTTTGCCTTGTCCAGCTCTATTCCACTTGTTCTAACAACACATGTTCTCCTAATTCAGCTATGTACCACTTTTTCTAATTATGCATTTTCTCCTTGTCCAGCTCTGTACCACTTGTTCTACTTGTAACTACACGTTTTATTCTTTCCAATCTCTGTACCACTTGTTCTAACTACACATGTTATTCTAGTCCAGCTTTGTAACACTTATTCTACATGTAACTTCATATTTTCTCCTTGTCAAGCTCTGTACCACTTGTTCTACATGTAACTACACATTTTCTCCTAGTCCAGCACTGTGCCAATTGTTCTAACTACGCATGTTCTCCTTGTCCAGCTCCGTATCACCTGTTCTACTTGCAACTACACATTTTCTCATTGTCCAGCTCTGTACCACTTGTTCTAACTACGCATTTTCTCCTTGTCCAACTCCGTACCAATTGTTCTATTGGTAACTACACATTCTCATTGTCCAGCTCTGTACCACTTGTTCTAATTACGCATGTTCTCATTGCCAAGCTCAATACCAATTGTTCTAACTACGCATTTTCTTCTTGACCAGCTCTGTACCACTTGTTCTAACTACGCATTTTCTCCTTGTCCAGCTCTGTACCACTTGTTCTACTTGTAACTACACATTTTCTTCTTGTCCAGCTCTGTACCACTTGTTCTAACTACACATTTTCTCCTTGTCCAGCTCTGTACCACTTGTTCTAACAACACATTTTCTCCTTGTCCAGCTCTATACGAATTGTTCTACTTGTAACTACACATTTTCTTCTTGTCCAGCTCTGTACCACTTGTTCTGCTTGTAACTACGCATTTTCTCCTTGTCCAGCTCTGTACCACTTGTCCTACATGTAACTACACGTTTTCTTCTTTCCAAGCTCTGTTCCACTTGTTCTAACTACGCATTTTCTCATTGCCCAGCTCTGTACCACTTGTTCTAACTACAATTGTTATTCTAGTCCAGCTTTGTACCACTTGTTCTACATGTAACTTCACATTTTCTCCTTGTCAAGCTCTGTACCACTTGTTCTACATGTAACTACACATTTTCTCCTAGTCCAGCACTGTGCCAATTGTTCTAACTACGCATTTTCTCCTTGTCCAGCTCCGTATCACCTGTTCTACATGTAACTACACATTTTCTCATTGTCCAGCTCTGTACCACTTGTTCTAACTACGCATTCGCTCCTTGTCCAACTCCGTACCAATTGTTCTATTGGTAACTACACATTCTCATTGTCCAGCTCTGTACCACTTGTTCTAATTACGCATTTTCTCATTGCCGAGCTCTATGCCAATTGTTCTAACTACGCATTTTCTTCTTGTCCAGCTCTGTACCACTTGTTCTAACAACACATTTTCTCCTTGTCCAGCTCTATACCAATTGTTCTACTTGTAACTACACATTTTCTTCTTGTCCAGCTCTGCACCACTTGTTCTACTTGTAACTACGCATTTTCTCCTTGTCCAGCTCTGTACCACTCTGTACCACGTGTTCTACTTGTAACTACATATTTTCTTCTTGTCCAGCTCTGTACCACTTGTTCAAACTATACATTTTCTCCTAGTCCAGCTCTGTACCTCTCTACTTGTAACTACACATTTTCTTCTTGTCCAGCTCTGTACCACTTGTTCTAACTACACATTTTCTCCTTGTCCAGCTCCGTACCCCTTGTTCTAACAAAATATTATCTCCTTGTCCAGCTCTGTACCACTTGTTCTACTTGTAACTACACATTTTATTCTTGTCCAGCTCTGTACCATTTATTCTAACTACACATTTTCTCCTTGTCCAGCTCTGTACCACTTGTTCTAACTAAACATTTTCTCCTTGTCAAGCTATGTACCACTTGTTCTAACTACGTCCAGCTCTGTATAAATTGTTCTATATGTAACTACACATTTTCTTCTTGTCCAGCTTTGTACCACTTATTTTAACTATGCATTTTCCTTGCCCAACTCTGTACCACTTGTTCTTACTACGCATTGTCTCCTAGTCCAGCTCTGTACCCTCTGTACCGCTTGTTATAACTACGCATTTTCTCCTGGCCATGCTCTGTACCACTTGTTATAGCTACGCATTTTCTCCTTTCCCAGCTCTGTACCACTTGTTATATCTACGCATTTTCTTCTAGTCCAGCTCTGTACCACTTGTTCTCACTACGCATTTTCTCCTTGCCCATCTTTGTACCGCTTATTCTAACTACGCATTTTCTCCTAGTCCAGCTATGTACCACTTGTTCTAACTACGCTTTTTCTCCTTGCCAAGTCTGTACTACCTGTTCTAACTATGCATTTTCTTCTAGTCCAGCTCTGTACCACTTGTTCTATATATTACTAAGCATAGCAGCCTAGTCCAGCTCTGTACCACTTGTTATACATGTTACTACGCATTTTCTCCTAGTCAAGCTCTCTACCCCTTGTTCTAACTACGCATGTTCTCCTTATTAAGCTCTGTACGATTTGTCTTAATGGTGTTATGGTTCCTTTAGTTATTTTGAAGCAGATGATTTTGCAGAGCTGACATCTTTAAAATAACATCTAAACCATTTCCCCCTTGTAGACGCCTTCTGACGCGTCTGCAGCAGACTAAATTTGAAAACATTCTGGCACAAGAAGAAATTGCTCAAAACGAGCAATTTCTCCATTTGCCACAATGTTTTCAAGTCTTTTTATAATTAAACTCTCATTTATGGAGATTTTTCACGTGTTTGTCAATATGTTTTCAAAGTCGTCTGCTGCAGAATTGTTGAATGTTGGAAAGGGTTAAGGTAAGAAATAAGTAATGTGCATCCTCCACACAATAGCTCATCTTCTCATTGTGATTAGCATTTCAGTTATATCAAAACATTCATTTCCTACGGAAATTATCAGAATTACAGATATTGTTTCCCTGATATTGATGCATTGATGAATGTGCAGTTATCTCCTCATAGCGATAAGGATTTCAGTTATACCACGACATTCATTTCCAAAGGAAATTATCAGAATTACAGATATTGTTTCCCTGATATTGATGCATTGATGAATGTGCAGTTATCTCCTCATAGCGATAAGGATTTCAGTTATACCACGACATTCATTTCCTAAGGAAATTATCAGAATTACAGATATTGTTTCCCTGATATTGATGCATTGATGAATGTGCAGTTATCTCCTCATAGCGATAAGGATTTCAGTTATACCACGACATTCATTTCCTAAGGAAATGATCTGAATTACAGATATGGTTTCGCTGATACTGATGCATCTGATTGTGTTGTTATCTACACAACCCACAGCTCAAAGTCAGACAGCGACCACTTACTTTGATGATTGTTTTGTTATCTCCTCAACCCACGGCGCAAAGTCAGACAGCGACCACTTACTTTGATGATTGTGTTGTTATCTCCTCAACCCACAGAGCAAAGTCAGACAGCGACTACTTACTTTGATGATTGTGTTGTTATCTCCTCAACCCACAGCGCAAAGTCAGACAGCGACCACTTACTTTGATTTGTTTGTTTTGTTATCTCCTCAACCCACAGAGAGCGACTACTTACTTTGATGATTGTGTTGTTATCTCTTCAACCCACAGCGCAAAGTCAGACAGCGACCACTTACTTTGATTTGTTTGTTTTATTATCTCCTCAACCCATAGCGCAAAGTCAGACAGTGATCACTTACTTTGATTTGTTTGTTTTATTATCTCCTCAACCCTTAGCGCAAAGTCAGACAGCGACCACTTACTTTGATGATTGTGTTGTTATCTCCTCAACCCTTCTCGTAAAGTCGGACAGCGACCACTTACGTTGATGATGGTGTTGTTATCTCCTCAATCCTTAGTGCAAAGTCAGACAGCGATCACTTACTTTGATGATTGTGTTGTTATCTCCACAACCCACAGCGCAAAGTCAGACAGTGGTCACTTACTTTCATGATTGTGTTGTTATCTCCTCAACCCATAGCGCAAAGTCAGACAACGATCACTTACTTTGATTTGTTTGTTTTATTATCTCCTCAACCCATAGCGCAAAGTCAGACAGCGATCACTTACTTTGATGATTGTATTGTTATCTCCTCAACCCACAGCGCAAAGTCAGACAGCGATCACTTACTTTGATTTGTTTGTTTTATTATCTCCCCAACCCTTAGCGCAAAGTCAGACAGCGATCACTTACTTTGATGATTGTGTTGTTATCTCCTCAACCCACAGCGCAAAGTCAGACAGCGATCACTAACTTTGATTTTTTTTTGTTTTATTATCTCCTCAACCCACAGCGCAAAGTCAGACAGCGACCACTTACTTTGATGATTGTGTTGTTATCTCCTCAACCCACAGCGCAAAGTCAGACAGCGATCACTTACTTTGATGATTGTGTTGTTATCTCCTCAACCCACAGTGCAAAGTCAGACAGCGACCACTTACTTTGATGATTGTGTTGTTATCTCCTCAACCCACAGCACAAAGTCAGACAGCGACCACTTACTTTGATGATTGTGTTGTTATCTCTTCAACCCACAGCGCAAAGTCAGACAGCGACCACTTACTTTGATTTGTTTGTTTTATTATCTCCTCAACCCATAGCGGAAAGTCAGACAGCGATCACTTACTTTGATGATTGTGTTGTTATCTCCTCAACCCACAGCGCAAAGTCAGACAGCGACCACTTACTTTGATGATTGTGTTGTTATCTCCTCAACCCACAGCGCAAAGTCAGACAGCGACCACTTATTTTGATGATTGTGTTGTTATCTCCTCAACCCACAGTGCAAAGTCAGACAGCGACCACTTACTTTGATTATTGTGTTGTTATCTCCTCAACCCACAGTGCAAAGTCAGACAGCGATCACTTACTTTGATTTGTTTGTTTTGTTATCTCCTCAACCCACATTGCAAAGTCAGACAGCGACCACTTACTTTGATGATTGTGTTGTTATCTCCTCAACCCACAGCGCAAAGTCAGACAGAGACCACTTACTTTGATTTGTTTGTTTTGTTATCTCCTCAACCCACAGCGCAAAGTCAGACAGCGACTACTTACTTTGATGATTGTGTTGTTATCTCCTCAACCCACAGCGCAAAGTCAGACAGCGTCCACTTACTTTGATTTGTTTGTTTTATTATCTCCTCAACCCATAGCGCAAAGTCAGACAGCGATCACTTACTTTGATTTGTTTGTTTTATTATCTCCTCAACCCTTAGCGCAAAGTCAGACAGCGATCACTTACTTTGATGATTGTGTTGTTATCTCCTCAACCCACAGCGCAAAGTTAGACAGCGATCACTTACTTTGATGTGTTTGTTTTATTATCTCCTCAACCCTTAGCGCAAAGTCAGACAGCGATCACTTACTTTGATGATTGTGTTGTTATCTCCTCAACCCACAGCGCAAAGTCAGACAGCGATCACTTTCTTTGATTTGTTTGTTTTATTATCTCCTCAACCCACAGCGCAAAGTCAGACAGCGACCACTTACTTTGATGATTGTGTTGTTATCTCCTCAACCCACAGCGCAAAGTCAGACAGCGATCACTTACTTTGATTTGTTTGTTTTATTATCTCCTCAACCCTTAGCGCAAAGTCAGACAACGATCACTTACTTTGATGATTGTTTTATTATCTCCTCAACCCATAGCGCAAAGTCAGACAGCGACCACTTACTTTGATGATTGTGTTGTTATCTCCTCAACCTACAGCGCAAAGTCGGACAGCGACCACTTACTTTGATGATTGTGTTGTTATTTTCTCAACCCACAGCGCAAAGTCAGACAGCGACCACTTACTTTGATTTGTTTGTTTTATTATCTCCTCAACCCTTAGCGCAAAGTCAGACAGCGATCACTTACTTTGATTTGTTTGTTTTATTATCTCCTCAACACTTAGCGCAAAGTCAGACAGCGACCACTTACTTTGATGAGTGTGTTGTTATCTCCTCAACCCACAGCGCAAAGTCAGACAGCGATCACTTACTTTGATTTGTTTGTTTTATTATCTCCTCAACCCACAGCGCAAAGTCAGACAGCGACCACTTACTTTGATTTGTTTGTTTTATTATCTCCTCAACCCTTAGCGCAAAGTCAGACAGCGACCACCTACTTTGATGATTGTGTTGTTATCTCCTCAACTCTTTAGCGCAAAGTCAGACAGCAATCACTTACTTTGATGATTGTGTTGTTATCTCATCAACCCACTGCGCAAATCAGACAGCGATCACTTACTTTGATTTGTTTGTTTTATTATCTCCTCAACCCACAGCGCAAAGTCAGTTGCGACTACTTACTTTGATGATTGTGTTGTTATCTCCTCAACCCACAGCGCAAAGTCAGACAGCGATCACTTACTTTGATGATTGTGTTGTTATCTCCTCAACCCACAGCGCAAAGTCAGACAGCGATCACTTACTTTGATTTGTTTGTTTTATTATCTCCTCAACCCACAGCGCAAAGTCAGTTGCGACCACTTACTTTGATGAATGTGTTATTACCTCCTTAACCCACAGCGCAAAGTCAGACAGCGACCACTTACTTTGATTTGTTTGTTTTATTATCTCCTCAACCCACAGCGCAAAGTCAGACAGCGATCACTTACTTTGATGATTGTGTTGTTATCTCCTCAACCCACAGAGCAAAGTCAGACAGCGATCACTTACTTTGATTTGTTTGTTTTATTATCTCCTCAACCCTTAGCGCAAAAGTCAGACAGCGATCACTTACTTTGATGATTGTGTTGTTATCTCCTCAACCCACAGCGCAAAGTCAGACAGCGATCACTTACTTTGATGATTGTGTTGTTATCTCCTCAACCCATAGCTCAAAGTCAGACAGCGACCACTTACTTTGATTTGTTTGTTTTGTAATCTCCTCAACCCACAGCGCAAAGTCAGACAGAGATCACTTACTTTGATTTGTTTGTTTTGTTATCTCCTAAACTCACAGAGCAAAGTCAGACAGCGATCCCTTACTTTGATTTGTTTGTTTTGTTATCTCCTCAACCCACAGATCAAAGTCAGACAGAGATCCCTTACTTTGATTTGTTTGTTTTGTTATCTCCTAAACTCACAGAGCAAAGTCAGACAGCGATCACTTACTTTGATTTGTTTGTTTTGTTATCTCCTAAACTCACAGAGCAAAGTCAGACAGCGATCACTTACTTTGATGATGGTGTTGTTATCTCCTCAACCCGCAGCGTAAAGTCAGACAGCGACCACTTACTTTGATTTGTTTGTTTTGTTATCTCCTCAATCCACAGCGCAAAGTCAGACAGCGGTTACTTACTTTGATTTGTTTGTTATGTTTCATTGGGGTTTTACGCCGTTTTTAACATTGCTTCAGTTATATTACGGCGACAGTCCACTTATTCATGATCCTTGGGTAAAGCTACAAGTACTAGGCTAGACAATGTGCCTTGCCCAAGGGCACTCTACCAATACCACCACTTACTTCGATATGAAAAAGACTCGAACCTTGAATCTACACTCTTGATGGACAGATGCACTAACCACTGCAGCACTGAGTGTGGTGAAGCGATAATCATAAAATATAACAACAGCTATCCAGTATTCATTTAAAAACTTCGGGATTTGTATTTCACCCTTTTCCCTTATAAGACATGTGTAAATGACTTTGAACCCATTGATATTTGACAGACTTCTTGGCATAGGCTGGAAAAGGAAATTTACTCTACGAACATATCATATCAAGTTACTTTGTTTTAACCCTTTCCCACTTGTAGACGCATTGTGACGCATCTGCAGTAGACGAAGTTTTAAAACATTGTGGCAAAAGAAGAAATTGCTCAAAACAAGCAATTTCTCCTTTTGCAACAATGTTTTCAACTCTTTATAATAATTAGGTATTTGTATATATGTTTTTAAAGTCGTCATTTTTCAGTAATTGTATCTACATTTACAGCTATTGTCTGTGTGTTCGCATAGATCATTTCTTAGTCGTCTGCTGTGGATTTGTTGTATGTGGGAAAAGGTTAAACTTCATTCCAATGCCTTTTTCTAAATCATTCATATGTCATGTTTTTAACATTTTTCTATAAGAGTGTGGCCTTACGTTGGAACAGCAAAAACATAAAGAAATCGTTAAAACCACATGACGGTCTAAAGAAAAGCATTGTGTTAAATTTGTCAAAAATGGGTGTCTTTTGTTTTCAGATAGACACCGTGGGTAATCTGGTAATTAAATCTGGTTCGACGGGAGATCGAAACAAAAACTCTCCGATACCCATGTTATTTGTTTTATGTTGATCTGAATGAAGTGGTTCATCTTTTGTTTTAAACTGGGCCTAATAGTTATATTCAATAAACATCTATTGTTTGAAGAGTATGCTTAACCCACGATTTTATATTGGAACTGACCCAATGTTTATCCTTAAATACACACCTCACATACCGCTAAATTTATATAAATGAATCCCTTATAACCTAGTCGTAACGATTATTTCTTGTATTGTGGTTTTACGCGATTTTCAACATTATTCCAGTTATATCACGGCGACAGTTCACTAAATCATGATCCCTGTGTAATGGTTTTACGCGATTTTCAACATTATTCCAGTTATATCACGGCGACAGTTCACTAAATCATGATCCCTGTGTAATGGTTTTACGCGATTTTCAACATTATTCCAGTTATATCACGGCGACAGTTCACTTAATCATGATCCCTGTGTAAACAAACGAGTACAATGCTAGGAAATGTGCCTTGCCCAAGGGAACTCCATTATAACCGTTGTGTCGCAACTTGGGATCGAACCCGGGTCGCCCGGTTACAAATCCTCGAAGTTAACCACTTTGCTTTGCCAGATTCCTTAGTTGTAACTTAGTCAGTATTTTACGATCCAAATGGTATATATGTTACAAGTCGAGTGTTTGGTTTGGGTTAATTGTATTCGACTCAGGGTAGCGGGGTTTGCATTAATGACTGGCCGGAGATCTGGACCTGTAGTACTGGTAACCTACCCAGTAAATGCCGTTATATAACTGAACAATTGTTAAAAGCGGCGTAAAACACAAAACGGTGTACATGTAGCCAGTCGGGTTTTTTTACTTGAAATAATTGTATATGATTTTGATAAATGTATTTAGTCTGCTACGATCTCTACGGTATATATGTAACTCGTCGGGTGTTTCGTTTCAAGTTAATAGTATTCGACTTTGTTTAATGTATTCATTATTACGTAGTCGTAACTGAGCTAGACTGCTATGATCAAGACGGTATATATATGTTACTCGTCGAATATTTTGGTTTGGTTTAATTGTA
Source organism: Serripes groenlandicus (assembly GCA_031761405.1). Lineage (NCBI taxonomy): Eukaryota > Metazoa > Mollusca > Bivalvia > Cardiida > Cardiidae > Serripes > Serripes groenlandicus. The sequence goes on from JASEVX010000003.1 coordinate 4,397,821, forward strand.
TTCGACTTTGATAAATATAGTCCTAATTACCTAGTTGTAACTTAGCCTGTCTGCTACAATGATGTCGGTATACTAGTATATGTAACACGTTGAGTGTTTTGAATTGGAATAATTGTATTCGACTTTGATAAATGTATTCTTTATTACGTAGTCGTAATATAGCCTGTCTGCTACGATGAAGACGGTATATATGTAACAGGTTGAGTGTTTTGAATTGGGTTAATACTTAATAGTATTCGACTTAGATAAATGTATTTCTAATAACCTAGTTGTAACTTAGATTGTCTGCTACGATCAAGACGGTATATATGTAACTTGTTGTGTGTTATGACTTGGGTTAATTGTATTCCACTTTGATAAATGTATTCTTTATTACGTAGTCGTACTTAGCCTGTCTGCTACGATGAAGACGGTATATATGTAACACGTTGAGTGTTTTGAATTGGGTTAATTGTATTCCACTTAAATGTATTCTTTATTACGTAGTCGTACTTAGCCTGTCTGCTACGATGAAGACGGTATATATGTAACACGTTGAGTGTTATGACTTGGGTTAATTGTATTCCACTTAAATGTATTCTTTATTACGTAGTCGTACTTAGCCTGTCTGCTACGATGAAGCAATAAATATATGTAACACGTTGTGTGTTTTGACTTGGGTTAATTGTATTCCACTTTGATACACGTAGTCGTACTTAGCCTGTCTGCTACGATAAAGACGGTATATATATATATGTAACACGTTGAGTGTTTTGACTTGGGTTAATTCTGCATCTGTGTACAGTGGAGACTGAGGTGATCCTAATGTATCTGTGTCCGTTGGAGACTCATTCAATATTATTGTATCTATGTACAGTGGAGACTGAGACGATCTCACTGTATCTATGTACATGCGATATTAGTTAATGCATATGTGTACAGTGCAGACTCGGGTAATACAAATGTATATGTGTACTGTTGATACTCGGACATCTTACTGAATATGTGTACAGTGGTGACATAGGCGATATTATTGCATCTGTATAGAGTTCAGACTCAGACTATATTAATGCATCTTGGTACAGTGGAGACTCTGACTATCTTAATACATCTTGGTATAGTGGAGACTGAGACTATCTTAATACATCTTGGTATAGTGGAGACTCAGATTATCGTAATGCATCTTGGTATAGTGGAGACTCTGACTATCTTAATACATCTTGGTACAATGGAGACTCAGACTATCTTAATACATCTTGGTACAGTGGAGACTCTGACTATCTTAATACATCTTGGTATAGTGGAGACTGAGACTATCTTAATACATCTTGGTATAGTGGAGACTCAGACTATCTTAATGCATCTTGGTACAGTGGAGACTCTGACTATCTTAATACATCTTGGTATAGTGGAGACTGAGACTATCTTAATACATCTTGGTATAGTGGAGACTCAGACTATCTTAATGCATCTTGGTATAGTGGAGACTCTGACTATCTTAATACATCTTGGTATAGTGGAGACTGAGACTATCTTAATACATCTTGGTATAGTGGAGACTGAGACTATCTTAATGCATCTTGGTATAGTGGAGACTCTGACTATCTTAATACATCTTGGTACAGTGGAGACTGAGACTATTTTAATGCATCTTGGTATAGTGGAGACTCTGACTATCTTAATACATCTTGGTATAGTGGAGACTGAGACTATCTTAATACATCTTGGTATAGTGGAGACTCAGACTATCTTAATACATCTTGGTACAATGGAGACTCAGACTATCTTAATACATCTTAGTACAGTGGAGACTCAGATTATCTTAATGCATCTTAGTACAGTGGAGACTCAGACTATCTTAATACATCTTGGTACAGTGGAGACTCTGACTATCTTAATGCATCTTGGTACAGTGGAGACTGAGACTATCTTAATGCATCTTGGTATAGTGGAGACTCAGACTATCTTAATGCATCTTTGTACAGTGGAGACTCAGACTATCTTAATACATCTTGGTACAGTGGAGACTCTGACTATCTTAATGCATCTTGGTACAGTGGAGACTGAGACTATCTTAATGCATCTTGGTATAGTGGAGACTCTGACTATCTTAATGCATCTTGGTACAGTGGAGACTGAGACTATCTTAATGCATCTTGGTACAGTGGAGACTCTGACTATCTTAATGCATCTTGGTACAGTGGAGACTGAGACTATCTTAATGCATCTTGGTATAGTGGAGACTCTGACTATCTTAATGCATCTTGGTACAGTGGAGACTGAGACTATCTTAATGCATCTTGGTATAGTGGAGACTCTGACTATCTTAATGCATCTTGGTACAGTGGAGACTCAGACTATCTTAATGCATCTTGGTACAGTGGAGACTCAGACTATCTTAATACATCTTGGTATAGTGGAGACTGAGACTATCTTAGTACATCTTGGTACAGTGGAGACTCAGATTATCGTAATGCATCTTGGTATAGTGGAGACTCAGACTATCTTAATGCATCTTGGTACAGTGGAGATTCAGACTATCTTAATGCATCTTGGTACAGTGGAGACTCAGACTATCTTAATGCATCTTGGTACAGTGGAGACTCAGACTATCTTAATACATCTTGGTACAGTGGAGACTCAAACTATATTAATGCATCTTGGTACAGTGGAGACTCAGACTATCTTAATACATCTTGGTACAGTGGAGACTCAGATTATCTTAATGCATCTTGGTGCAGTGGAGACTCAGATTATCTTAATGCATCTTGATACAGTGGAGACTCAGACTATCTTAATGCATCTTGGTACAGTGGAGACTCAGACTATCTTAATGCATCTTGGTTCAGTGGAGACTCTGACTATCTTAATGCATCTTGGTACAGTGGAGACTCTGACTATCTTAATGCATCTTGGTTCAGTGGAGACTCTGACTATCTTAATGCATCTTGGTACAGTGGAGACTCTGACTATCTTAATGCATCTTGGTTCAGTAAGCGATCACTTACTTTGATGATTGTATTGTTATCTCCTCAACCCACAGCGCAAAGTCAGACAGCGATCACTTACTTTGATTTGTTTGTTTTATTATCTCCCCAACCCTTAGCGCAAAGTCAGACAGCGATCACTTACTTTGATGATTGTGTTGTTATCTCCTCAACCCACAGCGCAAAGTCAGACAGCGATCACTAACTTTGATTTTTTTGTTTTATTATCTCCTCAACCCACAGCGCAAAGTCAGACAGCGACCACTTACTTTGATGATTGTGTTGTTATCTCCTCAACCCACAGCGCAAAGTCAGACAGCGATCACTTACTTTGATGATTGTGTTGTTATCTCCTCAACCCACAGTGCAAAGTCAGACAGCGACCACTTACTTTGATGATTGTGTTGTTATCTCCTCAACCCACAGCACAAAGTCAGACAGCGACCACTTACTTTGATGATTGTGTTGTTATCTCTTCAACCCACAGCGCAAAGTCAGACAGCGACCACTTACTTTGATTTGTTTGTTTTATTATCTCCTCAACCCATAGCGGAAAGTCAGACAGCGATCACTTACTTTGATGATTGTGTTGTTATCTCCTCAACCCACAGCGCAAAGTCAGACAGCGACCACTTACTTTGATGATTGTGTTGTTATCTCCTCAACCCACAGCGCAAAGTCAGACAGCCACCACTTATTTTGATGATTGTGTTGTTATCTCCTCAACCCACAGTGCAAAGTCAGACAGCGACCACTTACTTTGATTATTGTGTTGTTATCTCCTCAACCCACAGTGCAAAGTCAGACAGCGATCACTTACTTTGATTTGTTTGTTTTGTTATCTCCTCAACCCACAGCGCAAAGTCAGACAGCGACCACTTACTTTGATGATTGTGTTGTTATCTCCTCAACCCACAGCGCAAAGTCAGACAGAGACCACTTACTTTGATTTGTTTGTTTTGTTATCTCCTCAACCCACAGCGCAAAGTCAGACAGCGACTACTTACTTTGATGATTGTGTTGTTATCTCCTCAACCCACAGCGCAAAGTCAGACAGCGACCACTTACTTTGATTTGTTTGTTTTATTATCTCCTCAACCCATAGCGCAAAGTCAGACAGCGATCACTTACTTTGATTTGTTTGTTTTATTATCTCCTCAACCCTTAGCGCAAAGTCAGACAGCGATCACTTACTTTGATGATTGTGTTGTTATCTCCTCAACCCACAGCACAAAGTTAGACAGCGATCACTTACTTTGATGTGTTTGTTTTATTATCTCCTCAACCCTTAGCGCAAAGTCAGACAGCGATCACTTACTTTGATGATTGTGTTGTTATCTCCTCAACCCACAGCGCAAAGTCAGACAGCGATCACTTTCTTTGATTTGTTTGTTTTATTATCTCCTCAACCCACAGCGCAAAGTCAGACAGCGACCACTTACTTTGATGATTGTGTTGTTATCTCCTCAACCCACAGCGCAAAGTCAGACAGCGATCACTTACTTTGATTTGTTTGTTTTATTATCTCCTCAACCCTTAGCGCAAAGTCAGACAACGATCACTTACTTTGATGATTGTTTTATTATCTCCTCAACCCATAGCGCAAAGTCAGACAGCGACCACTTACTTTGATGATTGTGTTGTTATCTCCTCAACCCACAGCGCAAAGTCGGACAGCGACCACTTACTTTGATGATTGTGTTGTTGTTTTCTCAACCCACAGCGCAAAGTCAGACAGCGACCACTTACTTTGATTTGTTTGTTTTATTATCTCCTCAACCCTTAGCGCAAAGTCAGACAGCGATCACTTACTTTGATGAGTGTGTTGTTATCTCCTCAACCCACAGCGCAAAGTCAGACAGCGATCACTTACTTTGATTTGTTTGTTTTATTATCTCCTCAACCCACAGCGCAAAGTCAGACAGCGACCACTTACTTTGATTTGTTTGTTTTATTATCTCCTCAACCCTTAGCGCAAAGTCAGACAGCGACCACCTACTTTGATGATTGTGTTGTTATCTCCTCAACCCTTTAGCGCAAAGTCAGACAGCAATCACTTACTTTGATGATTGTGTTGTTATCTCATCAACCCACTGCGCAAATCAGACAGCGATCACTTACTTTGATTTGTTTGTTTTATTATCTCCTCAACCCACAGCGCAAAGTCAGTTGCGACTACTTACTTTGATGATTGTGTTGTTATCTCCTCAACCCACAGCGCAAAGTCAGACAGCGATCACTTACTTTGATGATTGTGTTGTTATCTCCTCAACCCACAGCGCAAAGTCAGACAGCGATCACTTACTTTGATTTGTTTGTTTTATTATCTCCTCAACCCACAGCGCAAAGTCAGTTGCGACCACTTACTTTGATGAATGTGTTATTACCTCCTTAACCCACAGCGCAAAGTCAGACAGCGACCACTTACTTTGATTTGTTTGTTTTATTATCTCCTCAACCCACAGCGCAAAGTCAGACAGCGATCACTTACTTTGATGATTGTGTTGTTATCTCCTCAACCCACAGAGCAAAGTCAGACAGCGATCACTTACTTTGATTTGTTTGTTTTATTATCTCCTCAACCCTTAGCGCAAAAGTCAGACAGCGATCACTTACTTTGATGATTGTGTTGTTATCTCCTCAACCCACAGCGCAAAGTCAGACAGCGATCACTTACTTTGATGATTGTGTTGTTATCTCCTCAACCCATAGCTCAAAGTCAGACAGCGACCACTTACTTTGATTTGTTTGTTTTGTAATCTCCTCAACCCACAGCGCAAAGTCAGACAGAGATCACTTACTTTGATTTGTTTGTTTTGTTATCTCCTAAACTCACAGAGCAAAGTCAGACAGCGATCCCTTACTTTGATTTGTTTGTTTTGTTATCTCCTCAACCCACAGATCAAAGTCAGACAGAGATCCCTTACTTTGATTTGTTTGTTTTGTTATCTCCTAAACTCACAGAGCAAAGTCAGACAGCGATCACTTACTTTGACTTGTTTGTTTTGTTATCTCCTAAACTCACAGAGCAAAGTCAGACAGCGATCACTTACTTTGATGATGGTGTTGTTATCTCCTCAACCCGCAGCGTAAAGTCAGACAGCGACCACTTACCTTGATTTGTTTGTTTTGTTATCTCCTCAATCCACAGCGCAAAGTCAGACAGCGGTTACTTACTTTGATTTGTTTGTTATGTTTCATTGGGGTTTTACGCCGTTTTTAACATTGCTTCAGTTATATTACGGCGACAGTCCACTTATTCATGATCCTTGGGTAAAGCTACAAGTACTAGGCTAGACAATGTGCCTTGCCCAAGGGCACTCTACCAATACCACCACTTACTTCGATATGAAAAAGACTCGAACCTTGAATCTTCACTCTTGATGGACAGATGCACTAACCACTGCAGCACTGAGTGTGGTGAAGCGATAATCATAAAATATAACAACAGCTATCCAGTATTCATTTAAAAACTTCGGGATTTGTATTTCACCCTTTTCCCTTATAAGACATGTGTAAATGACTTTGAACCCATTGATATTTGACAGACTTCTTGGCATAGGCTGGAAAAGGAAATTTACTCTACGAACATATCATATCAAGTTACTTTGTTTTAACCCTTTCCCACTTGTAGACGCATTGTGACGCATCTGCAGTAGACGAAGTTTTAAAACATTGTGGCAAAAGAAGAAATTGCTCAAAACAAGCAATTTCTCCTTTTGCAACAATGTTTTCAACTCTTTATAATAATTAGGTATTTGTATATATGTTTTTAAAGTCGTCATTTTTCAGTAATTGTATCTACATTTACAGCTATTGTCTGTGTGTTCGCATAGATCATTTCTTAGTCGTCTGCTGTGGATTTGTTGTATGTGGGAAAAGGTTAAACTTCATTCCAATGCCTTTTTCTAAATCATTCATATGTCATGTTTTTAACATTTTTCTATAAGAGTGTGGCCTTACGTTGGAACAGCAAAAACATAAAGAAATCGTTAAAACCACATGACGGTCTAAAGAAAAGCATTGTGTTAAATTTGTCAAAAATGGGTGTCTTTTGTTTTCAGATAGACACCGTGGGTAATCTGGTAATTAAATCTGGTTCGACGGGAGATCGAAACAAAAACTCTCCGATACCCATGTTATTTGTTTTATGTTGATCTGAATGAAGTGGTTCATCTTTTGTTTTAAACTGGGCCTAATAGTTATATTCAATAAACATCTATTGTTTGAAGAGTATGCTTAACCCACGATTTTATATTGGAACTGACCCAATGTTTATCCTTAAATACACACCTCACATACCGCTAAATTTATATAAATGAATCCCTTATAACCTAGTCGTAACGATTATTTCTTGTATTGTGGTTTTACGCGATTTTCAACATTATTCCAGTTATATCACGGCGACAGTTCACTAAATCATGATCCCTGTGTAATGGTTTTACGCGATTTTCAACATTATTCCAGTTATATCACGGCGACAGTTCACTAAATCATGATCCCTGTGTAATGGTTTTACGCGATTTTCAACATTATTCCAGTTATATCACGGCGACAGTTCACTTAATCATGATCCCTGTGTAAACAAACGAGTACAATGCTAGGAAATGTGCCTTGCCCAAGGGAACTCCATTATAACCGTTGTGTCGCAACTTGGGATCGAACCCGGGTCGCCCGGTTACAAATCCTCGAAGTTAACCACTTTGCCTTGGCAGATTCCTTAGTTGTAACTTAGTCAGTATTTTACGATCCAAATGGTATATATGTTACAAGTCGAGTGTTTGGTTTGGGTTAATTGTATTCGACTCAGGGTAGCGGGGTTTGCATTAATGACTGGCCGGAGATCTGGACCTGTAGTACTGGTAACCTACCCAGTAAATGCCGTTATATAACTGAACAATTGTTAAAAGCGGCGTAAAACACAAAACGGTGTACATGTAGCCAGTCGGGTTTTTTTACTTGAAATAATTGTATATGATTTTGATAAATGTATTTAGTCTGCTACGATCTCTACGGTATATATGTAACTCGTCGGGTGTTTCGTTTCAAGTTAATAGTATTCGACTTTGTTTAATGTATTCATTATTACGTAGTCGTAACTGAGCTAGACTGCTATGATCAAGACGGTATATATATGTTACTCGTCGAATATTTTGGTTTGGTTTAATTGTATTCGACTTTGATAAATATAGTCCTAATTACCTAGTTGTAACTTAGCCTGTCTGCTACAATGATGTCGGTATACTAGTATATGTAACACGTTGAGTGTTTTGAATTGGAATAATTGTATTCGACTTTGATAAATGTATTCTTTATTACGTAGTCGTAACTTAGCCTGTCTGCTACGATGAAGACGGTATATATGTAACAGGTTGAGTGTTTTGAATTGGGTTAATACTTAATAGTATTCGACTTAGATAAATGTATTTCTAATAACCTAGTTGTAACTTAGATTGTCTGCTACGATCAAGACGGTATATATGTAACTTGTTGTGTGTTATGACTTGGGTTAATTGTATTCCACTTTGATAAATGTATTCTTTATTACGTAGTCGTACTTAGCCTGTCTGCTACGATGAAGACGGTATATATGTAACACGTTGAGTGTTTTGAATTGGGTTAATTGTATTCCACTTAAATGTATTCTTTATTACGTAGTCGTACTTAGCCTGTCTGCTACGATGAAGACGGTATATATGTAACACGTTGAGTGTTATGACTTGGGTTAATTGTATTCCACTTAAATGTATTCTTTATTACGTAGTCGTACTTAGCCTGTCTGCTACGATGAAGCAATAAATATATGTAACACGTTGTGTGTTTTGACTTGGGTTAATTGTATTCCACTTTGATACACGTAGTCGTACTTAGCCTGTCTGCTACGATAAAGACGGTATATATATATATATATATATGTAACACGTTGAGTGTTTTGACTTGGGTTAATTCTGCATCTGTGTACAGTGGAGACTGAGGTGATCCTAATGTATCTGTGTCCGTTGGAGACTCATTCAATATTATTGTATCTATGTACAGTGGAGACTGAGACGATCTCACTGTATCTATATGTACATGCGATATTAGTTAATGCATATGTGTACAGTGCAGACTCGGGTAATACAAATGTATATGTGTACTGTTGATACTCGGACATCTTACTGAATATGTGTACAGTGGTGACATAGGCGATATTATTGCATCTGTATAGAGTTCAGACTCAGACTATCTTAATGCATCTTGGTACAGTGGAGACTCTGACTATCTTAATACATCTTGGTATAGTGGAGACTGAGACTATCTTAATACATCTTGGTATAGTGGAGACTCAGATTATCGTAATGCATCTTGGTATAGTGGAGACTCTGACTATCTTAATACATCTTGGTACAATGGAGACTCAGACTATCTTAATACATCTTGGTACAGTGGAGACTCTGACTATCTTAATACATCTTGGTATAGTGGAGACTGAGACTATCTTAATACATCTTGGTATAGTGGAGACTCAGACTATCTTAATGCATCTTGGTACAGTGGAGACTCTGACTATCTTAATACATCTTGGTATAGTGGAGACTGAGACTATCTTAATACATCTTGGTATAGTGGAGACTCAGACTATCTTAATGCATCTTGGTATAGTGGAGACTCTGACTATCTTAATACATCTTGGTATAGTGGAGACTGAGACTATCTTAATACATCTTGGTATAGTGGAGACTCAGACTATCTTAATGCATCTTGGTATAGTGGAGACTCTGACTATCTTAATACATCTTGGTACAGTGGAGACTGAGACTATTTTAATGCATCTTGGTATAGTGGAGACTCTGACTATCTTAATACATCTTGGTATAGTGGAGACTGAGACTATCTTAATACATCTTGGTATAGTGGAGACTCAGACTATCTTAATACATCTTGGTACAATGGAGACTCAGACTATCTTAATACATCTTAGTACAGTGGAGACTCAGATTATCTTAATGCATCTTGGTGCAGTGGAGACTCAGATTATCTTAATGCATCTTGATACAGTGGAGACTCTGACTATCTTAATGCATCTTGATACAGTGGAGACTCAGACTATCTTAATACATCTTGGTACAGTGGAGACTCAGACTATCTTAATGCATCTTGGTAGAGTGGAGACTCAGACTATCTTAATGCATCTTGGTACAGTGGAGACTCAGACTATCTTAATACATCTTGGTACAGTGGAGACTCTGACTATCTTAATGCATCTTGGTACAGTGGAGACTGAGACTATCTTAATGCATCTTGGTATAGTGGAGACTCTGACTATCTTAATGCATCTTGGTACAGTGGAGACTGAGACTATCTTAATGCATCTTGGTACAGTGGAGACTCTGACTATCTTAATGCATCTTGGTACAGTGGAGACTGAGACTATCTTAATGCATCTTGGTATAGTGGAGACTCTGACTATCTTAATGCATCTTGGTACAGTGGAGACTGAGACTATCTTAATGCATCTTGGTATAGTGGAGACTCTGACTATCTTAATGCATCTTGGTACAGTGGAGACTCAGACTATCTTAATGCATCTTGGTACAGTGGAGACTCAGACTATCTTAATACATCTTGGTATAGTGGAGACTGAGACTATCTTAGTACATCTTGGTACAGTGGAGACTCAGATTATCGTAATGCATCTTGGTATAGTGGAGACTCAGACTATCTTAATGCATCTTGGTACAGTGGAGACTCAGACTATCTTAATGCATCTTGGTACAGTGGAGACTCAGACTATCTTAATACATCTTGGTACAGTGGAGACTCAAACTATATTAATGCATCTTGGTACAGTGGAGACTCAGACTATCTTAATACATCTTGGTACAGTGGAGACTCAGATTATCTTAATGCATCTTGGTACAGTGGAGACTCAGATTATCTTAATGCATCTTGATACAGTGGAGACTCAGACTATCTTAATGCATCTTGGTACAGTGGAGACTCAGACTATCTTAATGCATCTTGGTACAGTGGAGACTCAGACTATCTTAATGCATCTTGGTACAGTGGAGACTCAGACTATCTTAATGCATCTTGGTACAGTGGAGACTCAGACTATCTTAATACATCTTGGTACAGTGGAGACTCAGACTATCTTAATGCATCTTGGTACAGTGTACAGTGGAGACTCAGACTATCTTAATGCATCTTGGTACAGTGGAGACTCTGACTATCTTAATGCATCTTGGTTCAGTGGAGACTCTGACTATCTTAATGCATCTTGGTACAGTGTACAGTGGAGACTCAGACTATCTTAATGCATCTTGGTTCAGTGGAGACTCTGACTATCTTAATGCATCTTGGTACAGTGGAGACTCTGACTATCTTAATGCATCTTGGTTCAGTGGAGACTCTGACTATCTTAATGCATCTTGGTACAGTGGAGACTCTGACTATCTTAATGCATCTTGGTTCAGTGGAGACTCTGACTATCTTAATGCATCTTGGTACAGTGTACAGTGGAGACTCAGACTATCTTAATGCATCTTGGTACAGTGGAGACTCTGACTATCTTAATGCATCTTGGTTCAGTGGAGACTCTGACTATCTTAATGCATCTTGGTACAGTGTACAGTGGAGACTCAGACTATCTTAATGCATCTTGGTACAGTGGAGACTCTGACTATCTTAATGCATCTTGGTACAGTGGAGACTCAGATTATCTTAATGCATCTTGGTATAGTGGAGACTCTGACTATCTTAATGCATCTTGGTACAGTGGAGACTCAGACTATCTTACTGCATCTTGGTACAGTGGAGACTCTGACTATCTTAATGCATCTTGGTACAGTGGAGACTCTGACTATCTTAATGCATCTTGGTTCAGTGGAGACTCAGATTATCTAAATGCATCTTGGTACAGTGTACAGTGGAGACTCAGATTATCGTAATGCATATTGGTACAGTGAAGACTCAGAATATCTAATATATCTTGGTACAGTGGAGACTCAGACTATCTTCTATCTTATTACATCTTGGTATAGTGGAGACTCAGACTATCTTATTGCATCTTGGTACAGTAGAGACTATTATCTAAAAGATTAAATTTAAAAAAAAAACAGAAGTTTTATACCTTGTTGATGTAATAGTCAATAGTGAAAACTTTTTTTTTATAAAAATTAAATCTTTTAGGTAATATTAAAATGCGAACAAAAACAAATATAACATGCTACACTTCTGGTAGATCTGCCTGTGATTGAAAAAATGTTACTTCTTGTATCAACATGGCTTGAAGGAATCTGATAGAGGGTCACCTCAGGACAATTTATACAAAATTAATTAAGATCATTTTGATAATTTAAGGGCCATAATTCAAATGTGACTTAAGACGCTTTAGATGTTTATCAACTTGGTCCAGACATTATGCATACAAATAGGTACACCAAGTTTGGTGAAGATTGGAGGAAAACTGCTCGACCAAAAGAGCAGATATTTAGATGCCCTAGGTGTTCCCATGATATAAAGTGTTATTTTTTTCCCCTCATAGCTTTTAACATTATTTCAGTTATATCACGGCGACAGTTCACTTATTCATGATCCCTGGGTAAACAAACCAGTACCAGGCTAGAAAATGTGCCTTGCCCATGGGCACTTCATCATGACCGTTGTGCCGCGACTGGTGATCGAACCTGGTTTCAAATCCCCGAAGCTAACTACTCGACCACGATATATTCCTGATATAGTGTTAACGCTTTGCCATATGTAGATGCATCAAGACACTATTTACACCATCGATTCAATTTACTATCATTTATAAGGAGTTTTAAATGTTTTACCTGGATATTTTCAAAGAGAAACGTTTAGCAGATAACAATTAAATTGTTGTTAAATCAAAGTACTGAAGTACTGAAGGTAGACTTGCGATCGTTTAAGAAGAGATACAGAAGTGCATATATGAATATTTATTTTACAAAATGTTGACGAACGGACAGACGGAGAGACAGACATCGCCAATCTATAGACCGGAATTGCTAGAGCAATCCGGCCAAAAAAAAAAAAAAAAAAATCATCAATTTTAGCAGTAAAATCCGGCCAAGAAGTAATGAATTGAGAAAAAAATATGCTGAGAGGTCCATAATTTCAAACTTGCTAAGATTTGGTCTGTGCAATGAATGTACAAATTGAAAAATGTATTGAAATTGTGTCAATGTGTCATTTGTCAACTCTGTCCCATAAGTTTTGCTTGTGATTTGAACTCTCATAAAGAAAGCACGGAAAGGGACAACTTTCCCAACTTTGATTAAATATGTTTTCAATTAAATTGTAAAAGATCTTTTTCTTGTTTTTTGAAAGTTTTGTCATTATTATTTAAGACGGACATTATATACTAGAATAGCCAACTGATTATCATTTGAAAAAGTGTTTCTTATTTAAACCTTTTCCACTTGCATACGTAATTGCAGCCGACGACTTTTGAAAACATTGATGCAGAAGAAGAAATTGCTCATAACAAGCTTTCTCCTTTTGCAACAATGTTTTCAACTATATTCAATGATTACACTTCCAATAAATGTGATTTTCTGTATCTTTGCTCAGATTTTTTTTAATTCGTCTGCTGCAGAGTTTTTATATTGTGGGGTGGGTTGTGATTTGTTAAAGGGCAAGCAGGATTGGGAATTGAGTGTTGCACTTATCCTAATGAAACACTCGCCTGCCTGTGCATGTTTTAGCTTAACTTAACTTGTTAATGTTCTTTCCATCATCAACTTAGTCATCTGTTAGTAATCAACTCTATGAACGAAATAATCCCGTCAAAATCTTGAATCGCGTCAAAATCATAACGAACAAACTGTCAAAATCTAATTTTGAACTGTGTAATACAAATTTAGAATAAAAGGATGAATCAGTTATGTTGTAACAACCAATATCCGCGGGTCATTTACCTGATTTTGGCCGAAAGAAATGATCGATTTCTTGCAAGATTTATTCGTTATTCGTTCTGCCTATTATAATCAAAGTATTCTAAACGCTTTATAAACAAGTGATTTAAAGCGCTCAAATCATTTGATGAAATTTGTTTCTTTAGACGCGGACCTTGTCGAAAGCACCTATCCAAAATGCAAATCGTTGTCGAAGGAATAGATGGACTGAGAGAAAGAGAAAGAAAAGGCTTAGCAATGCATACTATTTTTATGAATAAGGACATGAATGAATATGTATGGACTAGCGCCTAGAATTTCGTACTAGCCGATCCTTCATTCCACTCGCTTATGCTAGCGGGCGAGTGGATGTTTACATCTCTGCCGAGAGGGAAAAAAGGGTTACAATTTACAAAGGGTAATTGCGCGGTGCAGTGCTATATTGGCGTAGTGATATCTAAATAATTGTGTACACTTTAAATATGATATTTACACTTACAAGACTTGTTATTTTCTATTATAAGCTTGAATAATCGGATTTTTTTTCGTTACTCTATGTTTGCTTTTGTGAGCATTCGTAAATTAGTCAAACCAAAAATTGCACTTAATTGTTGGTGGTGAAGGGCATATACATCACGTGACTTCAAACTCACTATGACTATGGCAGCCCCTGCGCATTTTTTTTCGTTACTCTATGTTTGCTTTTGTGAGCATTCGTAAATTAGTCAAACCAAAAATTGCACTTAATTGTTGGTGGTGAAGGGCATATACATCACGTGACTTCAAACTCACTATGACTATGGCAGCCCCTGCGCATGCGCAAGTCTACCAAAAAAACAAGTTATATGTATCTATTCAATTCTTCTAATAGCATACATAACTAATAAATACATGGTTATACTCTATGTACATACTTTTTCTATAGATAAACTTTGAGCGTTGAGCTGTACTTTTAGCGTATTAAAACACAACAGTTATTACTGACGAGAATATACGTGTCACAGCTCATGTGCGTGAAGTAAGCCGGAGAAGCCGGACAGCCGGAACAGCCGGAACTCCGGCTGTATGAACCATCCGGTACAGCCGGAACTCCGGCTACTCCGACTGTATTAACCAGCCGAAACAGGCGGAACTTCGGCTAATCCGGCTGTATTAACCAACCAAAACGGCTGGAATTTCGTCTTCACCGACTGTATTAACCAGCTGGAACAGCCGAAACTCCAGCTACGTCGGCTGTATTAACCTATTTTTACATGTAAGGCATTGAGATTTGCTGACTGATGTACTACAATATATGCACACTATTAATATTGCGGAGATTTTTCGTTATTTTGCATTGTAAAATCTACTGGGTTAGTAACCCAGTAAATCTAAAAATATCGCTGTATATTAATCACGTTATCACTACAACCGAATTGACAATCTCCTTCCCAGAGTTGTTGTTCCTTACACTCACGCATACATGAATGTAATGAGTTGATAGTGTTAGAAAATGCCGAATTGAATCCACAAATTCAAACGAGTATTTTTAAACGGGAAAACACGGAGCGGACGTTTTTTTAACTGCTTATTTCCTATGAAATAATGAAAAACAAGACTTGTACGACCTTCTACAACATTCCGTTACATATATATAGACGTATTTTGGATTAATTAGAATAAGTATAAAATATGACGATTTTGGACCATTATGGTGTTCAGTCCCTTTAATTAGTACATATCTGTTTAATCTTTTATAAGGTCAGGAGTGTTACAGACTGTAAGATTTCCAGGGATGTATATTGCTCGAATTAGAGATTTTAACTTGCATCCTGACATTCGCCAGGTGAAAGTGACACTCTCCGGCTCCCAGTCACGCTAACCGGATCTACCCGGATTTATCGCAGCCGGCTGCAAAACCCAGCCGGAGTTGGGCCGACAGAGTGGCTCCCACCCTCGTGTTGGCGTGCCTATTGTTCGAGATAAATGGATTGGACGGTTGATTGGTGCATGCAAGGTTAAAGCACCTCAAACTGACTTCATGTTGCATAAGTTCCTGTTTCGCTAAGTTGCGACAGCCAGCTGCCATGCCCAGCCGGACCTGGGGATTTGCCGACGAAGTCCCGACATTGCACCAAACTCCGGCTGTATATTGCTCGAATTAGAGAGTTTAACTAGCATCCTGAGATACGCCAGGTGAAAGTGACACTTTCCGGCTCCCATTCACGCTAGCCGGATTTCACTAAATCATGATCCCTGTGTAATGGTTTTACGCGATTTTCAACATTATTCCAGTTATATCACGGCGACAGTTCACTTAATCATGATCCCTGTGTAAACAAACGAGTACAATGCTAGGAAATGTGCCTTGCCCAAGGGAACTCCATTATAACCGTTGTGTCGCAACTTGGGATCGAACCCGGGTCGCCCGGTTACAAATCCTCGAAGTTAACCACTTTGCTTTGCCAGATTCCTTAGTTGTAACTTAGTCAGTATTTTACGATCCAAATGGTATATATGTTACAAGTCGAGTGTTTGGTTTGGGTTAATTGTATTCGACTCAGGGTAGCGGGGTTTGCATTAATGACTGGCCGGAGATCTGGACCTGTAGTACTGGTAACCTACCCAGTAAATGCCGTTATATAACTGAACAATTGTTAAAAGCGGCGTAAAACACAAAACGGTGTACATGTAGCCAGTCGGGTTTTTTTACTTGAAATAATTGTATATGATTTTGATAAATGTATTTAGTCTGCTACGATCTCTACGGTATATATGTAACTCGTCGGGTGTTTCGTTTCAAGTTAATAGTATTCGACTTTGTTTAATGTATTCATTATTACGTAGTCGTAACTGAGCTAGACTGCTATGATCAAGACGGTATATATATGTTACTCGTCGAATATTTTGGTTTGGTTTAATTGTATTCGACTTTGATAAATATAGTCCTAATTACCTAGTTGTAACTTAGCCTGTCTGCTACAATGATGTCGGTATACTAGTATATGTAACACGTTGAGTGTTTTGAATTGGAATAATTGTATTCGACTTTGATAAATGTATTCTTTATTACGTAGTCGTAATATAGCCTGTCTGCTACGATGAAGACGGTATATATGTAACAGGTTGAGTGTTTTGAATTGGGTTAATACTTAATAGTATTCGACTTAGATAAATGTATTTCTAATAACCTAGTTGTAACTTAGATTGTCTGCTACGATCAAGACGGTATATATGTAACTTGTTGTGTGTTATGACTTGGGTTAATTGTATTCCACTTTGATAAATGTATTCTTTATTACGTAGTCGTACTTAGCCTGTCTGCTACGATGAAGACGGTATATATGTAACACGTTGAGTGTTTTGAATTGGGTTAATTGTATTCCACTTAAATGTATTCTTTATTACGTAGTCGTACTTAGCCTGTCTGCTACGATGAAGACGGTATATATGTAACACGTTGAGTGTTATGACTTGGGTTAATTGTATTCCACTTAAATGTATTCTTTATTACGTAGTCGTACTTAGCCTGTCTGCTACGATGAAGCAATAAATATATGTAACACGTTGTGTGTTTTGACTTGGGTTAATTGTATTCCACTTTGATACACGTAGTCGTACTTAGCCTGTCTGCTACGATAAAGACGGTATATATATATATATATGTAACACGTTGAGTGTTTTGACTTGGGTTAATTCTGCATCTGTGTACAGTGGAGACTGAGGTGATCCTAATGTATCTGTGTCCGTTGGAGACTCATTCAATATTATTGTATCTATGTACAGTGGAGACTGAGACGATCTCACTGTATCTATATGTACATGCGATATTAGTTAATGCATATGTGTACAGTGCAGACTCGGGTAATACAAATGTATATGTGTACTGTTGATACTCGGACATCTTACTGAATATGTGTACAGTGGTGACATAGGCGATATTATTGCATCTGTATAGAGTTCAGACTCAGACTATCTTAATGCATCTTGATACAGTGGAGACTCTGACTATCTTAATACATCTTGGTATAGTGGAGACTGAGACTATCTTAATACATCTTGGTATAGTGGAGACTCAGATTATCGTAATGCATCTTGGTATAGTGGAGACTCTGACTATCTTAATACATCTTGGTACAATGGAGACTCAGACTATCTTAATACATCTTGGTACAGTGGAGACTCTGACTATCTTAATACATCTTGGTATAGTGGAGACTGAGACTATCTTAATACATCTTGGTATAGTGGAGACTCAGACTATCTTAATGCATCTTGGTACAGTGGAGACTCTGACTATCTTAATACATCTTGGTATAGTGGAGACTGAGACTATCTTAATACATCTTGGTATAGTGGAGACTCAGACTATCTTAATGCATCTTGGTATAGTGGAGACTCTGACTATCTTAATACATCTTGGTATAGTGGAGACTGAGACTATCTTAATACATCTTGGTATAGTGGAGACTGAGACTATCTTAATGCATCTTGGTATAGTGGAGACTCTGACTATCTTAATACATCTTGGTACAGTGGAGACTGAGACTATTTTAATGCATCTTGGTATAGTGGAGACTCTGACTATCTTAATACATCTTGGTATAGTGGAGACTGAGACTATCTTAATACATCTTGGTATAGTGGAGACTCAGACTATCTTAATACATCTTGGTACAATGGAGACTCAGACTATCTTAATACATCTTAGTACAGTGGAGACTCAGATTATCTTAATGCATCTTAGTACAGTGGAGACTCAGACTATCTTAATACATCTTGGTACAGTGGAGACTCTGACTATCTTAATGCATCTTGGTACAGTGGAGACTGAGACTATCTTAATGCATCTTGGTATAGTGGAGACTCAGACTATCTTAATGCATCTTTGTACAGTGGAGACTCAGACTATCTTAATACATCTTGGTACAGTGGAGACTCTGACTATCTTAATGCATCTTGGTACAGTGGAGACTGAGACTATCTTAATGCATCTTGGTATAGTGGAGACTCTGACTATCTTAATGCATCTTGGTACAGTGGAGACTGAGACTATCTTAATGCATCTTGGTACAGTGGAGACTCTGACTATCTTAATGCATCTTGGTACAGTGGAGACTGAGACTATCTTAATGCATCTTGGTATAGTGGAGACTCTGACTATCTTAATGCATCTTGGTACAGTGGAGACTGAGACTATCTTAATGCATCTTGGTATAGTGGAGACTCTGACTATCTTAATGCATCTTGGTACAGTGGAGACTCAGACTATCTTAATGCATCTTGGTACAGTGGAGACTCAGACTATCTTAATACATCTTGGTATAGTGGAGACTGAGACTATCTTAGTACATCTTGGTACAGTGGAGACTCAGATTATCGTAATGCATCTTGGTATAGTGGAGACTCAGACTATCTTAATGCATCTTGGTACAGTGGAGATTCAGACTATCTTAATGCATCTTGGTACAGTGGAGACTCAGACTATCTTAATGCATCTTGGTACAGTGGAGACTCAGACTATCTTAATACATCTTGGTACAGTGGAGACTCAAACTATATTAATGCATCTTGGTACAGTGGAGACTCAGACTATCTTAATACATCTTGGTACAGTGGAGACTCAGATTATCTTAATGCATCTTGGTGCAGTGGAGACTCAGATTATCTTAATGCATCTTGATACAGTGGAGACTCAGACTATCTTAATGCATCTTGGTACAGTGGAGACTCAGACTATCTTAATGCATCTTGGTTCAGTGGAGACTCTGACTATCTTAATGCATCTTGGTACAGTGGAGACTCTGACTATCTTAATGCATCTTGGTTCAGTGGAGACTCTGACTATCTTAATGCATCTTGGTACAGTGGAGACTCTGACTATCTTAATGCATCTTGGTTCAGTAAGCGATCACTTACTTTGATGATTGTATTGTTATCTCCTCAACCCACAGCGCAAAGTCAGACAGCGATCACTTACTTTGATTTGTTTGTTTTATTATCTCCCCAACCCTTAGCGCAAAGTCAGACAGCGATCACTTACTTTGATGATTGTGTTGTTATCTCCTCAACCCACAGCGCAAAGTCAGACAGCGATCACTAACTTTGATTTTTTTGTTTTATTATCTCCTCAACCCACAGCGCAAAGTCAGACAGCGACCACTTACTTTGATGATTGTGTTGTTATCTCCTCAACCCACAGCGCAAAGTCAGACAGCGATCACTTACTTTGATGATTGTGTTGTTATCTCCTCAACCCACAGTGCAAAGTCAGACAGCGACCACTTACTTTGATGATTGTGTTGTTATCTCCTCAACCCACAGCACAAAGTCAGACAGCGACCACTTACTTTGATGATTGTGTTGTTATCTCTTCAACCCACAGCGCAAAGTCAGACAGCGACCACTTACTTTGATTTGTTTGTTTTATTATCTCCTCAACCCATAGCGGAAAGTCAGACAGCGATCACTTACTTTGATGATTGTGTTGTTATCTCCTCAACCCACAGCGCAAAGTCAGACAGCGACCACTTACTTTGATGATTGTGTTGTTATCTCCTCAACCCACAGCGCAAAGTCAGACAGCCACCACTTATTTTGATGATTGTGTTGTTATCTCCTCAACCCACAGTGCAAAGTCAGACAGCGACCACTTACTTTGATTATTGTGTTGTTATCTCCTCAACCCACAGTGCAAAGTCAGACAGCGATCACTTACTTTGATTTGTTTGTTTTGTTATCTCCTCAACCCACAGCGCAAAGTCAGACAGCGACCACTTACTTTGATGATTGTGTTGTTATCTCCTCAACCCACAGCGCAAAGTCAGACAGAGACCACTTACTTTGATTTGTTTGTTTTGTTATCTCCTCAACCCACAGCGCAAAGTCAGACAGCGACTACTTACTTTGATGATTGTGTTGTTATCTCCTCAACCCACAGCGCAAAGTCAGACAGCGACCACTTACTTTGATTTGTTTGTTTTATTATCTCCTCAACCCATAGCGCAAAGTCAGACAGCGATCACTTACTTTGATTTGTTTGTTTTATTATCTCCTCAACCCTTAGCGCAAAGTCAGACAGCGATCACTTACTTTGATGATTGTGTTGTTATCTCCTCAACCCACAGCACAAAGTTAGACAGCGATCACTTACTTTGATGTGTTTGTTTTATTATCTCCTCAACCCTTAGCGCAAAGTCAGACAGCGATCACTTACTTTGATGATTGTGTTGTTATCTCCTCAACCCACAGCGCAAAGTCAGACAGCGATCACTTTCTTTGATTTGTTTGTTTTATTATCTCCTCAACCCACAGCGCAAAGTCAGACAGCGACCACTTACTTTGATGATTGTGTTGTTATCTCCTCAACCCACAGCGCAAAGTCAGACAGCGATCACTTACTTTGATTTGTTTGTTTTATTATCTCCTCAACCCTTAGCGCAAAGTCAGACAACGATCACTTACTTTGATGATTGTTTTATTATCTCCTCAACCCATAGCGCAAAGTCAGACAGCGACCACTTACTTTGATGATTGTGTTGTTATCTCCTCAACCCACAGCGCAAAGTCGGACAGCGACCACTTACTTTGATGATTGTGTTGTTGTTTTCTCAACCCACAGCGCAAAGTCAGACAGCGACCACTTACTTTGATTTGTTTGTTTTATTATCTCCTCAACCCTTAGCGCAAAGTCAGACAGCGATCACTTACTTTGATGAGTGTGTTGTTATCTCCTCAACCCACAGCGCAAAGTCAGACAGCGATCACTTACTTTGATTTGTTTGTTTTATTATCTCCTCAACCCACAGCGCAAAGTCAGACAGCGACCACTTACTTTGATTTGTTTGTTTTATTATCTCCTCAACCCTTAGCGCAAAGTCAGACAGCGACCACCTACTTTGATGATTGTGTTGTTATCTCCTCAACCCTTTAGCGCAAAGTCAGACAGCAATCACTTACTTTGATGATTGTGTTGTTATCTCATCAACCCACTGCGCAAATCAGACAGCGATCACTTACTTTGATTTGTTTGTTTTATTATCTCCTCAACCCACAGCGCAAAGTCAGTTGCGACTACTTACTTTGATGATTGTGTTGTTATCTCCTCAACCCACAGCGCAAAGTCAGACAGCGATCACTTACTTTGATGATTGTGTTGTTATCTCCTCAACCCACAGCGCAAAGTCAGACAGCGATCACTTACTTTGATTTGTTTGTTTTATTATCTCCTCAACCCACAGCGCAAAGTCAGTTGCGACCACTTACTTTGATGAATGTGTTATTACCTCCTTAACCCACAGCGCAAAGTCAGACAGCGACCACTTACTTTGATTTGTTTGTTTTATTATCTCCTCAACCCACAGCGCAAAGTCAGACAGCGATCACTTACTTTGATGATTGTGTTGTTATCTCCTCAACCCACAGAGCAAAGTCAGACAGCGATCACTTACTTTGATTTGTTTGTTTTATTATCTCCTCAACCCTTAGCGCAAAAGTCAGACAGCGATCACTTACTTTGATGATTGTGTTGTTATCTCCTCAACCCACAGCGCAAAGTCAGACAGCGATCACTTACTTTGATGATTGTGTTGTTATCTCCTCAACCCATAGCTCAAAGTCAGACAGCGACCACTTACTTTGATTTGTTTGTTTTGTAATCTCCTCAACCCACAGCGCAAAGTCAGACAGAGATCACTTACTTTGAT
Source organism: Serripes groenlandicus (assembly GCA_031761405.1). Classification (NCBI taxonomy): domain Eukaryota; kingdom Metazoa; phylum Mollusca; class Bivalvia; order Cardiida; family Cardiidae; genus Serripes; species Serripes groenlandicus. Next base: position 4,420,369 of record JASEVX010000003.1, read on the forward strand.
TTGTTTGTTTTGTTATCTCCTAAACTCACAGAGCAAAGTCAGACAGCGATCCCTTACTTTGATTTGTTTGTTTTGTTATCTCCTCAACCCACAGATCAAAGTCAGACAGAGATCCCTTACTTTGATTTGTTTGTTTTGTTATCTCCTAAACTCACAGAGCAAAGTCAGACAGCGATCACTTACTTTGACTTGTTTGTTTTGTTATCTCCTAAACTCACAGAGCAAAGTCAGACAGCGATCACTTACTTTGATGATGGTGTTGTTATCTCCTCAACCCGCAGCGTAAAGTCAGACAGCGACCACTTACCTTGATTTGTTTGTTTTGTTATCTCCTCAATCCACAGCGCAAAGTCAGACAGCGGTTACTTACTTTGATTTGTTTGTTATGTTTCATTGGGGTTTTACGCCGTTTTTAACATTGCTTCAGTTATATTACGGCGACAGTCCACTTATTCATGATCCTTGGGTAAAGCTACAAGTACTAGGCTAGACAATGTGCCTTGCCCAAGGGCACTCTACCAATACCACCACTTACTTCGATATGAAAAAGACTCGAACCTTGAATCTTCACTCTTGATGGACAGATGCACTAACCACTGCAGCACTGAGTGTGGTGAAGCGATAATCATAAAATATAACAACAGCTATCCAGTATTCATTTAAAAACTTCGGGATTTGTATTTCACCCTTTTCCCTTATAAGACATGTGTAAATGACTTTGAACCCATTGATATTTGACAGACTTCTTGGCATAGGCTGGAAAAGGAAATTTACTCTACGAACATATCATATCAAGTTACTTTGTTTTAACCCTTTCCCACTTGTAGACGCATTGTGACGCATCTGCAGTAGACGAAGTTTTAAAACATTGTGGCAAAAGAAGAAATTGCTCAAAACAAGCAATTTCTCCTTTTGCAACAATGTTTTCAACTCTTTATAATAATTAGGTATTTGTATATATGTTTTTAAAGTCGTCATTTTTCAGTAATTGTATCTACATTTACAGCTATTGTCTGTGTGTTCGCATAGATCATTTCTTAGTCGTCTGCTGTGGATTTGTTGTATGTGGGAAAAGGTTAAACTTCATTCCAATGCCTTTTTCTAAATCATTCATATGTCATGTTTTTAACATTTTTCTATAAGAGTGTGGCCTTACGTTGGAACAGCAAAAACATAAAGAAATCGTTAAAACCACATGACGGTCTAAAGAAAAGCATTGTGTTAAATTTGTCAAAAATGGGTGTCTTTTGTTTTCAGATAGACACCGTGGGTAATCTGGTAATTAAATCTGGTTCGACGGGAGATCGAAACAAAAACTCTCCGATACCCATGTTATTTGTTTTATGTTGATCTGAATGAAGTGGTTCATCTTTTGTTTTAAACTGGGCCTAATAGTTATATTCAATAAACATCTATTGTTTAAAGAGTATGCTTAACCCACGATTTTATATTGGAACTGACCCAATGTTTATCCTTAAATACACACCTCACATACCGCTAAATGTATATAAATGAATCCCTTATAACCTAGTCGTAACGATTATTTCTTGTATTGTGGTTTTACGCGATTTTCAACATTATTCCAGTTATATCACGGCGACAGTTCACTAAATCATGATCCCTGTGTAAACAAACCAGTACAAGGCTAGGAAATGTGCCTTGACCAAGGGAACTCCATTATAACCGTTGTGTCGCAACTTGGGATCAAACCCGGGTCGCCCGGTTCCAAATCCCCGAAGTTAACCACTTTGCCTTGCCAGATTCCTTAGTTGTAACTTAGTCAGTCTTCTACGATCCAAATGGTATATATGTAACAAGTCGAGTGTTTGGTTTGGGTTAATTGTATTCGACTCAGGACAGCGGGGTTTGCATTAATGACTGGCCGGAGTCAGGAGATCTGGACCAGTAGTACTGGTAACCTACCCAGTAAATGCCGTTATATAACTGAACAATTGTTAAAGGCGGCGTAGAACACCAAATGGTGTACATGTAGCCAGTCGGGTTTTTTTACTTGAAATAATTGTATATGATTTTGATAAATGTATTTAGTCTGCTACGATCTCTACGGTATATATGTAACTCATCGGGTGTTTCGTTTCAAGTTAATTGTATTCGACTTTGTTTAATGTATTCCTTATTACGTAGTCGTAACTTAGCTAGACTGCTATGATCAAGACGGTATTATATGTTATTCGTCGAATATTTTTGTTTGGGTTAATTGTATTCGACTTTGATAAATATAGTCCTAATTACCTAGTTGTAACTTAGCCTGTCTGCTACAATGAAGACGGTATATATGTAACACGTTGAGTGTTTTGAATTGGAATAATTGTATTCGACTTTGATAAATGTATTCTTTATTACGTAGTCGTAACTTAGCCTGTCTGCTACGATGAAGACGGTATATATGTAACAGGTTGAGTGTTTTGAATTGGAATAATTGTATTCGACTTTGATAAATGTATTCCTAATAACCTAGTCGTAACATAACCTGTCTGCTACGATCAAGACGGTATATATGTAACAGGTTGAGTGTTATGACTTGGGTTAATTTTATTCGACTTTGATAAATGTGTTCTTTATTACGTAGTCGTACTTATAGTCCAGTCAGAACATACTTAAACATCAAACTTATAGAATATATAACAACATATTAAAAATCTACAAAAATCTACGCAGTCATAACTGAAATAAATGACTTTGAAGAAATAAGAATATGTGCTCATGTTGGGTACTCACCGTACTTTGATCTATACACCAAGCTCTTGACTGATTTTTAATGGATCAAATTCATGAGAATTGCAAAATGAATCATTAAAATAGATTTTTGTTTTTAAGCAGGTGCGTAGCTAGTCCTCTATGCATGTGGATTCATAATTGTGCTAAGGGGGTCCGAAATGTTTTGAAAACAATGATGCAATCTGATGCATTCTGGGCGTTCTAAGGCGCTTTATTTAGTACTGGAAAATGGATAGTTTTAGGATAATAAATCAACAAATAAACCCTTTACTCGGCAGATTTCCCCCCTATAAAATAGAGCTAAAATAGCAAACAAATACAAGCCCCGACACTTTTTTTTTTGTCACGGGAGTGGAACGCCAGCGTTTAGTCGGCGGGTTTCTCGCAGAGTACGATGCTTGTATAAGGGGAGCACTCGGCTACTGGCCTGGGAAATCTGAGCCGGGCCCACATAAGCTATAAGGCAGGTCCCGCTGTCTACCCGCGCTTACGGTGAAGTGCTGGCCTTATTTCAAGCGAGATCTCGGCTGCTGGTCGCGGAAATCTGAGCCGGGCCCACATTAGCTATATGGCATGTCCCGCCGTCTACCGGCGCTTACGGCGAACTGCTGGCCTTGTTTCAAGCGAGCTCTCTGCTGCTGGCCGGGGAGATCTGAGCCGGGCCCCCATTAACTATAAGGCAGTACCCGCCGTCTACCCGCGCTTACGGCGAAGTGCCGGCCTTGTTTAAAGCGAGCTCTCGGCTGCAGGTAGGGGAAATGTGAGCGGGGCCGCATATTCTAATAGACAGGTCCCGCCGTCTACCCTCGTTTACAACGAAGTGCTGACCCTGTTTCCAGCGAGCATTCGACTGCTGGTAGGGAAAATGTGAGCCGGGCTCGAATTTGCTATAAGCTAGGACCCGCCGTCTACCCGCGCTTACGGCGAAGTGCTGGCCTTTTTTTAAGCGAGCACTCGGCTGCTGGCCGGGGAAATGTGGGCCGGGGCCGCATATGCTATAAGGCCGATCCCGCCGTCTACCTGCGCTTACGGCGAATTGCTGGACTTGTTTCTAGCGAGCACTACGCTGCTGGTAGGGGAAATCTGAGCCGGGACTGCATATGCTATAAGGCAGGTCCCGCCGTCTACCCGCGGTTACGGCGAAGTGCTTGCCTTGTTTCAAGCGAGCACTCCGCTGCTGGTAGGGGAAATGTGAGCCGGGGCCGCATACGCTATAATGCAGGTCCTGCCGTCTACCCGCGCTTACGGCGAACTGCTGGCCCTGTTTCAAGCGATCACTCCGCTGTTGTTAGGAGAAATGTGAGCCGTGCCCGAATTTGCTATAAGACAGGTCCCGACGTCTACCCGCGCTTACGTCGAAGTGCTGGCCTTGTTTCAAGATAGCACTCCGCTGTTGGTAGGGGAAATGTTAACAGGGGCCGCATATGCATTATATAAGGCAGGTATCGCCGTCTACCCGCGCTTACGGCGAAGTGCTTGCCTTGTTTCAAGCTAGCACTCCGTTGCTGGCCCGAGGCATCTGAGCCGGGGCCGCATATGCTATAATGATTTAGTATACAAACGGAAAGGAACGTTTGGTATGAGCATGAAGTCAAGTGCGCATACTGCAACGTTGGCTGATATTTTTTTTGGGCCAGAATCATGTGAATTCAGCCGCATACTCGCGTATAGGCAGCTATGCGCCTGTAAAGGATCTCATAATCAATAGCTTTTGTTATAATAACATCAAAGCAGCATTTTGATACTTCAAAGATAGCAGTATACCTTTAGAAATGATTAAAATCAGAGGGGTAAGTATGACTTTCAACACTTTGATCCAAGCTTTGATAACCCAAAATGGATTAGTATGCTAAACGAATTTCAACAGATTGACACAAGACAATCAATGATCTGAGGTTATTTAGTGTTTATAATATTTTCACAATAATTGCTGGAGGAAATATTAATATTCTTGTCAATACTACATTGGATACTTTTAAAAGTATCGTATGTGGTTATAATATTGGAGTATTCAATGGGTTTCAATGAATACTGTTACACTCTTAATTGTGTTATTAAATATTAATGATATTTAAAGTTTATCTGTATTTTTTATAATAGTTATAAGAATGTCTCTAAAACACACAAAAAACATACATATTTATGCTCATGTGCGAAGAACATTCATAGCAAAATATGTAATCGCAATATATATTTGTTTGTTTGTTAAGGTGTTTTACGCCCCTTTCAACAATTATTCCTAATACTTAGCTCACAACCCTGATTGCCAAAGAGGGAAAGCCATCATTACCATTTATAAAGTATTTGGTATGACACGGCCGGAGATTGAACCGGCGCGTCCTGGACATTGGGCATACACTGTCCCATTACACCACACATGTAACCTATTGTTGCGTAATCTGCCCTGCCAGAATGAAACTTGAGAATAATTAATATGTTGTGTATCTGTATGTGGGTAGTGGTTAGACTATTCACCTCTGAAGCGAAAGCATCGGGTTTTGACAAAATAATATGAATACATGTATATCAGAAATTGTTCAAAGAGAGAATTTGTCATTTTCTAATGTTTTTCAACTGTCTATTTTAGCAAAACATATTATGTTCTGGATGTTAACTATTTTCCTCACTTGTTGTCAAATCAGCAATATATATATCCTAGCAGGTAAAGGATTATGCTGTCCACATATTTCCAGTCATTCCTTTTTCATCCTTTAGTCTTCTGCTACATATTTGTTGACGTGGGAAAGGGTTAAAACCCAAGATGGCAACTCTTTTTTAACCCCTTTTATTTTTATTTCAACAGTATTTCAAGTTCACAGCGTGTCGCTGCCTTCGTAATTCACCGAAACCGTCATCCTGACCTTCATCCCTGAGTGCTTATGTTATGTTTCCCCACACGTCTACGCTGCAAAGAGGATAGACAGGAATCAGTCCCTAATGTTAACCAATTCCCACGTACACCAAATTTGCAGTAGACGACGTTGAACACATCTAGGCAAAAAAATACGAAAATTCTCTATATAATTATGAAAGTACAAATAATTGAATAGTTGAAATACGAGTTTTGAACACATTGTTACAAAAGAAAAAATGTTTCAATTTTTTGTCCAGATGTTTTCATAGGTGTCTGTTACAGATTTGTTGAGATGTGGGAAATGATAACAGTTAGTATTTAACCCATCTTTTCTAAACAACATTACATGTACTTAGAAATGTATCAAGTTAACTCTTAAATTCTCCACATATAGATGCTTTCTGACACCTAGCTCTGCAACAGACGACATTTGAAAACACTGTCACAATAGAATAAATTGCTCAAAACAAGTAATTTCTACTTTCGCCGCTTTGTTTTCAACTCTGTTAGATAACTATACTTTCATTTATAGAACGTTTCCATACTTTTGCGAAGATGTTTTCAAAGTCGTCTTGCAGATTTGCTGGTAGTGGGAAAGGGTTAACATTTTTCGTGCATTGTCCTTTCTTTGATTGATAAGTTTATTGCTTATTTATATGTTAACCTAGTCATTGCATAACTTTTTTTTCCATATATGTATACAGGGGCATTGATTTTTTAAATTCTTTTCAGAGCTGTCGTTAGATTATAATGAATTCCTCTCTAATTTAGGGCCCGCTAGTTTTTTTCACTCCCTACAATGTCACGGTTGTATTATTTACTTTCAAAGACACTGGTTAGTTATAACCATAGCAGGCTAAACTTGAAATTGATAGCAAAACAAATAATGAGCGTATACAAATCAATGCTACTCGAGAACACCCCAGGTGTCCCTTTCCCAAAGGCTGGAACGCCCACTCATAAAGGTAAAATATGGAACATCTCTATTAATAAAAGTACAGTTATTGAATATATAATTTTGAAAACATCAAGGCAAAAGGATAAATTGCTTGTTATGAGCAATTTATCTTTTTGCAACAATGTTTTCAAAAGTCAAAAGGACATGCAATCTTGGAACAACCATTGGTCTTTACCAACTAATCATGCATGTCTGAGCCAATATTGGTTGCCAAAATGTTTCACCTTTTCCAACATGCAGATGTCTTTGAGAAATTTACATCACACAAAATGTGAAAACACTCTGGCAAAAGAAGAAATTGCACATAGTGAGCAATTTCTGATTATGCCACAATGTTTTCATTTCCATTGAATATTTGACTTTAATTTATAGCGACGTTCCAAATTTTCCTCAGATGTTTTCAAAATCGTTTGCTGCAAATGTGTTGTATATAGGAAAGGGTTAGGAATAATTGAGCAAAGGATAGGACAAAATTGACAAAACAGATATTTCAATTCAATTATTTTAAGTATTCACAAGTAATTTTCTACCAATTATAGTTTAAAACATGTTTGTTTGATATCAAAAACAGCAATCTTTAAAAACACGTTGCTTTCTATACAAATGTAGATCTTTGAGGGGGTCTTCTTTTGTCAGTCAAGCTGAAAACATTGTATACGCTATAGGAGTAATTGTCAGTCCATTTTGTAAATAATGTCGTAACCAATGAGTTACTGTAAATAAAGAAGAGTCGAGTCTGCTGCGAAAGGGCCCTCAATCTTGCATCTGTGAAAATCCAAGACTCAGGACAGAGAACTAGATATTAACCCTTTCTATCTTGACATCTAGACAAAAGTACGGAATATCTCTATAAATGAATGTATGATTTCTGAAAGAAGTTTTGAGCAATTTCTTCCTTTGCCACAATGTTTTTAAAAGTCGTCTTCTGCTGCAGAGGTGTCAGAGTTCGTATATATGTAGGAAAAGGTTAAAGAAGGAGTAAACAGGTCTTTTTGCAAGAATATCATTGTTTTGGCTTACATACATAACGTACTAAAAATAATTATCTTAGTGAGACGATTTTTTTAATACCCACAACATAGGGTTTAAGGTTCTTCAAAGGATGTTGGAGAGTAAAATACATTGTACAAGCGTTATCTAGAGCTCTGATAGGATGGACTATATATTTCTACAGTTTCATCCGAGTCCTTCGTGTTCTGCTACATCAAAATGAGCAATTATAAGCTCACCAAAGTAGTCTCTCAAAATGTCACCTCTCTGGAGCAAATAGCAATCTTTAGAACCACATTCTCACTATTCTTACAAAAAGCAAACAGGAAATATTAAAAAAAGTCAGGTTATTTGGGGGAAATACAGTGAAAAACATTGCACGAAAAGAAGACATTTAGTCTCTATTAGCAATTTCTCCATTTCTCATAATGTTTTCCTAAATTGTCAGCATTCAGATGACTCGAAAAGTGATTCTATTCCGAGAATGTTTAAATCTCTTAAGAGCAACACCTCTTTAGAACGGCTGTATATCTTTAACCCTTTCCCACATAAAAACGTTTTCTGACGCCTCTGCAGCAGATGACTTTTGAAAACACTTTGACAAAAGGAGAAATTGCTCAAAACGAGCAATTTCCCCTTTTGCCAGTGTTCTCAACTTGTTTCAGTAATTAGACCTACATTTATAGATCTTTCCTTAGAATTTTCCAAGATACTTTCAAAGTTGTCTTCTGCAGATTTATTGTATGTGGGAAAGGGTTTAATTGCCTCTGTACGGTGTTGATCTGGGGAGGGGGAACTTTATGTTTCTATTACAAATATGAGGTGCTGCCCAGCTCTTTTATCTCGATGTGATATCAACATACAATACAATACAGAAGCAACAAGACCCCTTGTGCCATGATAGGGCTAAAACATAATGAACTTCCTTTCAAGAAAAAATGAATGCATTTCATACTTATATATATATATAGATAATGCTATCTTCTTTAAATCCCCATTGTAGGGCACAAACAAAATTCATATTTAGACTTAATTGCACAAGTTTTAACCATTTCCCATATATATATCATTGTGGAGACAGTGGTGCAGAGGAAGAGCGTACTGGTTAAGTCTTCAGGAAGCAGACATCGAGAGTGATTAATATAAGCCAAAGAAAGGCTTGCTTCGCAATCGATATAAAATAAATAAAATAAAATAAATAAGTTTAAACTAAACTATCATTGTAGTTATATTAGAGATTAGTCTGTAAGTTCTTATAGTAATAAGTATAACTTACGGAATACTGTTAGGGCCATCGCCTATGAATGTGTTGATCTGAAACGCGATACTCGACAGTACGATGATGATAACACGACAACGCGACAGTACGATGGTGAAAACACGATACTACGACAGTACGATGATGATAATGCGATATACTATCGTGTTTTCACCATCGTACTGTCGCGTTTTCATCATCGTAATATCGTAGTATCGTACTGTTGCGTTATCACCGTCGTACCGTCGTGTTATCATCATCGTACCGTCGCGTTATTACCATCGTACCGTCGCCTTATCACCATCGTACCGTCGTGTTATCACCATCGTACCGTCGCGTTATCACCATCGTACCGTCGCGTTATCACCATCGTACCGGATCTTCGCTTATCGCTTATGTCCATTTTTAAAATAGCCAAAATAACATGTGTATACATATTTGCAATGTTCTTAGAAAAGGGAGTTTGTATAAACTCGTCCATTTGTACTGCTGTACTTGAAGATCTTCCATTTTTGAGCATGCACATGTGCACCGGAAGGCGATAGTACGACAGTACGATGATGATAACACGACGGTACGATGGTGATAACGCGACGGTACGATGGTGAAGACACGACGGTATGATGGTGATAACACGACGGTACGATGGTGATAACGCGACGGTACGATGATGATAACGTGACGGTATGATGATGATGACACGACGGTACGATGGTGATAACGCGACAGTACGATGATGATAACGTGACGGTACGATGGTGATAACACGACGGTACGATGGTGATAACGCGACGGTACGATGGTGATAACGCGACGGTACGATGGTGATAACGCGACGGTACGATGGGTGATAACGCGACGGTACGATGATGATAACACGACGGTACGATGGTGATAACGCGACAGTACGATACTACGATATTACGATGGTGAAAACGCGACAGTACGATGGTGAAAACACGATAGTTTATCGCATTATCATCATTGTACTGTCGTATTATCGTGTTTCCACCATCGTACTGTCGCGTTTTCACCATCGTACTGTTGCGTTGTCGTGTTATCATCATCGTACTGTCGAGTATCGCGTTTCAGATCAACACATTCATAGGCGATGGCCCTAACGGTTCCGTAATAACTCCCTGTATCCTTAATCTTGCATCATACTGTCTTTCCCCGATATGCTGATTTAAAGGGACTGAATCCCATATAAGAAAAAAGCGGAAAAAAAAGAAAATTGTTAAGAATTGCTATTACCTTGATGTTTTTGCATGTAAGGCATTGAGATTTGCTGACTGATGTACTACAATATATGCACACTATTAATATTGCGTAGATTTTTCGTTATTTTGCATTGTAAAATCTACTTGGTTAGTCTAAAAATATCGCTACAACATGTATATTTATCACGTTATCACTACAACCGAATTGACAATCCCCTTCCCAGAGTTATTGTTCCTTACACTCACGCATACATGAATGTAATGAGTCGATAGTGTTACAGAATGCCGAATTGAATCCACAAATTCAAATGAGCAAGAGGAAAATTCCACGGTATTTTTAAACGGGAAAACACGGAGCGGACGTTTTTTTAACTGCTTATTTCCTATGAAATAATGAAAAACAAGATTTGTACGACCTTCTACAACATTCCGTTACATATATATCGACGTATTTTGGATTAATTATAATAAGTATAAAATATAACGATTTGTGTTCACAGGACTTCAAATCTTTTGAGGGTTTCAATGTAGTGGTTCGAATCCCTCCAGAGGCACAACTATTTTTTGTTTCTTTTTTTCTTTGTTTTCATTAGCTAACATTTTTTACAGAAGTTTATATTGTATTTTCATTAAAAATTAATTAAATACATTTCTACACATAAATATTAGATAAACATACTTTCCTGAAGAAGCGCCAATTGTGAAATTTTGACCTTGTCATACTAAACAATTATTGAGAAAAATCCGAACGGTAAAACTTTCTAATATTTTTATATTGTCTGTGGAATAGTATATATAAAACAGTTATTCATGTAGTACTGATGCCCCAATACTATAATTGATGCTCTACACTTTTGTTTTAGAACGTTATTTTTCAAATCTGTCAAAAAAATAGATTTCTTTTGTCCGCCATAATACAAATATGTTCATATTATATTTTTTTTCCAAATTAATGTTGCATGTTTATATTTTTTTCTTAAATTATATGCTTTAAGAATACACTGATATTAAATAAAATAAAAAATATTGAAAATTAATAAAGTTTTACCATTTATCCCAATTTTGACTTTTTATTTTTTTCGCCGCTTTTTGAAAATGGGGTCCGGTAAAAAAAATGCCTATATATTATTTTTTAGACGGTAACAGTTTCTAAAAAACATTTGTGTTAGATATATATCAAAACAGAGACATATAAACACAGAGATAAGCAACACGATTGCCAATGCCGTACGAAGAACAAAATACTTCAAACGGCGAGCGGGTCAAGTCACGTGATCAAACCACGTGTTCAAACCACGTGATCATTACAGTGGATTCTGAAAATGAGGTGCCATATTTATTTTGTTGTGAAAGGAAGAGAGCACACAAAGTTGCTATATTATCTGACTCTCTTTCGGCATTACAATCAATTAAATCTAAAAGTAGCAACTCAAGGCCTGATCTTATAGAAAATTCCATCTCCCTTCAAGATCAGTGCCAACAAAATGACATACAGGTTAATTTAGTGTGGTGCCCGGCCCATGTCAACTTGGAGGGGAATGAACTGGCTGATGGTGCAGCCAAAAACGCTCTAAGAAGTTTAGTTTGTGAAAAGGTTCCCCTGGCAAAAACAGAAATATACTCCTTAATAAAATGCAAAATGTCTCATAAATGGACTGAAAGGCTGCTCACCCTACCAAAAAGACAGCCACTGCCTGTATCAGGATCAAGCCTTAGACCACCTACAGATTACTCTTACTCGTATAAGTTGGATAAATGTGTAACACGTCTAAGACTAGGATACTCTCTGTTGCCAGGAAGCCTCGGACAGCACATATTGGGGATTTCACCCAATTGCCCAAAATGCGATGTCCGGCTCACTGCTGAACACTTTCTGATGGACTGCGGCGTTCATAGAGTAGCAAGAAATAAATTAAAAAATGCACTGGGTGGAGCGGGACTCATGTTTACATTACATGAAGTTCTGTTTCCATCCAGAGCAAATCAGAAATCAGTGTTTTCCGCTCTAGCGAGTTATTTGCTGGACTGTGAAATGTCTGATAAAATATAATAAAATTACCTTGATCATTATTAAAATGGTGCAGTAGAGTTGGTCTTTCAATAGTTGTTTATATTTTTACCCAAACGGGAAAATGAGCAGAGGAAACTGAATAAATACAGTCACAGCACTGGTCATCAACCCCACTAGGCAAAATAAATCAAAAGTCGTTCTCTCCATCAACATCTGGTGGTTCAGTATTCCTTCTGTTAAAGCTGCTCCTTTCTCCTCAATGTTCAATATTTTTGTTTACAAGTCGAACTAGTTCATCTACATTTATAAATCTTAGAATACAGCGATTTCTTTAACTGAGACAGCTTGGTCTGCGTGTTGGATGTTATAACAAATGAAGACATTCAGCGTGGACTAATTAAATGTGAAAGTTAGTTAGAAAGAAGCTGTTCTGTTTTTGTTTTCTCCATTTAAATGCATTGACAAGACATGCAGAAGTCTATGAATATTTTATCATACTTAATATACACTGACCAATCAGTGGAGGAGGTATTATTGGCGAGTGGGATAAACCTGGAGTATCTAATTTTAACATCCAATGAAAACTGTTGATAACAACAGGTGGGGGTTTCCTGGGTTTCGTTTCGCTCGCTGATATTGCGTTCTATCTATTTTTCGTTTTATAGCAAAGATCAACTCAATTTACTGCACCTAAAAATTACATTTGCGCCCAGTAAAATAAAGAGATAGTTAGTGTTCTGAGAGCTCTCTTACCGTTTTTATTTTTTTGTTGTATAGACCGATATATCCCGTTTTTTGTTATCCGTCAGCGGAATTCCGTCGAAAAAAAGTTTACACTGTCGAATCACTTCATTTTCACAGTCTAATCATAACATTATAGAGTTATTTAACTCAATATCACTTTGTTAACGGGTAGTCTATTAGTTTATCTACCCTATGCTGTATTTTCCAGCGTCAATTACATCAGTATTAATCTATAAATATTAATTATGAATTACCAAAATAGTATCACGTGTCTCCTAACACTACAAAGGAAGATCAACTAAGGGAATTAACTCTTTAAACTTTACATATGCTATTTTTCACAGTTTTCCTTTTACCGCACTTTTGACGGACATCCCTTCCCATTCTTTTATTGGTGGTTTGCAATTGTCAGAGGGAAGCTATGTTTTTTATGCCTACTGGCAAGGGCAAACCCATGATTATGATGAAAGAGGTGTGCTGTACAAATCTATTCTAATCTGATTAGTCTAGATCATGGATTTTTTAAATGAATTTTTTTTATCCTGTCGCACTTTTGTGTTTCTTTACCGTATGTCAATGTTTAAAAATTATACTATGGAAGGTTCTTACACCACTAGGTGAGGAGAGGATGTCGGAGAGGTTAATGCACGTTGCAGCCTCTCTGAATCTCCTTTCCAGTACAGCACAACCCTTTTCATTTCTTATTTTTTGTATATATGCTTTTTTACTCTTTAAACTTTTTTAATCATAGAGAGCTCTCAGGTACACGTCCCGGTGTCATCATAATAACTTAAAAACATCATTGTAAATCTACAATTATCGCCTTGTATTTTATGTATATATATCTTTTTCGCTTCTCCCCCATAGGGTCCTCCTACAGGGTAAAAACATTGAAAACATCATAAATATTGAAAACACTGCGAGAAAAGGATAAAATGACATATGGGGGAGAACACAACAGACAGACTCCTCCCGATTGGATGCCGGATATCAACTCCACTGATTACGTGCCTGCCGGCATAAGTGCGTTAGCCCACAAAATTACTGTCGGAGCTTGACGATAAAAACGGATTGAAATCTGGACCAATCGGGAGGGGTTTGACAAACAGCCCAATCTAACTGCATTGCTGTGAAGGGTGGGGGGGGGGGGGGGGGGGGGGGGGTAAAACTTACAAGCCCTTCGCAGTACCCTTTACTCATACCTGCGCAATGTAGTACGGGAAACTTTGAAAACACTGCGAGAAAAGGATAAAATGACATATGGGGGAGAACACAACAGCCAGACTCCTCCCGATTGGATGCCGGATATCAACTCCACTGATTACGTGCCTGCCGGCATAAGTGCGTTAGCCCACAAAATTACTGTCGGAGCTTGACGATAAAAACGGATTGAAATCTGGACCAATCGGGAGGGGTTTGACAAACAGCCCAATCTAACTGCATTGCTGTGAAGGGTGAGGGGGGTAAAACTCACAAGCCCTTCGCAGTACCCTTTACTCATACCTGCGCAATGTAGTACGGGGCTCCTGATTGGGTGAGACCATGCACGTCATAATATGGCAGGCAGCGTCTCGCCCAATGGGGAGATCTGTACTATAACATCTAGAAAAAGAATATAGTAGCATTATCTAGATTAATATAAGATATATATGTACCCGGAGGTATCTTAAACACCTATGTAACGTAATTTTTTTTTTATTTTTTAAATGGTGGCCCTGGTACTTATTGACAGGAGAGATACCGGTGTATTTTGTGTGTTTTTTTTTTTTTTTTTTTAACATTTTTTCTATGTTCTTATTCTGTTTTATACCTCCGGGAGATATAGTATATAGCATACTACAGTTGGAAACAACATAGATTACAACTGTATAGTAACACAATATAGATTTATGTACTCAATATTACATCAATAGAATGGAAATCAAATAAGCCCATGGTCCTTGGTCCAATACAATATATGTTATTTTTTAAAATATGGTTAAAACAAAGACAATAGCTGCTCGCCAAATAGTTAATTCTGCATGGCGAGGGTAAATAAAACCAAATAGTTAGTTAGAGAGCGGTGGAAAATTGTTTTTACACATCCAGGAAACTAAATAAGGTAAATTGTTTGATAATTATTTATGTTTTTGATATTTATTAATGTATATGTATAGGAGAAGTATATGGAAAACTTGTTTTAAAAAACCTCTTTGCAAATATTGTGAAGCCCCATATTATGACAGTATTGACACCCATTTGTTTATGTTATATTCACAGCGAAGTAATAATATTTTCGGGTTCCTATTTTAGGTCTTACATAGGAAACTTTTGATGGTTGATTTTGTTAACATTGTTTATTATTTATTTGAAAGCTTTATCAAATTGATGTTGAAAGTGAAAGTACAGATTATACTGATTTGGAATATTGTTTTGCTGTTTTGCCACCGTCTACCACTAGAATAAGCAAAAAGACGTGTTAATAAATGACAATTTTCAAATATTCTACTATAATTTAAACCATTTCGTATTGTCGGGAAGACTTATATCTTTAAACGGTGTACAGTCTTTTTAAATTGATAATTCAAAACATAGGTGCTATGACTAAGATTTCTCTGATTTTACATATCAACTGGACTGATTTTAGAATCATTAATGTATTGTATAATCAATAAGGGAAGTCATATTTCAGAAATGTAGAAATAAATGTTAATATAGCGAAACTGTCTTTTTAGGTTGATGACCTGTACCTGTACCTGAATGACACCGTTGTAGACAACCAATATATGGATGAAGACATGTATATGCATGAAGGACGGGAAGAGGTAATAAATGTTTGTTTCATAACACCACTTTTATCCATTTTAATGAGTTTACAGCTGGATTTGGGTAAAGGTAGGACACGTAATAAATATAAGTTTAATTGTTGAAAAAGCGTATATAAGAGGAAAAGGGTTTAGTCAAAACAGGAAATTGTAATTGTTGAAAAAAAAAGTATTTAAGCGGAAAATGAATAAGTGCAATGTAAGAAATACATGTAATCAAAGTCCACCATGGTCTTAATCGTATAATTATTCAAATTAACTTTATTTCAAAGGTTGTCCCGACATTTGAGAATGACAGCATTATTGGCCAGCCGATCGCTGAATCTACTTTCGTTGCGTTTAGAGGATACATCGACCACACAGAAGATGATGATGATGATTTCTCGATTGGTGCATCTTTTGACATATCTCATAGAGACATTGATGATACGGAACCAGTTCAAGAACAGTAAGCGAATGATTATTCAAAAACTTGTTAAACAATGTTAAAAAAAGAAAACATTTAAGGTATTAAATATATCATATTATTAAAAATTTAAGGTGAAGTTATCATATAAACAAATGTGGGCAGAAATAAATAAGTATGATTCTACCTTAAATGTTGGTTTTTTTCAGAGCCGTAGATGAAGATTCACTGCTGACTGAAACAATCTTGGAAGATGTGCCAATTCATTATACGGTCGTAGAGAAAGGCAGTCAGCGAGGAAAACATTTGTTGATCGACAGTATGGGATACTCATATGGAATTAAGGTAAATATGGCACAACTTTAAATTAATATGAACATAGAAACGGCTCATACCTGTTACTTAATGATCTTAGAAGTTAAATATTACTAGGTGACATGGAATTGATAACGTGCTAATATTTCAGAATAAATCCAAGAGCTCCACGCTATGGCGATGCAGTGTGAGATCAAAGGCTATAGGATGTCCTGTTACAGTGCGACAGATTGGAGACAGGTTCGTGACGAAACATACAGACCACGTCCATCCAGCTGATATAGGTCGTCGACTGAAGGCAGTGATTTCGGTAAAGGTAGGACACGTAATAAATATAAGTTTAATTGTTGAAAAAGCATATATAAGAGGAAAAGGGTTTAGTCAAAACAGGAAATTGTAATTGTTGAAAAAAAAAGTATTTAAGCGGAAAATGAATAAGTCAAATACATTACCGAGAAAATAATCCATTTGCCACAATGTTCTTGAGTCAACTCTATTGAAAACTATTTGACTAAAAGTATTATTATGCTTATTATCAGGTTAAGGAAGATGCTGGGTTAAATGTGTTCCGCCCTGCTATGGACATAGTAGATGACGCCATGTTAGATACGGTGAGGGACAACGACATCCTACTGCCGAAGAAACCACTACTAAAGAGGGTCGCCAACAGATGCCGTGCCAAGACGAGGCCGGAGGAGCCTAAAGATTTAGATTTTGAGGTAAAATTCTTTTTTCGGCTTTCTTCATATACCCTGATATAATCTATAAAAATGAACGTATACTTAAGGAAAAGGTGGAAAACGTTGAGGCAAAGATAACTTTCTTCGTTTTGAATTGCAGATTAATCAAGACTTTCTGCAGTGCGAGGATTTCCTGATAGGGGACATTCGGGTGGCCGGACATCGACATTTTCTTTTTGCCACTGAGAAACAGCTCAACCTGTTACGGTCCGCGAAGCGATGGTACCTGGACGGCACATTTAAGGTAATTTCTTTTTATTGATTAATTTAGACGTCGTCGGAATTGTGTGAGCGATGGTACATGGACGGCACATTAAAGTTAATTATTTATTGATTAATTTAGACGTCGTCGGAATTGTGTGAGCGATGGTACATGGACGGCACATTAAAGTTAATTTCTTTTTATTGATTAATTTAGACGTCGTCGGAATTGTGTGAGCGATGGTACATGGACGGCACATTAAAGTTAATTTCTTTTTATTGATTAATTAAGACGTCGTCGGCATTGTGTTCATCAACAGAAACGTGTTACAAATGTTACTTAAATTGTTGTATGTCATTTCGTAATTCATTTATATGGTACTAGGATATGTAATAATTATTAACTTATTTAAACAGGTTCTCGGTAACATATGGAAGAGGCAAGGTCAGCTTTTTTCTATTCACGCCTTCGTCGAGAAAGATGGCCTGACTCAGCAATTCCCACTAGCATTTTGCATCATGTCACGGAAGACAATTGCCGATTACACTGAGGTAACAGCTACTATTATTTCTTAAACAAATCAGACTATGTTTCGTTATAAAACATGTTAAGGAGCAATATCTGTTGTTTTCTTAAGAAAAACAAATAGAAAACTAGCGAGTGGGATACATGCAGATTTGACCCAAGACCGTTTATTCACAGATACAATATTTAATCAAAATATATACCACTCTCTCAATCATTTATTGTTCTTGTTTTATTTCAGGTGTTTAGAGTCCTTGTGGATAAGCTCGGGAGAACAGCAGTAGAAGGATTCGTAATAGATTTCGAAGCAGGTGAGCTTAATATAATTCATATCAGTTCGATTCAATATATTTTATTGGCATATAACAAATACATGTTGTCGTCAAAGTTCACAATACATTCGAAAGCATATTACACAATTCATAAGTGTAACCATCTCTTTTAAGATTAGTATATTTGGACAATTTGTTATCACAAACTTAAGGATATTGATTGAAATTAAAAATATGTAGATATCATAATAATAAACATACAATTATCTATATAAAACTTTTATTTCTTTTAAGCCGCATGGAGAGCCATAAGAGAGATATTCCCCGGAATTCCAATCAAGGGCTGTGTCTTCCACTGGAACCAAGCTGTCTATCGACACGTCCAACAGTATGGTTTGGCGGCAACCTACCAACAACGCACGGGTATGCATGATTATATCCGTCAACTGATGGCGCTACCCTTCCTCCCAGCTAGCCATATTCGCCCGACATTTGATCACCTCAAGACTAAGGCCAACACAACACAGCTGAAAAGATTTGTAAATTATATTGAGAGACAATGGTTCGATCATCCGATATTTGATATGTCATCATGGTGTGTCTTCCGCCAGACGGTTAGAACAAATAACGACGTTGAAGGTATGTAGCTATATTCCTATCTTATTACATCCCAATATCAGTACACACTTCAACGTATTTCGTTACTGGCAGAAAACATATATGACTCTTAAAACCCACGAAGCAGATTCATAGCAGATGTATAGCAATCTTATAACTCGGATATATTGTCAATATTAATATTATCATCAAATATAACAAAGCATTCTACTGTAAATAAATAGAGGTTATTCACGACGTCTTTTATATAATTGCTTTTGTGTTCATCGAGATTCTATTTTGAAGTTTGTGCCTTGGTTAAATTTGAAAATATTTGCTACTTTCATTTCAGGCTGGCATCATCGAATAAATAGCAAGGCTGGTATGTGTGGATTAGGGTTTTATCGCATAGTACCATTGCTGAGGCGCGAGGCCACGTTGATGGCGCTATCATTGAGAAGCGGTGATCTCCAACGTGACCGTCGAGGGGTAACGCGGCGTCTGGAGGAACGTCTGCAACTGAATTGGGACAGATATATGGAAAAGGAAATGTCTACGGCAGCGTTTCTGCGAGGTTGTGGATCCCTGTATGGTGTTAGGTCTACTGTACAGGGGCCCGAGATGATTTAGTTGATACAAAAGAACATTATAAGATAAATTAATTCCACTATATTTCCAACAATTATTTCTAAATTTAATGCTTCCTATTCATATATTCATTTGTTTTCGAAAAAGTTAAAAATAATATTGTGTGATTTAAATACTATGTAATCTATCAAACTTTTTTTTGTTAATTAAACAATGTGTGATTTAAATTTAAGTATTATTTTATATATTGACGTATTCTATCAAACTTATTTTTCTTAATTATACAATGATAATCGTGAATTCATTTTCTTTTTCATTTCTCCTTTTCACTCGTTTTCCTTAATTAAACAATGATAATCGTGTATTCGTATTCATTTTATTTTTAATTTCCCCTTTTCACTCGTTTTTCATGACAAATATTAAAATTACGACGAACATAAAAGTGTGCAATAAATATACCTATCACTGCATTATAAAATGTAGAAAAGGCCGAGTTGACCCACCCGAGTTGACCCAAGGCCGAGTTGACTCAAGGCCGAGTTTGTAAAAGGCCGAGTTGACCCGTGACCATTTTGAGAGCACCTTCTTTTTTTTAAATTGGTCAAAATGAGTGATTTCAATTTTCTTTTGTCAATTTGAATTAATCCATCCTGTCAGGAAGACTTATATCTTTGAAACGGTGTACACTTTTTTTAAATTGATAATGCGAAACATAGGTGTTAGGACTAAGATTTCGCTGATTTTACATATCAACTGGACTGATTTTGAGAGCACCTCCTTTTGTAAAATTGGTGAAAATGGGTGATTTCAATTTTTGTCGTCAATTTGAATTAATCCGTCTTGTCAGGAAGACTTATATCTTTGTAACGGTGTACCATTTTTTAAAATTGATAACTCGAAACAAAGTTGTTATGACTAAGATTTCTCTGATTTTACTTATCAACTGCACTAATTTTGAGGACGACTCCTTTTTTTAAATTGGTCAAAATGAGTGATTTCAATTTTCTTTTGTCAATTTGAATTAATCCATCCTGTCAAGAAGACTTATATCTTTGAAACGGTGTACACTTTTTTTTAATTGATAATGCGAAACATAGGTGTTAGGACTAAGATTTCTCTGATTTTACATATCAACTGGACTGATTTTGAGAGCACCTCCTTTTGTAAAATTGGTGAAAATGGGTGATTTCAATTTTTGTTGTCAATTTGAATTAATCCGTCTTGTCAGGAAGACTTATATCTGTAAAACGGTGTACACATTTTTCAAATTTATAATGGGGAACATAGGTTTAATGACAAAGGTATCTCTGATATTCTTTATCAAATGCTATGTTTTTTTTACAGCGCCTCCTTTTTGGCCGGATTGCTCAAGCAATTCCGGTCTATAGATTGGCGATGTCCGTCTGTCCGTCTGTCTGTCTGTCTGTCCGTCAACATTTTGGTTAAAGTTTCAGGTTAGGCAAAATGGTTAAAGTTTCTGGTTAAGCAAAATCTCAGACATGGAAAGAGCTACAAACTTGAAAATTGGTCTGTGTGTAGCCACTAACATGTTCTTTTGACTTCCATGATAACTCTTCACCTTCACCTTGCTATTGCCCGTCTGTCTGTCTGTCTGTCCGTCAACATTTTGGTTAAAGTTTCTGGTTGAAGCAAAATCTCGGACATGGAAAGAGCTACAAACTTGAAAATTGGGCTGTGTGTAGCCACTAACATGTTCTTTTGATTTCCATGATAACTCTTCACCTTGCTATTGCCCGTCTGTCTGTCTGTCCGTCAACATTTTGGTTAAAGTTTTTGGTTGAAGCAAAATCTCGGACATGGAAAGAGCTACAAACTTGAAAATTGGTCTGTGTGTAGCCACTAACATGTTCTTTTGATTTCCATGATAACTCTTGACCTTCATGTTGCTATTGCCCGTCTGTCTGTCTGTCTGTCTGTCTGTCTGTCTTCTGTCTGTCTGTCTGTCTGTCTGTCTGTCTGTCTGTCTGTCTGTCTGTCTGTCTGTCTGTCTGTCTGTCTGTCTGTCCGTCAACATTTTGGTTAAAGTTACATCACAGCAACTTGCGTTTTAATTTGCTTTCTACAGTTTTATAGTTATATCACGGCAACTTGCGTTTTAATTTGCTTTCAACAGTTTTATAGTTATATCACGGCAACTCGCATTTTAATTGGCTTTCAACAGTTATATAGTTATATCACAGCAAATTGCATTTTACTCCCCTTTCAACAGTTTAACAGTCATATCACGGCAACTTGCGTTTTAATTTGCTTTCAACAGTTTTATAGTTATATCAACTTGTGTTTTAATTTACTTTCAAAAGTTTTAAAGTTTTATCATGGCAACTTGCGTTTTTATTTGCTTTCAAAAGTTTTATAGTTATATCATGGCAACTTTCGTTTTAATTTGATTTCAACAGTTTTATAGTTATATCACGACAACTTGCGTATTAATTTGCTTTCAACAGTTTTATAGTGATATCACTGCAAATTGCGTTTTAATTTGCTTTCAACAGTTATATAGTTATATCACAGCAAATTGCGTTTTACTCCGCTTTCAACAGTTTTATAGTTATATCACATCAACTTGCGTTTTAATTTGCTTTCAATATTTTAATAGTTATATCACAGCAAATTGTGTTTTAATTTGCTTTCAACAGTTTTTGGCTGGATTGCTCTAGCAATTACGGTCTATAGATTGGCGATGTCTGTCTGTCCGTCCGTCCGTCTGTCTGTCCGTCCGTCCGTCTGTCTGTCTGTCCGTCAACATTTTGGTTAAGTTTCAGGTTGAGGCAAAATCGGTTAAAGTTTCAGGTTGAGGCAATCTCAGCACTGGAAAGGGTTACAAACTTGAAACTTTGCCTGAAGGTAACCAGTAACAAGTTCTATTGATTTCTATGGTTACTTTGACCTTGACCTTGGTTTGTCGATTTTCAAGGTCAAATTGCCGACAATCCGGCCTTACCGTCTTCAGCGGTTTCTTGTTTAAATTTAAATTTTGTGAGCGACATTTTTGTTTTGATGTGAAAAGACATGTTAATAGATTAGTGGAATAGAAATAGTTTCAGCTCTTCTATGACAATATTATTCCTAAGATATATCTAACTTATTGATAAGTGTCCTGGTTTGGTGAATTACATAAATCAGTGATTTACTTATTATGCATTCTCTTAATGTTGAATGTTTTGTCTCCAGAGTAGCTAAAAAAAATCTCTATAAATAAAAGTATAATGATATAAAAGAATTGTGGCTAAAGGACAAATTGTTCATTATAATATGATACGGTTTAATTGATACAACTTGTTTCCAGATGGTAACCAGGTGTCAGGTGGTGACATACCGACGATAGTACCAGATGTGATGTTTGATTTGACATGTACACAGAAACACCAGTATCTTTCAATTAAATTTCAGTTCAAAGGAGTCAAAGTTTACTGCTTTTGATGTTAACTTTCAACTGTTTTTTAAAAACCCTTTACACTTAACCACTCTAATTGACAATTGATGTAACCCTTTCTTACCAAAACGGTAAAGCGCATGAATCAAAATGTCTTCTTCTAACGTTTCCCATAATCTGCAGCAAACGACTTTTGAAAACAAGCATTATCTCTTTTTGCAACAAAGTTTTCAAATGATTTCAGTAATTGATCCTTCATGTATTGAGGTTTTCTTAATGTGTTCAAAGCCGTCTGCTGCAATTTTTGTTTGTATCTGGGAAAGGGATAAGAAAGGGTTAAGACAGTATTGCACAATTCGAACACATATAATTAGTGGCAGATGACTTTAAAATATGAAATATTTAATTGTAAATTATATTTTCAGACTAAGACTAGAGCCCCAAAAAAGAGAAGAATCGTGATTTGTCTCACCCGAAAACTATTTTGGAAAAAAAAGACCTATAGAAACAGTGAAAACATCATGAAAACATCAAATTTACTCAATTACGTTACAGAGCTGCTGAAGGTGTCGTTATTGATAAACAATTACCATCGAGAAATTAACAAATTGATATAAGCTTTATGAATTTATCCCAAAGAATTTGCAAACTACGTGTTTTAAGTTGGTCTTGTATCCGATATTATTCATTGTTTTAACATATATCTAAAGAATTTATTCATAAACCAGCTGTTGGGACATTCATTAAATGGATTAACTTGTATTATATTATTATATAAAGCAGAATTTCTTGCAATGTTGTCAGAGTGATCTATGGAAATAAATTGATATATATGTGAAACACGAGTTTTTTTGTATGTTTATCCGAGAAGAGTTATACTCCAAATGAGAGGTAATTAAAATTCCACAGATGGAAGAAATGTATTGATGACTAATTAGGTAATAACTGTGAAACATTTTTCACAAGCAATGGGCCCTTTTATAATGGAAAGGTGTGAAAACATTTACTCTCTGTCAACTTCTAATTAACAAATTTATCTCAAACAATTAAACAAAGTATAGGGGTAGTTGGCCACAATCATGTAAATATGTGAAAACACATACTCTCTGTCAACTTCTCATTATCCTGCCCCACAATCAACGAATATGCAGCAGACGACTTTGAAAATATCTATAAAAGATAGTATGATTATTGAAATCAGTGTTGCAAAAGGAGAAATTGTTTATTATGAGTAATTTCTCCTTGTGCCACAATTATTTCGAAAGGCGTATTTAAGTGGGAAGTTATGTCAAGCCGGAAATGTAATTAAATATATAGGGCCTTTGAATTGACATAAACGACATAGACATGTACACCATGGGAGCCGGACAAAAGATCCCATGGACAAAAGATCCCATGCTGTTTTTGGCAGGGTGGACAAAAGCTCCCACATCATTTTTACAGGGTGGACAAAAGATCCCATGTTATTTTAACAGGGTGGACAAAAGCTCCCGCATCATTTTGGCAGGGTGGACAAAAGATCCCACTTATAATATATATCAGTCAGTAATAAAGAGATTGAAATGAATAAACTATATGAATATATAATTCCTATCCATTGAGCATATAATGGATGTGAATTTCAAGGTAAACAGCCAATTAATGTAGAGGGTCAAAGTTATCACCTGCTATTTTAAATTAAAGGCAATCAAAGTTTAAATTGTGTTGTTAATTGAACTCTTTACATAAACTGTGAAAAATAAAACATTGAGCATATTATTGGTGTGAACTTTATAAATAGCTGCGCTAATGACAATGACCAGACTGTGTGTTGATTGAATATGTCTGCATGAACTACTTTGAAAGCAGTTTTGTTTGTAAATAAATGTACATCCACTTTTCATTGTTTTATTTTCATGATGTGCTAAATTTTCAACACTAGTAGTTACCATATGCTATATTTTGTTTGCCATATATTTACTCATAATTTGTTATTAACAGGGAATAAATTTGACTTAATTTTTTTTTTTTTTTTCTGGTTTATTTTTCTATGAAATCATTTAATAAGAAGTAAATATACTCAACACCTTTACTGTCTGTCACCTTAAGACAAAAACCAGGATGGCTCATCAATATGGGATCTTTTGTCCATCCTGTCAAAATGGTGTGGGCACTTTTGTCCACCCTGTTAAAATAACATGGGATCTTTTGTCCACCCTATTAAAATGATATGGGACCTTTTGTCCACCCTGTCAAAAATAGCATGGGAGCTTTTGTCCATGGGATCTTTTGTCCTGTATTCGTACACCATACAATATTGGTTATTCATTTATTAAAACAAAACCTCGATGAGTCGCATTGATGCTTGCAAAATCGTTGTAATGCCGAGTATGATGGTAATAAAAAAAAAGGTAACATCCCATTTCGTCTAATCCCATTTCGTCTACAGTTTTTTTAATTAGCGTGTTAGCAACGTCTGTCTCATTAATCTAAGTGTAGACGAAATGGGAGAAAGTGCAAAAAGTGTAGACGAAATGGGCATAAACCAGTAGAAGCTGTGTTTATATGTCTCTGCGGTCCCTAAACATAACGTTGAACAGTAGATGTTTACAAGTAATGGTATATTTGTTCTCGTATTGCATTATTAAACTACCGAAGATAAGTAAATAAATATTGACGGATCAACAGACACATAACTAGTATTTTTTGTGGGACAAATAAGACTTCGCTTAGAATTCAGGGTATTAATTGTATACAACCTACGAAGTAAAACAAGTATTCCGAGTGAATAATCGGGGTCGTCAGACGCTTTTCATTTTCTATAAAGCGCTTGCAATACACGGATCATATTAGGCAATATTATCGACTTGTTTGGCTATACCCGTTCACTGAATCGTGATTTTGCTTGAAAATCCAGTGTCGCTTATCTCTGTGTTTATATGTCTCTGATCAAAACTAAGTTACAATGTCCGCTTAAATTTGTTTCTTGCATAGATACTTAGAAACAATGTTGAAAACAGTTGGTGTTTTCAGAGACATATTTATAAACACATATGTATGCCTCTACCTTTTGGGTTATAATATAAATAAGGGAAATATACCAATTTCCCTCTGTAGGTTTTTGTAGTTTTTTACCAGTGATGTTATAGGTAACAAACAAAAAACAATAATATCATTTCTGTTGCAATTAGTTTGATGTTGAGCCCATTTTCCCCACTTACTGACTGGACTATTAGCCTGTCTGCTACGATCAAGACGGTATATAATCAATATTACTGCATCTGTGTACAGTGAAGACAGATGTGATCCTAATGTATCTGTGTCTATTAGAGACTCATTCAATCTTACTGTATCTGTGTACAGTGGAGACTCAGACGATCTCACTGTATCTGTGTACAGTAGAGACTCAGGCGATATAACTGCATCTGTGTACAGTGGAGACAGAGGTGATCCTAATGTATGTGTGTCCGTTGGAGACTCATTCAATAGTACTGTATCTATGTACAGTGGAGACTCAGAAGATCTCACTGTATCTATGTACAGTAGAGACTCAGGCGATATAACTGCATCTGTGTACAGTGCAGACTCAGAAGATATCACTGTATTTATGTACAGTAGAGACTCAGGCGATATTAAGTAATGCATATGTGTACAGTGCAGACTCAGGTAATACATATATGTACTGTTGATACTCGGACATCTTACTGAATATGTGTACAGTGGTGACTTATGCGATATTATTGCATCTGTGTACAGTGGAGACAGAGGTGATCCTAATGTATCTGTGTACAGTTGAGACTCAGACGATCTCACTTTATCATAGTACGTAGAGACTCAGGCGATATAACTGCATCTGTGTACAGTGCAGGCTCAGGCGATCTCACTGTATCTGTGTACAGTGGAGACTCAGACGATCTCACTGTATCTAAGTACAGTAGAGACTCAGGCGATATAACTGCATCTGTGTACAGTGGAGACTCAGACGATCTCACTGTATATATGTACAGTAGAGACTCAGGCGATATAACTGCATCTGTGTACAGTGCAGATAGAGGTGATCCTAATGTATCTGTGTCCATAGGAGACTCATTCAATAGTACTGTATCTATGTACAGTGGAGACTCAGACGATCTCACTGTATCTATGTACAGTAGAGACTCAGGCGATATAACTGCATCTGTGTACAGTGCAGACTCAGACGATCTCACTGTATCTATGTACAGTAGAGACTCAGGCGATATAACTGCATCTGTGTACAGTGCAGACAGAGGTGATCCTAATGTATCTGTGTACAGTGCAGACTCAGGCGATCTCACTGTATCTGTGTACAGTGGAGACTCAGACGATCTCACTGTATCTAAGTACAGTAGATACTCAGGCGATATAACTGTATCTGTGTACAGTGGAGACTTAGGCGATATTATTGCATCTGTGTACAGTGGAGACAGAGGTGATCCTAATGTATCTGTGTACAGTTGAGACTCAGACGATCTCACTGTATCATAGTACGTAGAGACTCAGGCGATATAACTGCATCTGTGTACAGTGCAGGCTCAGGCGATCTCACTGTATCTGTGTACAGTGGAGACTCAGACGATCTCACTGTATCTAAGTACAGTAGAGACTCAGGCGATATAACTGCATCTGTGTACAGTGGAGACTCAGACGATCTCACTGTATATATGTACAGTAGAGACTCAGGCGATATAACTGCATCTGTGTACAGTGCAGACAGAGGTGATCCTAATGTATCTGTGTCCATAGGAGACTCATTCAATAGTACTGTATCTATGTACAGTGGAGACTCAGACGATCTCACTGTATATATGTACAGTAGAGACTCAGGCGATATAACTGCATCTGTGTACAGTGCAGACAGAGGTGATCCTAATGTATCTGTGTACAGTGCAGACTCAGGCGATCTCACTGTATCTGTGTACAGTGGAGACTCAGACGATCTCACTGTATCTAAGTACAGTAGATACTCAGGCGATATAACTGTATCTGTGTACAGTGGATACTTAGGCGATATTATTGCATCTGTGTACAGTGGAGACAGAGGTGATCCTAATGTATCTGTGTACAGTGGAGACTCAGACGATCTCACTGTATCTAAGTACAGTAGATACTCAGGCGATATAACTGTATCTGTGTACAGTGGAGACTCAGACGATCTCACTGTATCTATGTACAGTAGAGACTCAGGCGATATAACTGCATCTGTGTACAGTGCAGACAGAGGTGATCCTAATGTATCTGTGTCCATAGGAGACTCATTCAATCTTACTGTATCTGTGTACAGTGGAGACTCAGACGATCTCACTGTATCTAAGTAAGTAGAGACTCAGGCGATATAACTGCATCTGTGTACAGTGCAGACAGAGGTGACCCTAATGTATCTGTGTCCGTTGGAGACTCATTCAATAGTGCTGTATCTGTGTACAGTGGAGACTCAGACGATCTCACTGTATCTAAGTAAGTAGAGACTCAGGCGATATAACTGCATCTGTGTACAGTGCAGACAGAGGTGACCCTAATGTATATGTGTCCGTTGGAGACTCATTCAATAGTGCTGTATCTGTGTACAGTGGAGACTCAGACGATCTCACTGTATCTAAGTACAGTAGAGACTCAGGCGATATAACTGCATCTGTGTACAGTGCAGACTCAGGCGATCTCACTGTATCTATGTACAGGAGAGACTCAGGAGATATTAAGTAATGCATATGTGTACAGTGCACACTCAGGTAATACATATGTGTACTGTTGATAATACTCGGACATCTTACTGAATATGTGTACAGTGGTGACTTAGGCGATATTATTGCATCGGTGTAGAGTTCAGACTCAGACAATCTTACTGCATCTGTGTACAGTGGGGACTCATGCAATCTTAATGCATCTTGATACAGTGGAGACTCAGACAATTGGAGATTCAGATTATCTTGATACAGAGGAGACTCAGACAATCTTATAGCATCTTTATAAAGTGTAGACTTATGCGATAATATTGCATCTGTGTAGAGTGGGGACTCATGCGATTTTAATGCATTTTGGTATAGTGGGGACTCAGGCGATTTTAATACATCTTGGTATAGTGGAGACTCAGACTATCTTAATACATCTTTGTATAGTGGAGACTCAGACGATCTTAATGCATCTTGGTAAAGTGGAGACTCAGACGATCTTAATACATCTTGGTATAGTGGAGACTCAGACTATCTTAATGCATCTTGGTATAGTTGAGACTCAGACTATCTTTATACATCTTTGTATAGTGGAGACTCAGACGATCTTAATACATCTTGGTATAGTGGAGACTCAGACTATCTTAATACATCTTGGTATAGTGGAGACTCAGACTATCTTAATGCATCTTGGTATAGTGGAGACTCAGACTATCTTAATACATCTTGGTATAGTGGAGACTCAGACTATCTTAATACATCTTAGTACAGTGGAGACTTAGGCGATATTATTGCATCTGTGTACAGTGGAGACAGAGGTGATCCTAATGTATCTGTGTACAGTTGAGACTCAGACGATCTCACTGTATCATAGTACGTAGAGACTCAGGCGATATAACTGCATCTGTGTACAGTGCAGGCTCAGGCGATCTCACTGTATCTGTGTACAGTGGAGACTCAGACGATCTCACTGTATCTAAGTACAGTAGAGACTCAGGCGATATAACTGCATCTGTGTACAGTGGAGACTCAGACGATCTCACTGTATATATGTACAGTAGAGACTCAGGCGATAAAACTGCATCTGTGTACAGTGCAGACAGAGGTGATCCTAATGTATCTGTGTCCATAGGAGACTCATTCAATAGTACTGTATCTATGTACAGTGGAGACTCAGGCGATATAACTGCATCTGTGTACAGTGGAGACAGAGGTGATATAACTGCATCTGTGTACAGTGCAGAATCAGACGATCTCACTGTATCTATGTACAGTAGAGACTCAGGCGATATAACTGCATCTGTGTACAGTGCAGACAGAGGTGATCCTAATGTATCTGTGTACAGTGCAGACTCAGGCGATCTCACTGTATCTGTGTACAGTGGAGACTCAGACGATCTCACTGTATCTAAGTACAGTAGATACTCAGGCGATATAACTGTATCTGTGTACAGTGGAGACTCAGACGATCTCACTGTATCTAAGTAAGTAGAGACTCAGGCGATATAACTGCATATGTGTACAGTGCAGACAGAGGTGACCCTAATGTATCTGTGTCCGTTGGAGACTCATTCAATAGTGCTGTATCTGTGTACAGTGGAGACTCAGACGATCTCACTGTATCTAAGTAAGTAGAGACTCAGGCGATATAACTGCATCTGTGTACAGTGCAGACAGAGGTGACCCTAATGTATCTGTGTCCGTTGGAGACTCATTCAATAGTGCTGTATCTGTGTACAGTGGAGACTCAGACGATCTCACTGTATCTAAGTACAGTAGAGACTCAGGCGATATAACTGCATCTGTGTACAGTGCAGACTCAGGCGATCTCACTGTATCTATGTACAGGAGAGACTCAGGAGATATTAAGTAATGCATATGTGTACAGTGCAGACTCAGGTAATACATATGTGTACTGTTGATACTCGGACATCTTACTGAATATGTGTACAGTGGTGACTTAGGCGATATTATTGCATCGGTGTAGAGTTCAGACTCAGACAATCTTACTGCATCTGTGTACAGTGGGGACTCATGCGATCTTAATGCATCTTGATACAGTGGAGACTCAGACAATTGGAGATTCAGATTATCTTGATACAGAGGAGACTCAGACAATCTTATAGCATCTTTATAAAGTGTAGACTTATGCGATAATATTGCATCTGTGTAGAGTGGGGACTCATGCGATTTTAATGCATTTTGGTATAGTGGGGACTCAGGCGATTTTAATGCATCTTGGTATAGTGGAGACTCAGACTATCTTTATACATCTTTGTACAGTGGAGACTCAGACGATCGTAATGCATCTTGGTAAAGTGGAGACTCAGACTATCTTAATACATCTTGGTATAGTGGAGACTCAAACTATCTTAATACATCTTGGTATAGTTGAGACTCAGAATATCTTAATGCATCTTGGTATAGTTGAGACTCAGACGATCTTAATACATCTTGGTATAGTGGAGACTCAGATTATCTTAATACATCTGTGTATAGTGGAGACTCAGACTATCTTAATACATCTTGGTATAGTGGAGACTCAGACTATCTTAATGCATCTTGGTATAGTTGAGACTCAGACTATCTTTATACATCTTTGTATAGTGGAGACTCAGACGATCTTAATACATCTTGGTATAGTGGAGACTCAGACTATCTTAATACATTTTGGTATAGTGGAGACTCAGACTATCTTAATGCATCTTGGTATAGTGGAGACTCAGACTATCTTAATACATCTTAGTACAGTGGAGACTCAGACTATCTTAATACATCTTCGTATAGTGGAGACTCAGACTATCTTAATACATCTTGGTATAGTGGAGACTCAGACTATCTTAATGCATCTTGGTATAGTGGAGACTCAGACTATCTTAATACATCTTGGTATAGTGGAGACTCAGACTATCTTAATGCATCTTGGTATAGTTGAGACTCAGACTATCTTTATACATCTGTGTATAGTGGAGACTCAGACTATCTAAATACATCTTGGTATAGTGGAGACTCAGACTATCTTAATACATCTTGGTATAGTGGAGACTCAGACTATCTTAATGCATCTTGGTATAGTGGAGACTCAGACTATCTTAATACATCTTGGTATAGTGGAGACTCAGACTATCTTAATACATCTTAGTACAGTGGAGACTCAGACTATCTTAATACATCTTCGTATAGTGGAGACTCAGACTATCTTAATACATCTTTGTATAGTGGAGACTCAGACGATCTTAATACATCTTGGTATAGTGGAGACTCAGATTATCTTAATACATCTTGGTATAGTGGAGGCTCAGACTATCCTAATACATTTTGGTACAGTGGAGACTCAGATTATCTTAATATATCTTGGTATAGTGGAGACTCAGACTATCTTATTACATCTTGGTACAGTGGAGACTCAGACTATCTTAATACATCTTGGTACAGTGGAGACTCAGATTATCTTAATACATCTTGGTATAGTGGAGACTCAGACTATCTTAATACATCTTGGTACAGTGGAGACTCAGACTATCTTAATACATCTTGGTATAGTGGAGACTCAGACTATCTTAATGCATCTTGGTACAGTGGAGACTCAGACTATCTTAATGCATCTTGGTACAGTGAAGACTCAGACTATCTTAATACATCTTGGTACAGTGGAGACTCAGACTATCTTAATACATCTTGGTATAGTGGAGACTCAGACTATCTTAATACATCTGTGTATAGTGGAGACTCAGACTATCTTAATACATCTGTGTATAGTGGAGACTCAGACTATCTTAATGCATCTTGGTATAGTGGAGACTCAGACTATCCTCATACATCTTGGTATAGTTGAGACTCAGAATATCTTAATGCATCTTGGTATAGTGGAGACTCAGACTATCTTAATACATCTTGGTATAGTGGAGACTCAGACTATCTTAATGCATCTTGGTATAGTTGAGACTCAGACGATCTTAATACATCTTGGTATAGTGGAGACTCAGATTATCTTAATACATCTTTGTATAGTGGAGACTCAGACTATCTTAATACATCTGTGTATAGTGGAGACTCAGACTATCTTAATACATCTGTGTATAGTGGAGACTCAGACTATCTTAATACATCTTGGTATAGTTGAGACTCAGACGATCTTAATACATCTTGGTATAGTGGAGACTCAGACTATCTTAATGCATCTTGGTATAGTGGAGACTCAGACTATCTTAATACATCTGTGTATAGTGGAGACTCAGACTATCTTAATACATCTTGGTATAGTGGAGACTCAGATTATCTTAATGCATCTTGGTATAGTGGAGACTCAGACTATCTTAATGCATCTTGGTATAGTGGAGACTCAGATTATCTTAATGCATCTTGGTATAGTGGAGACTCAGATTATCTTAATGCATCTTGGTATAGTGGAGACTCAGACTATCTTAATGCATCTTGGTATAGTGGAGACTCAGACTATCTTAATGCATCTGTGTAAAGTGGAGACTCAGACTATCTTAATACATCTTGGTATAGTGGAGACTCAGATTATCTTAATGCATCTTGGTATAGTGGAGACTCAGACTATTTTAATGCATCTTGGTATAGTGGAGACTCAGATTATCTTAATGCATCTTGGTATAGTGGAGACTCAGATTATCTTAATGCATCTTGGTATAGTGGAGACTCAGACTATCTTAATACATCTTGGTATAGTTGAGACTCAGATTATCTTAATGCATCTTGGTATAGTGGAGACTCAGACTATCTTAATGCATCTGTGTATAGTGGAGACTCAGACGATCTTAATACATCTTGGTATAGTGGAGACTCAGATTATCTTAATGCATCTTGGTATAGTGGAGACTCAGATTATCTTAATGCATCTTGGTATAGTGGAGACTCAGACTATCTTAATACATCTTGGTATAGTTGAGACTCAGATTATCTTAATGCATCTTGGTATAGTGGAGACTCAGACTATCTTAATACATCTTGGTATAGTTGAGACTCAGATTATCTTAATGCATCTTGGTATAGTGGAGACTCAGATTATCTTAATGCATCTGTGTATAGTGGAGACTCAGACGATCTTAATACATCTTGGTATAGTGGAGACTCAGATTATCTTAATGCATCTTGGTATAGTGGAGACTCAGATTATCTTAATGCATCTTGGTATAGTGGAGACTCAGACTATCTTAATACATCTTGGTATAGTTGAGACTCAGATTATCTTAATGCATCTTGGTATAGTGGAGACTCAGACTATCTTAATACATCTTTGTATAGTGGAGACTCAGACTATCTTAATGCATCTTGGTATAGTTGAGACTCAGACGATCTTAATACATCTTGGTATAGTGGAGACTCAGATTATCTTAATACATCTTTGTATAGTGGAGACTCAGACTATCTTAATACATCTTGGTATAGTGGAGACTCAGATTATCTTAATGCATCTTTGTATAGTGGAGACTCAGACTATCTTAATACATCTTGGTATAGTGGAGACTCAGATTATCTTAATGCATCTTGGTATAGTGGAGACTCAGATTATCTTAATACATCTTGGTATAGTGGAGACTCAGACTATCTTAATACATCTGTGTATAGTGGAGACTCAAACTATCTTAATGCATCTTTGTATAGTGGAGACTCAGACGATCTTAATACATCTTGGTATAGTGGAGACTCAGACTATCTTAATGCATCTTGGTATAGTTCAGACTCAGATTATCTTAATACATCTTGGTATAGTGGAGACTCAGACTATCTTTATACATCTTTGTATAGTGGAGACTCAGACTATCTTAATGCATCTTGGTATAGTGGAGACTCAGACTATCTTAATGCATCTTGGTATAGTGGAGACTCAGACTATCTTAATGCATCTTGGTATAGTGGAGACTCAGACTATCTTAATACATCTTGGTATAGTGGAGACTCAGACTATCTTAATACATCTTAGTACAGTGGAGACTCAGACTATCTTAATACATCTTCATATAGTGGAGACTCAGACTATCTTAATACATCTTTGTATAGTGGAAACTCATACTATCTTAATACATCTTAGTACAGTGGAGACTCAGACTATCTTAATACATCTTCATATAGTGGAGACTCAGATTATCTTAATACATCTTGGTATAGTGGAGGCTCAGACTATCCTAATACATTTTGGTACAGTGGAGACTCAGATTATCTTAATATATCTTGGTATAGTGGAGACTCAGACTATCTTATTACATCTTGGTACAGTGGAGACTCGGACTATCTTAATACATCTTGGTACAGTGGAGACTCAGATTATCTTAATACATCTTGGTATAGTGGAGACTCAGACTATCTTAATACATCTTGGTACAGTGGAGACTCAGACTATCTTAATACATCTTGGTATAGTGGAGACTCAGACTATCTTAATGCATCTTGGTACAGTGGAGACTCAGACTATCTTAATGCATCTTGGTACAGTGAAGACTCAGACTATCTTAATACATCTTGGTACAGTGGAGACTCAGACTATCTTAATGCATCTTGGTATAGTGGAGACTCAGACTATCTTAATGCATCTTGGTACAGTGGAGACTCAGACTATCTTAATGCATCTTGGTACAGTGAAGACTCAGACTATCTTAATACATCTTGGTATAGTGGAGACTCAGACTATCTTAATGCATCTTGGTACAGTGGAGACTCAGACTATCTTAATACATCTGTGTATAGTTGAGACTCAGACTATCTTAATACATCTTTGTATAGTGGAGACTCAGACTATCTTAATACATCTGTGTATAGTGGAGACTCAGACTATCTTAATGCATCTTGGTATAGTGGAGACTCAGACTATCTTAATACATCTTGGTATAGTTGAGACTCAGAATATCTTAATGCATCTTGGTATAGTGGAGACTCAGACTATCTTAATACATCTTGGTATAGTGGAGACTCAGACTATCTTAATGCATCTTGGTATAGTGGAGACTCAGACTATCTTAATACATCTGTGTATAGTGGAGACTCAGACTATCTTAATACATCTGTGTATAGTGGAGACTCAGACTATCTTAATACATCTGTGTATAGTGGAGACTCAGACTATCTTAATGCATCTTGGTATAGTGGAGACTCAGACTATCTTAATACATCTGTGTATAGTGGAGACTCAGACTATCTTAATGCATCTTGGTATAGTGGAGACTCAGACTATCTTAATACATCTTGGTATAGTTGAGACTCAGAATATCTTAATGCATCTTGGTATAGTGGAGACTCAGACTATCTTAATGCATCTGTGTATAGTGGAGACTCAAACTATCTTAATGCATCTTGGTATAGTGGAGACTCATACGATATTAATGCATCTTTGTACAGTGGAGACTCAGATTATCTTAATATATCTTGGTATAGTGGAGACTCAGACTATCTTATTACATCTTGGTACAGTGGAGACTCAGACTATCTTAATACATCTTGGTACAGTGGAGACTCAGATTATCTTAATACATCTTGGTATAGTGGAGACTCAGACTATCTTAATACATCTTGGTACAGTGGAGACTCAGACTATCTTAATACATCTTGGTATAGTGGAGACTCAGACTATCTTAATGCATCTTGGTACAGTGGAGACTCAGACTATCTTAATGCATCTTGGTACAGTGAAGACTCAGACTATCTTAATACATCTTGGTACAGTGGAGACTCAGACTATCTTAATACATCTTGGTATAGTGGAGACTCAGACTATCTTAATACATCTGTGTATAGTGGAGACTCAGACTATCTTAATGCATCTTGGTATAGTGGAGACTCAGACTATCTTAATACATCTTGGTATAGTTGAGACTCAGAATATCTTAATGCATCTTGGTATAGTGGAGACTCAGACTATCTTAATACATCTGTGTATAGTGGAGACTCAGACTATCTTAATGCATCTTGGTATAGTGGAGACTCAGACTATCTTAATACATCTTGGTATAGTTGAGACTCAGAATATCTTAATGCATCTTGGTATAGTGGAGACTCAGACTATCTTAATGCATCTGTGTATAGTGGAGACTCAGACTATCTTAATGCATCTTGGTATAGTTGAGACTCAGACGATCTTAATACATCTTGGTATAGTGGAGACTCAGATTATCTTAATACATCTTGGTATAGTGGAGACTCAGAATATCTTAATGCATCTTGGTATAGTGGAGACTCAGACTATCTTAATGCATCTTGGTATAGTTCAGACTCAGATTATCTTAATACATCGTTGTATAGTGGAGACTCAGACTATCTTAATGCATCTTGGTATAGTGGAGACTCAGACTATCTTAATGCATCTTGGTATAGTGGAGACTCAGACTATCTTAATGCATCTTGGTATAGTTCAGACTCAGATTATCTTAATACATCGTTGTATAGTGGAGACTCAGACTATCTTAATGCATCTTGGTATAGTGGAGACTCAGACTATCTTAATGCATCTTGGTATAGTGGAGACTCAGACTATCTTAATACATCTGTGTATAGTGGAGACTCAGACTATCTTAATACATCTTGGTATAGTGGAGACTCAGATTATCTTAATGCATCTTGGTATAGTGGAGACTCAGACTATCTTAATGCATCTTGGTATAGTGGAGACTCAGATTATCTTAATGCATCTTGGTATAGTGGAGACTCAGATTATCTTAATGCATCTTGGTATAGTGGAGACTCAGACTATCTTAATGCATCTTGGTATAGTGGAGACTCAGACTATCTTAATGCATCTGTGTATAGTGGAGACTCAGACTATCTTAATACATCTTGGTATAGTGGAGACTCAGATTATCTTAATGCATCTTGGTATAGTGGAGACTCAGACTATTTTAATGCATCTTGGTATAGTGGAGACTCAGATTATCTTAATGCATCTTGGTATAGTGGAGACTCAGATTATCTTAATGCATCTTGGTATAGTGGAGACTCAGACTATCTTAATGCATCTTGGTATAGTTCAGACTCAGATTATCTTAATACATCGTTGTATAGTGGAGACTCAGACTATCTTAATACATCTGTGTATAGTGGAGACTCAGACTATCTTAATACATCTGTGTATAGTGGAGACTCAGACTATCTTAATACATCTGTGTATAGTGGAGACTCAGATTAACTTAATGCATCTTGGTATAGTGGAGACTCAGACTATCTTAATGCATCTTGGTATAGTTCAGACTCAGATTATCTTAATACATCGTTGTATAGTGGAGACTCAGACTATCTTAATGCATCTTGGTATAGTGGAGACTCAGACTATCTTAATGCATCTTGGTATAGTGGAGACTCAGACTATCTTAATGCATCTTGGTATAGTTCAGACTCAGATTATCTTAATACATCGTTGTATAGTGGAGACTCAGACTATCTTAATGCATCTTGGTATAGTGGAGACTCAGACTATCTTAATGCATCTTGGTATAGTGGAGACTCAGACTATCTTAATGCATCTTGGTATAGTGGAGACTCAGACTATCTTAATGCATCTTGGTATAGTTCAGACTCAGATTATCTTAATACATCGTTGTATAGTGGAGACTCAGACTATCTTAATACATCTGTGTATAGTGGAGACTCAGACTATCTTAATACATCTGTGTATAGTGGAGACTCAGACTATCTTAATACATCTGTGTATAGTGGAGACTCAGATTAACTTAATGCATCTTGGTATAGTGGAGACTCAGACTATCTTAATACATCTGTGTATAGTGGGTACTCATGCGATTGTAATGCATTTTAGTATAATGGAGACTCAGATTATCTTAATACATCTTGGTATAGGGGAGACTCAGACTATCTTAATGCATTTTAGTATAGTGGAGACTCAGATTATCTTAATACATCTTGGTATAGGGGAGACTCAGACTATCTTAATGCATCTGTGTATAGTGGAGACTCAGATTATCTTAATACATCTTGGTACAGTGAAGACTCAGACTATCTTAATACATCTTGGTATAGTGGAGACTCAGAATATCTTAATGCATCTTGGTATAGTGGAGACTCAGACTATCTTAATGCATCTTGGTATAGTTCAGACTCAGATTATCTTAATACATCGTTGTATAGTGGAGACTCAGACTATCTTAATGCATCTTGGTATAGTGGAGACTCAGACTATCTTAATGCATCTTGGTATAGTGGAGACTCAGACTATCTTAATGCATCTTGGTATAGTTCAGACTCAGATTATCTTAATACATCGTTGTATAGTGGAGACTCAGACTATCTTAATGCATCTTGGTATAGTGGAGACTCAGACTATCTTAATGCATCTTGGTATAGTGGAGACTCAGACTATCTTAATGCATCTTGGTATAGTGGAGACTCAGACTATCTTAATGCATCTTGGTATAGTTCAGACTCAGATTATCTTAATACATCGTTGTATAGTGGAGACTCAGACTATCTTAATACATCTGTGTATAGTGGAGACTCAGACTATCTTAATACATCTGTGTATAGTGGAGACTCAGACTATCTTAATACATCTGTGTATAGTGGAGACTCAGACGATCTTAATACATCTGTGTATAGTGGAGACTCAGACTATCTTAATACATCTTGGTATAGTTCAGACTCAGATTATCTTAATGCATCTTGGTATAGTGGAGACTCAGACTATCTTAATACATCTTGGTATAGTGGAGACTCAGACTATCTTAATGCATCTTGGTATAGTTCAGACTCAGATTATCTTAATACATCGTTGTATAGTGGAGACTCAGACTATCTTAATACATCTGTGTATAGTGGAGACTCAGACTATCTTAATACATCTGTGTATAGTGGAGACTCAGACTATCTTAATACATCTGTGTATAGTGGAGACTCAGATTAACTTAATGCATCTTGGTATAGTGGAGACTCAGACTATCTTAATACATCTGTGTATAGTGGGTACTCATGCGATTGTAATGCATTTTAGTATAATGGAGACTCAGATTATCTTAATACATCTTGGTATAGGGGAGACTCAGACTATCTTAATGCATTTTAGTATAGTGGAGACTCAGATTATCTTAATACATCTTGGTATAGGGGAGACTCAGACTATCTTAATGCATCTGTGTATAGTGGAGACTCAGATTATCTAGTGGGTACTCATGCGATTGTAATGCATCTTGGTATAGGGGAGACTCAGACTATCTTAATGCATTTTAGTATAATGGAGACTCAGACGGAATTTTACTATAATCTTAAAGATTTGATTTAAAAAAAAAGAGAGATGTTTTATACCTTGTTGATGTAATAGTAAATAGTGAAAACTTTTTTTTTATAAAAATTAAGTCTTTTAGGTAATATTAAAATGAGAACAAAAAAAAATGTAACATGCTACGCTTCTGGTAGATCTGCCTGTGATTGAAACAATGTTACTTCTTGTATCAACATAGCTTGAAGGAATCTGATAGAGGGTCACCGCAGGACAATTTATAATTTAAGGACCATAATTCAAACGTGACTTGGAATCCGCTGTGCTCGAGTGGTTAGCGTCGGGGATTTCGAAACCGGGTGTCCCGGGTTCGATCCCCAGTCGCGGCACTACGGTCATGGTGGAGTGTCCTTGGGCAAGGCACATTTTCTAGCCTAGTACTGGTTTGTTTACCAGGGATCATGAATAATTAAATTTAATTGCGCGCTAATTAGCTGTCGATGCGCCATAAAACAATATACATTCATTCATTCATTCAAATGTGACTTAAGACGCTTATCAACTTGGTCCAGACATCATTCATACAATAGGTACACCAAGTTTGGTGAAGATTGGAAGAAAACTGCTCGACTAATAGAAGCTAACCACTCGACCATGATAGATTCCTGATATAAAATGTTAACGCTTTCTCATATATGTAGATGCATCAAGACACTATTTACACCATCGATTCAATTTACTATCATTTATAAGGAATTTTAAATGTTTTGCCTGGATATTTTCAAAGAGAAAGGTTGAGCAGATAACAATTAAATTGTTGTTAAAAGAAACAAGTTATATGTATCTATTCAATTCTTCTAATAGCATACATCACTAATAAATACATGGTTATACACTATATACATACTTTTTCTATAGATAAACTTTGAGCGTTGAGCTGTACTTTTAGCGTATTATAACACAACAGTTATTACTGACGAGAATATACGTGTTGCGTATTGCGTGAAGTTAGCCGGAGTAGCCGGACAGCCGGAACAGTCGGAACTCAAGCTGTATTAACAATCCGGTACAGCCGAAAAAGGCGGAACTGCGGCAAATCCGGCTGTATTATCCAACTGGGAGCCAGCGTGTGCCACCTTCACCTGACATATGTCAAATTATTTGCCTTAAATTTACTTTTTTTACATTGTACAGTTTATGTGTATGACCTACTCTTTGTCAAATTATGAAAGTAAGACCAGTATTAGTGCACCCTGGCTTTTGGGTATACATAGTAAATGTCTTAAGCCATATATCCTCCAACCTGATAGAGAGGAAAACATTTCCATGCCTTCAAATGAGTCCATTGTTTGAAAGAAATGATGTCAAATACGGGCCATCCGTAAGACACATATATTTTGTTTCGACAGGCTGACATTCTAGTAGATTAATCTTTTGTGTTATCCAAAATGTGTTTATTGATCAAACTCTAATATCAGATTGGACAAAATTGTTACTAAGAATTTCAACATTTTCTCTAGGTTATTAAAAGTACTCTGCATGTAATCGCAAACTGAACTGATTTGCAAATGCAAATGCCTTTTAAGGTCAGCGATTTAGATCCATCTACGAAACAGGGAAATGTACACTAACTATATCAAACTTATAGGAATATATATAACATGTATCAATCATTGTATAGTTGACATGTTCTTTATGTATTACGTCAGACTGCGTTCATTGCTAAACAATAAACAGTAAAAGGAACAAGATCTCATTTAAAACTAAAATAATGTAAAAACAAACTGAACAATGAAACCTGCAGATAATGAGGATCAATCTCTTTTTAAAATTCAATAAACACTCAAAATCCTTTTTATTCGAATAAATATACAGAAACATTTTGAAAAAAACAAACATATATTTAAGTTTAATTAGTACATATCTGTTTTATTTGTTATAAGGTCAGGAGATTTCCAGGGATGTATATTGCTCGAATTAGAGATTTTAACTAGCATCCTGACATACGCCAGGTGAAAGTGACACTCTTCAATTTTTACCTTGACCTTAAACCTATAACCTTGAAAATAAATAGGCTTCTAGACCTTGCCATAAACTAACTGTATACCAAGTTTGGTTAAGATCGGTCGAAGGCTGTTCAGTGTAGAGTGGTCACACGGTTGTTACGGAAGGACGCACGAACAAATGGACAGCCCCGTTACTATATCTCCTCTCTAACTCCGTTAGACGAGGGGATAATTATGCAGACGGCTAAAATGGCTCTTTTTTTAAATTTGTATCATGTTACAATTAAAACTATTGCATGAAACCAATACAGCTAATAATAAAAACATTATAGTGAAAGTATAGCTTTGTATTAAGCCAACCTATTCTGTTTTTGAACTACGCTCCAGGACGATACAGGACGTTTGGATACCATGGATTCACAGCAGTTATGAAATGCAATAAACCATTTCCCACATGTAGTCGCATCTGCTGCAGATAGCATTTGATAGCGTTTTGACAATAGGAGAGCAATTTCTCCATTTGCAACAATGATTTAATGATTATACTTTCAGTTACTTTCAGAGACATTTTTCCTCTATGTTTTCAAAGCTGTCGTTGTAATTGGGAAAGGATTAAGTTAATTTTCCATGGCAATGGCTTAATTATTGATTAGAAAACCTCCTTCTTAAAAGAGAAAAGCGTATTCAAACAAGAAAAATTCACGAAGTTATGGGTTAGGCTATGTATAGTAACGCTGACTTTAAAACCATGACTTTGACCTTTTATATAAACTAGAACTATCATTGACGATGATAAATACAACCAAAAACAGCACCTTGACCTACACCATAACTTAATAAGTAAAGGGCATAACTCTGTAAAATAACATGCAATTGTTTTAGGATATGCACATCTCCTCTTGGTTGAGAAGTTTCATGTAAAATTTTATTTAATTCCACCCAGTGGTTTCTAAGAAATAGGCCGGACAAA
Organism: Serripes groenlandicus; assembly: GCA_031761405.1. Classification (NCBI taxonomy): domain Eukaryota; kingdom Metazoa; phylum Mollusca; class Bivalvia; order Cardiida; family Cardiidae; genus Serripes; species Serripes groenlandicus. Next base: position 4,462,807 of record JASEVX010000003.1, read on the forward strand.
ATATGGCTTCCGTCCGACCGTCCGACCGACCGACCTTCCGACACAGTGACTCCTATTATACCCCTCTTCTTCGAATGAATGAATGAATGTATATTGTTTCATGGCGCATCGACAGCTAAGGTCATTTAGCGCGTAATTAAATTTAATTATTCATGATCCCTGGGTAAACAAACCAGTACTTGGCTAGAAAATTCCTTGCCCAAGGGCACTCCACCATGACCGTAGTGCCGCGACTGGGGATCGAACCCGGGACACCCGGTTTCGAAATCCCCGACGCTAACCACTCGACCACAGCGGATTCCTGTTTTTCGAAGAGGGTATAATCAATGAAGCCTACTTGCAAAAGTGCTTAAGCTATGACGTCTTTTCCATGGGTATGACTCATTTATAGATGAGAAACCTCTGTTTTAAAAGAGAAAAGCGGATTCAAACAAGAAATGTTCATGAACTAATGGGTTTTTCTCTGACTTTGACCCTTTATATGAATAAATGCAGTCAACTTGCAAGAGCGCCTAAGCTATGACGACTTTTCAAATGTGTAGCTACTGTGACATTGATCTTTGGTAGCATTCTCATAGTTTTCATCGGGAAAAGTTACATTTCTGAACACAGACTAATCTGGATCTACTCCGTTCACAAAACCCAACCAGAACCTTTTCAAATAGAAGGGCTCATATAATATTTAAGGTTAATTTTTAATGGACATTATTTTAAATATCCTCTTAATACATAAGAAAGATAATCTTAACTAATTCCTACTTTGAACTAAATTGTCAAAAACCCTTACAGTACCACTTTCACATTGAACTGTAAAATTGGTTCATTGGTTTGGGAAGAAAATTGTGAGTTAAGAAAGTTGGTGCATGTTGAAATACATGTATATACTATATAGTGTGAACTGACTGAATCAGTGTTATGTAACAGCTTAACCCTTTCCCACATACAACAATTCTGCTGCAGACGACTTTCAAAACATCTGGGCAAAGATATGGAACATTTCTATAAATGAATATATCACTATAGAATACAATATAATACTATTGTATGTTAATTGAGTTGAAGAAATGATGGCAAATTGAGAAACTGCTTATGATGAGCAATTTCTCCTTTTGCCACAATGTTTCCAAAGTCATCTGCTGCAGAGGTGTCTGTATGTGGAAAAGGGTTAATGATGAGAAAAACACAATTTTCATTATGTTACACAAAATGTGTAACATGACTACATTATGCAAGTTTTTAACACAATGTTAACTAAAATGTTTGTTATACAAGACAATACTGACTAGAATGTACATTAAATCACTTTCAATGATGGGCAAATTCTGGACT